>CM060170.1:44232917-45432917 GCA_020352615.2 Yoshiicerus persimilis
GCTTTATGCGCCTTCAAAGTTGCACCGTCAACTAGAATATCCACATCGGACAATTTCGAAGAATCGAGCAACAAGCATAAATCCTTCTGTAGTTTCAGTTTTTTCTGTATTGTGGATGCGGGTTTTGCGGGTAAGTTCATTTCGACATTCTGGATCCATAAATTTACTCGAACACGCAGCACATTGTCTTCCAAACATCTATTTTTATCATCGAGCAGCTCAGAATGGGTTGCCATTGCATATCCCAAACTGTCATCTTCAATTCCAAATTCAACCACATTTTCATCTTCACTTCTATACATTTCGTGCTGATCTTTGTCCAACAGGAAAAATTCAGGTTTGACTTTGATAACAGGCATATGACCATTTAATTCTTTGACGAAACATAAAAAGACTTCTATGTAGTCTTCCAGTGAAATACCATCTTTCTCCTTCGGGTACAATTCTATTTTCCAGAAACTATTCGGCTGGTCACTGCATTTCCCAGTAAACACTGGCGATGTTATTTTCTCTCCTGTTTTTTCGAGGGCTTCTTTAAAATTGGCGATGTTCCATTCGAAAATGTTCAAATCTCCTTTCGAATCCATATCGTTCATTTTCCGTTTTCCTAATCCTTCTGTCATTGTTGTGCTGCGACTCCAAACCCTCGCTTGTGTTAAATGCCTACATCAAAAGAAAAGTCATCCCAGATTCAATGCACAATTTTCAGAAAGGTAATTTCATACAGTCCCGTAGTTTATCAGCTTTCAAAATTCGAAGCAACGAATTTCTAACCAAAGTTATAATGACAGTGTCGTACAGTCGCCACTTCGGTTCTTATAATGATCAATTTAAAATACCAATTGCTTTTGCATTGACTGTAAATTTTAACGAATTAAGTACTAAATAACGATTGCAACTCACCTTTTAAATACTGTCTTCTGCTTTCCCTTATCAATCTTTTGAAGAAATCTTTCAAACTTTACTCAACACAACTTTTCAAGTATAACGCCCAAGATCCCAATGGCAGACTCAACATTCATTCCCGATAAATACCACTATTATATTATTAGAGCTAGCGTCACATTGATTAAGCACAACAATCAAGATTTTAAGTGTAAAATCATATATTATACAGCATGTTTCACTGCGCGAGACGCAAAGTCATCACCGTACAGGGTTAACAAATCGTGCAGTCGAAACGTGCGCGTATAATGTTGATGATGCGAACGGTTGGGTTTCTTCACACCCTGTGTCAACGCCGCTTCTAGTATTTTATGTGTTTTGAATTTTGAATAATGCATTTTTTAGTAAATTAACCACGCTGGGTGTACCTTATGAAAATATATTTGTGCTTTGAAACTGATATTTGAAAACTGATACCTTTTCATACTGATAAATTGCATAAGGAAGATCTCCTTTAGGATGATTTAAAAGTCGCATATATGGAATCCCTTGCTTTTTGTACAATTTAATTATGGCAGCCCAAATTGCGATTCAAAATGAGAAAATAAATGTATGCATCTATTTTATCTCTTGTGTATTCTTTTATTACAATTAATAAATGCATTGGGTTTTTACCATCGTTTTATTATTAAAAGACTTCAAATAAATCAAATATTATGCTGTTGATGTAATTAAATAATAAATAAATAAATAATAAATACATACAGACTAATACTTTCGGTCGGTTAATAATTTAATTTCTTTGATTTTGAAGGGACCGAAAATATTTCATGTAAGATTTGTAAACTTAGTGAATAGTGATATTTTGATTGTGAAGTTTTTCATCGTCCCTCACGATTCCGAGAATTTGATCCTCTTTTGACTAATCATAAAAGACAAATAATTTTTAGGAATGTACTCGATAGTTCAAAATAAACTTTTTCCTGTGGTTTCCCTTGTTTGGAATTTGTAATATGGAAAAAATAAAAATTGCCCTTAGGTACAGGAAAAAGCAGTACAGAAATATAATTCTTGGTCTGACGAGGGAAAATTAATTTTAGACAAGCGGATTGAGAGTAAATATAGTTGACCGAAATGGACAATTGAAGTAGTGACAGAGGAGGGTATAGGATTTTCGCACAATAATCGTTATCGTGTTATTCCTCTCTTAGTGCTGTGTTTATAAGTATTTTGCTTTCGCTTCGGTATGCAAGAATTCGTTGGTTATAGCCGTTGTTGTTGTGCGCTTTCTGCGACCGAAGTTCATTCGGAAAGTACGGAGTATTCTGCTGTCTGGAATTCCTAGTGACTTGACTGGCTGACATGTCCTCCTGTTCTCGCCACTTTCTGTCTCATCTTCAGAGTTCCATTATTGGGTATCCATGTGCATTGTGGTTGGGTCTCCTCCGATCTGAACCCAGATAGACTCTTCTCCTGGAATCCTATTACGACAAGGGACCTTGTAATTGAAACTGAAAATACTAATACCAAATTGAATTGTGCATTAGGGTCTCTACTCTCCACATATAAATATGGACGGGATTTCGCAGAGTGACGCATTTAATTTAAGTAGCAGGCTGTGTGCTGTTCAAGACAGGAATTTCCCCAATAGCTAAATACAATTCCCAAGGCTATGCATATTATACTAATACTGTACTACTACTACTACTTAAATAGTTAGCGTATTATCTACGTATTAAAGAAATACTGGCTATATTTATTTTCTATTATACAGCTAATTTAATATTGTGTGAGCTAGAAAGGTATTTTTAGACCCGAGCAAAATTACAGTGTAGATAGAATGCACCCACTAATCTAATTTTCGTTTAAGTGTTATAAACTGCCACTCTTAACTTGCCCTAGTTATCCAAGCACAATACATTTTCAATGAGGACGTAAATGGCCTAGATTTGATGATGGAGAGTCATTATATATGATTTAAGTGTTTTCCCAACCGACTGATTAGCCAACCAACAGCTGGAATGCTAGGGATACAAAAGACACAGTACAATTGCATAACACAACCAGACAATACAAAAACCAAAAACAAAGTTTGGATGAGTAACCCTAACAAATCGCTGCGCACACAAAAAATAGAAAAGTTTCCTATTCACTATCAAAACAACCGAATATGCTAATTTAGAATCAACTTTGATAATATTGAGAATCTTACAAAGTTTTCTATGTCATGGTCGCATCAAAGCACCAAAAGTATACTGCATATGTTTGCCGAATCAACTTAACCAATCTCAAACGGGAATTTTTTACGAGTCCTTTGCAGGATTTTTACTTATGTGTTAAGACAACCTGTGTTGCAGAAAGATAAGAGAAAATATATGTAACAGCACATTACATTTTGTTCTGCGTTTTTTACTTTTGTCATTTATGGAATGTTTCAATACTTACCGCTATTAAAAAGTTTCAGAGAGTTGCTCTGAATTTATCCTGATATTTAAGTAATTGTTCTTTTGAGCCTGCATAACCAATCTCTGCTGGTAATTAAAACTTACCACCAATACAACAGAGACACTGAGCAGATAAAGCACTAGAGCGATTATTATAATGAAATGCACTGCAATCCACATTTAATATGAGATTCTCTCACCAATTGCAAGACAAGACTCATAATAAGATACTCTAGAGAAAGGACTTACATTTCTCATCACCACCCATTGCGCTAGTGTTTCACACTCACACAATCATCCCTTCGTATTGCAGTCCTTTTTCGAAAACATATATTCACCAAGTCGTTCATTTTCTTCCTCCAAGACATTTCAAACATAAAGTAACAACGGAGACATTATTCCTAGATATAGCAATAGCTGGATAACATTATGTCCTACACATGGTTAGAACCATCTTTATTTTGAGTCGCAATTCACATAAACTCAATATTGTCAGATGCAGCTTTTATTTCAAATTATCATTATCAATTTCATCTTTGTTTGGTTTCAATTTGTGGCAATTTTGTTCCACAATTTTGTTTAATAACTCAACCCAAAGGTCAAGGCCCCTTTAATTCATTAGTTTGAACGTTAACTTGGCAAAACAATCTTATTTGCAAAAATTAATGTTTGATGCAACTAATGTAGGGAGTGCATTACATTTGGCGGGAATTTTTCAGTGACCACATTAATAAAGCGGAACAGAATGGACTTCAAGGAGATATGAGACAGGGGAGAAAACTATTGTGGTGGATGATATTTTAAAGCAGAGAGTCAGAACGTCAGTAGATAGACATAAGAATTGGAGAGAGAAATTTGGCTAGTGAGGCAAAATGAGCTTGTGAAGAGCCTTGAGGTTGAATGCTGCGGTAGAAAGGGAAATGTTCTGCCCTCATTCCTCACGTTTGTCTTCCTGATGCACAGATGCTCACTTTCACTCACTCTTTCCTGTTCTCACACCATCAGTCCTCACAAATCTTTAAGTACTTCCACCCAGCTTACAATCAGAACAATCTCTCTTGCAAAATAAGCAAAAATATCAAAAATTTGCATATTGTGGTTACTGATTTTGAATTTTTTGCACCACTGTTAGTAATAAAATTAATTTCAATTATAATTTAAAAATTTAACGAATTCACTGTTATTTATAAATAGAAAATTCTTTAGTTTTTCAGTTGGCGTTTAAAAAGACGAAAGGAATGAACACATAATAATTTAGGAGTTAGTAAACACACTTATTAGTAGAACACTAATACTTTATGCACAATTAATGAGGTAAAGTGAATTTCTTGAAACTATAATTTTATCTTGTTTCAGAAGTAACGGCAATGTAATGTTGTCCTAAACAGAAATAAACCATTCAACCAATGCATTTAATGAAGTAGCAGAAGCGACACAGATTCAACACCGTCCTCTGAGCCATAGCAACACAATAGAAAAATTTTAAGTAGGCATAAGTGGTGCATTCTTAATAATATTAAGAAGTAAGAATGAACCACTTACGCCACCTATCTTTTCTCTATACAATTTTCCAGCTACACAACACTTTTAGTAATACATGGAACTGTAGGCTCTATATTATTCAATTTTTTTAGTGGTTGTCATTGATCGATCACAACCATTTTCACAGGGGACCTTCCTCGGGACCACAAGAACATACACAAAAAGTTTTAGCGAATTATATTAAACCGTTCATGAGTTACAGAGCCAACAGACGGACAGACAGACAGACGGACAGACGGACAGACGGACAGACGGACAGATTGTTCAGGGCATTCTTATAAAGTAGCTTCCGCTACTTAATAATCATTTTAACTGTTGACACATATGACCTGAAAGGTTATGTCACTAATGTGGAAGACATTAGTACGTAGTGTTTGTGGTGAAAGAAGAAATTGATTAATGGAGCACAAGTTGAGATTTTCTTAGTTATAGGAGAAACCGTTAATTTACTATGCCATCCTCTGAAATTGACAGTGCTCGTATTCGAATTAACATAAATTACTATTCTTTACAAAGCACAGCCCACCTCTATAACATATTAAAATAGTAGTTACGTAATGGTATTGCACACAGGATATTAAAATAGGAAAGAAAACAGGATTTCCGTGCTTAGTAAAACAAGGAATCTGAGCCTACGGAATGAAATTAAGTCATAGGCATAATTGATTGTTATATCCTACTTAGGAGAGAAGGAGGAAGGGGTTACGATCTTAGATTTAACGGAGAAATGAAAAATGTAAAGTTAACAAGATATTAAAAGTTGTTTTGCATACATTGTAGGAATAAGTGGTTTAACTACTTACTGTGGATCTAAGTACATACATAAATATTGCAGATGGCTCCTCCTGGGAAAAAGTGAGATATGAGTGATAGATGTTGATAAACAGATTTTTGTGGTTGTCATCTCGGCGGTTTCTTTGGGAGGGAGAGAGGCTTAATTGTATAGAGAGGGAGTGAATGAATAAAGAGAGAGCGAGAGTTAAGGAGAGGGAGAGAAAGCTGAGACAAGTGGCATTAGATGAGAATCGCAACGGAGGATCGGTGGATGAAGGAAAGCCAGCGAGGTACAGTGAGGATCTTGTGTGCTGCCTCTGGAGCACTATTCTAGTAGTAGTAATAATAATAGTGGAGGAGACGGGCGAGTTGAGTGAAGGAAAGTCAGAGCCAAATTGACACGAAAGGCAGCAGGAGTGAAAGCACGGAGCTCTAGTATAGAACATTGCAGAGCTGGAGAAAGGAGCCGGGCGGGGAGGAGAAAGCAAAGAAAGGAGACACCGGAATGACTCGCTACATACGTGCCACCTCACAGATAGGGTTACTTAAAGTACGTTCCCTTCATTTCGCTCTCTCCGCTTCCTTCACACCAAAACGGAAAACATCTCATTCTACTCTCCTCTGTCAAACAGAACACGCTGCTTATCCCTATACCCCACAAACACAATCCTTTACTTATTTAAGCTCTATATCTAGTTTACTTTTATACGCAATGTCTCTACAGACACCAATCTAGCACTGAACAACTATTTTTCTCAGCACACAACACAATCTGTCATTCCCAACACTCCTCCGACATTCAATATTATAAAATTTTGCTAATAAAGCACTACGAACTCTATGCGCAGATTAACCATTCTACACCAGTGTGCAGTGTCAAGAGATACGGCTTTTAGGAAAATTCTCGGTATTTTTACGATTTCAAACATTCTGTGCAAGAGTATTATGACATGCTATACAAATGGCTACCAAAATATTTACAGACGAAATTATTTTCAAGAAAATGTTTTCCATCCGCCGATTATTAAAATCCTTTACTGCTTTTTACTCTTTTTTGGTAGTCATTATCGCAAGTAGTATTGAAGTTTCAACCACCAGTGAGTTCTTTTCCTCAAATACGTATTGACAAGACAAATGACACACTAGTATGTATTTTCGACCTTAACTACACACTCCAGGGAATTTTGGCATCATTGTACTCTGTTGAACTAATTTAATGTCAAACTGCGGCACATCGAAAATTTATTTCGAGACTGAGATTTCTTATTTTCATACAAACGCAAGCGAAAGATGTTAACACAGAGGAGTTCCGAGGGTTGTTTCCTTTATAAATATTCATAATATTCCATTTACTATGCTGCACTGAATCAGTCTAGATAAGAAGTATATTTTGTAATTATTTACTGCAACTACGATTTTGTTGTTAATATTTCATGGTAGGAATTCTTTGTTTGTAAAACGGCGAGATAGTATGGAGTTAGAGTAGAAACGTTAAATAAGGACTGAATTTATAGTTTATTAAGTAGATAATATAATGTTTACGATGTGTTCATTACAGGCTTTAATATTTAAAGTCATTAGGATGTAGTAGTGCTAAGAGTAAGGTCTGCCAATGAAATAGTTTGTGCTTGCTCGATAAGTGGTTATGAGTATTCTGTGATAATAATGATGAAGGTTGGAGGAGAAGCCACTTGAGCTGACAAGTTATTCCAGTTGCCTCTGCTATGAACAGTTTGTTGGTTTACCTTGGCTTGGTTGATATTATGGTGCACTTGGCTGTCTTTGCTCTCCCGTTCCCTTTGGTTTCTCTTGCCGCATTAAAAACCTCAAAAGATTTGCGGGAGAGATTCCGCGGAGTCGAGTGTTAACTCCTCACTTGACTAAACCCTCACTGAATATTTAACAGCAAATTAGGAACTCTTGTCTGCCGAACTACACTTTCTCCCGCTTTCTCCCGCACACCAATACGTGACTATTTTATTTTCCCAAACATGCATACAGATAACATCCAAAAAGAACCTCTCATTGCTTTGTGCTTCGTGTACATATCGTCCACAGTCACTTCTAATGAAAGAATCAAATAGATCCGACATCATTCTCAAAAGATCTCTGTCCCTTATTACAAACCACTCCTCCATTTCCACTATAATTCATCTTTCCCACTTTTTCCATACCTGTCCTTCTGCTCTCTCTTCTAACTGAAAGCACATTTATTAAACACATGCTGTAACTGAAGGGGAACGCCACTGCATATCTTCATACTGTTTCATTACTGTTAAAGAAGTGATGTTTTTGTACCTACATTCTATGCATTACAAAATATTCAAAGTAAATACAAATTGGGAAAGTTATGTCTGGATATTTTTCAGAATTTACAATAAAATCTGGAAATCAAGAAAAACATCAAAATTGTTTTGCTTGGGCAAAATGCAGCCTCAAAGATTTTATTGAAAACCAATATTAATATTAGTACAAATTACTCAAACAATTAACATCTCTTATTAACATTCTTTTACATGACATTCTCAAACTAGAACCGGAAGAACTTGATTACAAGCACAAGGAGAGTACATTTAGTGGAGGGAGAGTGCACAAGGAATTTAGTACTAGATTTCCTTCTTTGAACGAGAAAGACTGCATTTCTCACCGGTTTGCAGACGAATCTTCCGATTCTAATAGGAAACGATTAATTTTGAATATACTCAAAATATTAAAAACGTCGCTTTAGGTCACGTCGATTTTAAAACATCTTTTCTAAAAAAGTCATAGGATTCCAATGCTTCTGTTTTAATCAGTTTTGGAAGTGGAGAATTACGTCCACCAAAGTCCAGACTTAGTTGCATGAAATTTGCAAACTCAGGCGATTCTTTTGGCAATAAAATCCGTACGACCTTTAAATAAGGATTTTTGACAATTGTATATTCAACTCGGTTTTGCAAGAACAGCTTGCACTCAGCGTCATGGACATCGTCCACCAAAAATCTTTAATTTAAGAGAAAAGTAATCAATTTATTTATACTAGCAGACGGATGGGCAGACAAAGCAGGAAATTAAAGTTGTCTTCGGCCAATTAAAAAGCATCAACTATGTAGCGCAAGTAAAAAGCATATGCATATAGAATCTGAAAATAAGATTTAAAAATCTGATCCGTTAAAAGCTATAGGCAATAGCGTTCCGATATCAATAAAAATTAGGAGTCATATTGTTGATGTTGACTGCCTACAGAGTGAATTTACATTTGAATTTACAAGAGTTGGCAACAGCAATGTTTTCGATCCGTTTCCTTTTCTTTTCTACGGTGAAATAAGCATTGGAAATTAAAGATAATTTTTGTTTAGTTTTCTGCTGACTTCTTTTCAGGGATGTATAATTCAAAAAGAGATTTAATAAAAACGACTTATCCAAGTGTTAGTTATCATGCTGACTTAATCCATTCAGAGTCCGATCTAGCGTACATAGTAAAACTATTAGATACTAGGGAAAACGAAACCCTGTTTTGGCAACTTTGATGTTTTTCCTGCTTCCGTCGACTCCTATGTGAGACACGCATTTGCCATATCTTCTCGAATTTCATTGTATTTTTATAGGAGACGCTAATACGGTGGACTCAATCTTATAACTTATATCTGGGGAAAACTGTGAATCTGAAGTAAAAGTCACGTCGATGGTCGGTTTCTATTATTCGTTGGCTGAGCCGTTGGTTCGTGCAAGAAGCAGCACTCAATTCCATTCACATATTTAGTTTTCCATTATCGTCATGTATTTCTATATACATGCTTATAATACTCTACAGATGCGACTATATTTTGAGTAATGTAATTTATAATATATAGGAACTTCCGCATATGTCTCCTTTAGAAAATTGTGACAAACAAAAAGTAAAATATAGCAGGACTTTTTGTCAATAATTTTTATGGGATACATCGAGAATAAGGCTGCTATCTGAAGGTTCGGTAAAGGAAGTAATATATACTATATAGTATTATTATACTAATTTGAGAGTAATATAATATATCCATATATTCTGTTTTATAGTATCTCTAAATCTTTTTAGTGCGCATTCCATAATACTTTATTTACAAGATTAATTTCCATGTGCTAGAAATCACTAATTCTAAAATACTCCAAGTCCGTTCTGGTTTGTTGGTGTGCTGGGGAGAAATCAATAAAATATTAATATGTAAGTACAAATACGTTTTTTATTTTAATATATATTTGATTGGTAATAGGCGGTGATGGTGTGCACGTTTTACATTAATATTGTTATGTGGAGTAAGGCATGGCCACGGAATATATCTATAAGCAGATTTGTAAAAATTGGCCACGCAAAACTTATATCGTGTCCTGGGTATTCATTTGTGCAGTACATGTTTGGCTATAAGTCCAGCCATTGATATTGGACTTAATAGACGATTGTGTTCGTGTGTTGTGGAAACTGTGTGTGTGAACTGCCGTTGGCTGTTTTATTGCCTTGAAATAGGAACACGTTCATCAATCAATGCTCCCTGGATATAAGAAGAGAAAGAAGCTCTTCTTTTCCCTCGTCACAATTCATCCTTCCTTTATTTTACATTACGAACACGTCAACGTCTAAGCCTACAGTACACCCCGAATGCATTTTCAACGCCATCCACAGCAAAACCACACAAGGCTCAACCTCATTAGTTCTCCTCTGAAAATGTTATTCACACAAGTGCACTCACGCACTTTCTCACAGCCATGGAGAATTGCATGTCTCAATTTCCCTATTTGTATTTGCAATGTTGCAAATCTAGTATTGCTACTTAACTTGATGAAACACGATAAATAAATAAGGTTGCATTTGTTTCTTAATGTCAAATAGAGTTTGTATTTGTGTCTTCATTGTGGATGTTAGGAAAAGCTGAAATAAATTGATTTGATCAGAAAAAGCATCAAGGCGACAAAAATTGCAAAAGAGTTTTCACTCTTTTGCTTTGACATGCTATGGATTTACTCTATGATTTATTTGCTAGACTTTCTTCCGTCAGACTTCATAGATTATATGGAGCTTAGGAAAAGTTGATTTCTTTAGGAATATCATTGTGAGCTATGATACTTATATAAACAGAATATACTGAGTATATAGGCGCATATCTGCGTGTGTTGGACTTGAGTAGGATTAATGTAAGTATTGCATAGAGAGAAGATATAAAATGTCTGAATATAATCTAACGATCTGGAATCCATTGCTTTTAATTTATTCATACAACTGTGAGTTCTTACAGGGATTCTGCCTGAGTTTTGCTAACGAAGCTAATTGAATGCAAAGCGAAGAAAAGATTCGTAAGGTTGAATGGCGCTGAAGTACATTGTTGAGAGAGATAAGTAAGTAGGTGGAATATTATTATATTTACTTTAGACTAGTGCACTCTCCCCATATCCTAATGCTAGCAGCAACTCCAGTTTTCTTGGAAACTTCTCCGACTGCATCGAATGCTCTGAGTTCATCATATTAATAGTCAACCAATCATTGCCTCCCTTTCCTCCGTCACTCAGCTACAGCTATTCATTCAATACACAGTGCAGGTACAACTTATTCCGCAGCAAAACTTCACTTTAGTTCTCGTCAGTCGGGCACAATCATTGCTCCAATTCTTTTCCACTGGCGAGTCCCTTATTACTTTTAATGGACTCCCTCCGAAGGACCTACTCCTAGCAGTTCATTTCCATCTCACTCCCAACAATTATGAATAAGCAGTTACAATACTGTATAAGACGTAAATATTTGGTTTCGTTTTCCGGATAAATATTGACGATTAAAAATGGATTGGGTGGAAGTAGGAAAGGCGAAGTGAAGTCTTAGCGGAAGGGCGGACTTGAAGAAGAAATGATATTTGCACGGCTGGAGAGGAAATGTAAAGTAAAGGAAGATCGACTGGAGTTGCCAGTCAAGTAGCACTGCTTACATAGGTTTAAGTTACCTCTGCAGTTAGTTCTGCTAAGGAGGACTCATTTCCAGAACAGAGCCAAGTACATAATATTCCTTCCAATAATGCTTCTCCTCCAATGCATTTCTGATGCGAGCGCCTTTATTCCCAAGACTAACTTTGGAAACCAAACAGAAGAGGATTAAAAGATAGCAAGTAGAGATACTTTCTTGTGTACACACAGTTTGTTTACGAGGAGTCACAGGGTTAAAGGATCAAACATGCAGATCATCTATTTGCACACGAATCAGAATGGGAATAACAGCTAGTCAAGACAAGAATAAGCTCTGCCCATCACCCAACTCTAACCAAAACTCATCATTACCCAAAATATTCACATTTATCTTCCTCCTGGCGCTTAAGACTCATCTCAACCCATCTAATCTAATGATATCCCACACAGGCAGGGCATTGATTTTAATATCTTCCCACATAAATCGTTTATTCAGTTCAACTTATTATTTTCCGTCTCCCAGTAGTTATTTTTAGATTCCTTTTTTATTCTTTATAACTGAAATATCAAGAATTGTAACAAAACAACAGGAAATTGGGAACATTTTTTCTTCCTCCCGATGCCATCGTTTCCAAAGCCTCCACTAGTTACACAAAACAAAGTGTCAGGAAAGATTAACAACATTATTCAGGATTTGTCCTAAAATATTCTAAAGAACATTGTACAACTTTGTACTTTATTTATTTAAATCTGTTATCTTTATTTACGATTTCAATTTAATACTTTTGTCATTAATTCTAATATGACACATGGTTGGGATATATAAAGTATAAATATCGGAATTTTAGTTTAGAGAACAGTTAGTAATGCAAATATGCACAAACGAATTTTGAACATAAACAATCATTACTTTTTTAGTTTGCTTCCCCAAAACTAGTTCAGTTTTATTATTAATTGTAGTAGTTTTAACAATTTATAATAAATCTGAATTAAAGTGTATTTTAAAAATTTTCCAAGGGAGTTATTTTTATGCGATTTGAAAAAAGGAAGGCCAACACATTGTTATCGTACTGTGATAAACTTTATTTTTCGGATAGTGTACCTATTGCAGACTATGAGATATACACGGCTTCTTGTAAGTATAATAATTTATTGAACCTTGGAGCTGAGGCAATAAGCATTCAGTATTTACTGTGTACTTTATGTTAGCAATTGTGATGTGGTACCTGGGATGTAGGTAGAGAAAGGATGCTTTACTGATCGTTATCGTTAGATGTAGATGGTAAAGTTCCGAGGAAGAGCACAAATAAGGAAATAAGGCCTGAATTTTTTCTGAATTATTTACAAAGGGAAATGAAATTTTGTGAAGTGGACTCTATCACCTTGTATATTTCTATTGCACACACATCGTATAAACAAACAATAGAAAACAGCCAAAGCATTCTGAGCATGTTGTTGGTCCCGTTATTTTTTGCTTGCGTACACAGTTCAGTCTTTGATACAAATTACACTGTATAAGGCATTTTTGATAAACTACGATGTAAAGGGAATGCCAAAGCGAAATAAAAATGCACAATTTTGAATATTCCATACATACTTAGGATAAACTGCCTTTGTACACTTTTTACGTTGAACCTCCGTGTTTTCAGCTTTCCATATACTTTACTTATGCTATAGTGTCCATAGACTACAGTTTAGGGAGATAGACAACGTATTATGATAACCCGGGACTTGAATAAGGAATCTTTCAGTATGAGGAAGTGTATTGCACAACTATGTTTTCAGTTTCGTTTCAGTCTCGCTTGTTACATAAACAGGAAATGAAATAGAACAAAAAATTGAATGGGGAGACGATACATTCCATTCCATATATTCTCAGTATCTAACCTAATATAATTATATATTAAAGAAGTATAGGTAAGCAAAGCGTATAGGCCAAATAATGTCATGTAGGGAAAATTCCAATTTATTTTGTAACATAAAAATCCACCAATATTTAGAAATATTAGAATGTCATCCAATTCTGCGCGGGTACACAGTACATACGCAAACATAACTAAAATTTTAAATACCAAATATATTCTACTGTGTACTGCGCATACCTTCAGCAAAAATGCTGAGAGCGACTTTTATAGAAAATACTGCTCCACGAGGAAATAACATAACTTTGCTTTTGGTCCCCTATGTAAATTGCCTGTAATTTTCAGACCACCAATTTCAGGTAGAATATTTATTGGAATAGTGTATAGTGTTAAGGTTTCACACACAAGGAGAGCTTTGGATTTTTTGGACTGCTAAACCATGCATATTTTACATTTACACACGTGCACCGTATAAAATGTAAACATACACCTGTAAGAAGTCCCATTTCTTACACAGGTAACAATGTTTGTGTCATAAATAGAAATGTGGGTTCTGAAGTGCAAATCATTAATCGAATCGTTTGTACTCGATGTATTCTGATGTTAGAGAATTCGTTTCGGTTGTGGTGGGGTTACAAGGGAATATCCGTATAACGTAGCGTAACATGTACGCCTAATAGGAATGTATTCCCACGCTGCGCTTGTCTTGCATTCGGAAATCAACTTTCACTTACCTACAGTTATGAGCATGGCGCACAGAATACGAATTGAATTCTCAGCACTCAATTCATATGCCAATAAACCAAAGGGAATCATGTCAAAAGAAATGCAATAGAATAACAGCGACTGAAAAAGTTGAGATCCTTTCCAACATAAACGTATGCTATACTACAAATTCGTGGTTCTCTTTCTCGGTTAACCTTTCCTCCATTTAGATTCCATGAGAATCAAATCAAATTGAAAACAAACGAAAAACACGAAGATCAAAAACTCCTTCATTGCTGTCCTTGCATTGAAAACATGTTTCCACGTTAAGCTTTTACATCTGTAGGTATTGATATATGAATTACTAAGAATAGGACCCTTTTCAGTAGCTAATCTGCTATACGAAAACGAATAACCAATTACTCCTGACAATAAATAGCCAATTATATATATTTATTGGTTTGTTGACTTTCGTGTATTAGTTTGTTATTCTATTTCATGAGCATCAACCAATCCGTCATCTTCTTAAGTTATTAAAATCAGTAAACTAAAGAAAAGTTAAATACGGTTTTAATCCGACCAATGGTGCATAGAACGGACTTGTCAGTTTGAATAAAATTATGCGTTTTTGCAGAATAACTTTCGTGATTTTTTTTGAAAAACGTGAGCCAGGAAATTTGAATTCCAAGAAGAAGATTTTATGCGCCTTGAAGAGATTGTCTATTTGCTGTGGAAATAGAAACAAAACACGCACATGCATGTCTTTGGGATTTTCAGCAGAATGGTGAATTTGTCTGAATTATCATTAATTGATTTGGTATTCAGTTCGACAATTGTGTTTCAAGTTGAAGTGATTTGCCGATAAGAGCTGACATGGACAATAGAAGCGTAAGAGCACTATACCTACTTTCTACATTATATTGAGTATTCCAATTTAGTCTAAAACCTACAGAAAGCCAAGGGCCATTTACTGCACTATCTTTCATCAGTTCAATATTCATGGTCTGAGTAATCTGTAGTCTATTGCTGTGTACATTATACATCATGTGCTGACTGTGGATGCTGAATGACCGTTCCTCTGGTTCTAGTGTATGACTGAGCTTTCAGTTGACTTCATGGGATGTCTATATCCATAGCGGGTAAGTAGAGCATAATAATATAATAGTTAGAGGAGGCATTTTGAGTTTGTCTGTGCGATTGGCTGGTTGTGTTGCGATTCCGTTCAATTTCACCGAAATTGGACAGCGGAAAGAGAAATAATTTATGGGTCGAGAACACGCATTGAATTGCATCACATTGCAAATCCCGGCCTTCTTTTTGTTCACAATGATATGCACACTGCAAACAATACTCCAAAGATACGAACACGCATTCTATCTACTCTCTCTGCATGACAATCTCCATTCCAATGCATTTCCCTCAATGCCTTCCAATATTCAATTCAAATCCCTCCATTCCACTTCACCAATAATACAACACGCTTAATAACCTATACCTCTTTGCGTTCTACTCCAGGAAATCCTATACCTGCCAAAGGAGTAGACTCTCTTCAGAACAATCACAGTCCTAAACTACTTTCAATAGAACATCAATTATTTTTTTAATGCAATAACCAAATTCTAGAAGAATAGTTACAAATACTTTATAACTAGCAGTCAAATTGTAATATGAAAACCAATAAAGGATTTTCAATCCTGTTTCTCAATAGACTCCAATTGATAAATTGTAATTATTTGACGTCTCTGGTCACTTTATGTAGTCTGCGTATAAATGGCAACGAGTGGCATTTTCTTATAGTTAAGTGGAAGTAACTGAATAATCCGATTAGAGGACTAGAAGATGCAATGCAATCTGTGTTGTCTATTTGATTCAGTGTAGAGGAAAGAACATGGAGCTTGGAAGGGGACAACTAATTTATTCATTTGAATTTGCATGGGTGTGGGAATAAGAGACTGGAATGCTTTTCAGTGCTATCGTGAGGAAAGGAATGTGATCAGTGTTTGATTCACTGCGGAGAGAATGCACTCTTCTGGCTCGTTGCTTGCATCACTCAGGAAATCTGTTCTGACGGACTTGCCTCATTGATCCCCCCATTTATAATGCACGAACCGTTCCATTTTACTAGGCAGGTTACGTTAGCCTCATTCAATTCAGTTCTCGGCTAAATACCTCTATCCGCAGTTAAGACCTGCCTTCAGATCATCTGCAGACATCCACAGTCACCTTAGTCTCATGTCAGTCCCCTCCACACTCATCTCCAGTAATTCACACACTCCAATCGCACCCACTTCATTCAATCTCCACAGACCTCTTCTTCATGTTATGATTAACTCACAACGCTATTGTAGTTAGCTGCTCTATCAAACACAATATGTATCCATGGCTTATTGAGGAATTAACATTTCATTCACAAGATACACCATAGGATATTTCACAAACTAGTTACATGACGTATAATGATTACGACAACGTAAATCCCTCCATATGTAATATCTTTTTCAATGGTTCACCAATTTGTTTGGTAATTAGCTTATTTGAAATCTGATTAAATTTAAAATTATTTTATTAAAACAGTAGAGACCCTTTACATTGTCCCTAACAATTCAGACTTTCAACCGCACCCAAATATAGGGCAGCTTGAATCCTGTCAGCCGGATTAATAATGTTAAAGTGAGGCGATGGAAAGGTTTAATATGTCAGTTTTATATCAGATGTGTTCACATTATAAAGCATAAACTCCACTACATTAAACTTTCGTTAGTTTCTCTCGAAACAAAGCACAGGATTTAACCCGGTGTACCTTTCGGTATAATGAGGTGTCAGTCATAAAAAATTATGATTTAAGGATGAAGGGCTACGAGAAATTACTATTATAACAATATAGAAACATATTCTCTACCAAACAGGTAGACGGTAATTGTGTTTTGGAACAAAACATTGCAACGCTGGGTGTAACAAAGTATCGGAGACAATATGCAAAGAAAATTGAGGTTTTATGGATAGTACATACATTGAAGAAACAAAATACATTATTGGAAAGTCACAATGCGTTGTGCAATTCAGTTCGGCAAGTACAATTCAGATAGACGGTTCCACAGCAATGATATTATTTGTAAAGTTTCTAACTTAAGACATACTTGAATATGCCCCTCGACGATTTTTCAGTACAATTGTCTTGGCTCTCACTTTTTGATGAATTGTTACTAAGTTAGCGTTCTCAAATGCTTGGAAACAAGCAGACAGAGAGTTTCCGTTGTAATTACAGTCATAGTTAAATTCGACTTTGAGTTTGATTTTACTAAACTTTTAGTAAACATTCTAACAACATAAACATCCTTAGTAAACATACCGCTATCCTTATTATTCCTCCTATCGAGAAACTATTTCTTTAAATGTATTTGTTACAGGCTAAGATCCGGATTTGCATTTCGTCTCGTTTTTAATTCCTTTTAAGGCATTGCTTTCTCTAAGATAGTTTTCCAACTGTGGGACGTTGTTCGACAGAGTTAGGAAACGTTTTGCCAAAATTAAAGCCTCTGTAGGAGAGATTTTTGGAATGATTATTTAATATCTAATTAGGTTAAATTGAATGAAAAGATTGCATTTATTCTTAAGATTACATTTTCTTTGAGAGTTCATTGATTGCGAAAAACCCTGAGAGCACTGAAATGGAATTTGTCATTTTGGGTTTGCCAATTTGTGGCACTTGAAAGTGGTTCTGGAAGCAGTGTATTTAAAGGAAGACACGTATTTACTTTTAGTGCGTGGAGGAGATTCTTTTCATTAGAGGTCTGTTTGTAGTAGTACAGTCATAACAGTGAATTGTGTGTAAAGCTAGGTAAGGATGGCTGTTGGGCTGTGCATTGTTGTTGGTGCAGTAAAGTTTATTTGCCTATATTCATAATCCCTTAGAGTGTACACAATGTTGATGTTCTCAACTACTCTGCAAAATGGCCACCAATTGTGTTGAGCCCTGACTTACATCCCTGGTACAGACATAATAATGAGAATAACGGACGTTATCTCTGCCTAACAGATTGTTTCGCGTATTTCCCAGTTTAAAGCTAAAATGAAATGCTCCTTCTTCACAATCCACTCTCAAGTCAGAGCAAAGCAGGATTTTCTGTAGCAAACCTAATTCCTCGTCATTCCTAACACCTACACAGCACTCTCCTTCAAAAGACTGCCACAACACAAACACAACACGGGTGGCCGATACTTGCAATCGATTCCACTTTTCATTCATGAGGAACTCACATATAGCAATGCACTGGCATCCACATCACAAAGTCTTCCAATCAACAACAGCTTCCATTCGCTACCATTACCACAAATAAATTTTATTTGCCTAGCTAAGTTGCTTTAGCAAAGTACTACAAACTACAGACAGTTCCCAGTTATTCCTCTAATTTATGGCGCTGACCGGTGAGCTTTCAGAATATTCCAACATTTATTTCTTGACCTTTTACCCGGAGTCGTAAAGAAATCAAAATACTCATTCGGAATAAAAGTTAGGACTGCTGAGAAATACATCCAAATCCGTTGAAGTAACTGTGTACTGCGCTTTGCTATCCAAATTAATACCACAAAAGAGAGTAATGCAAAGAATTACTTACTCTGAACTATAATTAAGGGACACGGAAAAGGTATGTCCGCAAATAACCACATAAATAATCAAAGAGAACTAGGTACTTAACTCTTTGTTCCATTTATGCAAAAACTAATATCGGATTGTGAACGAGTGAGTTATCTAAATCCACTAAGCAAAACCATCTTTAAAGTCTCATAAATAAGTAGTCATACTTTGTACTGCATTCACTAAGCTTTTAGAACCACTGTACAGAGAATAGAAATAGCTAAGCATATGTGACTAGGTTCGTGGCAAATCAAGTCGGTCGAAGACAGCGTACCTCACAGGCATTTATTAAAGGCTAAGATAATTCGACGAAAACTGCAATCCACCAATCTTATCGTCATTTCAAATAATGCATGGGCCATTTGGATGGATGAATATAATTCTAGGATATTTTCCATAATGGTTTTCGTCTTAAAATCTCTATGACCCTACACAGAATTGAACTTTGGAGAGAATAATTTCCTCATGTATGACAATGATGGCACATTTTAAGCAATTTGGTCGTAAACGGCTGGATATGAAAGGCATTTGGTAAATTTGATTGGAGTTGGAATGGATTTTGTAGATTGAAGGAGGGTCAAGGTCGTGGTTTGACAAAAGGAAAGTCTACGAGATTGTTTAAGCTTCAGTGCTCTCCTTAGGATCACCATTTATCGTGAGTATGACAATGATTACATTCCGCTGTGTAGAAGGGGGACAAAGTGGAGGTGGAAGAGGACTGATAGTATTGTGTGTGCGGAGAGAAGAGATTATCGGGAAAGCAGCAGTGAAAGTGTCGGTAGAAATTCAAATGAGGGGAAAGGTAAGAATGGGAGGGAAGCGAGGAGAGCTGCTGTTGGCTGAATTTTATTTTTGAGAGACTTGCTGTGTTCTTTGTGTTGGACGGCGTGAGGAAAGAAAGCGAGCCGTAAAAGTCCATAGCTAATGGAAGTTGTTGGGAGAAAGCCGGTAGCTCCCCAGACACTCATACATTTTGTACATGAAATGCTCCGTTTCCAGGGAATAATCGACTGTCACAGAAAATTCGGGTAATAGATCACAGAGAGAGAGTTCCCACTCTCTTCCCATGCCCTCCTCCGTCACTGCCCCACTCTCCAAACACACAGACACCCACCAAAGGTGCAACGCAGTCTTCTCACCCACAATCCACTGTGCACAGCCAACAATCTTCTCTCTCCTCCACTCTTCCACCTAATACAAACATAATTCATACGCAAATCCCTAATTCAGCAGGCCAATGCTACTCAAACAAACAATGCCACATGCTACAAGAAATATAAAAGAGTCATTCATATAAATGAGAGGAGTGCAGGAATTTTGAAAACAATTCAAATGGAATACAAAGTATTGCATTACTTATTGGAGGAAATGGAGAAATTTTTCCTATTGGGTTGAATGTAGTAGTGGTGAATAATTAAAAACTTATTTACATGTTAATTGATAATTTTTAATGTTCATTATATCATTAATATTATAATGTCCGACCTTGTTTCGAAAAACTATAGTCGACATAATTTTGTGGAATATTAAAACACTGACTGAAATATCATTTCATTTCTTATTACAGTACTCTGTCAGACAGTTGTGAGAACGTAACATGGAGTGAATTTTACGTAAAACTAGAAAAGAATTTATTCATTTCAGCAGCAGTTCATGAATTGTTGGAAAATAACTAAGATACTAACATGCGGTTTATTACGATTGGGAACTATCCTTTACACATCGAGAGGTTTTCTTACTAGGTGTGAAACTGAAGAATATTTGATTTATGGAACATTTAAGTAGTGCGATTCCCATGTTTGCTCAAGTATTCGTATTAACATAACTTTCAATCTTGCTCTGCAACCGCTTAAAGCCCTGAATATTTTAGCTCGTCTATCTTTTGGTTTTGTATTGGAAAGGGATTAGAACGGCATCTTTTATAATTTAGTGCCCTTGTGAATTTTTGCGTGAATGGCTCTCATTGTATCCCAATAAATACACCAGGAAATCGCGTTCGTCTTAAATTTGTGTTTTGGGATAAAAGCCTTGATAGGAAGGAATTGGTAATAAATTAGGTGTTTAATATAGAAGAGACATTATAGCTAATAAAGAGTTGGTCGAATAAATCTAGACTGCCTGGAGGAACATCTGTATAAATACACGGTGGAGAGTGTGCTCTTAAAATATGTAAATATGTACGTAGAGAAGATTCGTTGTAGGAGGCAGGAGATATTTGAGTTTATTTCTTTCCGTTTGCTGGTTGGCTGCTTCCTCGGTTAGTTCTCTGTGGTGGAAACCACAAGGGTGTTTATTCGGAAGACAAAGCCTGCGGAGCTCTCGCGAGTGTCAGATATTGGAGCTCAGTTGAAGCTCACTATATATTGCACACTATATTGGAACTGACAATGAGATCGAAAAAGTTCACTGGATTTTCCAGTCAAAAATGATTGCTGAGCTTTGGAACATTTTATGAGAATCATTACTAACGAGGACGCTCATGCTTGTCAAAGACACTCGCACATTTCCATTTCAAAACGCAGTGCCTTCTGCATTGTTTGTCGAGTGCCGTCCTTAGAGCCATCCACCACTGCATCATGCACTTCCTTCCACTTACAAAACCCTCTGCAATGGCCAATCGCTTTAAAATTGAATTCCGTCTTGCAACAACTTCTCACAGGCATTTTTATTGGAACAAATGGTCGGCTTTAAGTGCAAGGCTTGAAACATCAGTGAGAAATATTTATTGTCTTCGCCCAAAACAACATGAAATACTTTAAAGTCGCTCACAAGGTTTCCACTTTCTTGTTATCTGTTAGCCATCACAAGTTAACACATATGATACGAAATGCACCTACCCTCTGTGAAATTCTGCCTCTTTACCTTGGCTGACACTCTGTCTTTTGGCTCAGTCTTTGGATATTCCAACCTTTAAGGCCGTTTACGCAAGAAATTTCAATTGCATCCATTCTAATACAAAATGCATCATGTTCCGTAATTATCCAAGGAGACATTACACTATAAAGGATGCTTATGACAATATATTTGTTGTTGAATATGACGACGGTGGAGATTGAAAAGAAGTAGGTGAGTAAGGTGTCGCTGATTTAGTAAATTAATTGCGTGGGAGAATATTTGTAGATAGTGTGACATATAGAGTATTTATGTTTGGAGGGCGTATTATGGACATTGACTTGGTGGTGACGATGTGTGGTTAGTGGAAGAGAGAAGTATTGTTGTTGGAGTTGTGGATGGTGCGGACTGTGAGAGTTGGGGAGTGGAGGAGAAAGTAGCGGGAGAAGAAGGGAAAGCCGACGCAAGCGTTGGAGGGGAAAGGGAAGTATCTGTGGCTGGATATCTTGTGGGCTTCGGTTTGTGTTGCTGGGAAGAGAGACAGGGAAAGATTTCTTGAAGCGCCTCTGAGAACGGAAGACAGTCCAAGAGTTTCCTCTGCCTGGCCACATCTCCACTCGCACTCCATCAGGCCATTGTCATCTCTCATCCTCCGCTCGCTTATCCGCCGCTTATCCGCCGTTCTGATTGCTGTCTCTTATCCGCCGCTAATCGGCCGTTCTCTGTGTGCTGTCTGTTATCGGGCGCTTATGTGTGTTGTGTTTGGAGTGGTGTTTGATATTTGCATAGAGTGAGGATGTTGGTGGAGAGCGAGACTGGAGTGGAGGTGATTGAGACTTGACTGGAGGCGAATGTTGGGGAAGCGGAGCGAAGCGACTCGAATCTTGCCAACCCTTCACTTCACCTCCCACTTTCGTCCAAGTCTCTCACTCCACTTCTCGTCCGTCAACAAAAAACCGCGTGTGGCTTCCTGCTCTGACCAAACACTTCTCATTCAGTCGCAACTTCGGGCCACACACACACCTCAGTCTCCGACCACCCACTTTCAACAAAACTCACCTCCGCCAAAACACTCCGGCAGTCTCCAAAAACACAACAGTGCTACTACACAGTGTCAAAGTGCAGCCACTCGATTTTGTTTTCCTTCTCTGTGGATGTTTCTCTGTTTCTCAGTTACTTCCTTCCTAAGACTACTCATAAACTTTTATTAAACTACTTCTCTTCCCTCGCTTCTGTTCATGTATGTTCTATTTACCTCTTCATAACTGAATTCCTTGTCTGCATGTACAAAGAGACAAGCACAAGACAGCTATCTCGTTTAAT
The DNA here is from genome assembly GCA_020352615.2 of Yoshiicerus persimilis. Lineage (NCBI taxonomy): Eukaryota > Metazoa > Arthropoda > Collembola > Entomobryomorpha > Tomoceridae > Yoshiicerus > Yoshiicerus persimilis. The sequence goes on from CM060170.1 coordinate 44,255,822, forward strand.
ATTATATTATGTCCTACACTACACTTCCTTACAAAGTTTATCAGATTTCCACATATTACCAAACAACATCTCTATTAATATACTTTCTTTCATAACTTATATTCACTTCGGCCTACTCAGCAATACTCCAGTCGTAAAAAGTTAGAATCCCAGGAAAAGTGCTCTTCATTCCTTCCAAGACACTTTTCCAAATTCACTTTACAAGATCTCTATCCTAGACCAAGCCTTGTACACAAATAACCGTTAATGCATGCATAATTAGATCCACCTAATTAAAACAGGCATTCTTCATAGGTATACACCTCAAGTGGCATACTCACACCAAGATTAAATTCCAGTCTCACCTTTATAGCGCTACAGTTTCACAGACAAAGTATAGTTATCTCAAGTAAGGCAATAAACGAAAGTAAATCAACCTGAACGATTTCCAATTTGCCGGAATTGATAGCGATTAAACCGTCTCTAGACATTAATTCACTTCATTCACTAATAGTCACTCCTTCTATTCGCCATCCCTACCACATCCACTGATACTTTTCCAATATTACTCCATTTAAACTTTTCCCAAACATAAATGCATAATTTGATACATTTTACAAACATTATCTAACACTAGCACCAATATCTTGTAAAGGTATTCGTCCTATGGATTTACTGTAACCCATTCGTACTCTTAGAATATCGTAGTTAATTTCATACTCTTGAGCAAATACTAATTAAAAATTACAACTTTCAGTATTATGTTAACTAAAAGTTCGGATTTAAAATTCTCATACTAAATGGCACAGTTATGCCTTCAAGTGGAATATTTGCTAAGAGAGCCAGGTGAAAATTAGAAATTCATCTCGTATGGTGGCATTAAATTCTTCTATGGAGTATAAACCATATCTTGGTGCAGTTATCGTTCTATATGCAGAGCTCTATCCATTCCGAATTTAGAACTTCCGATTGAAAGGACAATAGGAAAGCGGGATAGGGTATTTACTAGGGGAAATTAAGTAGGGTAGTATATGGGTCAGTAAGTGAGTGGAGTGAGTGAGCGGAGTGTAAAGTGGGTTAGTGGATAATGTTGGCGGGAGAAGCGGGTAGCAGCGTATTTGATGCGGGTAAGGAAGGAGTTGGTGTTGAAGGACTGCAGGTTGCATAATAAGGAGATAATGTGCGTGAAGAGAGAAAGGAGTTGTCTTTTCTGCAGAGTTGGAAGTGAGGAAGATTTCTTGGAGAATGAGGGAAGCTCTTCTTTTGTCTCTCGTCCTCTGAATTCACAATATACACAAAAACGTCTTCTCTTCTCCTCACATTTCTTCTTCAAATAATTCCTCAGTCAGTATTTATAAATCCTGATCACTTGGCTTATTTCAACAAAGAGCGCTATTCCCAGTTAATTAATACTGGGTAATCGTCTGCACATTTTTTTTGCATTTATTTTGCACTCTTATAATGTGCAGCGATATTACTGTTCGGGATACTAATAAGAATTCAGAAAATTTGATTCCAATACCTGCCGTTTTATGTACCGTTTACAGAGAGATAAAAGGAGGAACTATATTTACTAAAGGTCTTTTCTCCACTCAACCTTTAAATGATAACAAATATCTGAAAACGATTTCCGTTTGAAGTTTGGAGTAACTGGATGTGAATACCAAAGTAGCTTCACTGTGCTGCAAGTCAAAGCACATGTAAAAAGAGAAAGCAATTACAATTTCTTAGCATCATTTCACATGCAACTGCCTTACCTTTCAATTCATTGAGTTTTGCCTTTAGATATTCTCGTAAACAAACAGAACGACCTACCAATTCAGAATTCGCAATTATTTGGACATCACAGTTTTATCCCAGGCACAAAAATCACTTAAACCGTTTTCTACTCGAATTCATTTTCTGAATAGGAAAATAATATTTCCATTATCTCATTGCTAAAATAGTTTAACCTCTTGGTGGTACTTATTATTAAATTAGTAATCATTTGATTTCAAGGACATTCTTTTACAATACAATTTACTTTAGGAATATGATTTTTTTAAATGCTATTTTGGAGGCAGCAGTTGCTTTGAAGAGTGTGAATTAGGAGGAGGTGAGTGTGGGGCTGCAGGGACTCTTAAGAGGAACATTTTCATTGAGTAGATTCGAGTTAACTGATTGTCAGCTGAAGGAAGGAAAAGTTTTTGTGAACTTTGACTTGGAGTTTTGTGTGGAAGTTTTTTGGTTGTGGTTGGTTGGGTTTGGTGGGTGATATAAGTGGAGTGATCACATGACATTGGAGGACAGTTGTTGTCAGTTGAGAATTGGGGGACAGTTGTTGTCAGTTGAGAATTGGAGGACAGTTGTTGTCAGTTGAGAATTGGGGGACAGTTGTTGTCAGTTGAGAATTGGAGGACAGTTGTTGTCAGTTGAGAATTGGGGGACAATTGTTGTCAGCTGAGAATTGGGGGACAATTGTTGTCAGCTGAGAATTGGGGGACAAATGTTGTCAGCTGAGAATTGGGGGACAATTGTTGTCAGCTGAGAATTGGGGGACAAATGTTGTCAGCTGAGAATTGGGGGACAGCTGTTGTCAGCTGAGAATTGGGGGACAATTGTTGTCAGCTGAGAATTGGGGAATTGGAGTGTTGTTGTGACTTGTGGCGTGGTGTGGCGATTGGGAAGAAGCGAGGATATTGTGGAAGGATTCCGTTCCATTTGATTTCTATTGAGAATTGAGACTGAGGCCAAGAGCTGCCCTGAAAGGCAAAGCGATTTCCCTTTTAAGCATCAGCAGTTAGCGTTGACTGGAGAGTGTCTTAGTAACTGTGAAGTCTGCCATTCTGCAGAGTGAAATCCTATCAAAGCCCACCTCGGAAGATACTTCTAAAATATTTTTTCTGAATTCTTCCTAATTGGATTGGGTAAAGTACTCTGCCATTGTGTGGCGGAAGTCGAGATGCTTTTCTGCTCCCAAACAGTTGCCCACATATGTACAAATCTCCAGGCAGGCCACGAATACCAAATCTCTATGAATAAATTATGTAAAGTAGATGGATATTTCACAGTCCCTATTTCTATTAGGCTACCCCTTCATTTCGGCCTTTCCTTCTTCTCCTATCTCAAATTTTACTTGCTAAACTCAAATCCTGGGAAGGTGCGACGTGCACGCCATTCCATATTTAAAACTCCAACAACATCGGTCTACCACAATTTCAATCTCTTAAACACTGCTACATCGCACCACACACACTCTCCCTCTCTTCCATATGTTTATTTTGAGTAGTAAATAAATAATTCATACAGCACCTTCTCTTAAGTCGCCGTCTTAAGGATTAATGAGCTAAGACGGGATTTCAATACCACCGAGTGAACACACATTCATTTAGTTGCAAATATTTCTATTTACAAATGTTAAGCAATGAAGGACTTACAAGTTAAGCAATATTCTGCTAGACGTTTGTACAACACCAGTGCATTTAATTATAATTGGAGAGAAAATTCCTTTAGTGCAATTAAAGTAGGCACTTTAATAATACCTTGACAAAACAGGCTCAGTCAAATATCAAACGTCATTCAAATGTTAATTATAGGTAACCTTTATTGATAATTTCTTACCAATTTAAGAATTATGCATTACTGGATTGCATAGCAATAGACTGTAATGTACAAGCACCATAATGTCATTCGTGTAAACCATTTCTCAGTATTCAAATCAATATTACTTTGATAAGACAGTTTACTAATCTGTCTTGTCTACACTATTAGCCTATTAGCATATTTTACAAAGTTTCTGATTGTATTACGACCTGCCTAGGTATATTAACATAGGTAACTGAAAGTTGAACTGCTTGATGTTAAAGCAAACTGACATATCCCAATGCTAAGACAATACCAGCATAAGTAAACTCTTTATATAAGATTATTGATTAATTTCCTTTAATAATTTTTGATTAACGAATATAATTCCGACAAATTTGGAGAAGCTATAGTCCGTGGCTTGACTTCTCGGCTTTTTAGTGAACCCGAAATATAATATATAGCTACATAAACTGAAATCATCGAAAAATAATAAAGTTGTACAGAGTATGCAATGGTACCATAATGAATACTGTAGAGACGTATATACTACAACTTTATTTATTAATCTATTCTTCTAATTCTTGCAGCGTATAATGGAATGATGACCGAGGTTTAATTTTGCAATAGGTTAAGAGATAATATTTTATGTTGTCCGAATTAAATTTCTTAAAGTTTCTATTTTGAGCGAACCAACTTTGAGTTGTGGTTTCAGTATTTATATTGAGAAATGTTAATGCCTATGTTGAATAGACAAATGGCAATGCTTAATTTTGGTACGAATTTTTATGAGTACCACTGAACATGAATTTTACGTAAATTTAATATGGTGCATATTTTGGGAAGAGAATTAAGTTGTTGATTACAGTTACAATGATACATAAAATAAGAAAAGAACTTTTAAAAGTAATGAAGTTCAATTCTATAGCTCATATGATATTATAATAGTTTGGTGAAACTATTTGAATAGAAAAGTTTCTATTGTTAATTTGCACAATGGTTTACATAAACATATATACAGTGTTGGCCGTAAGTCACGCATCATTGGGATATAACATTACGTGTGGCCAGAAATTACGCATCATAGGGAATTAACATTACGGGTGGCCAGAAGTCACGCATCATAGGGAAATAATATTGGTGTTTGGGAGGCGCTTCGGTTCCATTCAATAATCAACTCCAATGCATCTTTATTTGAGAAGGATAACACTTTTTTGTAAGTTCTTTTTATCAAATATGAGTATCATTTGTGCGATGAAGCTTTCGAAGAAAAAAGGAATGGGAGTGATAATGATGGCTGGACGTCCAGGCTTATCCACCAGAGCCGTGGCAGTAGGATTTGCTCGGAGACATCCTTTGATAAGGCCATCCACCAATCAACAGTTGTTCGATTGGCTAGCAAATTCAAGAAAAGAAGACAGGTTCTACAGCTGATGCCCCTCGGTCTGGGGCTCCTACGACTGCAACAAACCCAGAGGTTACAGTCAGTTCTTGCAAAATTTGTTGCAAGTCCAAGAAGATCACTAAGAGAAGTAGCAAGTGGTTTTAACATTTCAAGAACCAGTGTTCGTCCTATCCTAAAATTACATCATTTTAAACCATATAAAATGAAAATTCTTCAGGCTCTAAAACAACAAGATCCAGCAAGGATCGCATTTCGTCTCTGGGCGTAGTCAATTTTGGACACTATCTTCGTTAAATTCTTTACGGGGACGGTAAATGCTGCAACGTATCTTGATTTGCTAATGAACGAATTGCTACCGGAACTGGACGTCAGAAAAGGTAAAGGACTTATCAAAAGTCCTTTACCTTTTACACACCAATGTTATTTCCCTATGATGCGTGACTTCTGGCTACCCGTAATGTTAATTTCCTATGATGCGTAATTTCTGGCCACACGTAATGTTATATCCCAATGATGCGTGACTTACGGCCAACACTGTAGGTAGGTATAGTCATCAAAGTTGTTTTGGTGTGTATAAACATATTTTTATTTTGTCGAGAAGCTGTCAGAAAAATTCTAGACTACATATTAGTAGACATAAAGAGGAGTAAACGAGAAAAGTTGTGGAAAAGCTGAAAAGAAGAGAAGTAGGATATAAAATAAAATTGGTTTCTCCCTCTCATTTTGTGGAGGACAAGTAGTTTTTGTTTTTGCATTAGAGGGGCATTAGCGTAGAGAATGAGTAAGAGGAACTGGGGGCAATGTTTTGGCAGAGTGGCGGACAATACCTGAAAGTTGAGTACTAACTGTGTACTTACGTGGTTCTAGTGAAGTGGAGTGGAGTGTAATGGAGTGAAGTGGATGGAGTCAAACTTCAACTTATCTCCAGTTGCACTGCATTGTCGGGTTAAGCCCTTTATTTACTCAAATGGAATCCCATCTTTTCCTTTGTCTCTAATTCGAATAAAAGGTAAATTTTCTGCGCTCCTACAAGAAATTCGTCTGAAAGCCCGTCTCGCTTTTCCCTTAAAGATATTTCTCCCCTCGGAGACGACGAGACAAAGATACACCGAATAAAGCGTAATATTTTATGAATAAGAAAAGGAACACCGTATTGATCTTTCCAAACTGACACAAATAATGAAATGTACAATGGCAAAGAACCGAGATATTGAAATGTGTATCTTTCCGCCTACCTTTTGTAAAAACACTTTTCCATTTCACTAGATTTTTTACACTAAAATTGGAAAACCTATTTCCAAAAGCAAGAATCTCCATAAAATAGCAATGAAAAAGCAGGATCATGAATAAAAAAATTTCTTTCACAGATGTTCTCTTGTAATACTTATTTAGAGGTGGAAAAGTGCTCCACTTTCAATTTATTTCGAGGTTTTTTCTGAAAAGTCGATCCTACATGAAAACTGATCTTTTAAGGCATAACCAAAGTTAATCCTCTTTGAAAGTCGACACTGCACTATGAAATTACATTAAAGGGTAAAAATTTAAATTAATAGGTACACATTTATTTCTGTAAACCAGTCAAGTATTTTGCTACAATGTAGTGTTGTAAAACAACAAGTCAATGCAAGAAAATGATATCTCGCTTCACGGGAAATTTGCAAATTCTCCAACGCAAAGAAGGAGGATTGAAGTTCTGAACGATTCAATTTTCCTCAAAATATCTATTACCTATCAGATTGCCGAAAGTCAAACTACGTTTTCAAATACAGTGTCAGTAAATTATATTTTTCGGGATGAATATTATCCATATATACTTTCCAAGAAAACGGGGAAATAGTAAAAATAATATTAATCAGTTGGTATACAAATATCACAGCATAACTGGCGTGAAATTAAAATAAATATTCACAATTCGTCCTCAGCTTTGCTTTCGTTTCCTCTAAACTCAGATACAAATGAGTCTTTTGCGAGTTTTGCCTGCACAGTGCCAATAGGCATATACAACTCTCATTCATAGAATTTTGGTCAAAATCTCAGTAATGTGCAATGCATTGCACAATGTACATAGAGAAAAGGAAAGTATATTCTCATACCGCAAGTATTCATCACGTATAGGGAGGCTGTGTCTTTGGATGTGTGCTGATGTGAGAGCATAAAATACACAACAGTTGCACCACAAATCCCTTTTACTTATAAATAATAGAGTAAAAGAGAAGTGTGTGTTTGTAGGAATTCTTATCTTTTAGCTACTTAAGATTAGTTGCTAAGAAAACTTTGAGCTTTTAGCGAGAGAAATCGTGGAGCAACATTTCTTTCCTCCTAGCTAACAGTAAGTAAGTACAAGACATTTTTTTCACATCACTTACTTAACAAGAAGGGCCAATGTTCTTTTTTCTCCTTTTCCTTTCCGGATGCTTTCTCTCGCCTTTATTGCATTTCAGCCCAAGTCTTCATCTCTAACCTTAGCCACCTTCCCATTCTTTGTATTACTCTACTTTGTTTTTCTTCTTCTTTCGTTTTTCAAGTACAGTAAACAGCAGCCCTCCTGCAGCATTTTCCGCAGCTGGGTCTTTTGCGCCTTCAGAAAAGATCACCATTGTAGTGGACCAGTTATTAATTGCACGCACGATGTAACTCAAATTACAGGCATACCATTATCAATTATGATTCCTCACCCATACAATATAATACAAACAAAAGGCAGTACAATGCGTTTTCAAAACGTAGTTGATCACTGTTTAATAAACAATAGTATTATATAACCCAGAGCAGAAACACATTGTTAAGTAACGCCAGCAAACCGTTCGTGCTACTTGGGATGTAAATATTCCTTGATAAAATGTTTTTCTGGTGTGCCCACACAGTGGCTGCCTACTTTGTCTCAATTCAAAATATTTTGTTTTTTCCAACATGACGGACACAAATTGTAGCAAGGAATCGGATTCATGTAACAGCCAACTGTAATTTACACTTAGTATGCAGGGCTAACTGATCCTTGTATTTTATGGAGCAGGAGACTGGAGAAATGCATATTGAGGCGAGATAGTAGACAGGGTAGAGCCAGTGAAACTTGTTCCATTGTAAACAACTCATCAAGAAGCAAATGTGAAAGAACTAATCTTTTCCCTCTTGCTGCATGTAAATGAATAATACGAGTAACTTGTCTGTTTCGTAGAACTAAACAACTTGCAATGTGAGATATTATTTCTTTAAGCACTTTACTTTCTCCTGCACTAATAAGTAGGCAGATCTCCTTACAAAAACAAACGCATAAAAACCAAAGTTTGCTAGCAGATGTTACACAAAAGATAGAACACTCGAGGTACACTTACATTCTCTCTATTCGCCAACCCATACAATTTACACGATGACCCCCAGATAAAAATTCCACTATAACAGCAACCACTCTCCTTTTTGTAACCAGAGAAGGAAAGCAGAATGTCTATTTAGGGAATAACAGATTTCTTGCGTTATACATTACTATTCTTTGGTATATATAATTCAACAATACTAATTAATAGCTTTGTCATAATAATATTGTACTTTGATTAGTGCACTCCATAAAGATAGTCCACGCATCACTAATTAGCATTGAACAAAACCCGTAGTGATAAAACTAATTATTGAAACTAATGGAAATGAACAGAGAGCATTAGAAACAGTAAATATTACACAATTCCTTTTACGCGTTGTTTAGGATTTGTGTCTTTTAACTTGCAATTATTGAATTACCAGGTTGTACTTTTTAATGAAGGTACTGAAAGCAAAAACAATACTGCCAAGCATCATCAAGTTACTTTTAGTGCCCAATAAACATTTAGTCATTACAAGTTTGTAGACAAAATATGTGCGACTTATTACATTACTCTGCAAATACAAAGATAGGCGATTTACAGATACGTCTGCTTGCAATGGGGGATAAGAAAAGAGCAAAATCCAAGTTTTTCTTACTATAATGGCATAAAGTATTATGAGTGTTTAGTTTCAAATCAAACTGGCCGACTAATAAAATAAGTCCCGTAGAAATCGAATTTGCAGAACAATGCTGTTGTACTATACCTGTTTACTTTACTGGTATAGTTTCTGTAGAGTTTCCATACCGCAGAGTTAGTCTGTAGGAAGTAGAGACTAAAGTGGCAAACAAAACAAACAGATATTAGCCAGACTCTCTAATTCGTTTAATTCTCTTTCGCTGCCGAGAAAGTGAATCCTTTGTTTAGTTGACTTTAGCATTGATCTCCTCTTGGTCGAATTCTATTCCCAAAGCTGATGTGTTTTAGCTTACAATGAATTACGTAGTGAGGCACTCCATATGTCTATTCTCAAATGTTTGATATTCCAACCTAAAAGCTTTACCGGGCAAATATTGAGTGCTATTTACCATAAAGTAGCTCAGTGTAGTATTTTTCTGATGCGCTTTTTGTACAAGGTTTACAATATTTAACCTTAAGCCAATTAAAATATCGAATTATTGCCCATTACCAAGTTACTTACTAATTATATAAAGAAGAAAGTTCATTTTTAATTTTTGTCTGATGAGAATTAAAAAGATGTGTTTATAGATTGGCGTTGGCCTACCCGATACAATTAGGGGTATGACTACTAGCGCCATCTTGGTGGAGAAATGATTAGTGGAGGGGAGATGGCTTGAATAGTATTTGGGAGGGTGACTATTTATCATGAGAGTTCAATTTCGTTTGTTCTTGTTTAATCTAATTAGCAGCCATCAATACGTGAGTAATTGTTGGAGTAAGGAGCGGAATATTTAGAGAGGGAGATGAATCGATGATTTGCCATCTCGCTCTGTGTCTGAAGGTAAATACACTCGCTTCGTTACGCTGCACTATTATCCCTGTTAAAGGGATTTTCTCTTCTAATCATTTAGATTTACGTCGGCTCTGTTTCTACTTTCCATTGTATTCTTTCCGATCCGACTTAAATGCTTTACAAGGGAAGCTCCAGCTACGACTACAACACAACACTTATTAGATCAGCTCAATGCACAAAGAGAAAGCCCGTCTCGCCTCACTTTCTCCGCCGCTCCAACCTTAACTCCATTCCCACTTTAATCCCACTCTCTCCTACCAACTACTCCTCCACTTCTTCTTTCCTCCTCTACCAAACTTCAAAGCGCACCACTCGCGCTTCCAACCAATCTCTCCACGCAAACAATTACCTTCAATTTCCTCGCACTTCTATTTCCTCACAATAATTTATTTGAAATTATTTTAAATCGGAAATTTGTAAGAATTATTTTAAATCTGAAATTTGTAAGAATTATTTTAAATCTGAAATTTGTAAGAATTATTTAAAACATGCTGTATTTTAAAAGTTATTTTTTATAATACACTATATAAAACATTTAGCTGCCTTAAGGGTAGAAAGAAGGAACTGACGTAGGAATTAAAATTAGGTATTTGAAAATAAAGGTGACGGACAAAGTTTGTGATTTGCCCCTGGATGGTTTTAGTTGATGCAAAATATTGAGGGTGTGCTCTATTTATTCGTGTGCTGCTAGTATCGATATCAAAGTCTATTTGCCTTCTCTTTCCACGCGAAATTAACATTGGCATTATCATATGAGTTTCACAAGGCAAACACACTCACCCTCAATTTGTTTACCTTTCATTATTTTCTTAGAGCTGAATTCCCAGCAACTTCACCTTACAACAGGAGAAAACGGCTCTGTTACTCTCATTGTGATGTCATGTGAACTCACAATCAGTTTGCCAAGCCCTTTCAGAGTAAACCAACTAATCGATCAATCATCCTGTCCTTCCAGATACCAAAGCGCACAATACACAACACAAAATACAAGACAAATGCATAATACAATTTATGGAGATGGTTTGAGCTACACTGTCGGTTTTCATTCTAGAATCGTGTCATGTCCAGGGATGTTGTACTGTGTGTTGATGTTCACACTTTAAAAGTTACCAGTTAGTAAGTAATATAAAGTGGTATTTCAAAAACTTTAAATTTGGAACTAATCCTTTTTTCTGGCATTTATTAATAATTGCAGTAGCTAGTTTGTATGACTTTTAAGAAATGCCTTAAACATTACAAGAATTTTAATTAAATTTTTAACAATTTTACAAGAAATTCCAAATCAGGATTATGGTATCATTTGTGTTAGTAAGCTCGCAAAAAATTTTCGACATAGCTTCGGAGCTTATTTGATACCTTTTATTATTGAGTACGGAGGATACCACAATCGATGCTCCTGGGAATCTCAATGCCCCATTTTGACTACAATGAGAAATTGCATTACAAGTGCTTTACTTTCAAACTAATCAGTAATTAAATATTTAGAGGGATTACAACAAGGAAAGGTAAATGCAACATCACCTAAACTGAGAACCGCATTTAGCTTGTCTAATGATAACCATCATTTAGCAATCATTTTCCCAGGAAAATACTTTAGAATTGGGATTCAATTTTTACTCCTTATTCAATGATTTCGATGTGGAAACCAGGAAGCACTTTAACTGCAATTTAGTTTGTCAAGTATAAAATTTGTGATATTACTGTGTTCGAACATGAAATTATACATGTGCATATATTAAATAGAGTATAATGGTGAACCAGTTTTTGGGAGAACTGGAGGAATGGAGTGCATTAGAGGACATAAGTGTGCGTAGACATATATATTTATGACCGTGGTGGATGGGACGGAGTACATTGAATCTTTCAGTTGAAATGGAAAGTGGATTTCCAATCCGAATCACATCTGGAAAATAAAATGCTCATAAATGGATAAGTACGCATATAAGTTGGAGTGGATAGTATAACGAAGGCTGACAAAGCAGAGAATTGAAGAGAATCGGGTCTAGGGGAAGAAAGTAGATCGCCGTGGGGAAAGCATTCGAATGGAAAGCCAAAAAGACAATTCCAACTGTGAGCTTTATATCTATGTGTGCAAATTTTGTGACACCGTAGCTTTTCTATGGAAAAAGTTTATTGTCTGTCGTAGGTTCCTACTGCACTACGCTTTTGTACCCAAGTCCTTCTACATGTTAGGGTTCGCAGTCAAAATCCGCACGTACCAGAACACACCAGTAGGGTTTAAAACTAAGAACACATGTCAAAATATACCATTTTGGTAAGGATTACCAGGATGTGTTCCGAATTGCTTTTCTAATATTAAATTGCAAAGAAACTTGAACTATGTTATAATACTATTCTTATAATAGAGCCTGTTTTATCTTATTGTTAGCAAACGTTAATTTCTATTGGTAGCAAATATTATCCAGGAAAGCGAACTTATAAGTATCATACACTTTTAAGTTACTGTTGGCTTCAAATTACAATATTTCTATTTTAAAGGTACTAGGGACTTGAAAGGATTCGAATTTGTACCTCAAACTCTAACAATGTAGAGGATACCTTCCTAGATGTGCCCTGTGTCCCCTCCTTTGACAATATCTACAGTACGACACTTGTGCCATTCATTCTTATGCAGCAGTACTCTGCCATTGGGCGAAACTGCTGAATGTAGGTATTTGTATGTTGGAATAAATGGAGAGACAGAATGGGTTTGATATGATGGGTGGTGTATTGTAAGTATGTAATATGGAGATTGTGAGTATTTGGAGAGTATGGAGAGTATGGAAGGCGCTGTGTGATTTTTTGGTGGGAGTGGAGCTCATTTTTATGTAGTAATTCCTCCCGGGTCTCCTTTCCTCTGCCCTAACCTTCTTTAATAGTAAATTACTAAACGAAGACTCTATTCTGACATAAGTTATGTTCCTTTATGCAATTCTCTCCTTTTACTACTCACTTAAGCCATTCCATCCTACTACTTAAACGACATTTTCCTCACTCCCTATCCCGTCCTTCCTTTATGGTCCATTGTACTCTCTTACTACTCCTTTTAATACAAATGTAGCAGTACACAATAGTCCTATACGCTTCCACCTTCTTCTACTCCATTCCTCCGTTCTCATTTCAGATCCGTATGCACTGCCCTATCTACAGTGCTTAACATTGCTCTCTTTCTACCATTCTCTCCGAAATAATAAAGATGGATACAAGTCCTGTCTCTTTCTTTCTCCTCCCAATTTTGCTACCTTTTCCAGAACACACAATCTGCTAAGGTTTGTCAGACTGATTCATAAATCAGGTGACTTGTCTAGAAAAGAAAATGAGTCCGAATCCGATTGTGTTTACAAAAAATGAGGAAATTTATTGTACTACATTTACTCGGATTACAAAAGTAACATTATGGCAATTAGCCGAATCTTAGATACTCTATCCACTAATAACAAAAAATGCTTTATAAAATGTACTCTGTGAAAATGCGATATCTCTTCTGAAAAGAATTCTTCGAATACAAGGAAGACACAATTACACAGTATTGTTGAAGTAGTATTGTTATAATTTTCTCATACTTGTAGTGAAAATGAGTAAATATTTGGTGACTTAGTGAGTAATTTGGCTTGAGTGTAAGAATTACAATGTTTGTTTGTTTTCTCTGGGAATTACAGTAAACGTCGTTGGGTTGTATTAATTCGCTCTGGAGATGAGTTGTCCGTTCAGTGGACGTGCGGGGGAAAAGAAATCTCCTGGGAAAAAAGGCGAAGAGACAAAATATACAAAAGGGTCTCTTCAAAGGGCCAACACTTTCGGCCAAAGCGGAGATTTCAGCGGCGGCTCGGGCGATGACCTCAATTTGACATCGCTTAGCTCGGCGATAATTGCAATTATCGTGCCTCAGGTAAGAAATAACTAGTTTCTGTTTCTCACTCTCACAATCTCCCTATTTCCCACACAAATCATTTTTCTCCTTTACAAAGCACCCACGCCATTTCTACAATTCCGTACAAAAGTGCCGCCCTCCAAAATGCGTTTCATATAAAACTACACTTCTTATGCCAACATAAGTCTGAATTAAAACTATAAGCTTAACTTTGCATGCCAAGTAGCTGATGCATATTTTTGGTTAGCATTATGGCAGACAATTAGAAATATGTTAATTGGAAAATGCCGCATTGTATTAATAATGTGTGCAATTACCAATTAAGAATTAACAAGAGTCATGGGACATTGATTAACTTTTTATTACAGATTGTATAATAATTCTACTTTATGGAATGATTATCAGTATATGAATGGAATGAGTCAAATGTGACAAAGAATATTGTTAGGTACATATCCTTGTCATTTCTGGTGGAGCAAAAATGCATTCTTGATGGTAACGGCCAAAGGAAATATTTATTACCCATATAGAAATGGTAGTGTATTAGAAGTGTTGAGGAATAGTTACTATAAAGGACTTTCTCCATTGTTTAAGTTATTACAGCTAACTATTGCAAGTGGGCGTCCAGGGTGTTGTTAATTATTATGGATGACCCGATGAGTGAGATGAGGCGGAATATCCAACACATTTATTACTACTTAGTTTTGCTAACCTACTGCGAAGCTATCCAAGTTTTTTGGCAATAGATACTATGTCACTGTATAGATGCAATTATTTAGCGAAGGAAGTGAATCTGCTCTTATGAAGCGGCTAGGAATTTTTATCTTATCGGACAAAGGAAATTCCAAGAGTCTCTTGTGACACGCTCCATTTAGTCTCTAAGACGGGAATTATGAGTAGAAAGACTTATCTTTCAAGAAATCAACTCGAGTGCACTCATTTCCACTTCCTTTGATATTCTCTTCACATTTATACCTATCAATACACCTCACTAATTCTCTATTTTCTACCATTAGCATTCTCTGCCTTTTATCCAGTTAGTAATAGTGGGCCGCTGCTAAAGTTTCTCTTACAAATATATTTAATAAAATTGTTCACCTCAAAAATCACCAAAAATATTCAACTCAGTTAACTCAGTTAAAACTTATGAAATTTAATTCGGATATTTTTAACGAAACTCATCCTCTGCTAATTGTTCAATTAATATTAAATTATTTTGTAATAGTAACACGGTAAATTTTGCTACGATCTGCAGTTTTCTATTTATTCACACGCAGTGCAAACCCTGAAAGTAGATAGTCGAAACTAAATAGATAGTTTGAATCAAATGGATGATGAGGTTTCAGAATGCATTTGGCAATTAACAATACTCAATATGCAAGACAAACATTTGAAACTTATGATCGTGTGTTCCATACGCTTTGGTTTAACTTTACTGGCGAATTAATAAGTCTAGGTTCAGCTTCCCTCTCAGTATTGAGCGAATTTAAATTTACATTCACCGTTGTTGGTAATTCTTGTACCCAATGGCTAAACTTTGGTTTAAAGCTTCTGCATTGAAAATGAAATGAGGTTCCGATGGAAATTTTAATGATCTGAAATCCCCACTGCAAAAATACTTCTATCAGTGGAAGACAACCAATTAAAATTCTTTAATGCAGTAGCAGTGGCAGCAGTATTTTCCTTTTTCTCTCATTTTGAAATCTGAATCATTTTAATGGCAATCTGGCTTTCAAGATATAAATAGTTTACGGCTTAGGTTTTTCTAAATTTATTAAAATAATTTTAAATGCGTATTTTGAAGAACAAATTAAACCTTTACTAAATTGAGCACTGAATTTAGCATCTATTTTCCGTTTCCTTTTTCTTTCCATCTTTTGCATTACCTCATTTGATTTCCCCGTAATATACGTAATATATAATTACATTCTATGATAAATTACAGCTCTATAAGAGTTGGAACCTAAAAACGAATATATATTCCGTAGTTACGGTTAATTTATTTCTTTTCCGTAGTATATGCATAGGATAATTAGAAGAGAGACTCGGGATATGTAGGTGGACTATATCTATAGTAGAAATGATAATATGACGAGCAGATTGCATGATTAATTTGATTAGAAAATCTGAGTGAATATTGTAATATAAAGAATATCCTTGGGTTGAGTATTGTATAGTGGGCCCACTTTATAGAATGAATCGAAATTTGTAGTAAATTCGGATCTTCTTACAAGTAAAAGTTTCGCCTATTGAATTGTGGTTGTCTGTATGCAAACAAAGAGTAGAGAGTAGTGATGCATTGGTTGTTGAAATTTTATTACGGTCTATTATGGAATATGGAGAGAATTTCTGTTGGAAACTGAAAGTATCTTTATACGTGTATTAATTTCAGCTGAATTCAGTTAATGAGGTATAAGGATAATTTAGAGTTCTATGTGGGAGGTTGCACGTGTGAACGAATGCTGTTCTGTTCCCACATGGCGCTTGAATTGCAGAGGTGGAGTGGAGGGTACCTTAATGAATCTATATTTTGGAAAAGATAGGAATCGCCTGCTGACGGATTCTCTTTTAGAGCCGAAAGTAGTTTCTAATGATGTCTATATTATGCGTTTGCCTATCTGTAGAAATATTTAGGGACAAGTACTAGTAGAAGCTGATAGATTAACTGTTTTGGTATAGATAAGAGTTAACTAGATACCTGTACCTATTAAGCCGTAAAAGAGAGTGACTCACGAGACAGGGCTATACCTATGGAAAGTGACACGTAACTAATGCGAAAGTGGAATATATAATAATGACCTGATTTAAGTATGCTTATTTGTGGTTTGGAGAAGAGCCGGGGACAATAGATAGCTGTGCTGTGTGTCTATTAGCCAGTGTCTGTGTAAATGTGTCATTAGAAAGCAGAAGCAAAGCAGCAGTGGCGTGGCATTAGAGAAAAGTGTCCCAGTGACGATGTTAGACACGTCTGGCGTCTCCCGTCACTGTGACACTCGTTGTGACATTAGGAGAAAGAAGGGGAGCATGTCATCCATCATCCATTTCCATTCGGGGCCTTCCACAAAGTACTTACGAATCCTTCTGTCACATTTCCGCTGGCTGGACTCGGAAACCCAACTTTGGAGCAGATGAGCACTTGGCAGAAAAGACCCGCACCCGACTACTGCCAACCTAACTCCTTTTAGAGTCCCGCTTGTCATGTCGCTCGCTCGCAAATGCAAACAACACGATTTCTCTTGACATTCCCACTCGCAACCCTTCACAGCCCAACACCACACACCAGATTTCCATTCCACAACCACTCACTTTCATTCACAATCCTAATCCACACTTTTATCTGCTTAGTTAGCTTTTCTCTCAATCTAATCACACTCTCTTCTCACACACAACATCCCTCACGTCTCTAACTCAACCTTTCCAAATCCACTTTGCTACAGAATTAATAATCACATGTCTAACTCAAATATATTCATCCCGTCCTATTCAACACGACACCACAGATCAAAATTCAATCTCCAAAACATACATTTACAATTCTAACTTTTCCAACCATTTCCAAAATACAAAGTATCAACGTTCATCCAAACGAATCACTCCTCAAACACATTCAGCTCAGCGTCGCAATATTCCTCAGCGCTAAGCGATACCAGTATTTATATATCTTTATTGATATTGTCACATTGCTCACTCTAGTCAATCCTCAACTGCATTTACAGATGACAAAATCAAAGCAACCAACGGTACTCCGTTTTATTCATCATTCCGAACTCCCTGACACTACTGATACAATTACCTTTATTTCACACTTTGTCACAGTCACATCAATCTTAACTTGCTTAATTTTCTGCCAATCTCGATACATAAACATCAAAATTAACGCTTTGCTTTGTCGCTCTCACAGTGTATATGTACTCTCTTCTTTTTTCATAAACATTTGTAGTAACTGTAAGTAGACCCAACCAAATTTGTCAAATACTCACACTTTTTGTCCTCGCTTCCTATTTTAGCTTCTCAGTTTCATAGACTCACTCAAATTCAAATGCAATACAAAGAAAAGCCACCAATATCTTGATTACTACAGAAATGAGTTACTCTTTAGGAAAGCTTGCTTCTCGTTTACCATTTAAATTGTGAGTAAATTTTATTCTGTTTTATGTAAAATTAAATGCCGACGGTTTAGTAATATTTGAGTAATTATCAAAAACATTATTTATATTCAGGTTTGTCAGTACATGACTGACAAATGTAAAGGTATCACTTGTATTCAATCAGGACTGAATGTTTTGAAAGCACTAAATGATGAGCAATAGAAATACACATTATTATATAGTAATCAGTAAAGATTGACACACAAAGACAAATGAAAAGACAGAATCAGAATTGATTTATTCAGAACCATTAGAATGCAAATACGTAACCGATTTTACGCCCTAAATTCTGCAAAATTTTTTAATGTACCTATATTTAGGCTGTGTTTCGATTGTTTCCTAATTTTTATCATATAATATTATAGTATACGCTGGTTATAGCCTATAGCGCTTGTAGACGTGTACCTACTTACATTTTGGAATTCTACTACTTTTGTAAGACTAGTTGAATTTTAGACAGATCTGATAGCAATAGGACTTGGAGGATGCTTTTTTGTTGACTAGAGAGACAGGAGTTTTTATTGGGAGATCGAAGGGTTGCTATATGACTGAATGGATAGATTGATGATAGAATTGATAGCGAGCGTCGCTTTCCAATTTTTGGTTGGGCTAACCGGTGAAGTGGATTTGAGTCAAGCATAATCTATATTGATAGTGAAGAAAAGTATTTGGGGTAGTCGGAAGACATGGCATGACAAAACAGCATTGAAATCCAAAAAGGAGAAAGTGTGGACGATTGATGTTGATTTTATGTATGTATCTACGTGTACATTATAGACATTTGTCTTCTCTCATCGATCCTTCAGGGATATTGTATGCCGCTTAGCCTTATACTAAGCGTAGCAATATTTGGAGATACTGAGACCTACGGAGAATACCCTCATGATCAGGGCTCATGCATTTTTTATGTGTATTTGTATTTACGATAGGTATAAACATGCAACATAAATCCGTATAGCTCTAAATGGAACTATGGCCGTACACGCAACATAACAAATGGCTATACTTCGCTGGTTGCTAATAATCCTCACTGGTATGCATACAAAGTACAAGGCAACATCTTTGAAAAAATGGAGGTGGCGCAGCAAAACAAATTACTTTAAATAATCGAAAGTGCGATGCAAAGGTAATCGCAGTCGGAATTCCGAAATACTTCTATATCTCCTAATGATATTGCTTATGTTTATATCCTCATAAAAACTCAACTCATATCTCTATTTAATATTCCTTCACAATTGCCCAAATGACTTTTAACATTCACCATTTTTCATCACCACGGTAGAAAAGCAATTTACCTACTTTGTGCTTAAGCAAAGAACAAGTAGTGTAGCAAATGTCTACACTGGTATACGATTCTGCTTAGACAGTAATAATATGGCTTATTGTGCCTTCAAAGTAAATGTAACCAAAATATCATCAGTGCAGAAATACATAATCAAGTACCGGAAGAGGCAAAGTAGATAACAGCACGTAATGGTAAAAAGAACTGAAACTAACTTGAATTACCTCACTTAAATAGAACATGCCATATTTTTAACAATTGGTTGGCCCTATTTTTTCAGTTTATCTGATTCGGTTTCCGAGTTACACCTCATAAGCACATACATTATTTTTTTAAGTGTTTTCGGATACTTAAAATTACAAAGTTTGATTTTTATTAAAGTTTCATTGCATTCAGTACAAAGGTATTGCCTCCTCTGTTTTAATGTGAATATATAAATATATGAATGTTTAGAGATTTGAACCTTGAGCAACACACGTGTGTAAATTTGAATACATAAGAGCAAAGGATAAGGAATAAAAGAATCTTAAGAAAAGATATGGTTGACTGCCAACTTTTGGGAAAGGGCTAGGATAGTAGAATAAAGTAATGGTATTACTGTGAAATAAAATTTGTGATTGTAAGGTAAAAGATATAAATACTAAAGAATTTGGATTCGGTGTAGGATATCATAAACATGTTATACCTCTATCTAAAGAGTATATGCAGAGAGATTGTTAGGTAAATGTGGCGGTCACTGGAATTGCTGAGTTCTTTGGCAATGGTGGATCTAGGGCTAGTAATATTTTACATTGGGCAGGACACTGAGTGTATCTAGCTGCGTTGAATTGATTTCTTGTGGATAGGATTTTAGGGAGAAGGTAGGAATGTGTGTCGTGCTTACTAGTGCGTTAGCTGGCATCCTTCCGTGTGGTTTGCTTCTTGTTAGACTCTTTGAGAAAAACTTGGCAAAGGAAAGGATGGTAAGTGAAGGAGGGGAACGGATACCTGGAAATTGGAGAGAAAGGCTGAGAATGAAAGACAGGGCGAAAGTCCATTTTAGTAATGGTGAATGGTAATGCACGTGGATTTCCGTGTGCACAATGGTATTCCATTATATTAGATTCAACTTTGAGACGAAAGGGTATTTGGGAGTGCTGCACATTACACGGGTGTGCCTCCTTATTTAATATCACCTGCGTTTGCATTAGGCGGAGTGATCTTGGGTGGATGGGATTCAGTGTGGAGAAAACCGTTTGCTCTTAGGTGGTTTGATTCGAAATACGTGAAGATGAGTCCAAGAGGATACAGAAGACAAGACACGGGTAGAGAAGATTTGAGAGTGAACTTATTCTGGACCACTCTCCATCTCATTTAGAAAAGTAAATAGAAAGGAGTAGGGTCTTGGAAGTGGGTCTTGGTTTGGGAAGCCTGGTGGGAATGTTTGGGGAATGGAGGAATGTGGGGCTGGAAGGAATAAAGTGAGAGTGGTGCTGGATGCGGATGAAAGGATATAAACGGTTTTCAATGACTAGTCGTTAAATTCCATTTAAAATAGTAGCAACCTA
Organism: Yoshiicerus persimilis; assembly: GCA_020352615.2. Lineage (NCBI taxonomy): Eukaryota > Metazoa > Arthropoda > Collembola > Entomobryomorpha > Tomoceridae > Yoshiicerus > Yoshiicerus persimilis. The sequence continues at coordinate 44,276,442 of CM060170.1, forward strand.
CTTTTATGTTCTTTGTGATCGGATAAGAATCGCTCACTCCAATGATCCAATGCAATTTATTGTGGAAAGAAAGGAGCCGAGAGCAAGGAGGATTTTCAACTTATTTTGATTCATTTGATGAGATGGAGATGGAAACTTTATTTTCTCTGGGGAAAAGTCAAAAAAAGTCTGTCTTGTGGAGAAGACAGATTAGATGTTGTAGTGGAACTCCTTTCTCTCCTCAACGAGTATCCACCACGGGCACAATGCAAATACTTCTAATCTACTCAATAACTAACTTTTCTCTCGTCTCTCTAATAACTAAACAATAAGGCACCATAACTTTAGATTTTCCCCTGTGTGTCATATTTACTTTTCATATACCCATTAGCTTTTCTTTGTTCAATTTCAACGTCCCTCCGCACAGCACAAGAAATATGATTGGAGAACAACCATCAACTAAGTACAGACTTCTCTCATTATTTATTATCATCCCAAAGAAAAGAGAACTGCTAACACAACATAAAACTTTTAATATCCATCTCTATTTGGATCTAAACATCGGCCTCCATCCACTTACCAATATAAATACATGTGCTCTCTTAACCGTATCTTTCTTTTACAAAAGACTTACTACTTTATCTTCAGATTAGCCACAAAGGCAAATACAGCTTTCAGGATTTTCCTTATTTTTCAGCTCTCTTCAGATGACTTCAATAGCAGGATTATTGTTGTTTGTCTAGGTAATGATCCTCAGAGGAAAGAACCTCTTCCGCACTTCGTTTAGTTCCAAGGCAAAAGAAAATCATCTATTAGACTTAGTTCCCAGCTTTAAAAAATAATGAAAGCAACCGAAAAAGAATACCATTCTTGCAAAACTGTTGTTACATACGCTACATACAGCTCCAGTCAAAACTTGTATAGTTACAAAACTTACAAATCAAGTTTTTCCATATATAAATGTCCCCTAAATTAGCTGTACTCAACTTCGTCTTTCAAATGTCAGAGCTTCAGCCTCAAGAAAAAAGTTAAGTTCAGTCTCATTAAAGAAAACAGCGAATTGAAGCATTTTATTTTACTTATGGCATATTTATTAGTATTTCACTATGGGTTCTGATTGCAAAATTGTGCATTCTTCATTTGTAAACATTAATCAAGTTATTATATAAAAATAATCTTAAATATAATCAATTTGGAAAGGAAATACATTTAGCAATACCAAATTCTGTTTTATGGACAACATATCGAAGAAAATATAGTTGTCTGGATTCAGTAGTTGGGATGCAGCAAGTTTCCAATAAATTAGTTAGGATGTTAAAGACCACCACCCTTATTGTACACCTCCATGTTAAAGGGACAATGGTCTTTTGATGCACAACACTTATTAAGGCATAAGTGCTTCGAGCGGTTATGTGACTTTCGGATATCCAAGTGTAAGCTCCGTATATAAGTTCAATCATTATACTTATACGGTTCCAGCTGGTAGCATTAGATCAGCCTCGAGTTGGTGAATTTGAAGAATTTCCGAGCCAGTTTTATTGGGACGTTTCGCTGGGCTTTTCAAAGAACGTTTTTCTTCCATTCTTACCAGTTGTGGGCATCTATTGTGTATGGGCCATTAAAATCGGTTAAGAAACTCCATCCATCATTTTTCCATTGTTATATCTGTAATTTTGTTCTTCTACGTGTATTTTCAAAGGCATTGGCTACCAAAAATCCTTTGGATATACACTATCTAGTTGTAATACATCTAAAATCTCGAATTAAATAACAAGTATAATTTTTGCTTGCAAGGATTAATATAAGGCTTAATAATACAGATTAATAATCCAGATAAAATATTTTTTTACTTGTTACATTGATTTTACAATGTTTTGCTTCAAAGAAAAAGGAAGTTTAAAATTAGGAGTGAAAGGATATTCCAATATGAGAAAAACCACTGTCCTTAATATTCATAAAGAAATAAGGTGGAACTGGAAGCATAAAAATGATGTTTTCGCTGAGGAATTTAGCAAGGAAATACATATGCCAATAATCTCTGAGTAAGTTAAGTTAGCATTCTAAGGAAACAAAAATTTTTTGTTCCGCTCCATAAAAATCTTCATTCCATACTCTTTTCAGTCGCTTATTCAAAATTCGCACATTATTTTGGCTCAGTTATTTCAAGTATTATATCAACTATAATTTATTTTGCAATTTTCAACAGTTAAAGAATTTAAATTTACAAAGTTTAGGAACAATTATTATTTGAAACGCATTGTACCTACCAACTCATCCTATTATTAATATTAGATAAACTGTTGACTTTAGCTGTATCAAGACTAACTTGAAAGGAGAATATTGCTTATATTCTTGGAATGAAGTCATATACTTCGGAACTGAAAATAATGACTTGTAAATAATAGTCTAAGACTAAAGAGCAATTCGAGTACACTTGTGTCAACCGCTGATACTTGCTTTGTCATAATAATAAGGGAGAGAGCAGCCTAATGACCTATATAAAGTACATTAGACGTCGCTGCTTAATAACTATTCATGTTATGTATAAGTATCGTCAGTTCCCGAATAGAGGAATGTGCTATAAGGACATAAACTAGGAGAATGCAATGCAACATGAGATGTTTTTTATCCTTCAGTTCAGCAGAATTATGTACATAGTTGCGTTAACCGACTATATCATATTTTATGTATAGAGGTTTTGCCTTTTTCGAGATGCTAATGCTAAGTATTGCTATTATGCAATCTCGTCATGTAATTTTTTCGTCTAAACAATTTTGCTAAAGAAAGACAAAAGGGCGGATATGAAAACCGCAAACTCAAGTGAACTTGACAGTTCAATTTGTCATCAAAGAAATGGAGGAGGAGGAGGAAATATAAAGAAGGCAACTCAAAAGTATTACACTCATTATGAAATACAGACATCTAAGGGAAGACTAACATTCTAAAAGTGTAAGACTACACGCTATATAGGAAAACCAAATATTTTTCACAGCTTCACGTCATCTGCAACCTAATAATTTTTCTGCTCAATTTCGCTAAGGTAATTTTCGTCTCGTTTCCCTTTTGACTATTGCCATTCTCAAGTTCTTGTTGTATGCTGCGTATATATATATCCTTAGTTACTCTTTTGTAGCCGTTTTATTTAGTTCTTAGTATAAATTACAGTTTTAGAAAGGTGATATTTATTTCATTATTTTCAATTTGAATGAGATAATCACTTTATATAACAAACGAGTTAATGCATTATAAAGCATATTATGTATAGTGCATATATAATCAAATTAAGCCGTACTTTGTATATGGTCAGCATTAGATTACTAATATTATTAGCTACTTGCGTTATCTATATATACCTTAATTACAGCATTGCGTCTTTTACATCGCTTCCATCATAATTTAAAATGATGTTATGAGGAGTCCTTTCCTACACAGAATTTGAGTGAATACAGGGAAGAAATTTCGATTTTCCAATTTTCAGTCATCACTTCGTAAAGGATTTTTTGAATGATTTGTACATATTTTATGTTCATTTTATTCTTATTTTTCGTACAAAGTGTACAGTACATTTCTATTAAATATTAATAATATTGGCTGGACACAAATACCTAAGTAGACTATATATTTGAATGAAATCCCACTTTTGTAAAAGTAAATTTTGAGAACTTTTGCTTATGGTATGCGCTCTCCTCGGATTTAAGAGGAAATTTCGTTTGTTTGCGATATAATTTACTATCGTATTAATTAATTAACTTAGTTAATGCAGGTAATTACCAAATGGGTACGATAGGGGATGTGGACAAACTTAGCTACAGACAGTTGGAAGACCTTATAATTTGCAATTCTCTACATAACTTGTGTGTACTGGAAAGCTAGCATGCTGTCAATGTTTTCAGTGAAAGGATAACTGGATAACCAGTATTTTAGAGAAAGCAGCCAGCAGTATTTTTTGAATGGAAGAATTATAGAAAGAATTTCATGGTTTTCAAGCAGCTAATATCGTAGTATTGCAGATTTCTAAGAATAAATTGGCCTTGGTTTTAAATACAGTCTTTCACCATACTGTTTTTATTTCCTGAGCTATAAAGATGGTACGTCAATGGAAACAATATTTGCTGAAGGCATAAAATACGAGTAGACCATCATTCCACTTGAGTTAAGATGTAGTAAAGTATAGCGGTGGGACAAGAGACATAGACTATTGGTATTCTCTGTTGTAAATACATAATGGCGCAGTGTACTTAGCTGGATATTGAAAGCGGTGATGTACTGCGGATGAATTGAAAATGAAAGATGATTTGGGAATTACATAAAGGAGGGGCGCTTGTGATTGGATAAAAGAGCCATACTGTGTGAGGAGTGACGATGGCCCTCGATGATGATGGACTGACGACTTTAGCAGAGAGATACTGCCAATCGCTTTCAAGCTTGGCTTGTTCCTTCAGTCATGTCATTTGTAAGCATCATCAGTCACACAGATAAAACCACTACTGGAGTGCAGAGCACGTGTACAGAGCACTATCCGCCCCAGATCCTTCTATGCATATGTTGTGCACATGTAAGCTATCAGGCAGGATTCGCTAGGCAAGACTAATGCCTCTATCTAATATCTGTCAGTCTCACAAAATATTTCTCCAGCTCTACCTGCTAAAATACAGAAAAGCACAATGTCATGACATGCATAATAGATCGGGCAATTTCTGTAGAAACACAACTGCAGAACCTCAACTGCAGAAAAGACAACCCGAGCATACGTAAGCTAATGCGCTATGAAATATCCCCTCTCAGGAGATACGGACACCCAATAGGGCGTGAATACACACCGATTTTCAGATTATCCCTCAACTAGCTACTTAGACTTTCTTCAAAATTAAAACCTCCATTTCCGGTTATGCTGGATATAAAATTTATCCCGTTTTCTTATTTCACATTTCTATTCTAATATTAATTAACAGAACTTAGTATTTCAAATTATCAATTGCTACATTGTAAAGATTAATGCATTTCCATATCGTGTAATCATTTTTTAAGTTGGTTTTCAAGTAACCTCAGAAGACATTCTATTGTATAGGTATAGGGGTTTGGAAAACTTTGAATTTTGCTTTGAACTTGGAAAATTTATGTATAGTACGTTCTGTGGACAATTCTAAGGTACTATTGCTTTGCTTCATTCAGTGTTATTTCTAATAATAATAATAATGCCATTAACGGTTGTCAATGTTGTCATCCCTTACTAACCTAGTTTTCGATGAGGGCCAAGATTTTGGGGCTATGTGAGCGTTTTAAACCTTGCGGAATATTTTGGGAACTTTTATTGTGAGTGCGAGCACAGGAAGGAATGCATAATTGTATTTTTCCTTTTTCCTAATTGGTGTGCTGAATTCAACCAATTTGCTTTTTATTTAGAATACAGCTAATTAAATTGTATTAGCCTCGTGTAGGTAAGCGGTAAGCCTACAACTAATTGAGGATCTTTTGTAGGACGAATATCTTAATATAAACACAGAAATTCTGTGCATAATTATAATGTCTTGTAGAAGCCTACATGTGTAATAAATACAGAGAACTGCGAATGTTTTAAGTTAATTGGAAGAGCAACATGAAAATTACAACATCCCGTGATTCCCTTAGTGAGAAGTGCTTTAAAAGATAACATGTAACACCGAGCTCATTTCTGCCTCTTCTCAGCTGTGAAGGCTTTTAGGCAAAGTCAACATTTCTTTCTCTTTGCCAATATTAGCTTAACTAAGTGCTAATCAGTGATATTGAATTGAAGCTTCGCAGATGCACATTGTAATATCTCCCCTGGTTATTCCAAAACTACAGAAGCTTATATAGCTAAAATAACAGTCCCCTCTGATCCCAAGTATTTATTTGAAGTCTACCCAACACTTTCATATTTTCATAACTGATTAATCAAAAGAAATATTCTTTTATTTCTGGGCGAAAAATTACTGTCTGAGTTTTGGCAAACTTTGGAAAGAACTTTTAATTTTACCCAAAGGACCTAAAGCGTTGTCTAGTTAAGAGAATTTGGTAATTAGCAGTTTTATATTTATACAGATAATTTTTTTCTTTTCAGAATGATATTATATTGGATGCACTGGGCCATCTATCCGGTCAAATCAGTTCGCATGCCGGATTGGCAGCATCTCTAAGGTAAGAAATATATCTTTTATAATCACTGTACAACTATACTTACGATTTTGAATATTCTGTACTATTTAAGGATGGTATAAATGAATGCATTCACTATGAGTCGAGTTTTATTTTTTATAGGACATTATTGTAAGTCATTGTTAACGGAAAGCCTAGGCATTGAGATATCCTTATTGGAAGAAGTTGTCGTGTTATGATTAAATAGAAAAGGACGGGTAGCATCAGCGTAAAACGCATTAAGTGGAGAGCGAACAAAGAAAGTAGAGAAAGGAAAAGTAACGCCAAAAATGCACTAAGAGTGAGTGGGAGATATCTCTGACTGTCAACCGAATTGTCCTGAAAAACGAAAGTACTATGTCTGTGCGGAGGACGTGTTTTCGATAGAAAGCAGTTTGTGAAAAGATTCCCTCCATTTGTTCTTGTCTACGGAAGGGAAACGAAACCTATTTGAGTTCTGTCGTTTTCTCTAGTCAGTTAGAGCGTATAATGTAGTTTTACCTGTTACGGACATTGCAAAGAACAGGTAAAATAAGTTCAAACAGTAAATGCGATTTCCTAGAAAAGTTTTACTGTAGGAGTCAGTAGTTGTCTCAAATGCGAAGTTGGCACGGCTTCTATTCTACTATAACTTTCAGTTTACCATTACTTGACTTTTATTGCTTCACCGGGGTGTTTTCTAAGTTCCTGTAATTCACTGCCAATTTTGTGACATTCCTTAGACTCCTCCTGTAATTCTAAAATTATAGAAATGTAAAATTCTTGTCCAAACCTAAATAATCCAAGGTAGGGTATAATTAAAATTAGTACGGGACTCTGTATACTCTGCTCCAGATTCATACCGTAATAAATGTAAATGGTAAAATCAAAAGGTGACACCTACCAGCGTTTCAAGGTTTACCTGCTGTGTAAAACAATGTAACGTAAGCATTAACATTTGCTTTCAGGTATTACAAAGTTAGTGGTAGTATATTTTTTATTTGTTTCTCGTCTTTTGTGGTTTATATTCCTATAATTCGTTTGGTATTTGTTAGTTAGCTCTGATACATTTATTCTCACAGTGCACTACAGTAGGCGACTTTGCATGACATTTACTTTCTGTTATTTGCCAATTACCCTATCTGGTTTATTTTATGAACCATCACAAAACTCTAATTCTCACAACCTACCATTTCTGCTATTTCCGACTAGTAAAATGTAATTCTGAGTTTCCTACACACATGTCGTCTCCAGGGAACTCAAATTAATTTCTTTACCTTATGCTCACATAGGCACTTTCAGACATTTCCGTTTTAACTGCTATAAAACTGTACACTCATATCAATTCGATTAGTTTATGTTATTACTATGATGAAGCAAGAAATTTTATTTGTAGCCCATAAAGTGTTCATAATTTTTTTAATTTGATTATTTTGAAAAATCACTTTTTGGATTACTATAATAAAATAAGGTTTTATCTGCACCCTAGTTTTAAAAGTGAAATCTGGTTTTAATAATTATTTGTGCTATTTTTAGTATCCTTCACTTTAATTTCATCCACCTTATTATATTAATCCTTGGTATACTATATCGTATAGGATAATGTTTAAATAAATTTATAACAGTTCAATGAATGATTGAAAAGACTGTTCTACAGTCAACTTAAATTAAATATTAAGTAATGGTAACACTTGTAAAGGCTGACAAATTGTTGTAAGAAGTAGGCATAAATCGGATTAAGAGTAACGACCAATTCTATAATCAACTATATTTTCGTACACCCAGACTATATAAATATAATCAATTTTACAAGTAAATGTTTGAAGCTAACTTTATCAAAACTAGGTGAGTTGTTTCAGTCTTTAAATGTTCCTGTGATATTGTCAATGATTTATGAACACAACATCAATCAGGTATTACTTCTGATAAAGGTAGCTGCAACTTTTACTTTTCGTTCAGAATATTTGCGAAAGGTAATTATGAAAGGAATTTCGAAAGCAAACTACCTCACGCCTCCTTTAATGAATATAAGGATGAAAGCATTTACATGATCAAACAAATAATAGGAAAGCTAAAAATAAATCTCTCAAAGAAATAACTAACGCCATGCACAGCTTTTACACGGCGTTCATTCCAAAATGAAATGGTTCCTACGAATACATGGACCAGTATATTATTTCAAACGGTTATACCCTCAAACGTGAAACCAGTTTTCATATTTATGAAGGTAGATTTTTTATTTTGACGAATAACGTTATTGAGCTGACTTACCTGGTATTTAAATGTTGACGGAACAATATAATTATTTCATAAAATTGCTGTTTGAACTGAAAAATACACATCCCAATGACAATTGACAGACGGGCTGTCACAGACCAAATCACAACGGTTATGTTTATAATGTGCAATAATATTAAGAGTGTTTCATGAGTGCAGTAATATGAGTGCAGTAATAAATGCACAATAAATTAATTGACTCTATAACTTTGACATTCAAAGACAAAGGACAGCCACAATACACGGTGCAATTTAGTGGGCCATTGAATTGGAAAATACTTTAAAGTTGTATTCAGGATTATATTGAAGGGAATTCAAGCAGTACTTAACATACAATAATTAATATTTTAATAAGTATACATAACTGGATTAATCTAATCCACCTTAAACAATCTTCTTTTCCTTAGAACCAGTACTGCAAAAAAGAATTTAGAATGTGGCCAATTTGGCGCATGTTCCAATACTTGACTTGCATTCTTCACAGCCATTCATGATGGCTTTTAATAAATAAAACTTATTTACTTAGGTACTTAAATGAAAACATGTTTTTATTATGTAGTAGATAAATACGTGTTTGGGTGAATATGTCTTTACTGGAAACAGAAATTCAGGAGAGTTTTATGAAATAGGAAATTTGGAAATAAATTTGAAGAATAATGAAAATAACCGGGAAACGAAAGCGCCCGGAAAGAAAGTGCGCCCGTGGCATCCAAAGAATGATAGAGATATTGAGGGAAAGACTGGAGCTCTAGTGAATAAAAGTGACTTCTCTAGTGAGCTGACCGTGAATGTTGTTCTTTAGTCCCTTGTCTCGTGTCTTTCTTATTCATTGAACATGTTCAGTATTAAGATTAAGATTCCAGAAGCCTTCTCTGCATTTACGAAGCAGTTGTAAATATTTCCCTACCAGTCGATTGAGGATATTAGAAAATAGTAGTGAACCATTAATGGAAAGGACAGGCGGATATTGGGAATAGATTTTAACAGTGGAGTGACTTTCGGGAAGCAGATTATAAATTGGAAAAGATTGAAGTTTGAAATTTTGTGGAGTTGCATAAGAGTTGGAATATGAAATAATATGAAAAGCCTCAAAGTAATAACTTTTTGGATGAATGGAGAGACAAAAGTATTGATGGATTGTTTACACGTAAACAACTTGGCGTTTGAAATTGTCTCATAAATCAAGAGTGTTCTAAATGAGTGTGCTAAGCAAATATCTTGGGCAAGTGCATACAATGGGAGTGTAGCCGAGTGGGTGGGTGAGGAGTCGGATTGCGGTTCTTATTGAGGTATTTACGTTGGCAGCACGTGTGTACACAGAAGAAGAGAGAAAAGCTGAATGGAGCTTTCATTTTAGTGATTAAAGCTGCTCTCTTATCGTGCTCCTTTGAAACGCGCTTTCTTCCGGCTGGCAAGTCTCAAGCAAAAATTTAATTATATAGAGAGGAGAGTATGTACATACGTCGGCTGCCTTCACGACGGAACAGAACAAAACAGATAGTCGATTATGAGTTTCGTTTGAGATCCTCCAGTTCCGCTGTGCGTGTTGCGGCCAAGCTCCTCTCCAACTCTTTATCTCCTCTGTCTCCACCTCACATTTATATTATTATCTACCGACCTTTCTACATACAATAGTCACTCACATAAATACTCCTTACGATTAGCATTACAGCACAGATAAGACATTCATTGCCAGTCTCTTCAACGAAGACTCTCTCACAACTACACCATACACTCTATTACTATTTATTGTACGTGCACTAACCAGACTCCACCAAATACTTTCCTCCCTCCAAGCTCTAATTCCTCCTAGACAGAGGAATCTTAATATTAACTACACATTTCTTACTGCAAAACTAAGGTCCTTACCCAAACTCAGTCGAAGTCATCCAAGTCCATCCTATAAAGTCTAATCTCCCTTACTATGTCCCTTCGCTTCGGTTACGTACAACTATCTATGTAACCGAGGGTTTTTAAAAAATCCTAAACCTTAGTTTTCCTAAGGGTATTTTTGCTAATGCTAATGCTAAAATTTTTATTAAACATCCTAAATATTTCATTTATTGGAAGTATTTATAAATAAATTGACACCAGTAATTCTGGCCCGAGTTAGCATAATTTCAAAATCGGAAATGTAATTTCGAAATTCAGAACAAAACTTTATTATTTTGTTCCCCATTTTGTATTGGGAGGCTAAGCAATGGGTTTTCTTATAACTAATAAACTTTTCACATATTTTTAAATAATTCTGCAATTGCTAACAACATACTATAAAAATTTGATTTAATTTAATACCGTCAGATAAATAATGCATTTTCACACATACCTAATTCGAGTCAATGTGATACAATATGTAATTAAAAAATGTAATTTTTTTAAATCCAAAAGTCTAAAGTAGACACTAAAATATTATAAATGTAGCAACAAAAACTCCTGTTAATTTCATATTCTGAAGTACACCCTCTCCTTTTATCAAAGTGTCAAAGTAATAAATTATTATTAGTAACAGATTTATTGTGACATATTATTACTAATAATATGTCATAATAAATCTGTTATATGTCAATTTACCCCTTTTACATGTCACTTAAATTCATATCATAAAATATTCGTATGTATTTATATTGTGAATTTGAGTGATTGGTTTTAAAGGAAGAAATACGGTGGATATTAAGATGGAGAGTCGAGATGTCGTACTTGTATTAAAGTAGGACTTGGTATTTTTTGCATCTGTCTGGCTTTCAAAGGAAGCAAACTTGCCTAAACATCCTGTGACTGGTTTGGCTCTTGCCAATCCACTCCAATCTACTTTTCTTCACTTTACCGATGATCTAAACGCTCCACTTACTCTGTCATAGATAAACAATAATACGGGCAATGGGAAACTCAAAGGAAATTGAAAGTCGACGTATTGCTAGCTATAGCGACCTATATTATGTGCACTTAAGGTGGAACAAATTCACTTCGGACTACATAGTCATACAATTGTCTACAACACTATCTATTCTCAATTAAATTTAGTAAATATACAGCATGGTTGCTTTTATAATATGAGAACTTTGTTTCCCGTAGATTTCAAAAGTTTAGGGATGACTTTAATGCAACTAGGAGTATTAGCAAGTGAAATGCTGGTTGTGTACCTAGAATTTGTGATGAAAATAAAGTAAAGTTGCTTTACCTGGGGGACAAAATACGGACAAGTGCAATTTTAAATAATAATTTGGCCAACATTAGAATCTATTGTATACCGTTCAAATTGAAAGTCGAAGGGCATCCTATGATAGTCTTTGGAAATTAAAATTCTGTTCTGAATCATGAAATATTATGTAGAGCTATTAGAATACTGCACAAAAGACGATCAGCAAAATGTACCCATAGAATATTAATGACTATAATTGAAAGCCTCGGGTACTCTTTCAGTATTGATTTCTTGGCTATATACCTAATCACTTTAATCACGCCTTGCAAAGGTAAAACCGCTAACTAATATTCTCCTTATATTTTATATTCGTGCAGAACGCTTTCATTTCGTCCTTCATTTATGAAATAGGTAGGCTCATATTCATACATGAAAGCAAAGATTTTCTTTTGCTACTGTATTGTATGTCAAAAAGCGGAGCTATTTAAGTATTCCGCTACGTCATTTCTTATTCATATTTCGGTGCACCGTGTTTTGACTACCGACATCTTAGAAAATTAATTACAATATAGTCACATCGCATTAATTGTATTTTATGGATATAAATAAAGGATTAAAAGGAAAAATTAATACTCTTTACTTTTTGTACACTCAGAAAATAAGTAAAATGGCAACTGTAGGTTTTCAGGGGATATCACATGCATTTTTTGAGTTACTGAAGAAGACTGTAAATGTTTTGTGCCAAACAGTTGAAAGCTACTACGGGGAATATCGAGAATCTTTGGTTGCAGACAGAGTTCCCTATTGTGGAAGTTTACTTGTTCTTCTCCTGACTTCCTTCTGTGCTACTTCATTGAGGGAGACTATTCGTTTTGAAGGGACAGAATTTTGTAGCAGGGAATTGTGTTATGAGGCATTTCCATTCAGAGCATAAGGCAGAGCTAATTTAATTGCATGGTGAAATATTGGAGGAGATGCTTATAATGCAGTTTAGACGAAGGGATGAATTCAAATAAGGAAATATCTATTTACTCATGTAATCTACATTTTAATGCATTTACTTTTGCCAAGGACGGCGACGAATAAGACGGTGGTAGCATTGCGGGTTTTTACATCTGCAGAATACTTCTGCTAATCTATTATGTAATAGGCTTTCTAGGAAAGGCAACACTTTCCTTACTGGATACCTGTCATTTATGGAATTACTCAATTCCTCTTTCCTCTCACACATTCCCACTACGACTTCCAACAACCTCAGCTTTTAACAACGCAGCGCATCTCATCCTTTCCTATACTTATCTATAGCTTTTCCTTACATGCCACGCTTCAGAAAAGTCCTGTATACTAGAAACCACATATTGATACTAAAAGTACTATTATACCTATAATTCTATAAATTTATCACCAACGGTTACTTTTTTCGTGGACATTCACCCTCGAATTCAGTCTTGGTAATCGTCCCTCAGCTTTCAAATTCAGGATTCAAAATTTTAAAAATGGGGTTTAGGATTTTCTTTTCATTTTAGTTAACGGATTAAAAGGTCGTAAAAAGAGTTCATGTGCCAAAAATACCAAACCTCGGATACACTTTCGTTTTGCTCCTAATAAAATTGTTTAAGGCTAGTTTTTAATTTTTGGGTATTACGGCTCAAATTTTTAATGAGAATTGTAACAGACTTGTATCCAATCCATGTCAAATCCGCATTTGCAGCCGAGTTTACCTTAGCTTCGCGTAAAGCATAAAAACTCCAGATATTTTCTCAATAATGAAGGGATGGGAAGAAGAAGTATCAATTTCGGAAATAATATTATGAACATAGTTTGCAGGGGTCATCCAAGAAATCTGTAGTATAAAATTATTTCTCGGTATTCCAAACAGACCTATACTTACCATTTTGGCCCATTCGTCAATTCGGACTAAATATTTTGCCCTTTCGTTTTCAATTTTTTCAGCAAGCAAATCTCAATCGATTTGAACGTAATTAGGCTCATTAGATTCACAAAAAGATTCTCTATAGGTGAGAATAATTGCTTAGCCGTCTATGGGTGCTTATGCACAAAAAACAGATTGGGTATACATTAGGAAGATCCTGGTTTTTATGCACAAAATTGAGGCTTTGTAGGGATGGCTATTTATCAAATGCCATAAATCCCACGGGACTCCAATGTGAGCCAAGGCACTAACAACAGTTCGGGTCAGCTAAATAAATTACAATTTGGTGGTTGGCTGCATGGAAAGAAGGAAAAATGCAGCAGGTTGCAAGGGAGTCATAAAAATTGTGCATAAAAAACGCTGAAATTATTTATAAAAGCCGAATTTTGAAGGGGAAGAAGATCTTCTAGCCAAAATGGGACCCGTCAGGAGGAACTACCGGAGGAACTACCTAAGAAATAACCTTTACCTTTCTTCAGACAATTAAAAATTTTCATCGAAATCGGAGGTAGTTAATTTTTTATTTTAGGAAGGGTTCCTCCCTGATGAATTCTCCCACAATCTCAAAAAATTCCAAAATTTTGACCACCTCAGATTTTAATGAAATCTTTTTGTAAAATCACTAATGCCGTTCTAAGAAAGGCTATGTAATTATTATTTCGAAATACAATAGTTTATCGCCATAAGAAATTTTGTAGTGGCGAAAATTATTTTTCCTTTCCGAATGACATGATACCTATACATAATTCTCATCGAAGGTGTACCGAGACGGTATCGACCAAAAAGGAAACCATCCGGGGGGAATGTTCCCCCCGGATGGATTCCATTTTGGCTGCGAGATCGTCTTCCCCCTCAAAATTCGGCTTTTATAAATAATTTCAGCGTTTTTTATGCACAATTTTTATGACTCTCTTGCATCCTGCTGCATTTTTCCTTCTTTCCATGTTGCCAACCACCAAATTGTAATTTATTTAGATGACCCGAACTGTTGTTAGTGCCTTGGCTTACATTGGAGTCCCGTGGGATTTATGGCATTTGATAAATAGCCATCCCTACAAAGCCTCAATTTTGTGCATAAAAACCAGGATCTTCCTAATGTATACCCAATCTGATTTTTGTGCATAAGCACCCATAGACGGCTAAGCAATTATTCTCACCTATAGAGCATCTTTTTGTGAATCTAATGAGCCTAATTACGTTCAAATCGATTGAGATTTGCTTGCTGAAAAAATTGAAAACGAAAGGGCAAAATATTAGTCCGAATTGACGAATGCGCCAAAATGGTAAGTATAGGTCTGTTTGGAATACCGAGAAATAATTTTATACTACAGATTTCTTGGATGACCCCTACAAACTATGTTCATAATATTATTTCCGAAATTGATACTTCTTCTTCCCATCCCTTCTATTCAACTTTCATTTTCATTGGTGCATGACTTTTCACTTTTCACACTTTTCAGATTGCTATTTCTTTGGTAATTTATTGTTTAGGGTTAATTACGATAATGTATGTTGTGTTTCTTGTCAATATTATGCGTAATTCTTTGTTTGATTTTCAAATTTGAATTAATTTCTAGTTTTCTTTGTAACTCATCCTCATTTCAAACAACATCTGTATCTTATTTGATTGCTGAATTGAACACCTTATACATTATGTATTAGTTTTATATTAAAATGATTATTTGTAGTTAACAAGCTCAATTTTATTGTTCGACTAATATCATACGTTGTATCTATAACTAATACAAATAAAGGTGCATTTATACACCAACTTGACTTTTGCTTGTACAAGGATACCTAAAGTAGTAATGAGGTGTAAATTGTACTTTGAAACTCAATGCTAATGCAATCAAAGAATCACATTTTCCATTCTTATCCAATGAAGCTATTCATCACAAGATGCGTACATTATTTATTATATCTTCCAAATACTTATCTACATTCCAGCGCTAAAAGCGCAGAAGACGTACAAACTAATGATAAGGATATCCGACGACCGTTGCTTAGTATTGAAAAAAAAAATTCTTTACGAGCCATAGACTCAATTCCACGGCAGGAATGTTGAATATAAGGAAGCATTGTACTAGATTCGCAAATAAAGGGAGAAGATTTTAGCACTTATAAAAAGGAAGCTTTGAGCGTTTTTTCACGAAGCAGTACTATCAGTGTAGATGTAGATTGTGCATAGCTACTAGTTAATGTTATCTTCTGTTCGTGATTAAATTATGCATTTCATTTGATTTCCTTTCAGAGAAGAGCTATCAAGGAAAGGCGACGGAACCAGAGATCAGAATGTCGATGGAAATTCCAAAGGGAAAGATTCTGTTGAGATGTGCAGTACAAAAACAAATTACTTTATCGAAGCAACTCGTTTTCTCCAGGATAAATTTAAAGGTGAGTTTCAAACTCTTATGTTGTTGTTCTTCTCGTAATGTTTTTAAAACTAGCTATGTTTCCGAAAAGTCTAAACGTTATTTACGTAATAATCATTAGTAAAGTTCATTATCATTAAATATATAAGTATAATAATTATTAAGTGAACGAAGGCTACTTTATGCTTATGTTTTGTCTGTTTGTCTGTGAGTGAGTGAGTAAGAACGAGTACTCCATTACTCAAGAATGCATTGAGATAATCCGTTCAATTTTTGTTAAATAAATCGGGGCATTAAAATATCACCATCGATTTCGAAGATGAGAACTCTGATATTTGATGATTTGAATAAAAATTCAAAAACCTCAAAACTCATTAACCATCCTAAATCTTAATTCTCAATTTCTGTCTTTCAATTACATCACTGCAAATGTGCTTCGTTATTTCTTATATTCCCCATAAGTGGGGTATAAATAAATTATTACTATTAGATAATACAAAAAGGACATTAGGACAAGTAATGCTCAGATATTTAAATAAGCATAAAGCTAAAGAATTTTAAGAAACCGATTAATAAACTCAATTGTTTTTCAACGAAAATCCAGATAAAAGGATTCTATAATACCAATATATTATAGAATTTTTTACTAAGCCATCAATAGTGCCTTCTAACTACTGGTACTTTTGTAAATATAATGTAAGTAAAAAGTACAAATATGAAGACTGAACGATTATTTTAATAAAATTTTTAACTTTTGCTGAAATCTTTTTGCTTTTTAAATGCAACTACTTGTATGTTTAATATTCAAGAATTTAGCAACAGAGATGTGTTTACTTATACGAATATTAATTATTAATTGTTATGCATGAGGACAGTTTTCTTCTGTCTGTTCTTCTTTCATTACAAATTTAATTTCCATGATTTACAGTGTCTTGAATGTTTTAGAAAATAGTTAAGTACTAAGATATTGGGCGGCAGCTTTGCGTAAATATGTCAATGAGCGACTTTGGGCCGCCAAAAGAATTGAGATTACTATTGAAATTGACACGGTGGCGGATGAGCTGAGATTTTCGCAAGCAGCTAAATTATGATAGAGATGGTGGGATGGAGATAAGAAAGCAGATGTTAATTACCAGCAAGACAAGGATTTCTATTATTGAGCTAGCAATTAACTAGAGTGAGTGAGTGCATTTCGCGATGTCAGGAAAGAAAAGGCTAACCAACTTATACATCACCCAACTTGGCGGTAAAAGTTAATGAAAGAAAAGAAACGCAGAACTTTCTTAAGAAGAAAGATGGAATCCAATTGACCCGTATAACTCTTTCTCAAGCTAAACCGTTGTAATTATTTTTCTAACACAGAAATCGCAGAAAATAGCAAATCTTGCAAACAACTAAAAAACAGATTAGGAAATTGAATTAACTTTTATTTTTCCGTTATACGAGTTTCTTGTGCATAATATATATTATTATGCATTATTATGAAGATATATTTATTTTAATTGAAACCTGTCGTAGATTAATGGAAGTATTACAACAGATTGTGGAATATCGTGGTAATAGTAAAGCGGAGTTATTTCAATACATTTGTAATTTAGAAATGCCTCGGAACAATAATTCCTCTAACTACCATCATAGTTGAAAGTGTTTTAAGTTGGCATGTATTAGGTACCCTGTAAATATGAATGTCATGCGTGATGTCATGCTCAAATAGAAATTCCTTTATTAATTTTGAGACACATTATTGAAATTGGTAGACAGAGTTATTAGAGAAACTTTTTTGTCAAATTCCTGGCATCACTGTCAATTAAACTTATGTGCACAATTTAAATATGAGAAAAATGCTGATTCAACTTTTGGACATTGTCATTAGACCATTAAAAGTTTTGTATGTACCCTTAAGTTGGTATTTGGCAATGAGAATAGTTGGAAACTCAGAAAAACTACGTCTTTTGATTATGATTTGTCCACTTAGACATAATTGTAGTAGAGGAATGATTCTGGGAAAGGGTGAGAGAGCGTAGAACTAGAGAGAGATCTTGGAGAACATTGAATAAGCAATGCAGTGGCAGTATTCCGTTGACTGATGGTGACCTAGCATGAACAGTGTAAAAACTTGGAAAGTTTTTCTATACAGAAAGTAATAGGTGGGGAAAGTAGGTTGAAGGGGAAGAATGGTTAGTGACTGTTGTGAAGAGAAAACAGGTGAAGGAAAGTAATAGTCCTGAGTCCACGTACCTGGATACTTATTATTACTAAGGGACTTGAAATGGAGTACGTGTGCAGTTGAGGGAGTCATCAAAAATGTTGTGCTTAACTTTTAGTACATCTAATGAACTGTGAAGAAGAGAGGTCACCGGGCGGCAAGTCTTGGCTATAGAAAAGTTTAAGGAACGGCTATATTCCCTGTGCTATTTTTATAATGTTCGGGTGTAATATCTATTTAAGATGAGATCAGAAATGTTATTCCTGAAAAGTATCTCCTGACGTACAGACAAAGACTTTTAATGTCTTTTGGAGAACCAAACATTACAACTGCCCAGATGATCTTCCTGGATCTTTAATTTATGATCCGATTCCTTTCCTACTATTCTCTTCTCTGCTACAAACACATTTACTTAAAAGTTATTATATATACCAGGCAATAGACATTCTGTACTACGCATGTAATAACAATTTTTCCTTTCAAAGAAAAAGACGTTGGATTAAAAGTGGATTTACTAACCTTTGTGGAAACTGTGAAAAAACTATTTCGTTTACTGTTTTTGTCTTACCAAGAGATCTTTCTTGCATTTGTTAAATATTACAGCCTAGTCTAAATTAAAAACATTTAAAACGACAGTTCGACTTATCTAATCAGTATTTATTGAGTTTTAATTAAATATTGTAGCTTTAGCGTAATCCCGTTTGCAGACTGAATCGAATTAAATAATCAACAGCTTATTTCAAACAATTTTTTTAAGTTGGATTTTTCTTTGGATAAATGTTTGCAAAAATGAAAAGTTTACAAACCACAAGTTCAAAAGTAAAGTGACAAATTTCTCCTAAGGGAGAAAAAGGCAGAAGGAATGTCTGGTCAGCCTAGTCCAATATCTTATCGAGATATCATGCTACCATGCGTCTTGACAATCAAATGACGGAATTAAATGACTATAAGCGATTGCAGTGTTGATAGCAAAGTGTATTAATAGAGTGATATGTTCTGTAGAGTTGAAACCGAAATTTAAAGTCCCCTGCAATAGAATTATGAACTTTGCGTTGCTTTTTCCCCTTGTTATCATATTATCCTGCGTTTGCTGAAATCTGATGAAAAGGTTTCTCGCTTTGTTAACTAATTACTTTTCCAGGGTGTTCACTAATGAAGACTATGAATCACCTTCCGTAATTGACAAGATGGAGCAATTACCATTTAAGCAAAAGTGCTTTTCATAAACTCTCTTATTTTCAGAATTGCTTTCCTTCGTCTTTCTTACACTCTTTTTAGTGAGCCAGAGGCTCATTTATGAAACCGTGTTGTCTGTCCGTACGTACATGTGTGAGCACGACTACTCTCGAACGTATGAAAGTAATTTCATTATTTTGACGAAATACGTGAAATTTCTGCGTCATAGTTCCTACAGTTTCCGCTTCCAATTGTTGAAAACCTAAATTTAAAGCTTACTTTTTATTATGCGTAATTCTCACACTTATCGGAGGTGAATAAAAATAAATTCTCAGACAAACTTGAATTGCAATTGTAATTAATGGTGATGGAAACGGACAATTTAACTTTTACACTACTCGAGGTTAGTTAAATATTATAATTTTTTGCAGGTGAAGAAAGAGGATTGAAATCGGATACAGATTCCAATATTGTGACATTTGCAAAAGCATTTGGGAAGGCGTACTTCTGCAGCTGTGCTGGACGCTATGAACGAGCCTATCGATGTCTAGGACCAGATTATGGCAAATTCCTTATCAATTTGGACGGAGTTTTGGAAGCCCTGAAGCATTCAAACCAGGAGTAAGTAGAGTAGAACTTTTATCGTAATCGTAACTTATCGTTATTAGAATCACTTTTGCATTTTGTAAGATTATTTATAGTTTTATTTTTTTCAAATTTGATATTCTTTCATATGTTTCGAGGGCATTTATATTTTAACGTAATTCGCTTTCCACTTTTTCATTTTTGAACCTGAATTTTTAGGGATACTTGAAACTTTTGCATTATTGATGAGTGTATAGTTTATTCGGTCATATTGGCGTACTTCAAGTCTCCGAGCCCTCTTTGGCTTTCATACGTTTATTTAGGATATATGTCAGCATATGATTTGGAAGATTGTAGGGATTTACAATTTGTATTTGCACTGTATGACAGAATGGCGGGTATGGACAACATAGAAGAGACAATCATAACTACGAAAGAGCCTCAGGAAGGTGACGACAGTGAATCGTTGGAACGCTATACTGTGATCTATCGGACCACATTCCGCGAAGAAATGATGGGGTCTTTTTTCGAAAGCATTCTAGTGACGATATGTACTCTACTTTTTACATCTGTGGCAAATAGCAATTCGAGTAGTGTTGATATTCAACTTCGGCCTCCCGTTGACTCACTGATATCCCAACTGAGTTTATCCGACAAAGGGGCGAGTCGCAAAGAAAAGTCGCATTATGTTTATGACGTTAAGCTGAAGGTTGCTGGACAGAGCGAGACACAGAAGCCCAGTGTGGACAATCATCGCAGACGAAGCAGCATCACGAACACTTTGCAAGAAGTTCCTTCGCAGTCTCCGCGGATGAAAATAGCGTCGCGGTCGAAATCGATGACGAAGCAAACAGTTAGCGCAGAGCCATCTGTCGCCAAACAAGTCAGTCAATGTCCTCGCGACCTCGGCATTTCTGTCGGCTTGTTCAGCAGAGCTTTTCCTTGGCATTTCGTTCTCGACCGGAATCTTCGCATTGTTCAGCTTGGCTCCAGTCTCCTAAAACTTTTCGCTCCTGCACTTATTCTTTCAGGCAAATCCGAAAGCGTAGACCCCGACATTTATAAAGTCACAGAGTTTTTCCAGTTTGTTCGACCAGATCTGGGAGCAGAAATCTCCTTTCGAACCATTTTCCAGAGGTTGAACACGCCTTTTTTGCTGAAATTGTCTTTTCTCAGAAGGAACAGTACTACGACGGCAAATCTCCTCGCTGAGGTACGAAATACTTGTTGATATATGCTATGTTGCTAATTATTAGGTCATTACAGATTTTCATCAAGCATTTTTTGGAAAACGGATAATGTTTTTGTAATAAAATATTCATTAAGTTGTAGTTTTTTATTTATCGACTTTTTGTCACCATTAATCTAGCAAATCTTTGAAATTGGATTATAATTTGTGTAATAGGGAATGGAACTAAAGGGACAAATGATTGATTGCTGGGAGTCTAAATGTCTGCTGTTTCTTGGATCTCCACTAATTGACGGATTAGAAGGTCTGACTTCAAGAGGACTCTATATTTCTGATATTCCTACACATGACGCAACTCGCGATGTCATTCTTGTTGGAGAGCAATCCAGAGCTCAGGTTTCTAGGCTTAAATTTTCATGAAATTGAATGACATGAAACATGAAGTATAAATTCCAAGAAACTAATCTCCGATTTTGCGACTTTCAGGATGGACTAAAACGACGAATGGATAAATTGAGACAATCAATAGAAGAAGCATCTAAGGCCGTGGACAGAGAAAGAGAAAAGAATGTTTCCCTGCTGCACCTCATCTTTCCACCTGATATTGCAAAACGTCTTTGGCTCGGTAAATGGCCTCTAATTCTCAGTTTATATCCATCAAGCATTTTTATGCATACCTTTGGTTTCCTTCTTTAGTACCTCTAAATTTTACCCAACCAGAACAATAATTGTAGTGTAACTTTCAATGTAGTGTAGAACCAGTGTAACATTCAATTTACTTGCAATATTTCAATTCTAACTCGGACTGCTTTAATTCCAACTATTATTTTGAATTTTTTGTACTCACTCGTTTTGTTATTAACAGGGGAATTGATTGAAGCTAAAACTCACGAAAACGTCACGATGCTTTTCAGTGACATAGTTGGATTTACTTCAATATGTTCAACAGCAACCCCAATGATGGTCGTTGCAATGTTACAGAACCTATATGTACAATACGATACATTCTGTGGTCACCTAGACGTCTACAAGGTATTGATGCTTGTATTGTAATTTACATAATACATAGTAAAATACACAAATGCTACGCAAAATTGCAGTTTTCTAGGTTGAAATCGAAAAAAAGAATTTTCACCTTAGGCAATCCGGCACATTTGTATTTTATTCGATTTAAAACATGAAAGAAAGGAAAGAAAGAATTTTGGAAATTTTATTATAATTATTTTCCAACAGGTTGAAACAATAGGTGATGCTTACTGCGTTGCTGGTGGCTTACATAGGAGAAGTGATACCCATGCACAACAAATTGCCTGGATGGCTCTGAAAATGATGCTTACCTGCGTAAAGCACCATACTCATGATGGACAACCGATACGAGTGAGTTTTCTTATTTACGATCCTGCATGCACTAAGGAATACTTGGAGTAGGGAATTAAATACGTCAAAAATTATCGAAAGAATGTATTGTCGAAATTAAATATTTGGAGTACTTTTCTATTTCACAAGTCTTTATATATTTATTTTCCCAATGTCCGTGAATATTACCGTGTACGCATAACTTACTTTCTGACCAGATGCGAATTGGTCTGCACACTGGATCAGTTCTGGCCGGAGTAGTTGGTGTAAAAATGCCTCGCTACTGCCTATTTGGAAATAATGTTACTCTAGCAAACAAATTTGAATCTGGGAGTGAACCTATGAAAATCAATGTTAGTCCTACCACTTACAGGTAATACAACTTGTGATCCTCAATATTATTAGATGTTCTGGAGTGTTGAGGAAATACGAAACATGAGCCGAAATTACTCCCATTGTTCTTAACATTGTTTTTAATGCAGAAAACTAAAATTCGAGTTAAATTGACTAAAAAAATTTCTCTGTTTATTCTTTCAGGTTCCTTAGAGAAACACCTGGGTTTGAGTTTGAAGCTAGGTCACGTGACTGCCTTCCTAACGGATTCCCTTCTTCTGTTCCCGGAACTTGCTATTTTCTTTTGTCTTACAAACATCCGAGCCTTCCCTTCGACGCACCTCCATTCGAACATATTCACTTAGCAGTGAATGACATTTTGCCGTCCTAATAAAATTATTTCAAGTATTTCTCATCCGTTATGCCAAAGCTGTATACTCACCCACACCAAATAACTTACTAATACATTGTTTCATGTTTTCTTGCCATTGCTTTTATTATTATATAAGCAATACTTAAAATAAGCAATATTATCAATCATCACATTTTGTTTTCTGTGACACCATGCTTTATGTATGCATTGGATTGATGTGATTGCATTAATAAACCTCTAACACTTCTAATTAATCTGTCATTTATTGCCATTTTTCATAGTGGCCTACATTGCATTACAAAAATGTCTGCTTTACAGTAAATGCCCTCACCGCAACAAAGCATACATCATAACGAAGGGCTCATACGATTGTAAATTCCCAATCATGCATCTAATCTCATTTCAATTAGAAACCGAATTATAACTTACTCCGAAATAGCAGTCCTCCATGGGGAATTATGGACATCTATGATTGCTCCATTTTAATTAATTATTTATTATTTAATTATAAATAATTGTAATTATAATTATTATAATTATTTATTTATTTATAATTTGATTATTTATTATTTCAATTATAATTCATCTTTCTTATTCAGTATATTCATTTTTCTCCTGCGATAACAATGATTTCCCCTTCCAAAAATAGTTGCCCATGAAACCTTTATTACCTAGAGTCACTCTAAAAAACTGACAGCGGGAAACAATAATCACTGGGTAATCAATTCCATAAATACGGCGTACTAAGAAAGCTACCTAAACGACAATAGATTATCAGGTATTTAATTTCTAATGAATTTTAAAGCCATTTACATATATCCGTGTATATATTTATAGTGCCCGAAGATTTTACTTTCTTTGCACTTGATAGAACGTCTTTTAAAGGAATTGAAATGAATATGAACTAATGAGCACTTAAACTACAATTGGAAATCTTCTTTATTTCAATTTTAAGGTGGCATTTTTAAGATGGCCTATTTACAATTGTATATTTACAGTGATATTTTACAGTTGTATTTTTATAGTGGTATTTTACACTGGTACATATATTTACAGTTGTATTTTTAAAATGATATTTTTGCAGTATATAGTATTGTGTACTTCTACATTTGTATTAAGGGAGTTGTAAGAAGAGTGGTGCGTGTGTGTGTACAATGGAAGTGAGGAAAATGTATTTTAAGTAGTAGGATGGAATAGCTTAAGTGAGTAGTAAAAGGAGAGAATTGCATAAAGGAACATAACGTATGTCAGAATAGAGTCTTCGTTTAGTAATTTACTATTAAAGAAGGTTAGGGCAGAGGAAAGGAGACCCGGGAGGAATTACCACATAAAAATGAGCTCCACTCCCATCAAAAAATCACACAGCGCCTTCCATACATCTCCAACAAGAATGCCAACCCAGGGTTTTGCGTTTTTGAGCAAAATTAACAGGAATTTCAAATAGTACATGCAGAATAGTACATTGCTTTGGTATACCAAAAACCCAAAATCCCAAAAACCCATGGGTCGAGGGTTTTTGTGCAAAAAACCCATGGGTCGAGGGTTTTTGTGCAAAAAATCCATGGGTCGAGGGTTTTTGCTCAAACACCCATGGGTTTGTGCATCCTTGCTCTCACACAATCTCCATATTACCTACTTTCAATACACCACCCATCATATCAAGCCCATTCTGTCTCTCCATTTATTCCAACATACAAATACCTACATTCAGCAGTTTCGTGGAAAAGGTACTACTACATAGCAATGAATAGGTAAATAAAAAGTGCAAATAATGCATTAAATAGGCATTCCATGCGAATTGAACCTGCATTTCATGAGCAAGTTTTACTGGTGTCAACTGTAGGAAGATGCTTTTCTCCTGACCTGGTTTGCTCTCGGGTATGATTTGCTCAGATCACTTTCGCTCCGGACTGAAATGCTTCTGACTGAGAAGCTCCTGGCCTGATTTGCTCCTAAATAGGCTCCTTGTCTCTTCATTTACTACTTTGAATACCCATGAAAATTAGAAGTATTTGAAAGGTAACAGACGGATTAATAAAATGCAAAGGGGTTCAACTAATTACCTGATTAAAAGTCATAATATTGCATTAAAATTCTTCAACTGAAATCCGGGAAACAATCCTGCAAACTCACTATTCCAGTGTAACTTTAAATGATAGAAAAAGAATTTACAAAATCTACATACAATTTAACGCCTTTTTAGATAACTTCTGAAATGTGAACATCAACAAAGAGTACAACATCCCTGGACATGACACGATTCTAGAATGAAAACCGACAGTGTAGCTCAAACCATCTCCATAAATTGTATTATGCATTTGTCTTGTATTTTGTGTTGTGTATTGTGCGCTTTGGTATCTGGAAGGACAGGATGATTGATCGATTAGTTGGTTTACTCTGAAAGGGCATGGCAAACTGATTGTGAGTTCACATGACATCACAATGAGAGTAACAGAGCCGTTTTCTCCTGTTGTAAGGTGAAGTTGCTGGGAATTCAGCTCTAAGAAAATAATGAAAGGTAAACAAATTGAGGGTGAGTGTGTTTGCCTTGTGAAACTCATATGATAATGCCAATGTTAATTTCGCGTGGAAAGAGAAGGCAAATAGACTTTGATATCGATACTAGCAGCACACGAATAAATAGAGCACACCCTCAATATTTTGCATCAACTAAAACCATCCAGGGGCAAATCACAAACTTTGTCCATCACTTTTATTTTCCAAATACCTATTTTTAATTCCTACGCTAGTTCCTTCTTTCTAGTACTCTTAAGGCAACTAATATTTTACATACTGTATTATAAAAATAACTTTTAAAATACTGGGTGTTTTAAATAATTCTTACAGATTTCAGATTTAAAATAATTTCAAATAAATGATTGTGAGGAAATTGAAGTGCTAGGAAATTGAAGTGAAGAGATTGTGTTGGAAGCGCGAGTGGTGCGCTTTGATGTTTGGCAGAGGAGGAAAGAAGAAGTGGAGGTTGGTAGGAGAGAGTGGGATTAAAGTGGGAATGGAGTTAAGGTTGGAGCGGCGGAGAAAGTGAGGCGAGACGGGCTTTCTCTTTGTGCATTGAGCTGATCTAATAAGTGTTGTGTTGTAGTCGTAGCTGGAGCTTCCCTTGTAAAGCATTTAAGTCGGATCGGAAAGAATACAATGGAAAGTAGAAACAGAGCCGACGTAAATCTAAATGATTAGAAGAGAAAATCCCTTTAACAGGGATAATAGTGCAGCGTAACGAAGCGAGTGTATTTACCTTCAGACACAGAGCGAGATGGCAAATCATCGATTCTTCTCCCTCTCTAAATATTCCGCTCTTTACTCCAGCGTTTTGATGGCCGCTAATTAGATTAAGGATGGTTCTATTCGTTTACACTGAAAGTCTATTAAATTCCAAATAACTCAGATACAATGCTAATATAGCTTTATGATTATTGTCCAGCTGTCCAATTCTTCTTCGATTTTCTAATTTGCAAATGATGACTTTCTAAATATTCTCACATTTGATTTTTTGAAAATGCGAGGCAAACATGAATAATTACTGTCAATAATCTCAGTGAATTTAAGATTTCAGAAAAACCTGAAGTGAATCTTCTTTTTAAATTGAGGGGGAGTTAAGACTTTGCTGCTTTAACGAAGCCCCATGTAAACAAATCACTGAGGTCGAACCGTTTCAGTTTTAAAAACGAAAACGCGTTTATTTCGTTTCGTTTCGTTTTTGCCTAAAAACGAAACCTCTTTTTTGAAAACTACCCAATTTTTTGAAAAACGAAACCAAAAAACTCGTTTTTTGTTTTTGTAGCACATGAAGCAAATCGAAATTACATTTAGGTAATTTAGATGTTATATGTCCTTTCTATGACCACACTTTATGTCAATTGGTCATTTTAGAAAACCGTTTGTCGTTTTGTTTTTCATTTTTCCTGAAAAAAAACGAAACAGTCTTTCGAAAAATGAAATGAAGCGAAGTTTTCGTTAATCAAAAATAAACGAAATGAAACGGAAAATACGAAACGTGGTCACAGAAGGTTGAAGGGTGACAAATGTAGACACGTTTTATTTCTATTTTTAATTCAAGGCCCTTTGATGTTATGGATAATATTAAACGGATAATCTCCAGAAGCAATACCAGCAAACATAAATCCACATTATTCTGTGATTTCTGAGCGGCTTGACAATTCATTAGTCGGGACAGTCTGATTTTGAAACTAAACAGTCGTAATGAGAAAATTTTTGCTTTCTCTTTTTTATACCAATGTATTAGGAAACGAAGCCGTAATATGTCCACGTTAACATTTGTTGAGGATAAAAGGAATATCATTCGGTATCCAAAATATTTGCATTTGCCCAATTTTCTGTGTTTGTAAATTAAATTGGTAAGCGAATAGAAAGTAATCGCTAACGTTTTCCATCATTTGTTGGACAATGAGCGTAATCATACGTTGCTTGCTTAAGGTATTGCCAACACTGTACTTTGATTTCCATTAAAAATGCGATGAAATAATTCAATAATTAAAAGTTAATAATTTCATTTTCTGGCTAGAAAAACAAGAAAGGTTTTTATCTGTGAGGTCATCGTGTAAATTGTATGGGCTAGAGAATAGAGAGAATGTAGGTGAACCTCGAGTGTTCTATCTTTTGTGTAACATCTGCTAGCAAACTTTGGTTTTTATGCGTTTGTTTTTGTAAGGAGATCTGCCTACTTATTAGTGCAGGAGAAAGTAAAGTGCTTAAAGAAATAATATCTCACATTGCAAGTTGTTTAGTTCTGCGAAACAGACAAGTTACTCGTATTATTCATTTACATGCAGCAAGAGGGAAAAGATTAGTTCTTTCACATTTGCTTCTTGATGAGTTGTTTACAATGGAACAAGTTTCACTGGCTCTGCCCTGTCTACTATCTCGCCTCAATATGCATTTCTCCAGTCTCCTGCTCCATAAAATACAAGGATCAGTTAGCCCTGCTTCGTAAGTGTGAATTACAGTTGGCTGTTACATGAATCCGATTCCTTGCTACAATTTGTGTCCGTCGTGTTGGAAAAAACAAAATATTTTGAATTGAGACAAAGTAGGCAGCCACTGTGTGGGTGCACCAGAGAAACATTTTATCAAGGAATATTTACATCCCAAGTAGCACGAATGGTTTGCTGGCGTTACTTAACAATGTGTTTTTGCTCTGGGTTATATAATACTATTGTTTATTAAACAGTGATCAACTACGTTTGAAAACGCATTGTACCACCTTTTGTCTGTATTATATTGTATGGGGTGAGGAATCATAATAGTATGCCCGTAATTTGAGTTACATCGTGCGTGCAATTAATAACTGGTCCACTACAATGGTGATCTTTTCTGAAGGCGCAAAAGACCCAGCTGCGGAAAATGCTGCAGGAGGGCTACTGTGTACTGTACTTGAAAAACGAAAGAAGAAGAAAAACAAAGTAGAGTAATACAAAGAATGGGAAGGTGGCTAAGGTTAGAGATGAAGACTTGGGCTGAAATGCAATAAAGGCGAGAGAAAGCATCCGGAAAGGAAAAGGAGAAAAAAGAACATTGGCCCTTCTTGTTAAGTAAGTGATGTGAATCTAAACAAATCTTCTTTGAAGAAGCTCACACATATGATAACAGGGCATTGTTACCTGGCAAAACACATCTCGAACATCACGAAACAGGGATCTCCCCTCTGCCGCTTTTGTGGCTTGGAGGACGAGACACCTGCACATGCGGTGGGCCAATGCCCACGTCATGCAATGGTTAGAAACATCCACTTGGGTTACTGCGTAATACCGACTACCAACCTCTTTGAGATACCCTTTTCTGCAATGCTAAGGTTTTATACCGATGCTAGTCGAGAAGCTGGTTAACCCTACAGTAACCTGTACCGAGGAGTTGGCAATGAGCCCGATTATGTGGCCTGAGCCCTGGACACTTTCTTTTCATAGGATGTTGTTCACCTCTTATAACAGAACAGAAGTGATGTGAAAAAAATGTCTTGTACTTACTTACTGTTAGCTAGGAGGAAAGAAATGTTGCTCCACGATTTCTCTCGCTAAAAGCTCAAAGTTTTCTTAGCAACTAATCTTAAGTAGCTAAAAGATAAGAATGCCTACAAACACACACTTCTCTTTTACTCTATTATTTATAAGTAAAAGGGATTTGTGGTGCAACTCATATGTATTTTATATTAGGTCTATTTTCTCACATCAGCAGCCATACAAAAACACAATCTCCTTATGAGTACTTGGGTTATGAGAATATAATACCCTTGTTTGTGAACTGTGCAATGTTGTGCATTTTTGCAAACTTTTGACTGCTATTGAATGTTGTTAGGATGAATGATAGGAAGACTTTTTCACTACGTTAGCCCTTGCCTTTTTATATATTCCCAAAGAAGATAAATAGCTCCGTGTTACAAATATATTGGCGTATCTAAGATAATTACAGATATAAAAGTCGATATCTGGAATTAAATTATAGAAATGCGATCATTAAGCAAATGCTTCAGGAACATGAGTAGGATTACTAGATGGACAGATGAGAAATTTTGAAGTGGGACCTTGTATATTACAGATTAAAATTAAAAGGACATTAAGATACTTGCAAAAATAGTAATGCATCCTGAGATGAGACCGCAATTACAATGCAAAAATTTTATCCTGAAATAAATTGCAAAAACATTCTCATACTAAAATATAATACAACTTTTATTTAAAAATATTGCATCTTCGATGGACTTTAATATACATTTATTTCCGTTAGCTTTATATCTTTCTTCTGCATTTTCTACTATTTGCTTAACACATTTTCCGATACTTTAACACGTGCAGTGTGACAGTTATTAGTTTTGTGTCAATTTGGAAAGATCAATACGGTGTTCCTTTTCTTATTCATAAAACATCACGCTTTATTCGGTGTATCTTTGTCTCGTCGTCTCCGAGGGGAGAAATATCTTTAAGGGAAAAGCGAGACGGGCTTTCAGACGAATTTCTTGTAGGAGCGCAGAAAATTTACCTTTTATTCGAATTAGAGACAAAGGAAAAGATGGGATTCCATTTGAGTAAATAAAGGGCTTAACCCGACAATGCAGTGCAACTGGAGATAAGTTGAAGTTTGACTCCATCCACTTCACTCCATTACACTCCACTCCACTTCACTAGAACCACGTAAGTACACAGTTAGTACTCAACTTTCAGGTATTGTCCGCCACTCTGCCAAAACATTGCCCCCAGCCCCCAGTTCCTCTTACTCATTCTCTACGCTAATGCCCCTCTAATGCAAAAACAAAAACTACTTGTCCTCCACAAAATGAGAGTGAGAAACCAATTTTATTTTATATCCTACTTCTCTTCTTTTCAGCTTTTCCACAACTTTTCTCGTTTACTCCTCTTTATGTTTACTAATATGTAGTCTAGAATTTTTTTGACAGCTTCTCGACAAAATAAAAATATGTTTATACACACCAAAATAACTTTGATGATTATTTAGGTATCTCCTTTTAAGTAAACTTTTATATTACATGAAGTAACATCGTAACTGATTACTCATTTCTATGTTTTGTTAATTATTATATTACAATTTCTACTAAAACTCAAGTAGTTGAAAACTTGCATGTCATTCCCATATTAGTATTGGCCTGGCATGATTTTAATTAGCCAAGCCAAATAGAAACATCTGCCAGCAGTATTGTGTTTTCTTCATTGGTTACCATTCGTACATAAAGTTAGGATTACTCAATTTTGAAAATGATTTCATTCACTGTGTGTCCATGTGTCTTCACAAGTAGTGATACCGTTAATCATTAAGACTTAAGAAAATGCCGCAGGAATTATTTATTTATTTGCACACAACAAATATTGGAGGTGTTTTTCGGAGGAGTGATCGGAGGGTGGAAAGGTGCGATGTGACAGTATTAAGAGAGTGAAATTGTGGTAGGTCAATATTGTGGGTGCTTCAAATATGAAATGGGGTACATGTCGCACCTTCTCAGGATTTGAGTTTAGCAAGTAAAATTTGAGATAGGAGAAGAAGGAAAGGCCGAAATGAAGGGGTAGCCTAATAGAAATAGGGACTGTGAAATATCCATCTACTTTACATAATTTATTCATAGAGATTTGGTATTCGTGGCCTGCCTGGAGATTTGTACATATGTGGGCAACTGTTTGGGAGCAGAAAAGCATCTCGACTTCCGCCACACAATGGCAGAGTACTTTACCCAATCCAATTAGGAAGAATTCAGAAAAAATATTTTAGAAGTATCTTCCGAGGTGGGCTTTGATAGGATTTCACTCTGCAGAATGGCAGACTTCACAGTTACTAAGACACTCTCCAGTCAACGCTAACTGCTGATGCTTAAAAGGGAAATCGCTTTGCCTTTCAGGGCAGCTCTTGGCCTCAGTCTCAATTCAAATCAAATCGAACGGAATCCTTCCACAATATCCTCGCTCCTTCCCAATCGCCACACCACGCCACAAGTCACAACAACACTCCAATTCTCCAATTCTCAGCTGACAACAACTGTCCTCAAATTCTCAGCTGACAATAACTGCTCTCCAATTCTCAACTGACAACAACTGTCCTCCAATTCTCAACTGACAATAACTGTCCTCCAATTCTCACCAGACAACAACTGTCCTCCAATTCGCAACTGACAACAACTGTCCTCTAATGTCATGTGATCACACCACTTACATCACCCACCAAACCCAACCAACCACAACCAAAAAACTTCCACACAAAACTCCAAGTCAAAGTTCACAAAAACTTTTCCTTCCTTCAGCTGACAATCAGTTAACTCGAATCTACTCAATGAAAATGTTCCTCCTAAGAGTCCCTGCAGCCCCACACTCACCTCCTCCTAATTCACACTCTTCAAAACAACTACTTCCTCCAAAATAATATTTCTAGAAAATCATATTCCTAAAGTAAATTGTATTGTAAAAGAATGTCCCTGAAATCAAATGATTACTAATTTAATAATAAATACCACCAAGAGGTTAAAGTATTTTAACAATGAGATAATGGAAATATTATTTTTCTATTCAGAAAGTGAATTCCAGTAGAAAACGGTTTAAGTGATTTTTATGCCTGGGATAAAACTGTGATGTCCAAATAATTGCGAATTCTGAATTGGTAGGTCGTTCTGTTTGTTTACGAGAATATCTAAAGGCAAAACTCAATGAATTGAAAGGTAAGGCAGTTGCATGTGAAATGATGCTAAGAAATTGTAATTGCTTTCTCTTTTTACATGTGCTTTGACTTGCAGCACAGTGAAGCTACTTTGGTATTCACATCCAGTTACTCCAAACTTCAAACGGAAATCGTTTTCAGATATTTGTTATCATTTAAAGGTTGAGTGGAGAAAAGACCTTTAGTAAATATAGTTCCTCCTTTTATCTCTCTGTAAACGGTACATAAAACGGCAGGTATTGGAATCAAATTTTCTGAATTCTTATTAGTATCCCGAAGCGCAATATCGTTGCACATTATAAGAGTGCAAAATAAATGCAAAAAAAATGTGCAGACGATTACCCAGTATTAATTAACTGGGAATAGCGCTCTTTGTTGAAATAAGCCAAGTGTTCAAGATACATAAATACTGGCTGAGGAATTATTTGAAGAAGAAATGTGAGGAGAACAGAAGACGTTTTTGTTTATATGTTGATCTGGATCACACGAATTCAGAGGACGAGAGACAAAAGAAGAGCTTCCCTCATTCTCCAAGAAATCTTCCTCACTTCCAACTCTGCAGAAAAGACAACTCCTTTCTCTCTTCACGCACATTATCTCCTTATTATGCAACCTTCAACGCCAACTCCTTCCTCGCCCGCATCAACTACGGTGCTACCCGCTTCTCCCGCCAACATTATCCACTAACCCACTTTACACTCCGCTCACTCACTCCACTCACTTACTGACCCATATACTACCCTACCTAATTTCCCCTAGTAAATTCCCTATCCCGCTTTCTTATTGTCCTTTCAATCGGAAGTTCTAAAATCCGTAGAATGTTCTAAAGTGAACCTCTGTACTAGAAGCAAGAAGTCATGAATATCCTAACAAGTTAGTCTCTTGTTGCTGTTTTTACCTGAATACAACGGGAGAAATTGCATAAAATGATTTTCACAGAGACAAGGATAGTCATTTGGGTCAAGCCATCTTTTTTCCAAATGCAATATGACATAATTGTGACTGGTCTCAAGTCTTATTTTTGTGACTTCGTATAATAAGCAACTACAATGTTATTTTATACTAGTAGTCTGTAAAAGTAAAGCATCAATGTGCACAATAAAATAGTTTTCATTTTAGAGCATCATTTACGTAATACAGTTCATTCATTTTTGTCCGAAAGAAATATACTTGAAGCCCAAGTGTATTCTTTTCACTATTAAATGTAGCATGAAAAGAAATCATTCATGTTGTATTAGCGAACGCCGGATGCGCATCATGATTTGGAAGATTTCATCATATGAGTAAAGTACATTTTCCAGCTAAGGAAAGAATTGTTGACAACAGCATTATTGAATAAATGCAAATTTCATTACCTAGACTTTGTTTTCTTCAAATTTCATTACCTAGACCCAAAACACAACACTCATAAGTGGCTGATAAGAGACAGCCCACAGAGAACGGCGGATAAGCGGCGGATAAGAGACAGCAATCAGAACGGCGGATAAGCGGCGGATAAGCGAGCGGAGGATGAGAGATGACAATGGCCTGACGGAGTGCGAGTAGAGATGTGGCCAGGCAGAGGAAACTCTTGGACTGTCTTCCGTTCTCAGAGGCGCTTCAAGAAATCTTTCCCTGTCTCTCTTCCCAGCAACACAAACCGAAGCCCACAAGATATCCAGCCACAGATACTTCCCTTTCCCCTCCAACGCTTGCGTCGGCTTTCCCTTCTTCTCCCGCTACTTTCTCCTCATCTCCCCAACTCTCACACTCCGCACCATCCACAACTCCAACAACAATACTTCTGTCTTCCAAAAACCAACTATCGTCACCACCAAGTCAATGTCCATTATAGGCCCTCCTAACATAAATACTCAATATGTTACACTATCTCCAAATATTCTCCCACGCAATTAATTTGCTAAATCATCAACACCTTACTCACCTACTTCTCCGATTCAATCTCCAATATCCTCATATTCAAAAACAAATATCATGTCTTAAGCATCCTTTATAGTATAATGTCTCCTTGGATAAATACGGAACATGATGCATTTTGTATTAGAATGGATGCAATTGAAATTTCTTGCGTAAACTGCCTTAAAGTTTGGAATACTATATCCAAAGACAGAGCCAAAAGACAGAGTGTCAGCCAAGGTAAAGAGGCAGAATTTCACAGAGTGCATTTGGTATCATATGTGTTAACTTGTGATGGCTAACAGATAACAAGAAAGTGTAAAGTATTTAAAGTATTTATGTTGTTTTGGGCGAAGACAATAAATATTTCTCACTGATGTTTCAAGCCTTGCACTTAAGGCAGACCATTTGTTCCAATAAAAATGCCTGTGAGAAAGTTGTTGGAAGAAGGAATTCAATTTTAAAGCGATTGGCCATTGCAGAGGGTTTTGTAAGTGGAAGGAAGTGCATGATGCAGTGGTGGATGGCTCTAAGGACGGCACTCGACAAACAATGCAGAAGGCACTGCGTTTTGAAATGGAAATGTGCGAGTGTCTTTGACAAGCATGAGCGTCCTCGTTAGTAATGATTCTCATAAAATGTTCCAAAGCTCAGCAATCATTTTTGACTGGAAAATCCAGTGAACTTTTTCGATCTCATTGTCAGTTCCAATATAGTGTGCAATATATAGTGAGCTTCAGCTAAGCTCCAATATCTGACAGTCGCGAGAGCTCCGCAGGCTTTGTCTTCCGAATAAACACCCTTGTGGTTTCCACCACAGAGAACTAACCGAGGAAGCAGCCAACCAGCAAACGGAAAGAAATAAACTCAAATATCTCCTGCCTCCTACAACGAATCTTCTCCTACGTACATATTTACATATTTTAAGAGCACACTCTCCACCGTGTATTTGTACAGATGTTCCTCCAGGCAGTCTAGATTTATTCCACCAACTCTTTATTAGCTATAATGTCTCTTCTATATTAAACACCTAATTTATTACCAATTCCTTCCTATCACGGCTTTTATCCCAAAACACAAATTTAAGACGAACGCGATTTCCTGGTGTATTTATTGGGATACAATGAGAGCCATTCACGCAAAAATTCACAAGGGCACTAAATTATAAAAGATGCCGTTCTAATCCCTTCCCAATACAAAACCAAAAAATAGACGAGCTAAAATATTCAGGGCTTTAAGCGGTTGCAGAGCAAGATTGAAAGTTATGTTAATACGAATACTTGAGCAAACATGGGAATCGCACTACTTAAATGTTCCATAAATCAAATATTCTTCAGTTTCACACCTAGTAAGAAAATCTCTCGATGTGTAAAGGATAGTTCCCAATCGTAATAAACCGCATGTTAGTATCTTAGTTATTTTCCAACAATTCATGAACTGCTGCTGAAATGAATAAATTCTTTCCTGGTTTTAAGTAAAATTCAATCCATGTAACGTTCTCA
Source organism: Yoshiicerus persimilis (assembly GCA_020352615.2). Classification (NCBI taxonomy): domain Eukaryota; kingdom Metazoa; phylum Arthropoda; class Collembola; order Entomobryomorpha; family Tomoceridae; genus Yoshiicerus; species Yoshiicerus persimilis. The sequence goes on from CM060170.1 coordinate 44,312,076, forward strand.
GAACTTTCTGACATAGTATTGTAATAAGAAATGAAAAGATATTTTAGTCAATGTTTTAATATTCCACAAAAGATTGAGTTATTGTATGCTGAGTATAGTTTTCAAAGCTATAGTCGGACATATTATTATTAAAGATATAGAATAGAATAGAATAGAATTTATTTCACTGTATAATTGACTTGACCAATGGCCTTTACAATACAGTTGTTTTATAAGGTGTATTATTCATTTACAATTTTTATTAAAATTTTTGCTAGATTCGCATTATATGTTAAAAGCTATGTGTGCATTATAATTAAGGTACATAATTTTTAAACTAAGATTAACTTATAAGAAGACTTAAAGAAACTACAGTAATAATAATTAATTGCTATATGCTAATTCAAGTAGATGTTTTCTGGTTTTCAAAACACTAATCCAAAAATTTAATAATATTCTGTAGGTGCGGTCATTAATTAATGCTAGGTAGGACACAATGTCTTCTCTACTAATAATTTCTGTATTAAAGTTATTAAGTAACATCTTTCTTTGAGCTAGATAGTGTGGACATACAAAGATTAAATGGTAAGCATCCTCTATATCTTTATAGTTGCACAGAGTACAGTTGTGGTCTTCAGATGGAGTTTTACTGTATATTTCCGTGTGTCCGGAAAGTTTTACACTTTTGCCTGCTAAAGTAAAGTAGTTTACATTAAGTCTGAGTTGTATTATAAGTACGACTGTTGTCCAGCTAATGTCTTTGTCTAAGTAGTTTTCTCTCTGGATTTTATTATGTATGTACTTGTAATGTTTTAAAGTTTTGCTAGTTTGCATGCTAGTTATATCATTTTCTATCATTGCATTTTTAACCTTGCCAAGAGCCTGTTTTATTGCGATTACTTTTTCCTTCGTATTATTAAAGATATAATGATCATCAAAATTATCAATTAACATGTAAATAAGTTTTTAATTATTCACCACTACTACATTCAACCCAATGGAAAAATTTCTCCATTTCCTCCAATAAGTAATACAATACTTCGTATTCCATGTGAATTGTATTCAAAATTCCTGAAATCATCTCATTTATATGAATGACTCTTTCATATTTCTTGTAGCATGTGGCATTGTTTGTTTGAGTAGCATTGGCCTGCTGAATTAAGGATTTGCGTATGAATTATGTTTGTATTAGGTGGAAGAGTGGAGGAGAGAGAAGATTGTTGGCTGTGCACTGTGAATTGTGGGTGAGAAGACTGCGTTGCACCTTTGGTGGGTGTCTGTGTGTTTGGAGAGTGGGGCCGTGACGGAGGAGTGCATGGGAAGAGAGTGGGAACTCTCTCTGTGATCTATTACCCGAATTTTCTGTGACAGTCGATTATTCCCTGGAAACGGAGCATTTCATGTACAAAATGTATGAGTGTCTGGGGAGCTACCGGCTTTCTCCCAACAACTTCCATTAGCTATGGACTTTTACGGTCTCTTTCTTTCCTCACGCCGTCCAACACAAAGAACACAGCAAGTCTCTCAAAAATAAAATTCAGCCAACAGCAGCTCTCCTCGCTTCCCTCCCATTCTTACCTTTCCCCTCATTTGAATTTCTACCGACACTTTCACTGCTGCTTTCCCGATAATCTCTCCTCTCCGCACACACAATACTTTCAGTCCTCTTCCACCTCCACTTTGTCCCCCTTCTGCACAGCGGAATGCAATCATTGTCATACTCACGATAAATGGTGATCCTAAGGAGAGCACTGAAGCTTAAACAATCTCGTAGACTTTCCTTTTGTCAAACCACGACCTTGACCCTCCTTCAATCTACAAAATCCATTCCAACTGCAATCAAATTTATCAAATGCCTTTCATATTCAGCCGTTTACGACCAAATTGCTTAAAATGTGCCATCATTGTCATACATGAGGAAATTATTCTCTCCAAAGTTCAATTCTGTGTAGGGTCATAGAGATTTTAAGACGAAAACCATTATGGAAAATCTCCTAGAATTATATTCATCCATCCAAATGGCCCATGCATTATTTGAAATGACGATAAGATTGGTGGATTGCAGTTTTCGTCGAATTATCTTAGCCTTTAAATGCCTGTGAGGTACGCTGTCTTCGAACGACTTGATTTGCCACGAACCTAGTCACATATGCTTAGCTATTTCTATTCTCTGTACAGTGGTTCTAAATGCTTAGTGAATTCAGTACAAAGTATGACTACTTATTTATGAGACTTTAAAGATGGTTTTGCTTAGTGGATTTAGATAACTCACTCGTTCACAATCCGATATTAGTTTTTGCATAAATGGAACAAAGAGTTAAGTACCTAGTTCTCTTTGATTATTTATGTGGCTATTTGCGGACATACCTTTTCCGTGTCCCTAAATTATAGTTCAGAGTAAGTAATTCTTTGCATTACTCTCTTTTGTGGTATTAATTTGGATACGAAAGCACAACGCAGAGTTACTTCAACGGATTTGGATGTATTCCTCAGGAGTCCTAACTTTTATTCCGAATGAGTATTTTGATTTCTTTACGACTTCGGGTAAAAGGTCAAGAAATAAATGTTGGAATATTCTGAAAGCTCACCGGTCAGCGCCATAAATTAGAGGAATAACTGGCAACTGTCTGTAGTTTGTAGTACTTTGCTAAAGCAACTTAGCTAGGCAAATAAAATTTATTTGTGGTAATGTTGGCGAATGGAAGCTGTTGTTGATTGGAAGACTTTGTGATGTGGATGCCAGTGCATTGCTATATGTGAGTTCCTCATGAATGAAAAGTGGAATCGATTGCAAGTATCGGCCACCCGTGTTGTGTTTGTGTTGTGGCAGTCTTTTGAAGGAGAGTGCTGTGTAGGTGTTAGGAATGACGAGGAATTAGGTTTGCTACAGAAAATCCTGCTTTGCTCTGACTTGAGAGTGGATTGTGAAGAAGGAGCATTTCATTTTAGCTTTAAACTGGGAAATACGCGAAACAATCTGTTAGGCAGAGATAACGTCCGTTATTCTCCTTATTATGTCTGTACCAGGGATGTAAGTCAGGGCTCAACACAATTGGTGGCCATTTTGCAGAGTAGTTGAGAACATCAACATTGTGTACACTCTAAGGGATTATGAATATAGGCAAATAAACTTTACTGCACCAACAACAATGATCAGCCCAACAGCCATCCTTACCTAGCGTTACATAGAATTCACTGTTATGACTGCACTACTACAAACAGACTTCGCCCTAATGAAAAGAATCTCCTCCACGCACTAAAAGTAAATACGTGTCGTCCTTTAAATACACTGCTTCCAGAACCACTTTCAAGTGCTACAAATTGGCAAACCCAAAATGCCAAATTTCATTTCAGTGCTCTCAGGGTTTTCCGCAATCAATGAACTCTCAAAGAAAATCAAATCAAATTTAAGAATAAATACTATTTTTTCATTCAATTTAACTTGACTAGATATTAAATAACCATTTCAGAAACCCCTTTTATAGAGATTTCAATGTAGGCAAAACGTTTCCTATCTCCGTCGAACGATGTCCCACAGATGGAAATCTATCTTAGAGAAAGTAATGCATTAAAAAGGAATTAAAAACGAGACGAAATGCAAATCCGGATCTTAGCCTGTAATAAATACATTTAAAAAAAGAAATAGTTTCCTGACAGGAGGAATAATGAGGACAGCTCAGATCGTGGTATGTTTACTAAGGATGTTTATGTTGTTAGAATGTTTACTAAGGATAAAATAATGCATCTAAGTTTAGTAAAATCAAACTCAAAGTCGAATTTAACTATGATTGTAATTGCAACGTAAACTCTGTTTGCTAGTTTCCAAACATTTGAGAACACTAAGCAACAACTCATCAAAAAATGAGAGCCAAGACAATTGTACTGAAAAATCGTTGAGGGGCATATTCAAGTAGGTCTTAAGTTAGAAACATTACAAATAATATCATTACTGTGGAACCGTCTATCTGAATTATACCTGTCGAACTGAATCGCACAACGCATTGTGACTTTCCAATAATGTATTTTGTTTGTTCAATGTATGTACTATCCATAACACCCAATTTCCTTTACATATTGTCTCCGATACTTTGTTACACCCAGCGTTGCACTGTTTTGTTCCAAAACACAATTACCATGTACCGATTTACCTGTTTGGAAGAGAATATGTTTCTATATAGTTATAATAGTAATTTAATCTCGTAGCACTTCATCCTTAAATCATAATTTTTTATGACTGACACCTCATTATACCGAAAGGTACTCCGGGTTAAATCCTGTGCTTTGTTTCGAGAGAAACTAACAAAAGTTTAATGTAGTGGAGTTTATGCTTCATAATGTGAACACATCTGGTATAAAATTGACATATTAAACCTTTCCATCGCCTCATTTTAACATTAATCTGGCTGACAGGATTCAAGCTGCCCTACATTTGGGTGCGGTTGAAAGTCTGAATTGTTAGGGACAATGTAAGGGGTCTCCACTGCGTTAATAAAATAATTTTCATTTTAATCAGATTTCAAGTAAGCTAATTACCAAACAAATTGGCGAACCAATGAAAAAGATATTACATATGGAGGGATTTACGTTGTCGTAATCATTACAGCTCGTGTAACTAGTTCTTGAAATATCGTATGGTGTATCTTGTGAATGAAATGTTAATTCCTCAATAAGCCGTGGATGCATATTGTGTTTGATAGAGCAGCTAACTACAATAGCGTTGTGAGTTAATGATAACATGAAGAAGAGGTCTGTGGAGATTGAATGAAGTGGGTGCGATTGGAGTGTGTGAATTACTGGAGATGAGTGTGGAGGGGACTGACATGAGACGAAGGTGACTGTGGATGTCTGCAGATGATCTGAAGGCAGGTCTTAACTGCGGATAGAGGTATTTAGCCGAGAACTGAATTGAATGAGGCTAACGTAACCCGCCTAGTAAAATGGAACGGTTCGTGCATTATAAATGGGGGGATCAATGAGGCAAGTCCGTCAGAACAGATTTCCTGAGTGATGCAAGCAACGAGCCAGAAGAGTGCATTCTCTCCGCAGTGAATCAAACACTGATCACATTCCTTTCCTCACGATAGCACTGAAAAGCATTCCGTCTCTTATTCCCACACCCATGCAAATTCAAATGAATAAATTAGTTGTCCCCTTCCAAGCTCCATGTTCTTTCCTCTACACTGAATCAAATAGACAACAAATTGCATCTTCTAGTCCTCTAATCGGATTATTCAGTTACTTCCACTTAACTATAAGAAAATGCCCCTCATTGCCATTTATACGCAGACTACATAAAGTGACCAGAGACGTCAAATAATCACGATTTATCAACTGGATTCTATTGAGAAACAAAATTGAAACTCATTTATTGGTATTGATATTTCAATTTGACTTCTAGTTATAAAGTATTTGTAACTATTCTTCTAGAATTTGGTAAATGCGTTAAAAAAAATAATTTAAGTTCTATTGAAAGTAGTTTAGGACTGTGATTGTTCTGAAGAGAAACTGTTCCTTTGGCAGGTTAAGATTTCCTGGAGTAGAATGTAAAGAGGTATAGGTTATTAAGCGTGTTGTATTATTGGTGAAGTAGAATGGAGGGATTGAAATTGAATATTGGAAGGCATTGAGGGAAATGCATTGGAATGGAGATTGCAATGCAGAGAGAGTAGATAGAATGCGTGTTCGTATCTTTGGAGTATTGTTTGCAGTGTGCATATCATTGTGAACAAAAAGAAGGCCGGGATTTGCAATGTGATGCAATTCAATGCGTGTTCTCGACCCATAAATTATTTCTCTTTCCGCTGTCCAATTTCGGTGAAATTGAACGGAATCGCAACACAACCAGCCAATCGCAGAGACAAACTCAAAATGCCTCCTCTAACTATTATATTATTATGCTCGCCCGACTCTACTCACCCGCTATGGATATAGACATCCCATGAAGTGAACCGAAAGCTCACCATCATAAACTAGAACCAGAGGAACGGTCTTTCAGCATCCACGGTCAGCACGTCACGTACGTACTGGCTGCGACTAAATATTACTCAGACAATGAATATTGAACTGACGAGAGATAGAGGTGCATTAGAGACAAGGCCTGTGCATGGATCTCTGTAAGTTTTAGACTGCAATGGAAACTAAATGACAAAACTCTTGTACAAAGCAAAATGTTAAGGTAAAATATGATTGTCTAACTGAATGAAAAATCATTGAAAAATACTGGACATTCACCATGTATGATAAAGATGTAACTACTATTTATTAACGCTACATCTCGAGACCAATAATACATTAACATTTTGCATTAATAAAAATAATAAGAGAAGACCCAGCAAAATAATTATTTTTCTACAGTAATTAGCTTAATCCAACTTAACCTAACCCAATATATCCGCAGTTCGGTTACCGAACCCATCGTAATCCAATTTAACATTATATTATATAAAGGATAACGTATTAGAGGGGTTGAGATGAGTCAATGAGTCTTAAGCGCTAGAAGCAAGATAAATGTGAATATTTTGGGTAATGATGAGTTTTGGTTAGAGTTGGGTGATGGGCAGAGCTTATTCTTGTCTTGACTAGCTGTTATTCCCATTCTGATTCGTGTGCAAATAGATGATCTGCATGTTTGATCCTTTAACCCTGTGACTCCTCGTAAACAAACTGTGTGTACACAAGAAAGTATCTCTACTTGCTATCTTTTAGACCTCTTCTGTTTGGTTTCCAAAGTTAGTCTTGGGAATAAAGGCGCTCGCATCAGAAATGCATTGGAGGAGAAGCATTATTGGAAGGAATATTATGTACTTGGCTCTGTTCTGGAAATGAGTCCTCCTTAGCAGAACTAACTGCAGAGGTAACTGAAACCTATGTAAGCAGTGCTACTTGACTGGCAACTCCAGTCGATCTTCCTTTACTTTACATTTCCTCTCCAGCCGTGCAAATATCATTTCTTCTTCAAGTCCGCCCTTCCGCTAAGACTTCACTTCGCCTTTCCTACTTCCACCCAATCCATTTTTAATCGTCAATATTTATCCGGAAAACGAAACCAAATATTTGCGTCTTATACAGCATTATAGCTGCTTATTCATAATTGTTGGGAGTGAGATGGAAATGAACTGCTAGAATCGCAGAGGAGTAGGTCCTTCGGAGGGAGTCCATTAAAAGTAATAAGGGACTCGCCAGTGGGAAAGAATTGGACCAATGATTGTGCCCGACTGACAAGAACTAAAGTGAAGTTTTGCTGCGGAATAAGTTGTACCTGCACTGTGTTTATCTTATTGAATGAATAGCTGTAGCCCTGTAGCTGAGTGACGGAGGAAAGGGAGGCAATGATTGGTTGACTATTAATATGATGAAATCAGAGCATTCGATGCACTCGGAGAAGTTTCAAGAAAACTGGAGTTGCTGCTAGCATTAGGATATGGGGAGAGTGCACTAGTCTAAAGTAAATATAATAATATTCCACCTACTTACTTATCTCTCTCAACAATGTACTTCAGCGCCATTCAACCTTACGAATCTTTTCTTCGCTTTGCATTCAATTAGGTTCGTTAGCAAAACTCAGGCAGAATCCCTGTAAGAACTCACAGTTGTATGAATAAATTAAAAGCAATGGATTCCAGATCGTTAGATTATATTCAGACATTTTATATCTTCTCTCAATGCAATACTTACATTAATCCTACTCAAGTCCAACGCACGCAGATAAGCGCCTATACGCTCACTATATTCTGTTTATATAAGTATCATAGCTCACAATGATATTCCTAAAGAAATCAACTTTTCCTAAGCTCCATATAATCTATGAAGTCTGACGGAAGAAAGTCTAGCAAATAAATCATAGAGTAAATCCATATCAGGTCAAAGCAAAGAGTTTTCACTCTTTTGCTATTTTTGTCGCCTTGATGCTTTTTCTGATCAAATCAATTTATTTCAGCTTTTCCTAACATCCCCCAATGAAAACACAGATGACTAAAAGTTAACTCTATTTACTATTTGACTCACACATACAAACTCTATTTGGCATCAAGGAACAAATGCAACCTTATTTATTTATCATGTTTCATTAAGTTAAGTAGCAATATTAGATTTTTGCCATATACGATACAAATTTGCGTTGCTAACTTTTACAAAACCGTTATAAACATGTTCAGAGACATGCCTTTCTCCACATAAGCTAAAATCTGCACTCCAAGATTATCTACAAAGTCAAAAATTGTGTTACATTACGTATCATACGATGTTACCTATGCAACTTGACATTAATCATGTGTAATAGTGTAATGCATTACGTACGTGTGATCGGAAGAGTAAAATAGTGAATGGAACAGCAGAGGAAGTTGTTTGCAAGGTATCGTACTATAATAAAAGCGCGGAGTATTTCAAACTGGCACGCATTTCTATTGTTGACATAAAGGGTCGACAAATTTCTCACTAAATTTCGGATTGCTGTGGAAGGTTTCAGCAAATCTTTTAAGGAAGGGTTTGATAATCGACTGTACCAGACGTCGTAATGGAGTTAAATTTTAAAATACAAAATTCTAGTGATTTGGGGGACTATTTGGTGTCCACAGTGGACATTGATGAAGCGGAAGAGATGCTTATCGAAAATCCAATATTTACGGCCCCGAAAGAATTGATGGAGGATGATGGTAATTGCTGCCTAACGTGCCTGAAAATGATGAAAAAGTCATTTTTGAAATGGACTAATAGATGCCCACAATGCAAATGGCCCATTTGCAGCCCTAAATGTGCTCGGGTGAGTTAACGAGCTATTTACTATTAACATAAAATAGTAGAATGCAAAAAAGTTTTAACTCTTAATTTTAGTAACCATAAATAAAATATTTATTTCGTTAAACATATGATAGTGAGCCCTTTAGAAACGCAAAGTGATTTCAATTATTTTCCTCTTAAATTAAACATTTTTGTAGGACGACGTCCATAAAGCTGAGTGTAAGCTGTTCGTACAAAACCGAGTTGAGTACACAATTCCCAGAAATTTATATTTAAAGGTCGTTCGGATTTTATTGGCAAAAGAATCGCCTGAGTTTGCAAATTTCATGCATTTAAGTCCGGACCTTGATAGATGTAAATCTCCTCTTCCAAAACTGGTCAAGGCTGAAGCCTTGGAGTGCTATGATTTTATAAAAAACGTTTGCAAAATGAACGTGACCTACAGCGACGTTTTCAATATTTTGAGTAGATTCAGAATTAATCGTTTCATAATAGAATCAGAAGATTCGTCTGGTAATCGGTGAGAATTACAATCTTTCTCTTTCAAAGAATAAAATGTAGAACTGAATTCCTCTTTTGTTGTAAGAAAGTTATTTTGTCATTATTAATTATTACTACTTTTACATTTTTTCCATAACGTATTAAAATATTTGCAATGTACAGGTATGAAGGATTCGCACTGTTCAAAGTCACGTGCAAGCTTTCCCATTCTTGCGGACCCAACCTAGAATGGGCAATTCAAATGAACGCCAATTATGTTGATGCGAGACGTTGGGAGATCCACTTGCATACACGATCCAAAATCCGAAAGGGTGAGATGACAAGCATTCGGTACAGCTCAATTGCTACACACATGGACACCTGTCGCCGTCGAAAAATATATTCCAAAATTTTCCCTTTCCACTGCCTTTGCAGTCGATGTAAAGACACCACGGAACAAGGTACCTTCTTCGGTTCGCCCGTTTGCCAGGTGTGTAGCAAAGGATATATGTTGGCTGAGGACCCCTTAAACGAAAAAACCATGTGGAGATGTAACCGGTGCTTACACGGGCTTCCAGCTGAGGTAGTATTTGAAGAAGTTTCTGTTTTGGAGAAGGAAATTTCTTATCTGGTGAGTAAGCAACCGACTGCAGTTACAATGCAGTTCATTGATCAGTTCATCGAGAGAAATGCAGGGAAGACTCTGCATGTGAATCACTTCGTCATGTTTAGAGCGTACATCTACTGGCTTTTCCAAGGGAATTTCACCCCGGTCCTTTTGAAAAATCGAATTGAAAGCCGAGATCTCTTTAGAAAAATTTCGGTCAGAGCTCAACAAGTTCGTACTATTTCTTCAAGGTTCCTTCCGACAGTAACACTTGGTAAGTCACATTACTAACTATTCGTAATTGAATTGTCAATTAAAATTCTGATTACTGATGTAAACAAGTTCGACGAAATATGTTATTAACTTTTTATTTCCTTAGTCGATTTGGATCTTTTCTTGGCTCAAAAAACTGCTGAATTTATCTTCAAGTCATCCAATCACCGGTACGTAGTGTCTATTCCTACGGGAACTAACGTGGTGAACGACGCTGAAAGGGTCTTGTCCCATATTACAAAATCATTAAAGTGGGCGAAAATGGGTCCCCGAACAACCGAATTAGATAACGGTCGTGACAACCTTAGTTTCCTTCATCATGTTTGGACTAAGAATGTAAAAGAGTTATCCAATCGCTCAAAAAACAACGTCTACAAGTATTATGAACCGGCAACCGAAAATTTTGAGCCCGCCGTCATCGAAGACGTTGTTCATCCGATGAGAATGTCAATTATTCAGATTACAATGGCAATTACTTTACTTGTGCTTGTAATCAAGTTCTTCCTGTTCTCGTCTTAGAATGCCGTGTTAGATATAGATATAGAAATATAGATATAGAGATATAGAGATAGATATAGAAAGAAATAGAATGTTAATAAGAGATGCTAATTGTTTGAGTTATTTGTACTAATATTAATATTGGTTTTCAATAAAATCTTTGAGGCTGCATTGGTTACTGAAGTAAAACAATTTGAAGTTTTTCTTGATTTACTCTATCCCATCTTATTTGATTAAGTGACATTTAAATTAACAGTTACATTTAATTGCATTTATTTGCATCGAAGTCATTCTACATTAAAATCCTTGGCTAAGCATTCAATGAAACAGCAAAAATAAATCCTGCATGAGCTCTGCTATGAATACTTATCTTCACCTCAGTGTTTATTGTAAATTCTGAAAAATGTACGTACATTACTTTTCCAATTTTTATTTACTTTGAAGATTTTGTAATACATAGAATGTAGGTACAAAAACATCACTTCTTTAACAGTAATGAAACAGTATGAAGATACATCTACAAAGGTGTTCCCCTTCAGTTACAGCATGTGTTTATTAAATGTGTTTTCAGTTAGAGAAGAGAGCAGAAGGACAGGTATGGAAAAAGTGGGAAAGATGAATTATAGTGGAAATGGAGGAGTGGTTTGTAATAAGGGACAGAGATCTTTTGAGAATGATGTCGGATCTATTTGATTCTTTCATTAGAAGTGACTGTGGACGATATGTACATGAAGCACAAAGCAATGAGAGGTTCTTTTGGGATGTTATCTGTATGCATGTTTGGGAAAATAAAATAGTCACGTATTCGTGTGCGGGAGAAACGGGAGAAAGTGTAGTTCGGCAGACAATAGTTCCTAATTTGCTGTTAAATATTCAGTGAGGGTTTAGTCAAGTGAGGAGTTAACACTCGACTCCGCGGAATCTCTCCCGCAAATCTTTTGAGGTTTTTAATGCGGCAAGAGAAACCAAAGGGAACGGGAGCAAAGACAGCCAAGTGCAAGACCACAATGTCAACCAGGCCAAGATAAACCAAAAAACTGCATAGAAGAGGCAACCGGAATAACTTGTCACCTGAAGAAGCTCACAACCTCCATTATTATTACGAAATACTCATAACTAATCCAAACAAAAAATTTGTAGGGTGATAATACCCTCCCCCCGAAGTAGTTTAGGAGGCGCCTTTATTTTTATTATTAGTACGTGAAGGATTCTAAATGACCATTTGAGGGTCATTTATGTATAGATATAAAATTAAACTTTAAGAAAAATTCGTCGCCTTCCAAAGCTTTTCACTTTTTTGCAAATTTAAACATTTTATTCATAGAATTTGTGAGCAAAATAATAATTATTGAACTTTTAACACCTTCATTTTTTTAAATTGTCGAGAAAATAAATTTGGGGGCCCTAGCTCAGTATCTCAGGCCATACCCCTTGCCCCTTACACCACATAAGTGATGAGAACCTTCTAATTTGCAAAATACTTTTATCAAATCAAATTCGAAAAAAATTCAAGTAGTTTGTAATATAAAAATGCAGACGTACAGAAAAATCTAAATAAGTAATTCACTTTAGTAATATTTGACTGTCAGTTATGTTAGCTATCGTACATTACATTGCCATTTTTATTTTTACATTTTGCACTCAACAATTTAGTGTTTAATTAGCACATTAATAACAAATTGACTAACTGTAAGTAGATCAGAATGAGGTGCAACATAGGCTAATAGTTCCTAGTTCAAAATGTAAAATTTATATTAATTTGAAATCACAAGGTCATGTCGGTTCTCCGTAAATTATTTTTTACTGCCATATATATAAAATATCGCAAACTAGACAAATACTGGTAATATGATGTAATATTACTGATCGCTGGGTGGCTTTTACGGCATGCAGCAACTAAAATCTGCATGCAATCTGTAACATGTGGGGAATTAAACAAACATTCGACACTTTGAGAAGGCCAAGTAGCAGTAGCAGTGTATAACAATTAAAAAGTAGCAGTTTATTGGATGCATTCTATCTGAAAAGTAGTTTTGACTAAAATATTCTTTCCGAAAAACCTAAAATAATATTTATTAAGCTAGTACACTATTATACAAAATTAATATAGTAACTATTTCTATATACATGAATACATCTTCATATACTTATACAGTACCTATAATTCCCAATAATTAAATATTAGAAGGATATAATAATATACTAAACGGAATTATTGTATTTAGCTGGTGGGGAAATTCCTGTCTTGAACAGCACAGTCTGGTTTAATTAAATGCATCATTCTGCAAAATGCCGAATATTTGTATGTGGAGAGCACAAAACCCCAAATGCACAATTCCCTGTGGCATTTCTATTTTCAGTTTCAATTACAAGGTCCCTTGTCGTAATGGAATTCCAGTAGAAGAGTCTATCCATAGTTCAATTCAGAAGAGACCGACCACGACACAATGAATGCAAAATAACCACTGCGACACGGCACATAATAAAGTAAAGAAAGATAATCAATGGGCGGCAGCAGTTGATTACTGGAACCAACTCCAACTGACAAAGCGAAGACTAGGTATCTCATTTGAAAGTTATTTCTCATATCTTTTGTGTATTAGTGTATAAGGATTACCCATTAAGACTCCTGAATTCATGAAACTTATGAACTTCTGCAACAGAAATACAAAATTTAAGAACTGATTTGGTTTTCTCATTCTTGTTCAAAATTTGAGCATTTTCTGTCTTGACGTTATCTTCAAAACAGACAGACAGTCGAACAGACAAAGTATCCAGTAAATCCATATTATAGTGTCTTCAGATACTGAATCCTGAAGATAAGACAAATTGTGGAGAGAGTTGAAAGACACGTCTGCTATTGCTATTTAAGTTCTTGGTGAAGTTCCGGACAGGGAAATACTCCTACTTTGAACAGATGACTGAAGCTCAGTCGATAAAATTGGAAACCAAAGATTATATTCAACGAATTCTAGCTTACTGGAGCGAAAGTAAGTATTTATTCAGTATTATGCAAAATGCAATATAAAATATAAAACTAAATAAGAAATAACACAAAGACGAATATTGTGTGAAAATGCGAAACTGTTTTGTCTGATTTTTCGTTCATCTAATACCACATGTAAATTGCATATTGAAGGCGTTAATGAATTATTTAATACGATGTTGGGAAACGATGAGATTTGCTCCCATGCACTGACCATAATTGTATTAGCCTATTTTAAACTATAGTTTGAATTAAGCTTGCGTTATTAAATGCAATGGCAAAGGACAAAACTCTGAAAAAAAATCTTATTCTGTTTTGCACTCAAAGTGAGTGCAAACCAAGATACGTCGTTGTAGCAACGGTTTACAGCCCGTATAGAGGTAGGCTCGTAATGAAAATAAAAATTTCGAATTCCACTTTTTTTCATTTTGGTTCTTATTCTGTGATTTGAGAACCAAATCTTTAGTTCTCATGGTAGATTGGCTCTCAAATGGCAAAAAGTGGAATTTGAGTTTTTTATTTTCACTACCAGCCTACCTCTATACGGGCTGAAAACCGTTGCTACAACGACGTATCTTGAGTGCAAACCATGTGCAATTAAATTATTAAGAATTCAAATTCTAAGCCTTACATTCTTTTATGAATTTTACTCTGTTTTTTGAAGTTACGAGAAAACAAAAACGTAAAACTATTAATTCCACAACCTTTCTTGTTCCTTTTCAATTCACCTTAAACTACAATAGACCGTTTTCGATGAATACCATACTAGTTTCTTTTATACGTCCAAAATGGTTGAAGAGGAAATGACACTGCTAAGTGAGGTATGAATGAGTAATTCTATGTTATGAAACTAAAGTAGCATTGTCAAAGGTAATCAGGAAAATGAAAAATTCCATTGACACAATTATGTGCTGCGGGAATTCATAATAGCGATGGAATGATCACTCTTTTGAGCTTTTTGACAGGTTAGAGAACTTAATAAAAGTTTCTAGGTGGAAATATGTAAATTACGTAATCCCAGAGAATTCTTTATTTTTGCATTTATCTAGTCGTAATTGAGTACTTACTTTTTAAACTTTCCCAAAATGTCCATTTTCTTAGATTACAGTGAAACTAGTGGGAATTTGCAATAAAAAATGAGATGAAGTGTGGAAAGTGTCGGGATATTCCCATTTTGGTGTTGAATTGGAGATAATATGAGAATTCTTGATTGCTCTTTATTTTCATTGGGCGTGTTTGGTAAGTGTGAATAGTAGAGTGCGAGGACAGAAGGTATGTGTTAGGGAGAGTGTATCTATCGGTGGAAATTCCGTGTGATGTGAGTGAGAGGATGGCATCAAAGTGAAAAAGTGATGTTTGAGCCAAAAACGTATAAATTGATGGGAAGCTACTTAGGGAAAGTAAAGGAAAGGGGCCAAGTGGAAGGAAAAGGGATGTGATGTGATAACCTGAGAAGAGGGCAAGGGAATATTACCTTTGGATCTCTTGCTACTTTAATCATGAGAAATAAGGGAAGGCAAGTCAACTGAATTCAAGTGAAGCAAAAGGGAACCCCACAGAAATCTAAATGAAATGACCTAAATAAAATGATCCTGACAGATGAAATTCCCTTTCCTTCTCCCCATCACTATACGACTCTCCTATAATCAAAACATTTTTAACAGGAGTGACTATCCACCCTTTCTTTCCATTTATCACATCAACGGCCATTTTCACAATTCAACCTGAAACATCCACAGTTATAATTTATACACCAGATTAATGACAAAATGTGCACTTATACCAAATGTGTTAATATGGAAGTGAGTACGTGAAATTGCGTTGACTGGTGTTTTGTAGCCAGTCCTGTTAAGACTGATGTTATTAGAGAAGAAGAAAGAGGAAAGAAGGGCTTAGTTGTAATACGCTAACTCAAAATGAGAAAAATGAAAAAGTCATGATGCGGAAGATGATGAAGCTATAAATATATGAGAGGACGTGTTCCGTTCTGTTGTCTATCTGCACTGAGACAAAGGCTAGAATCTCTTTGAAGGACTATCGTCAGTTGGGCCTGGCCACCATCCGCCTCGTCCTTCCTTCCTTCCTCTTCTGTTTACCTAGCAGAGTACACGTAGAAACTAAATCCTGAACCCTCGTCCTTCAATAACTCACAACATTTACGACTCTTCATTACTTTTATTTTTATTGTTGTCATTAGCTGCCAACTCTGTAAAGCCATAGCGCCTTCTCTTTCTTTCAACTCCAAAAGCAATTTTGACAATTCCTCCTCGTGCACAAATAAAAGACTGAAACTCATTTCTCAGTTATAATCTCGTTCGGATTGCATTAAGGTTGACTCTGTCAATCCTGGCTCTCTAAGCAATAATGTAATGCCAAAAGTCAAATGGGCTTTGCTCTCCTTACATCTCAGATGGGATCAGTTGCTCCGCTGAATTGTCTCTCCGCTCTTGTCATAAAATATCCGAATTCAGAATAAAAAATGAATTTCGCCAATGATTTGACGGAGAAAGTGAAAAAGTCTAACATGCAATATCGAATGTCAATATGATTAGAATTGAGCTCCGTTTTATTACTACAGTGATAACAGTTTCCACATGAGGACTTACATTAGCAGGTGCACCTTAAATATTCACTAGACAAAGTAAATAGTAAAAGAGACGCAAGTCGAGAAGGTTTTTCAGAAATGAGTGAGGCATTAGGAATGTACCTGTATTTGTAATGTATGTGTTACCTATGTACTTGCACACACAGTTAAGATGTTCATTTAAGTGTACTTCCAACTGGTAAATGGTTGACCGGACTGTGTGTGGCCATAACGGACAACTGTAAATGGTGTATATTAGACTTGTGGTAATAGCGAAGAGAAATGTGAGAATTGAGAGAGAGTGAGTCTGTGGCTAGAAGTCAACTATTAAAGTAAGAGATAGCTAAAGAGATAGCTAAAGTGATAGCCAAGAGAAAGTGAGAATGCCGGAGTGCTTATGTGGAGAAAGGCACGTTAGAAGCTTTGGGTGGAGAAAGTGTGCTTTCCCTTTGGGATGGAATATGATCAAGTGATATTGGATAGTTTGTCCCTGGTCTCTGTGGCCACTGCTTGGAAGAGGAGGGAAAGGTTCTTAGACTGGCAGTAGTCGTCGCTGATTCGGACTCTTGTGCTTAGAGATTAGAGCTGATTATGCTTCAGTCGATCTTCGTGTTCGGTCTCTTCTGTCGCAGTCTCAACCAACTCCAGCTCCAGTCAAACCTGATGTCTATTTAGCCGCTTTCCTTTTGCAGCTAATAAGTAATACATTCGCAGTCGAGTTCACATTCTCCATTCCTCCACTTCTCCATTTTATATTTCTCCATTCTCTCTTTCTCTCCAGTATATTTATATATCCCATGCCGCACCCAACAAACTATTCTGCTTAGGAATTAGAGGAAGACAGTGCATAGCCACACTCTCAACTGTGGATCGTGGCAGGGAAGGCAAAGCAAGTCTGGGGGCACATTATCGAATAGCATCCATCTCATCAGCTCCATTCTCTCCAAACCCAGCCACACTTGCAGTCCGTACTTAACTATACCAATAAAACAAGTTGTTCTCTACATCCGACTAAACAAGAACGCATTAGAGCTCTCTTCACTGAAACCGCCACTATTGCATACATGTGTCAGCTATGTGGTTTATCTACAACTTCCCTTAGCTCCTCCACACCACTTATAACTCCCATCCTCCAATACTCTCTACATCTATCTTTACGCTTCAATGTATGCATGCTTATGGAAATGTATTACAAAGGAGTTTCTACACTTTTCCTAAAAGCTAAACGCATTTTCTCATATAATCTCGAGAAACATATAAGATTTTTAAAGGCAATAAGGCTATACATTGTCATTTGTTTAGTCACTCTTTTACTTTGCATTCAATATTCGATGAAATGATCTAGATGTACAAAATACCCTAGAAATAAGTATCACGAGGAGAAGTAAATGCAATTTCGTTCTGTGTACCCAGGGAAAATTGAGTTTACCGGAGTTTCCGTTAGTCTCTGCAAAAGTTTTGATAAAGGTTATTATTACTTGCTACAAGGTTGGAGACTTGGAGATGTTTCTATTCCTGTAGGATTTAGTTCTCCAACTTATCATTTCTTCTTATACTTACGGCAGATGTACAATATTAATTATTATTCACATTCTCACTCTGGAAAGCAGTTTTTTTGGTAAAGCGCATGTTTCAGGTTTTGCAATATTTTGTACATTCTCTAAATTCAAGAAAGACATCAATTTTGATACATATCCCGTGAATAGAACGTACTGTTATTCATCTGTCGTCATTAACTTTCATAAAATGACTACCTGCAATGGAACAAAATGTAAAATTGTAGATACATCACCATTAATCAGCTTTCCAACGACTTCATTTTCAAAAGCATCTTATATAACACTAAGTAAAAGCAGTTTATTAACTTTGTGTATTTAATTCGAGGTTGAAACTGAAAATATACCTGTGTTATTTGAATTTCCAATTTAGGAAATGTCAAATTTTAGGCTTCCGTTATATAATTGGTATTACTAGTATTTTTAGATATAATACGGGTAATGAATATTACAGAAAATCTTTTATGGAGAAACTCGTGAAATAGATATCAAAGAAAATCGCGTTGAAACCTCGGCCTGTGAATATCGCGTACCTTGGGGTAAGGAGAGGTGATAACACAATTACAAATGCTTATAAAGTCAGAATGTATGTAGTTGCTGGTCTTACAGTGGCAAGAATCCTCTCTGAAATAAGTTTAAGGCTACGCTCCAGAATCATTCCTTTCAGACTTTCTTCGCTTTCACACTTTCATCTTTTTACCTAAATGAGTTCTGAGAAATATGACGGCAGCAAGAAAGCATTTGCTTTGAAGAAAAGTAGCCCGTAGTGAAACAATCATATGCAAATTTAAATCTCCTTTATAGCTCAATAATCTCTACCATGCACGCTTTCCTTATTACATTTAAGCTCTTTCTTTATTTATTAATATTTTCATTTTCAATATAGACTGTATTATTGTTAGTGTATATTAACAATAAAATATTAATTTTTAATAAGCAAAGGCGAGCAACAATTTTTATTTGGGCAATATATTTATAAATATATTATCGTTGAAATTGAGTAATCATTCAATAACCATGATTTCATATTACGCGTTATTGCAATAAACATAAGGTCTTCTTGTGTAGCTACTGTGGACATTTTTTAACAAGAATTTCAATGTGCAAATATTTTTTAATTTGCCCGATGAATACTAACTATTTTTAAAAGATATTAAATAGATATTTATAGTATGCTCCTTTTTTGCAGTCACACAATTTACGAATTGCTGATGGTGTGATGAGGTTTCATGAATTCAGGAGCCCAGCATCCATGGCAAAGTAAAATTTTCTCAAGTTTCCCTTTAAACATTGCAACTCCTTCAGAATTGGACTTTTTCCTAGAAATTATTTCGTTAAGCGCATGAAGTGTAACCTTTAACGAATGTTTTACTTATGCAAAGGGAGTAATAATGGATGTAGTTGTTACTTCCGTGTCTGTTTGAGTTATATAGTTGCTTCCGTACATCTTTCTGTCGGAGAGCTGGAAGAAAGAAAATAAAAACGAGTGTTCAAAGTTTTCAGAGTGAAATGTAATGCAACTGTTACGTAAGTTCAGGTTCACATTCAAGAAAGTGTCAAAGATAAATTAGCAGATCTTTCCATTTCTCTCTCAGCAGAGTGCCTAAAGCTCCTTCTTCCTATTTATTATTTACAATGCATACAACACAGTTGCACACAACAAAGCAGAACTCGTAACTCTCGGTTCCAACAACCCAAGGAGAAGAGCAAACAAAAATGACGGGTCGGGGTTTTATGGGTCATAAGTCACAACTTCACACCTAAATCAGCTTCAATCGCATTATACCTTGACAAAGGATCTTTATTCAAGCGCGCGCAGCGAAATCTTCTTCACTCATATTTACAGGTAACATTATCTTCATTATTAAGTAGTACAACTACTTTTTACTTTGAGTCGTGGAAAAAGCGGATGTGTGGCACTTTTACATGTGTTTTTCATCTGCCGTTGTCGTCGACGGCTGGGGCTGCTATATCACTTCAACGGTTGGAGATATCAATTTCAATTTTTTACAAAAATATCGTACATTGGTCTAGGTTTGGAAAGTTCAAAGATGAGCAGTGTCTGATTTGCAGTTTTTTGCCAAATGTTTGAAAACTGTACAGTGCATGGTAGATAGAGTCAGGCAAAACACTGCAGTATATATGTTAGCGATATTAAGCCAAATTAGGCAATTAGGAAAATGCCTAGGCATTTTAGTACATGCCTAGTAGAGCTGGGACCGATTCGATTCGATGTTTTTCCTGCCACGGATCCATTCGATTCGATTTCGATTTGAAAAATATAGAAAATTATTGATTCGACTCGATTTGTGATGTACAGCTGTAGTTAGACTATAAATTGGGCTGATCATCGTAAAAAAGTGCAATAATATGGCGCAACTTTTGAAAACGTGGTAATATTTGTTAAATTTTCGATTCGATTCGATTTCGATTTGGGCCCGCCAGGCAAGTTATCGATTCGATTTGGATTGTAAACTTATCCGACATTGATTCAAATCGATTCGACTCGGGTTGGTAAGATTATCGATTCGATTCGAGGCTTGAAAAAAACCGATCTATCCCAGCTATAATGCCTAGGTTTTTTAGTTCATGGTTAGGCCTTTTAGTACATGCCTAGGCCTCTTAGTACATGCCTAGGTCTTTTAGCACATGCCTAAGCCTTTAGTACCTGCCTAGGCCTTTTAGTACATGCCTAGGCCTTCAGTGCCTGCGTAGGCCTTTTAATACATGCCTAGGCCTTTAGTACCTGCCTAGGCCTTTTAGTGCATGCCTAGGCCTCTTAGTACATGCCTAGGCCTCTTAGTACATGCCTAGGACTTTTAGTACATGTCTAGGTCTTTAGTACATGCCTAGACCTTTAGTACATGCCTAGGCCTTTTAGTACATGACTAGGCTTTTTAGTACATGCTTTAAGACACTGCGGCTATTTTCATTTAGCCAAGGCATTTAGCAAAATACCTAGGTAGGCATTTTCCTGAAAGCCTAAACTTCTTACGGCATTAAGCTGAATTATTTTCCTTGTTATCGTGTAATCATGTTTCCTTTTCCCAATGACTGAACTTCACTCAGCAGTAAGAAAAGTGACTCACTTTAATGTAATAATGCAAATAAGTACATAATATCAACAGGAATATGGCATATGGGAATCTGGAGTGTAGTGTATAGTAAATAAATATGAAGCAACTGTATCCAAAACCCAAATCTTCCTCACAAAGTGGGTCACTGCGGCTTATAGATTTGATTTTTGAAAGTAAACAAGACAAAAGATGTTAGAAACTTGTGGGGGGAAAAGTGCATTAAACGGAAGAGCGACTGTGAGTGGAAGGGAGGAGAAATGTTGATGTAAATAGAAAAGTGCGTTTTCTGGAGACGCCAAGTTTAATTTACCTTCCTTAGTTGCTCAAAAGCAGAAATGGAGCAGTGTAACAAAGATCTGGTTGAAGATACGAAGGAGGAAAAGCTCTCGCCAATCCATCATGATGACAGGGATAAGCACAAAGGCGTTTCTTTTGAGATAAGAATTCCGGAAAAATATTATTTTCACTTTACGAGAAATCTGATATGGCACATGAATATTTCTATTTAAGATTCCGTGCATCTCCTTAGCAAACTGTTCCCACCTTTATTGATTACTTATCTCTCCATGTAACAACAAGCCGACAAATTTATCATCCTTCAGCGAAAATGTACAGTGCCCAAAATTTTAGATAAATCTGAAAGCTAAAAAAGTAATTTAACTGTTACATTAAACAAAAAATGCTCTAATGTCTATTGGCGGTTGTAGTTCAGATTGCATCGAAATATCTGTAACTACAGTATGTCTACTGTCTACTAGGAGACCCGACATATCCCAAAACGACTGTTTTTTTCTCTTTAAAATCTTTTAGGGGCCAAGTGAGGTAACACCAGATTTGCACGACACACCACCTCAGGAGCACTTTTTAAAAAAGTTTCAAAAAATTGTTTTTGAAATTTGGGTTTCTTGAAACTTTTTTCAAAATTGCTTCTGAGGTGTTGTTTGGTGCAAATCCGGTGTTATCTCACTTTGCCCCTAAAAAACTTTAAATGGGAATGTCGGGTCTCATCGTAGACATACTGTAGTTATTTCCTGCACGTGTTGATTTTGTTCAAAGAACGGTTAAGGTTAAATTCAAAACTAGTGGTTAGAAATTACACTGATTGACGCTTATTAGGTAATCCCACAGTAATGATAGTACATTTCGAAGTTCAAGCAACACTGAAATAAAGTAAACTACATGTAATCTATCTGTCATTATTTACCGGTTAAAACTCATCAATCCATGCAGCCTCACAAATAGAAATGGCAGGAAACTGAAAATTCTGACTATCCTCCTTATTATAGCGTATCGGTATTTTCATTCTATTGCTTATATGTAGGGCTTCTTTGACAAGAAAGGAGCTCATTGTCTTTTGCATTGTGGAATGGGATCGGGAATGACAACGCTCCTGTTTTCTTAATGCCAGTTCCATATAGGCATATCTAGTTTTTAGCTTATGGTTGGCGACATAAATATATTAGACCCGCTTGAGTTTGTGCAGCCCTGGAGCATTGAGATGTTGTGTTTGTTGTGTGATGTGATGCAATTGAATGTTCCCGGTTATTTGTTGTCCGGAGAATGTGTGTCTGGAAGGGCTTCTAAGACTTCCATCTATTTTTTCTTAATTCTCCGTGTGTGGCTGTGTAAATAGTTAATGAGAGCGTCAGCTTTAACTTGGCCGTTAAGTAGGATGGACCTGACTTCCAGAAGCATTACCTGTCCACTCCCTTTAGACTCTCGCCCAATTTACAAAGAGTGCACGCCACACCAGCATAATCCTCTCTACAGGCCTAGTCATTGAGTATGCTATACTCTATGCTCTATCCACTATATTGTGTACTCGACTGACAATGTAGAGACAGCTGCTTGCCCGTTATCTAAGTTATTCGCCTATGTAGGCATAAGCACCGAGTTATCCTGGAAGGAAGACAAACCTGGTTTGGTGGCTTCTTGCTCGGTGGAAAGAAATCTGTGTGTTTCATCAGTTAAGTAGCAGACAGGATATAAATGCCTACATCCAATTCTTCTTCTGAATTTCACATCCGAATTTCAATTTAGTTAACACAATAAAAGAGAATCTGCTAGGGTACGCATTAGAGTCCTCGTGTCGTAAAGAAAGACTCGGCCCACAGAGCTACTTGTTACAATGTGTACAATGCAACATCTAATCAACTCAGCTCTAAACAATAAATGACTATTGTTTCTCTGCAAGACAGCCAAATGCACACTACGTGCACTCCTAACATTACTATTGACAGCCTACTAAATTCACCACCACTGATAAACTCAAAGTCTTAATTCCCCATTTACCTAATTTTAGCCTAATGCAACGAACATGTAAACCATCCACGTGCAACCGTTTAGTCCAAATCTATACAGTCTTAACTGCTTTACTAATTCCTTAACCATACATAGGCAACTACCTTGAGGTAATAGGTCATTAAGCTATGATTTTGTTTTTGTGGTAAATCGGTGATTCAAGGGATGCCTGTTATTAAATGTGCACAATACGCCTTTAAATGTATAATTTAGGAATAAAATGTATTTCATTGAAGCAGAAAAGAAAGATAACCCATCGAACAATTTCATTAGTCTGCTAAATTAGTGTAATAAAAAATCAATTGCAACTCGGTAGTGTCGTAAAAGTTTGTACTGCGGACTTTGAATTATAGTTTTTATGTCGAAACTCAAGTAAAGTGTAAAATCGCGTTCCTTTACACCGTTGAATATATAAGAAAGGAAGAAATCAAAACTTTGTGTTGTAGACCAAGAGACCCAAAAATGTACTGAGTTCTTTAATAATGGTAATAAAATACACAGGTAAAATAATAATGCAATTCATAAATGTTTCCATATTTATTATTAAAATTTGTTATAAGAAAAATATATTTTTTGACAATTCTTTTGTTTATTTTCTAGCTTACGGCAAAAAAGTTCACAACCTTATACTTTTTACATTTCATGTATTTTTCAGTTAAAATTATGCAAGACGCGTTGCAATAGGTTCGTGGAAATTGTTGGTGAACAAATTCGACTGCTTTATTTCTAGCTTCATTTACGTCCATATTAAAGTTGAAGAATAAGAGGTTAGCCATTGTGAAGAGAATAAAGACGCACGTTGTGAATGAGTGGCGCTGGTAATCACAATAGTTTCTGCCAGTGACCGATTCCCCATTGTACAATTCGTCCCGGAAAGTTTTCCCTAAAGTTAAATCAGACAATAAAAATTTCTTGGTTTATTGTAGGTGTTCATTAAAGCACGTATAACTTAATTGGCAGGTGTTACACAAACAGAGCTTTATTCAGTGAACAATGTTGCAGTACGTTCATGGCAAGGCTATACCTAATAGAAGCCGCTAAACATAATAGGTTGTACAAAAATCAATAGTGAGACACATGGACATGTTTAAGCGAGGCACGAGAAAGATAAATTTGTGACTGAGCTCCTGATGCTTACTAGTAATAATAGGATATTAAGTAAAAGTGGAAAACATTACGCAACTTGAGAATTCTTTGAGGAATATACTCTTTGGAGTAAAACTGGAGCTAAAATCAAGTATTGTTCTCTATAAATAAAGAATGCAGTACATGGAACACATTTTCATTAGTTCCCACAATTTTAACTTAAAGAAAAAATAAAAATAGCATTTTGATTTTAGCCGACACATTTGTGTACTCCAAACGAGTTTGTCTTTCTTTACTTATAGGCAAACTAATATTTGGTATTCGAACATATTTTAACTAAACGTTTAAGAAAACGTGTCAGAATATATTTGGTCTACGCAATCAATTTTTCTTTGGCAATACATGAAATTGAATATTCATGCCATAATTTTTTGCTCGTGTTAAACTGCGTGGTATACAAAATCAATGGCGGCAAGACTTGAGGCGTTTACGGAGATTACTGCAAAGATAAATTTTAATAATTTACAACCGAAGCGAACAAAAATTTAGTAAATGCTGACATTTGATATGGAAAATTATCTAGGGAGATAAGCCATCATGCACACGCAGACGATGCCGGTCCACTAAAACAATTACTTGGAAATGCATCCTAGTCTCCTACAGATTCAATATGAAAAGCATAAGTAATCTTGAATACATAAAACAAAAAATGTTGTTTAAGCTAACTGTACACAGAGTAAGGGAGTTTCGTTTCTCCTGACTGTGCAAATGTTTTTGTGTGCTTGCTTCGTTTTATGTGGATGTAGTTGTGTGTACTCATGTGAGAAAGTCTGATTCTATTCGCTTACCCATAAATGCATGTTCATAGTCCTTCCATTCAATGCCCTAGACACTTTTAAATCTTTATATCAAATCCCTTATCCAGATTTCTAGTCATAACAGCACTCTCCTAGGAACTGTAATATTTACTCAAAAGAGAGCTACAGTAATGTGTACATACTTTCTGATCTTTAGCTGCGTTTTTGGCTTTTTAGTGTGTTCTTAATATTTGCTATATACCCCGAAAAAATTATGCTTTCTAGTACAGCGTTTCAGCATTACTGTAAATGATGAAAATTGTATGTGCTATAATTCCTTTACAATGCTTATTACGTAAATTAATATTTCGAATCTTTATTTAAGATGGTTCAGAAAACAGACTTGGTCTGAAAATTTATTATTAAAGGAATATTAAGCACATGAGATAAAGGTAATTACAAATTTTGAATATTTTAACGTTACTAGAAAAAAGTGAAAATAGAATGGTGAATAGTGAGTTATTGAAATGTGAAGAAGATTGTATGTACAGGGGAGTGAATGTTTTTGGAGGAGAGTGAATAAAAGTAAATAATGAGGATGCGTGCATGATATGATAGATAGTAGAGTTAGCAAGTTGTCGGTGGTGTATGGTGATGTGTGGGATGGAAGTGGCGTAGATTCGTTGTGGACGGGAGTGCTGGGATAGGGCAGGGATGCATGCGCGGATTTGTTAGCCTTTGGAGGCTTGTGTGTATGGTTATGTAGATAGTTAGGTTAGATTTGGCTGTGCTCTCGGTGTCCACGTATTCTGTGCAGGAGAGAAAAGTGAGGCTCGGAATAGAAATCGACTGACTTACTTTACTTGGGCGAAGAGAAGAGGTCGAGTCTCAACTCAAGAAATCCAAGCCAAGCCAAGCTCAACAGAACTCACGATTTTTTGTTATCCTCACTAAGAAGGTTCCTTGGTGGCCCTTCGTGTTTCGTCTTTCAACTCTGTACACGGCAGCGGCAGAAGGCCACACCGATATCAACTTATTCCTCGCCAGAAAAAGTGAAAGCAGTCTTCTCCACTCTTGACGCAAAAACAGTCACTTTCTCCACTTTCACCTTCTTTGTCTTCCCTTCCACTCTAATGCACTCCCTTATTTAGCTACATGCTAATTCCAACTCCAACCAGACTTTCAAGTCACCTAACCTTAACAGACACTCACCAGACCCCAAATCAACTCTTGTTTTTCGCAAAACTATTCAGCAGTTGCAATTAGTCGGCGCACTTGACGTGACTCCTCAAGAGTCACTCAGCTGAGAAATTCAACGGAAGCGAACTGGAAAACTAAAAATAATTCCTTTTGGTTAAACAACTTTAATTTCGTGTTCAGTTTCAAGTTCAATTTTAATTTCCGACACGAATTTTACTCTCAGTGCACTGACGGATTAAGAAAAAGTAAAAGTAAATATGGTAAGATACTTTTGTCTTAATTGCAACTCCAGCCTTGTTTTCCCTGAATTTTCAATGTTGTTTTAATTACAGAGAAGAATATTTGTTTGCACTTTGCTTTGTTTAATGTTTCCGTTTGTAGTTTTGCAAGTTGTGTCGCACTGCTTGTTCTCCAACTAAATGAAAGTTAAGGAACCTCAATCACGTTCTCAAATTACACAAGGAGCAAAATTGAACTGTGCTATCTAACCACGACACTAATTTCCCGTTAAGAAAGTTGTTTCTAATTTGTTTATCACTTTCTCTTATTACTCCGTTTTATAATTAGACGCTTCTGTTTTCCTTCTCCAACTAAAGAATTTCACGCTGTGAATTTTAATCGGCCACAATTCCCGTTTTGAGAGTCGGCTGAGAAGTCTCTTCTGGTTTCCCTTTATTCTGGAAGACGTGCATTGCCAACTGTCTGCTACTTCACATGACATGTGACCAATTTTGATTTGTGTTTCTTTCTGGGAATATTTGGTGTGGAATTAGAATGTTTGCGAGAGTGTAATCAGTTCTGTTTGGCTTAATGCGACTTAGTGTTGGTGTACATAGTTGGATTTGTATTGGACTTGTACTTATTGTGAGTTGGCTGGTGCACATAGGTTGCCGTCCCTTGTCTACCTTTCGGTCGCTTCTTTCGCTGGCTTTATTTTTCGGTTTCTTTTAGCAAGTATTATTTGCAGAGTCTTGGCTCCACTTTCACTCTGTTATGTTTTGGGCTGGTGTACATTAGGATTGAGTTGGAGGCGAGAGGAGAGGAAACTCACACAACACTACATAAGACTCTTTATTACTAGCATTTGCGCAGTGCACCTGAACCCGTATATCTCTCTGCATGTGTGTCTAATGCATGTACATTCAGCCTGCTAATCTATTCTCCTGCATTTCAAATTCCCCAAACAACCAAAACTTTATCACAATTACATATATTTTTTACTTCATTTGTGCAGCCTTCTATATCTCATTCGGTGTTATAATTTTTTCATAGATACACCCAAAATACTTATACGTAGCTTCCTTTCCCCAAAACTAGACGAATTTCTCTCTTTTCGAATGCCAAACTAATTGTCAAACTTTCTGCATTGTTCAATTTCAGTACGGCTTCGTCAATCATGCCTTGGAACTTCTCGTTCTCAGGAACTTCGGAGAGGAGACTTGGGAGAAAATCAAGTAAAATTACATTTATTAAGTTCTACTCAGGTTTACTTAAATATGCCGCTAGTATTATCAAACAACCTTACAATACTGTTAACCTAAATCTATTTCCGTTATTAAATTATCTCTACCTCAACCCACTCAAACGCAACATTCTTCGTTTTATATTTCCTTTTAAACTCGCAATATTAACAACAATTTTGCTTTGTTTCGTCTAACGGTATTTTTCCTTCGCTATAATTCATAAATAATTGAATTAAATCCAACTAACCCTCATGTTGGATTTACATGCGTAGCGAGTAATGAAAAATGTATTGTTGTTTTACTATTTCCCCTTGCCTTCGAAGGTTATGTAGTCTTTTCACAAAAAGAACTAAAAGAAGTTCTTACTCCGTGAAATATCAGTGAATATTTTATGCTCATGGAGTCTTGACAATGAATATAAAATATAGCTACACTGTATCAAACATTAATTCACTCTTTCTCTGATATTGAAGAAAATTCTAGGCAACACAAGAGCACCTAACTTGATTATACACTTGTTTTTCTTACAACCGGCATCTTAATGTATTACAAAATAATTCTCCAAAACTCCAAAACAAAAAAAAACTGCAGTTTCAAAGCCATTTTCCCAATTTTAAAAGGTATATTGTTTATCGTCTGAAAGACAACAAATTGTTGTTCACAGCAAACAAATATATTGTTAAACCATTTTCTTTGTCACACAAGACATTATTTATAAACATTATACTTTTATATTGCATTCTTACATTTTCAAATATCAGAATACACTTGCGTAGGTGTGTTTCATTAACTATGATCATTAGACCTTGCTTTCAAGAAGTAAAGCCGTCTCGTGTATTAAATATCACACAAGTACAATGTAAATCACATTCTTCATATCATTTAGGAATGGCTTCTTGATTTATTTACATTGAGATAAGAAACGGCAAAAATTTTATGACACTCGAAGCAATCAAATTGTATTCATATAGAATATTATCATAATCGTCCTATGGCAGATAGGGAAAGCAATTAAATACAATTTTTGCTTTTACATTTTGGTTGGAATTCTAAGAATTATCAATAACCAAAGTTAAATAAATCCCAAGTAAAAAGTATTTAATTGTTTCGCATTCAATCTTCCCCTATTTCTAATATACACGGCACCACTGCACCTTCTTTAGGCCCCCTACATTGTGATGCTCACTTTAATTAGGCTATTGAGATACTTCAAAAGATGATTTATGAATTCTGAATATCTCTCGAATATTCAGCGATTTCTTTTTTGAAATATTTATTTGGATTTTGGTGAATAAGAGAAGAACAGAGCCCGCTAGAGATAGTGAGTTCGCAATTATGTCTGCTCCAGATGTCTTGTGTTGGCATGCCTGGAGAAAGTTAAGCTGGCACTGACACACATGGCTTCAGTTAAGTACAGTAGAACCCGTTAATAAATGTAAACAAGTACGCCAATGCGTGCAGCTATATTTGAAGGTAGTTTAAGTAATGCTATATAGGTTAGGACTGAGAGAGTTGGTTGGCATTGAAAGTGGAAGCAGTTAATTACGTGCATCGATTTAGTGTGCGAATCGATGGAGTAGCAAGACTCCGTGTGTTTGTGCAGTGTACATAAAGTAAATGCTACCCTGCCTACAATAAATGGAAAGGAAGGAGAAAGCCTAGAAAACGCACGTAGACAAAACTAATACTGAACCGGAGAACACTCACAAATTCAAAAGCAGAAAACGGTTCAGTCTGCTCAGTTTGTGTATTCATTCTTTGTTTTGCATTACCCCTGTTCATTATGATGCATGCATTCTGCTTTCATTCATCCTATTTTCAAAGATACTGGACCACTTGGAATTTTCAATTACAATTTATAAAATATATCAATTTTTAATACATGTAAAATGCAAAAGCACCCACGAAATGTGTCAAAAGAACTATTTATTATGTCATATTTTGGGAAAACATTGAAATAGAAATATTTTAGAACCCCAGGCAGGGTGGCAGTGTGCTTAAAGATATTTTCCAATGGAAAAGACATTCTGCATTGTTTTTCATTTTGTGATGCTTAAACTACCGACCAAATATTCGCACAGTTCCATAGATTTGACGCTATGCAAAATATTATTAAACAATTGAACTTTGTTTGGAGAATTCTAAACGAATAATATGAAAAGAATGCATTAAAAAGTCAGGAAATTATAAGAAGCAAACTGATATAGGAATAATGCACAATAATTGCAAAAAATTATATCGACCTATTTGAATATTTTATTTTTCAGAAGATGCATATCATACGGGCTTATACTGCAACTTGATGTGTTTTGCTTGCCATGCATTATTAGTGGTATGCATGACATGTGCAGTTTCCCGTGGACCTTAGAAGGTCATTCCAATGCTCATTTCGAGCTGTTTCTATTTAATTTTAAATTTCAGTATCTTTACTCGACGGTAAACGACAACGGACGGTTTATGTTTTCAATTTTAAAAGTCTTTTTAAATATCTAGTTATAAAAAGGTTTGAAAAAATTGCCTTTGTCTGCTCTTCAGTCTTTTGTCTATGCAAAGCTTATGCTGTATGTTAATGAGCTTAAGAGATAAAATTCTGTAGTATCATTTTAGCCTGTACTCTTTTAAAATTATGTGGTTATTTTCCATTATTTCTATGCAAAATGGGGATATGGAGTGTTAGTAAACTTAGAAGAACTGCAACATACATAGATAATAGTAGGTGGAACTGATGAAGTCTGCATGGGATTTATTCCACTGTACTTCCGCATTATTATCCTACCACTGGAAAGCAACTGCAGTGAAGAGATCTATTCTCCCACTATTGTTTGTTTCACTGGAATAATTCATTCTTCACAATTCTGATAGCAGAAGGAAGCTGTCGTACTCTAATGGCATAGTAATACTGAAAGTGTTGCCATTACAGAATTGGAAAGTCTTGTGTAGGAGCAAAGCCTTTGCTTGGCACACAGTCACAGAGTTTTTGTATTGTCGTCGAAATGTTGGGAAAGTATGGATTGTACACTTTCTTTTTCCTTCATGATGTATTTCGACAGGGCATAACACAAAATGGAATAAATAAAGATTGATGACTACAACTGCATTAAATAGTATCCCTTGAGGGGGTCTCTTGTTCCAAGTTCACCATTCTCAAGTAAGATCGAAGTAACCAGTCTCCCAAGAGAAGATTATATATTCACAATTCATTTTATTCCTCCTAGTGGGTTTCACAAAGTACATTTTCGCCTATTATGTCTGTCATATTCGTTCACTAGAGACAGTACATAAACGATTTAGCAAAAATTAACTGAAAAACTTTTGCTGAATATTTAATTAAATGCAAGAGTACGAATATTTTTATAAATGATATAATGTCTATGATTTAACAAAATAAAATGAATCACTTCTCTTCATATGGTATGCATTTCTATTTTACAATGGAGACAATAAAAATATTTTATCATCGTAATTACGTACATTGAAATGAGTTGCGGTTTTAAGAAAGCACAACATTTGAAGCACAGTGCTCTATTTTGTTTACCGTAAATCGTGCAACGGAGTTAACAATCATTGTTCCTAATAAAATGCAATTGACAATGCAAATGAAGGACTAACGAGTTTTTCATTTCATTTACTTTTGTAGTATTACATGTTACGGCTATGAAGGAGGGTTTAGTGAGTAGTTTGTTTTGGGAAGAGTGTTGAAAAGGATAGAAGTCCTTTCTTGTGAATACAAATAGCACAACTTTTGAGTAGTACTGTTTGCATGACAGTTTTTGTAAAACAGAAGGTTTTAATGGAGTGTGTGTTATTAGATGTGAGATTTGAGAAATACGGCGGAATATTTGGAATGGTGTGCATGTGTAATATTAGTTTTGGTTGGTGGGAGTAGTTTCGTGTAAGGTAGGTTTGAATGTTTTATGTAGTCGTGACTTGTGACGAGGAGAGGTACAAATGATAAATATATTTGGGAGTGTAGTGAGTGGCTATATCTGTGCTCGCATGATTTTCACGCATCAAAAAAGAAGAAAAGATGTCGACGACGAGGAAGATAAGAAAGGTTTGAATGGGACAGAGCACGACATATCTTCTCACTTACTTCCTCCTCTTCTAAATATTGCTCAAGGGATTTGTTTCTGGCTTCTGCCTATCCCACGCCTTTCTCCTCTGCTTTCTCCTCAGCTCTTTCGCTGCTCCGTTGCACATTTCTCACTCCTTCCCAACTCACACTGCTCCTCTCTAACAACTTTTCCATCCTCCACACCAATTCATGAACATCACTCGTTATTCTCAAACTACAACCATTTCAAACTATTGCTCTGATAAGGGCGTAGTCTACTCACATCGTGACCCAGAAGAATATATGCACAAACAACCCACTCACTTGTAGGGCACAAGGAAACATTCTAACACTAATAGCTCCAAAACTAGGGCAGCTCTAGAAAATAGTCAATGGAGAGAGTTATTTCAAAAATACCAACATTTACGACCTTAATTTCCATAATAGATGAAAAATGTTAAAAACCACTGTCCAATATTATTATGTCTATTGGTAATTGTATGTGCTATAATTAAAATTGAGTGACTAAATTCAAACTTGCCTAGTATGCATGAACGAGGTTTCAAATAAAGTGTAAACGGAAGTTACAAAAGTGGCACTTCAATTGTATTGCAAAATAACGACATAATAATAGCGACCACACGAATTTGAAGTAATGGTTTTTGATTATCCGCTGTATTTTGTGTAAAAGAAACGGATACCTATTTATTTTATCCAGTTGATCATTATTATCATGTTTAAAAGTAAACAAATAAAATTGAATTCACTAAAAATTACCTAGCTGTTCTCATTTTATGACAGCCTACTGTAAATATTATTTTTTATAGGCATTAGTGTTTAATGATAGAATATTTAAATTTTACTGCAGATGTTGTTTGGCAGTAAATGTAACCCAATTTGATAATAAAGTTTCCATTTTTAGACAGAGAGGAAATAAAAGTAATATGTCGAAAAGGAAAATAGATAATAGTAGAGTGAAGTTGTTCTATCTTTGAGTTTGATTGCATTAGAGAGAATTGGGAGGAAATAATAGTTGTGCGGAAGCTGAAGTGCTTACTAAATGAAGTAAGGGAGATGGTGAGCAGATGTTTCCATAACTGGGGATGGAGCATAAAAATGTTCGGTTTTATTGGGTGAAGCTCGGCACTCTTCCTCTCTCCTCCAACTCAATTCCTTTCATTTAGCTTCGCTTAAGGTTCTTTGCCTGTGAGTTGATTGAAGAAGAAATCCAATTGGCACAGTGTATGTACAAGACTTTCACTGCTTTCTCTTCTCTGTACAAGACTTTCACTGCTTTCTCTTCTCCGTACAAGACTTTCACTGCTTTCTCTCTTTTGTAGAAGACGGTTAGTAGTCTTGCCGCTTTCTCTGCTGCACCAGAAGCACCTTTCTCCAGTATTCAGTCTGACTGTTCCAACACTAGAAATCATTGACAATATTGCATTACTCTGCTCAAGTCATTTGATAAGCTTCTTAGCGCCTCTGCCTAAGAAGAAGCGACAAGTCCACTTTCTCCTCGAAACTTGACTAACTTTTACATGTGTAAACGTGAAACTCAGAAGCGACTTCCTTCTCCGTCGCCACTCAAATCCATCCGCCTTCGACTCAATTAAATTATAATTTACACGTCACTCTTCCCAACTTCTCCCTTTAACTACTCTATATTCCCATAACACTATCATCTATGCCAAGCACCAATGAAAGTCCAAACCGGATCGATCTCTCCACTAATGTTCTCTCTAGATTACACCCAACGCGTCTTTAAAAATAAATCCACTCTCATATCCCAACACTCAATGTTAGTTTTTCACAGCTCTCTCCCAGATATCTTCTTTCAACCATTCACTAAACCTGCCCAAATCTGCTACCGCTCCTCTTACTTACAAAAAATTGCTCTCACTTTATCTTCCTGTACACAGAAGATTACACACCCTCAGCTCTCTCATTATAATCTACCTTAAAATCCACAATGATCCATAGATAACGGTTAAAATGAAGTATACTCTGCGATTACAGAATATAATGATTTTTAACAGTTACACAACTACCATTAAGATAAAATATATAGCTACTAAGCGTAAAGTTCCTTGATTAAAAAAGTTATACACCAAGAAAATATCTCCAGATTTAATTCAAAATTTTCAAATTGGTAATACATTATGTACATACATGGTCTATTTAGGCTTTTGAAAAAAATTTATTATGTCATTTTTAGCTTCAATTAAAGTTAAATTTGTAGTGTACATTTCAAGAGTTAGTATTACTAGTATTACTAGTATTTTTAATACTAGTTAAAGCGATTGGGAAAATAGTGCAAGTGTTGGTTCTTTTGTAAAGAGTATGCGTATGGCTACTCATACTATACTAAAGTAAATTCTTTAGTCCAGGGCATCTAGGCCATATTTGGTCTTTTACTGTGGCGAAACGGAGACTCTTGTTCCGTTCTTTGTCATTTTCCAGAGAAGAAAGAAAGCTCATACAATATAGTTGAATGTGTATACGAAGACGTTTATGCCTTCGTTCACGGAGAGAGGTATAACCCAGGATATTATGTTTAACCAACCTATGTGTATTATGTATCAAATATCAGAGAAGAAAAGGATAGAATTTCTCTCAAAGGCACTCAAAGTCACCGCTGTGCCACCGCACAAAAGATTATGAATCGTAGAGTATAAGGGAGGAGAACATAAAAGCTAATAATATATGACAGCTCACAAGACAGAATCCAAGCTATGCTGCTGGATGGTAAAATACAGCAGGGCGGTACCAAATCCTGCAATCTGAAGCTAAACTGTACTGCATAGAGATAGAAATGTCTGCTTGAGAAATAGTAAAAACAGATTTCCAAAATACTACATAATATTAAAAATCGTACTTATTCCGCAATGCATATTTTGAAAAACTCTGTCTTCTCATTAGGAAACATGGAATGCTAGTATAATACGTACTGGATGAGTAAACTTGCCATTTATGAACCAAATTATACTAAAATGCATCAATCGATAAATTATTGCCGTGGAATTTATAATAATCCATGCTATAATGGAACAGAGTTTCCAATATTACAACCCCCGTAAATAGGGCAATTTAGGTTTGACTTAATATTGGCAGTAAAAATGGTCTTCTACAAACTATCATATCTGTACAGCTATAGTTAAGTGCTATATAGAACTCTTTGCTTCATTCTATGAAATTGCAGAACATGATTCACATGTTTAGTATTGCAATAGGGTAGCATGAAAAAAATTACAAACGCATAATGGCGAAACGAAAAGTGAACAGAAGTAGACTTAATATGACAAGATCCAAAGGTGACAATTTTTCATACGAGAAATTGGAAAACACAAAATTTACTTGTCATTAAAAATTCGAATTTCAGTCATATTCGTAAACAGTTTTCTTCATGCATCTTCTCGACTCAGTTCAGAATACGTTTCTTTTTTTCTCAAATTGATTTGAGTGTTTATGCAAATAAATTTATATACTTATGATTAATTGACCTCTCAGCTATGCTTCCAAAATACTAAAAGATTACAAGAAAAAATACAAAAGTCAAGAAAAAGATATTCTCGCTTCTTGGCATTTGTTACACGTAATATAACAGCAGAAGTAATTAATAGTACGGTAACTACTGCTAATTGAAGTTCTACACTATTACAATGTGAATTACATGTCTACCTAGGCTTTTCTGCCCTCTTGGCCATGGTCAGGTTTCGAGGTGTCGCTACTAAATAAATATTACATCAATTGTGACAAATAAATAACGCAACCGTCGACACATATTAACGAAACAAGCGACAGGAACGAAAACAATACATCTTGAAAGTGTATTGCACTGCATGCATTTTTATCTTTTAGCAAGAGGAATAGTTCAGAAATACAGCCAGTGACATATTTTTACATCCTAGGCCTTCGGGAAAAATCATTGTCAGTAAGGCTTTTCATGGGCTTCGCAAATGCGGAAAGGAATATACAGGATTGAATATTGACTGTGGATTTTGGAATTCTTTTGGAGTTGCATGGTGCATGCCTGTCTTTTATTGGTGCGTGTTACTCTTGTCGTCTTCTATTCTGTTTTCATAAATATCACATAGTGTACGTGAGGCACTTGTTTTTCCGGAACGGTTTTCCACGCTATTCCATCCTATGCACAATGAGAATATTAAGAATATTCTGATCAAGGTGCCTGTAATGTTTTGGTAACCTCCTACTTTAGTTCTGCTACATAAGCTGTAAAAATACGGAGGGAAATCCGTCCAGAAAAATCCATTAAGTTTTTTGTGGGTTTCTACGGCCCTGTCCGTGCCATGTCAATGTCATTGTAAGTGCAGCTTATGTGTTTCCTTGTTATGCGAACGACATGCTCCTTTTCAGGCGTCGTCTCGTGTACTGCGCTAAAGAGACAGAAATACAGACATTGTATCTCTCTATACCCGATTCCTCCTAGGCTGGGCTAGGCCCCAACATTAAATAGTCAATATAAAAACGATCTATTGATCTCATGGCTTTGACTCCATTGTTAGTCTGCTCATATCACAGCGTATTGTGTTTTAGAAATATATCTTTCATCTGAGAACACATTTGGATGATGCGCCACATTATATTGCATATGTGTCTCTCTATACTTATATTTTATGGTGTCGAGTTGTGAAAGCACCAAAGCTCTGTTGACAGTCGCACGGTAACAGTCTGTGTGCTTTTTCCTCAACAAACTTTCAACGTCCCCGTCCTTCCTATCAAATCATCAGAATTTCCTTTATGCCATTTCACAACTTTACGCCAATCTCATACTTTAATTTCAAACAGGTTATAAGAGTACTTCTTAAATTCCTCACTGACATAAAGGGTTATGCAGCTACAAGAAAGGGGCAGTTTTCCAAAAGAACAGTCTCTACCATTGTGCAAATAATTCAATTCAAGAATATATGAATACTTTTTATAAAATCATATGTACTTATGTAGATGCAGTAAGAAGTTTTAGCCATCAAAATGCAGAAAATTGATACAAAATCCGAAAAAGGGAAAATTTAAGCATTAAAAAAATTAATATTGGTTGGCGAATTATAATCAATGTGTAGACCACTAATATACAAAGTTTATCAAATTATCAGGTTATGTTTGCGTAAGGAAATAAAAGCATATTGTCTAGCTGTCTTAGAACAATTTGGATGACATTTGTGCATACATTAGAAGTCCCCAGGGAAATAAAATGCGCATTAAGGGAGATATAGAAATAAAGCGGGTGATTTGAGCCTGGAGAAGAGATTCGGTGAGAAGCTTTGGAGGACAAGAAGGACAGGAGAGGAATTGATGGAGATGCGGAGAAGCGTGTGTGGTGAAGGAAGGAGAGCGAGTGACTGCATTAGAGGAGTGAATAGGATGGGGAAATTCCCACGGATTATTGTTATGTTATGATTACCACTACGATTATTATTATGAGGCGAGAGGGCCAAATGGGATTCTATGCGGCGAAGAGGAAGAGTTAATGGGAAGGTGAGCCCAGAAGCACCCAACCACTCCAGGTGCCTCCACCTTATTGTTGTCCGAATATAATCACCACCCTATGCAAATCTCATCAACTTTCACTGCTCCCATCCACCACAATTACCAACCCAACCGCTCGCCTACTTCTCTTTAATTCATCTTTTAATGCAATTACTTCCAAACTTTGAATTTCGTCTACTGCATGTGAAACATTCAGATCTCCCAAATTGCCGGTGTAAATGGCTTTCTTTTCCATTGAGTTGTTTGGAAAAAAAGTTTGTTCTGCAAACGTGAAGCTTTTACGGCAGAGTGTGTTGAGAAAATATGCAGGTAAGCGAAATTCAAAGCCGCAAATGCACTTTTAAGTATTGCGGAGTACAAATGAATAACTGCAGCACAGAGCTTTTCAGAAATTGCAAGTGAACCGAATTGTGACTGGTTCTGTGTCACAAGGACTATTTACACGACTCATCTCCCTTCAGGAGTGTATTGTGACAGTATTTGTGTTGCGAAATTAGTTGTGAGTGTAATATTAGGACTATCTATTCTGCAATTATGGAAGAGACTCGGAGCAATTAATGTAGCGTTCCTTTGTTGGCTGATTTGGTTGGTGCTGTGAATGTTGTTGGAGATGAATGTGTTTCGGTGTGTGGAGCACGAGTGAATGTGCTTTGTATTGAGATACAAGACGAAAGTAATTTATGGAGTGTAATGGGACAGGTTCCCCAAGGCTACACAAGAGCAATCATGCTCCAAATTGCTTTTAATTAGGAGAGCTTCATTATGAACAATGCGGGAACCAAGAATCGCCCTGTGTTCTATCACGCAAACGAACTTTCGCCTAATATCCTTATCCAACATACTTCCTTGGCTGAGACACCTAATAAATACACAGGTCAGGTCAGGGTACCAGGCACCCTCAGCAACCCCTCCTGCTCACCCACTTATTCTGACCAAGACATCTTCTGCTTCTCATCGTCCACTTTCCATTACCATTTTGGTAATTCTAATTCTGAGGTCTTTGCAGCCGTAGGAAAGATAATGTCTGCTTGTGGAATTGACATTGGTTGTGAATGCGGAATAAAAGTGGGATTTTTATTGGAGCGAAGGTGATGTTTAGAAGCGATGGATTTGGGTGAGTTGGAAAGTGCGGAGAAAGCGTGTGGGAAGTGAAGGGCGAAGGAAAGTTAGTGAGGTGTTTGGGAGAGAAGGAAAGAGGAGCGGAGGTTGTGAAAGTTGGAGGAAGATCGTTCCTTAACTCGCGTTCTGTTGGTTGACTCCACTTGAGTCTTTCCTCGACAACGTAATAATCATTCCATTACATTCCTTGCCATTCACATTCCCACCAGAAACAAGAGATTTCTGCCCAGAATGAATCTCCGCTTTGTAGTCCCACTTCTCTCTCCATTATCTCCATCTTCACTCATAAGGGCGCCAAACTCCTCTTCTGCCGCCGTCTACAACTATTCTCTCTTAATCAAACCCTTCTCTCACATAGAACACTCCTTGCAACTTTCACTACATGTTTTCAGTCTGCTAAGAAACTGCAGAATGTGTACACCGTCGTTGAAAGTAGACCTATGGCATTCCCAAATATATTTTTCCTTCCCCCATAATGACTGAAGCTACCTTTCTTTGCCTAGCGTCACGTTCCGACTCTCCCTTTCATGTTGCGGAATACACCAAAGCAGGAATAATCTAGAATGCCTTAAGCCTCTGTACATTAATAGTAAGAAATCCTTTGGTTTAAAATATTAAAGATTTCATATGTACAGTGTCTTCCATGACTGAGCATAATGTAATTGTATGTTCTGCATGTATAGTAAATGAGTATAGGAATTTACATTTAACAATATCGTTTTTTGTAGGATATTATTTCCAATGTTACAAAGATATTGCTTTTAGTAGTAGTGAAGTGTCCAATTCTAAGAACGAAAGCATTCCGATTAATGATAAAAATTCCAGAGTGATGAGAAGGATTTCGAAATATTAAGAATGTGATCGTTGTTAATGTCAAGATGAAAATCAAAGATTTTAGAAATGGGAAGACTAAAGGAGTGCATTTATCTATTTGTGACTGTTAGGTAGAAATCCCTGTATTCAAGTACTAGGGTCGTTTAGGAACGCCAAGTGGGTACTTGTTAGGTTGCTGGAATGTGACTTCAAGAGGATATCTGAGGAACAGTCTGTCTCGTTTTCTATCTTTAGGTAGCGTAGCAGGAAGTAGTTATGGTGCGTATACGGTGTGCTGGAACTCTCCTCCGAATTGTGTACTTGGAATACTTTAGTTAGGTTCTCAGTTTAAAGTAGAGTGGCCATTAGGATTAGAGTCTTTGCTTGGAGTCTCGGTTGAGTGGATTTCAAGGACTGTGCTCATTTAAGCGTCGTGTGCACCGTAGTTAGCACCGGGATTAAAACAAATGGTGAAAAGAGGGAACAGATGCTGTGCTTTCATTCGGCACGTCAAAGGCAACACTTCGCCCTCTTGAGTCCAAGTAAAAAGAGTTGATCACGGTAAATTCAATTATCCGTGTGGTCTGCACACGGCAACCTAACCACTTTTAATAAACCAACAATAGTTCATTGCTGTCAGTTAATCTTGAAGTAAAGCACAACTCTTAATCCCACTTTTATTGTTCTTGTTAATGTCTAGAAACTTTTACGGAACTTGTTTTTCAAAGTTGCTGGTTATAATACAGGGCTATACAAAACTATCTGACTTGCTGAAAAACTGATGAAAAGAATGTAGGATCTGCCAATTCTAAAAAGGGGATAACTTTGGGAAAACTCAAGCCAATATCTGTTATGCCTAAATAATGTCTATTTTTAGCATATTTAAAATGCTCGTTATTTTACATTAATTGATTGTTCGGTATGTTGACTGATGAAACTTTTATTTGAACTCAAAAATATAAGTTGCCTTATTATAGCATTTGTGTGTCACATTAATAGAAGAAATTGTTTATTAAATTTCAGGAAAGAAGCGGAAGTGGTGATGGACGGCCAATTTCTTGTGCGACAAATATACGAGGATGAGCTGACGTACAACATTGTGGGAGCAGCAGAAAAAGTTTTGAGTAAATAATGATAACTATAATCTTTGTTTTCTTGCCTCAATCACTCCGAGGGAAAAGCTTAGTGAATGTCCAAGTAAATAGTTCCAGGGCAGCAGAGAAAATATCCGATTTCCTATCTACTAATAAAAGCATACTATCGGCAAATAGCGTTTTGTTCGGAAACACAGAACACACGCAAGAAAATAAACTTGGCGGCTTTAGTTAACTTTGCTAGTTTATAAGTTTTATTTTGTGTTTTGCTTGCAAACGGAGGAAAAGTAGAGAGAAAATCCAGGCGAGAGGCTTCAGATATTTCATTTCCGGCTTTATTCATCCCATTCCGCAGCTTCCCATTTTCTTTTATCCG
This sequence comes from Yoshiicerus persimilis, assembly GCA_020352615.2. Taxonomy (NCBI): domain Eukaryota; kingdom Metazoa; phylum Arthropoda; class Collembola; order Entomobryomorpha; family Tomoceridae; genus Yoshiicerus; species Yoshiicerus persimilis. The sequence continues at coordinate 44,352,660 of CM060170.1, forward strand.
CCTTTCGTGGTTTGGCAAAGTTCACTTTTAATAAACATCTGCCATGGTCCCAAAATATACTCTGAGGAATTATTACACTATTTTCAGGCATTTCAACAAATTTATTAATTCATCGTCATAGTATACAATTATCTATACTGATTGAAAGACCACATTGAAACTAAGGACAATTTCTTTACTTTGGAGATTACATTAAGAGTTTTAAAAAAATTAGTTAGTAATCAAAAAATATTTTTAATTATTAGTTTCATTAGAATTACTTAAGAAGACACAACACATATTTCAGTTGGTATTGAAATCCTTGTTGTGTTCGAAATTGAATATTCCAGTTTCCTTAATGCCATGTATCTTGCTAAGCTAATATTATTAGCACTGAAATTCTTCGTGTATGGGTACCTCGTGAGACAGTTATACACTTGAAATTTGATTGATTAAAAAGCAGATTGTATTGAACAAGTGTTCTGTCAATGATTCTCGCTGCCCGCATAAGTGGCAATTGCTTTTGCTAGAAGAGAGAAAGAATTGCCTAAAAACCGGTAGTTCTAATTAGTAGTTGAGTAGGTATTTAGTTAGTTAAGCTGTTGGGTTTCTTTGTTGTGAAGAAAAGTTTAGAACATAATCTTGAGTTTACATAGCGTGCTTATGTGATGAAAGGGTAAAGAGCATTTTAAAGAAGGAGCCCGCATCGGGGAGAAGTTGGAGGAGAGAGATGAAAGAGTAGCGGGAGTGTATTTAGACTTTTGGACGGAAAAGAAGCATTTGGAAGTGCGTCTGTCAGGTAATCTATCTTTCCAGGAAATGTTTTATTATCTCAAGTATTCGCAATGCCAACCAACTGAACCAACGTAAAATAGTCAGCTTATGTCGTAGGCATTATGAAAAGCAATTTATTTGCTCTTTCTATAGTAAGTCGGATTGATTGAGCTTTACTTACTAAGTAGTAAGTACTTACTAACGACTTTGTTGCCTTCCTATTCATCACCAAATTTCTTCCGCATCTCTCACAGTCACAAAGAATTCACAAGCGAAAGGCTTTCCTATCTCTTCCACTTTAATATCCTTACAATGTACTAAGCTTAAATGGCTGTCACAGATATCCACTTCTAGTTCTCGGTTCCATTTCCAATAAAACCCGCTTCTACATTTTAAGTGACTTCTGCAATACTCCAAATGTTTGTTGACCCAGAGTTTTGTCCTCAAGATGTTTCTAGAATTTGCATGGTGTAAAAATCGTTTTGCATACTGACTCCTTATGGAAAAACTGAGTTTTACTAGACGACCCTAAAACTAAAATTGTTACTTCAATTTTGATTACTTACGATTATTAAATTTTGACTACATATTTCAAAATTTAATTACCTTTAATATCCATTTCTAATTAGTAATGGCATGTAGAAATATTTTGTGAACACTGAACACTCCCCTTTTTCTGAGAAATATATTTAATATCAGCAAGCATTGTACCTAATACACCTCTGATGCACACTTAACTCCATTTTACTTCCAGAATATATTTCTTGTGGAAATATGTTTGCTATGCAATATCCAAAAGTTTTGTGGAACAAAACCTTTGCTGACTTTGCCTTATCATGTGAATGTCGTAACGATAAATCTGCAGAAATTTTTCGACGCGTAGTTTTTTGCATCAAACGCGTGCGAACATCTATTTGTGAATTTATATCGTTTGGGAGAACAAATGCTTCTAACACTTGGTTTGCTATACGGTCTAGGAACTCAATAAATCCCTTATGATGAGTTATTTCCCCGTTTCTGCGGTTCGATGTGAAATATTTAATAACATGAGAACAAAAAACACGACAAAAACTCTTCCTATTGTATAACAAATGCAGTATTCCAAGAGAGAGAGAAATGAATGGGTAGAAAATCATAATGTGTAAAATAGACATACTACTGAGTATTTAAGGGAGCATCGGAGCATTTGCAGTTCCACTTTCGTAAAGCTGTTACTTTTACTGTACAGCAGTTACGCTTTGTATTCAGAGCGTAAATCAAATTCAGCTGTTGCAATTACCAACTGGACAAAGATACTGTAGTGACTTTTACACTATGCACTCCCAACAAAAAGAGTAGTCATATTGTAATTTATTTAGAAAGTTTTACTGAAAATAAATCAGAGTGAAATGAAACAGGAAGATAATCATGCAATTACAATTCTGCATGTATATTTTCTTCAAGCGACCGTTATCCTGTGAATTATTCATAATGCACATGAAATTGCAAATTGCAATAAAAATTAGAGTGACTGCCAGTTGATGGGGAAATGATTGATAAAATATGGTGCATGGGTTGTGTTGCCCTATATAATTATGCGAAGCATGGAAAAGGCGATCAGATGACAGATTCATATTGGATGAAATTAAGTGGGAGCTCCGAGATAGTAAATTGGAGAGAAGTGGAGTAAAGCAGATTGGTAAAGTTTGTTCGTCATGATTTCTAGCTGGCTCAGTGAGTGTGCTTCACGAGATATGGATCATATATTTTTCATGGATGAGAAGGTAGGAGAGGGCAGACGGAGGAGACTCGCTTCGCTCTGACTTGTTAACATCGCAAAGTCTGTTCTCTTCTGACTTTTTCATTTTCGTGCAGATATCCCTGCTAATGCCATCCTGGAACTCTTCGGTGGAATGTTCTTCGACTTTTGCGTCGAGTCTGGCTATGACCGAATACTCCAAGTACTCGGCGCCAATCCACGCGACTTTCTACAGGTAAGCCAAACTCAAACAAAATGTCACTTCCTCTTCATGGGGGGCTCTCCCCTCTCAACCCATCCTCATATACCCCCTACACCCCCTACACTCCCTATACCCCCAATACCCCCTATACCCCAAATGTCCTCTATACCCCCAATGTCCTCTATACCCCCAATACCCCTATACCCCCTACACCCCATATACCCCCCACACCTCCAATACCCCCTACACCACCTATATCCTCTACACCCCCTATATCCCCTACCAAGGAACGTAGAATTTTGGTTACTGGGGTATAAGGTAAGCTCTTCCCATGTTTTGTTCAATAAATTTTGATTTTTTCGAAGTGGAGCCACTTTTACCTACTTTGACTCCAGGTTCAATAACTAGTGAAGACGAAAGTGGCTCCACTTCGCAAAAATCCAAAATTTTATTCCAAAAATGCTGGGAAGAGCCTACCTTATACCCCAGTAACCCCAGTAACCAAAATTCTACGTTCCTTGATCCCCTACACCCCCAATGCCCCCTACACCCCTATACTCCCTGTATCCTTTATACTCCGTATACCCTTGTACCCACTGTACCCCCTATACCCCCTATACTCTATATACCCCCCTATACCCTCTGTACTCCATATACCCCTATACCCCCTGTTTCCCCTATAGGCAGCCACTCCAACCTAGTCCATGTTAGCAGAGCAGGAAATACTTTGTGGACTGGACAACACAGATAAGCCAAAACGTACTCACATTCTATTAAATTGGATTCCATTGTGTGTCTCAATCCACACTGCACTATTTATTCCCAATTGCACCAGATAACTCTATTGCCTTTCCATAAAACTCAGACTCCTTTCTGGGTCACTCGCCATTTCCATTCTTCCTATCAAATATGATACACAAATACCAAATAACTATTATCACTGAGCTAGTTCTTAAATACTTGGTTTTTCTGAATCGTCTCGATTATAAGGTACATCTCATGTAAATGCACTATACCTCTCTAGCTATTCAGCTCACTATACTTGCTACATGGGATATCAGGGATTTGGTGCTAAGGAATAAGGCAATGTAAGTTTGGAGTAGGTACAGTGATGTTTGTTACATAGTTTACTCCTCGGAGAAAGTCCATAATTGCAAAACTTTCTCCTGCTTGGCTTTCTTATTCTGTTTTCAGTGACTGGACTTGATTGGTGTTTGGCATGCTTTACACGAAGTGGAGAGGAGTGTATTCACTGTGCAGACATGTACATAAATAACTACAAGTATCCATTTAATAGTGTGTAGTGTAATGCAATGCTACGTAACTTAGTTATGGCAAGGCCAACTGCAATCCATTCTTACCAGCAACCAGAACACTTTCCATATTGTACTTTCTCTCCATCTAAATCTGCTGTAATTCTCCAGACAAGTCACACGACACAATGCGGGTCATTTATTACAATTGTTTCCCTTACACTCTCAGCTTAACCGCCCATTTTTACATTCAAGGGCTATCTCACTTGTTAACAAACCATTTACTGTATCTGTCGCTGCAGTGAAAACAATTGAACTAAGCCTGCCTTCTGCGTGTAAAGAGTGACTTGTGTTATCTGAATCCCTTGGAGGTTTTAAATCTGGAAATGACATAATAATGGTTGTTTAGTTGGGGACGGATGAGAGTTGATGATGGAGGTGGGGATTGGATGATAATGTGTTTGTGTGGGACAAAGGATGTTTGTGTTGGTGGAAGAGTGGAAGACGTGTGGAATGTGTGGAGACGGAGACGGAGGTGGAGAGAAAGGGGAAATATGAGAGAGGTGGTTGTAAGTAAGTTAAGTGGAATAAAATTAAGATAAAGTGAGTGGAATCAGATGTGAGATGTTGATCGTTTCATCGATTAGTTTGTGGTTGCCCATGAAATGAGAGGAGATGCCGAGGAGAGTTCCATCTAATCGAATGTTGTACAGCAGAGTGTACATCCACACAGTTCACAAAACACTTCTCTAGACCCTCCAACTTTCCTTACCAAATTATAAGCCACCATTCAACGTTGATATTAATCTCTGACGAAGGCTCACTTCTATTTCTCCAATGCTATCATCATTACTCCCTCTGCATTAATATCATTACCATTCTACTCCCTATAGCTAAACACTATTCTAATATCTTGCAACAACTTAAGCCTCAGTCATGCCAACTCAAAATATGTTTTTCAAGTATCTCTCTTTCGATTCATGTGCACACAGATATTAAATTTCAGTCAAGGTTTCCTCATGCGATAAAAATGTTAGTTCAATCTCACATAGTGAATGAAACTTTAAAAGGAATCCTCAAGGGACTTTCATCTTCATCCTTATATTTACCATATTGAATTGTAACTCTACTAACAATAATGGGTAGCTTATGCAGATATTCCAAACCTAAAGTCATAGTTCCTAGCACAGGGAAATATGGATTTTAGTTTTCACATAAAGTTTAGTGCGTATTCAAATCATACACTCATACAGAAGAGTTGTAGTAATTATAAGTAAATTTACATGTTATTCAAAACCTCTGAGCTGAACTTTAGTACATCTTCGATTTTCAGCTTTGTAAATGGAACACAATAAAGTACCAGTCACATAATATGTATTTTATAAGGCCAACTATAGGGAAAATGTAAAACCTTGAAGAGAATGCGTCATCTTGTTCTATAAACAAACTTGATATTTAACATTATTTTGTTCCCGTCCTGAGTTTGACACTTGACACCATTATAGTAGTATGGGAACTATTGCAGTAATACAAAAAATAACAGAATTATTTTCTTTCGAATTTAGAATCTAGATGCTCTTCACGACCATTTGGCCACAATATACCCAGGAATGCGAGCTCCTTCGTTTCGGTGCACAGTGAGACCTGAAGATGGGGCATTGATTCTTCACTACTATTCTGACAGACCAGGCCTTGAACATATCGTCATTGGCATCGTCAAGGTACTTCAAACCTAAACTTTTTAATTGTTCAATATTTTTATTTTATATGCATTCACTACTTCACTGCGATTCATGTTATGAATACCAAAGGCAACAAAGTAAGGAAGACAGGTAATAATTGGTTCCAAATTTTCACATTGGCAGCTCTTGGACAGAAATGGCATTTCATATAAAACAGAAAATGTAGTTTGTGGTTTACTTGTCTTACTACCTGCAATTAGTTTAATTGTAGTACATAGCAGGTAAAAGCTAGATATGGTATTCATTTTGATATTAGTAATTCATATGTATACGTCATATGTTACCATAAAGATTTATAATTGTGATATTGCATTTACTTGGACGTATTTGCCAAAATGAATTTACTGGAAATGTATTTCTACAAGTCCGCAGGCATAATCCGCTGGTATTTTAATCCTTTGACAATAATTTGTATTGAAACTTTGAGATTTCTTTGAGAAGTAGGTGGCCTGAGCGTTTGAACAACTCCTGTAGCGATTACATTGGTTTGTCTTTACTGTAGAGATTTGGTTTATCGGCAATATATAGGTTGCGTTGGATTTTATATTCCTTTTCCTATTGATATGCCTTGGTTTCGGAAAAAAAAGGTAAAGGAAATCTCGGCGAAATGTCCGTAAATAGGTTAGCATTGCCAAAGTTCCTGGATCAAATGAAATCACTATTTGCTTTATATTTGAGTGCTATAAATAGAAGAGGGAAGATCAAGGCATGCCGTGTTTGAGACTCTGACCTGATTTTGCTCGGACCAGGAATAATAATGAAATTAGTTTAATCAAAACAGGCAAGCAAGCAAATTTGGGGAAAGACGAGTTAAAGTTTCTTGCCACGGAAAAAATAGAGCATGTCCGGCTATTTCAGTTCCTCTCCTCCACCTCTTTTTCCTTCTTGATATATATAACCTCACCATTTAGTGATACAACTGGAAACAACATGAGTCGGGTTAAACCAATAAACTCTCCTTTATCGCAAACGTATATTTTAAGGTATTAAGTTTATCTCCCGTAGGGGTTATGCTTCATCTCTACCAGAATTACATTTTATATAAAAACGTAGAGTTAAACCATTTCCTATTTTTACATCTAAATATAACCATTAAGACAAATTAAGAGAAATTCTGGACTAATGATTATTTAATATTTACCTATATTTGTAGTAGGCATTTTTGTGAAGGAAGAATATTTAATTTTATATTCTGCAATGCTGCTTGGCATGGGAGACGGGCATGCATGCATGATTAGAGCAGCTTTCCATTATAGTCCATGAGCTATCAAGTTATTGGTATTTCAATTACTGCATGTCTTTCCCAAGTTTCCCAGCCTTACTGACATGACATACATTTTCATGGCCCTAATTCTACACAGTGTACGGTGAATACTAATTTGATGGCTGTTCAAATATTACGGCGATATCGATTTTATTAAGCAAGCATGGATAATGAGTAATTTTACCATAATTTTGTGTTCCTATTTAGATTTTGTCGGTTCATGATAAAGTATATCCATCGATTTCAATCTAATACTAATGGATATACGCAGTAATATTCTTATTGGTAATATTGTAAAGAAAATTATTCTAGAACGCTCGAAATAAGAAATGTAGACAACATGCAAATGAAGATTGACAGGAAAATATCATTTTGTGTAGTTAGTTTGCGTATTGAGTGTTCTGTGGGGAATTTCAATTTTAGAAGTGGTTGAGTTAGTCTAACTTTGATTAGGCAATCTATTCCTGTTGGGACGCTCGGCGGATGCTTGTTCGTCACTTTATGGGGATTTAATGAAGAGTTGTCGAAGAAGGACAAATTACTAAGCAAACTCAACGACAGTCCCACTAATCCAATTCGCTTAATAAAACTGAAAACTCAATTTACGATCTTTAGCTTAATAGAAATAAGTTGTCTGTCTGTCCCAACCAAGGTTTTCGTGTCCTCTCCGCCGACTAACTATAAGTGAACCTAATTTCGTTACTTTATGCTGACTGGAGCAAAGGCTCGGCTCTTCGTCTACAGACAGTTCCTTATTCAGTTAATACGCAGCTGTACCTGCACACATTCCATTAACAACCCGATCATCCGAGATACCATTCAATTCACAATTATCCACTTAATTCAATATACTAACCACTCACAATAAATAGACGCTTACTTCCAAATCTCATTAAACTACTTCACTCCAAGATTTATTCCGTCCTCCTCAAGTGGCTTTCATGTCTTCCAATTATACCGCTAACCCAATTTCATAAATAATTACATACTTTACTCATCTTCCACTTCAGTACATATAATAAGTACAGAAATACACAATAATCGAACAGAAAGCATAATATCACAACTACGTAATTTATATTACAAGATTTACTGTCCTCGAAAATTTAATAATCTTGGTTTCTTACTTTTCTGTTTGAGGATTGAATTATCTCTGGATGTGTGCACATTGGTACATTTACATGAGCAATATTAAATTAGTAGCAGTTTAACAAATGACACAAGTTTTCCTTATTGAATTTACTGCGAAATCATGCCAAGTTATGGTCCTAAGAAATATTACACTGTTCAATCTATTTATTTTAGCATATATACAGTACGTGCTGTTTAAATATGTAAATGTATAAGCATAGAATTGTCTGGGGATCTAATAGGTACATGACAACCAAATATCATAGACAGTAAGTTCCTATAATTCCATTATTGTTTCACCAATGGACATAGAAGGAGAATTAGGAAGGATTAGGAGCGATTGGTTTTGAAGCTTTTTTAAAAGACATGGTTTTGGGACTTTCTAGAATTGCTACGGACGATAAGCTTATCGTAAGCGCCAGGGACAATACACCAAAGAGAGAAAATTGCGACTGTTTGCAGGTTGAGTTTTTGTGTACACATGTAGTGGTAATGGGTGGACAAAGGTGGGTAAGTAGGGAATGATACTTAGGTTGTTTCATTTTAACGTAGCATTAGATTACATTAGTTGACATTGGTGGACTAATAAACTGAGAAAGAAAGAGTGGGACTGATGGAGAGTGGTTGAGTCGGGAACGAGGATTTGCAAAGCCTGGAATTGGCGAAAGGACATTCTTGATTTTATTTTATGACATTGTAACTTCTAATGGAGCGAAACAAATGCGACAAAAGTTGTCGAAAATGTTCTTTGTTCTGTTAGATTAGATTGGACATTTCTTTTTCTCGTTCACAGTCGACATTCCATGACTCACTTCTCTCGTCGCATAATACTTTCTATACTGCGTACCAATTCTACAGTGAAACCAACTAAATGTTCAATCATATTATTTACGACTTATATGACTTTCAGAAAACCTACTTTATGCAAATAAGTGTAAGTTAATACATCCCTTGAAGCAACCTGTTCATATTTTATGTCTAAGAAAATGTGTACGTTCCAAAGGGTTTCCAAATCTTTAGCATGCAATTATAGTAGTTTCAGAAGGCCTTTCCAACTCTGCTTCCATTTCAGTTTCTAGCTATTAATATAGAAAGTTTTTAAGGAAATATTCTTACCTAGTATGCTTTCACTGGTCAGAGTAGACAAGATATGATGTAAAGGAATACATAGTGAGTGACTTGTTCAATTTAGACTTTTCTCAGAAAACTTGTTTTATCATTTCCCTTTAGGGTTTTCAGCAACTCAATTCCATTTTTACATTTATTTCTTCTATTCTTTTCTAAATAACCGAAAGTTTGGATTTCATCCAATTTAAAATGCTGTGCTATGCAAGATTTACTCAAAGCATATTCGATATTCATTTACTTTGGGGAAATAATAAGTTTCCTTTTTACCTGTTCATCAATATCAATTTTTTCGTCGAAAGTTTGCTTAATGCAAATCTATCTTAGCATACTGCACCAAATTCCTAATCCAAATGGTATTGCTATTCCTACGGTCAATCTAAAAGTACAAGGTACGGGGTTTTAATGAAAGCTACGAAATTATTCTTTGCAGGCGGTGGCAAGTAAATTACACGGGACGGAGGTGGAAGTAAGCGTTGTGCAAGGAAAAGGGGACAAGGGAGCTGATCATGTTCAATTTCTTATCACCGACGAGAAGAAAGGCTCACCTACTTTTGAGGAAATGATGATTTCGACAGATGCTTCGACCATCACAAACTTCCCATTCCTCTCACTAGGTATAACACAATTTATATCCACTCCTTTTCACTAGAAATAAGTTTGATTAACAGAAGTACTATACTGGTGTAAGGAGGACGAGGATCGCCACCTAGGCTGTTGATGAAAAGACATTTTATTTGTCTTTTATCGTGATGAAAATATTTAATGAAAATATTTAATGGAAATATAATCAATAGTGCTAATCTGATAACAAATCTAGTGAACCGTAATTTCTGTCCTAAACTCTGCCCTTTTTACAAACAACTTTCCCTATTTTCATATGAACAGACAAATTAGACAACCCAGTAGTTGCGGTTTCGAATTATACAAATTTCCTACAAAATGCCTTGTAAGGGGATTTTTCACTGATATCGATTTGGTACATAGGTAATGGTAACGTTAACAAGCCGGTCATGCGATTTGGCAAAGTGGACGAAAGGTAGCAATAACAGTTTGGTTACTTAATAATAGAATATGCGTATGGCATTGTAATTAGTTAGGAAAAATGTCTTTTATTTTTCATTCTGAGGTCGAAGGTCAGAAATAGATCATTTTCGAATTTCAATACTCTATTTATTAAATATAATTTGAACGAATTATCTGAATGCCTTCTTGATTTATGGACACCACAGGCAGACAGACAAAACAAAAGCCTAAATTAGACTCCGCCCAATTAAAAATAATATAAAATATATAAAATAAAATAAAGTGAGGAATGTCAGATTTGAATGTATCATTTGCGTTGCTGGAACAGAATTCTAACATGTCAGCATAACAATTTGACATATTTCCAGATGAGATTTAATGTTTTTTCTCATACGAAAGTTAACGAAAGCACGAATTGAAGCAACTGAAGCAAGTCTGACATGTTCTACAAAGTTTCACAACTGTTTTTCCCATTTTCAGTAATATGTCCAGAACCTTAGAAATAAAATATTTTTCATATAGAAATGTAGATTGTCCAGACGAAACAATTTCTATTTGACACTTATTTCCAATATACAGCTGTATTAAACACAATATTATTCTTAATGCACCCTTAATACTGTACAACACTATTGTATGTATTTTCCGTGGTTTTCTCCGATGTTAGTATTTACATGTGTGTGGCAACATTCACATTGATAGATATTAGAGTGTATTTGCATTTGGAAAGCTGCAACTGGTAATTGAAAACTGTCTTGGTGACTGACAAGGGAAAATTGAAAAACGTTGTGGGAAGACGGAAGCTATGCTACAAGAGATAATGCAGAGCAAGACGACACATCAATCACATGGCAGAACGCGGCTCACGCTTTTGCTGGCACATGGCTACAATAGATCTAACCATGCAGCATTGTAGTGCACGGCTACCTCTGCCAAAGTACCCCAACACAGTAGAAATGTGAAGAGTCGGATAGGTGCATCATATTCACATGCCAAAATCAGATGTCGTTCTTCAACCAACGCTTATTGTTAGTCCCCTTCTCTTGTTCCTTTTCAGCCTTGTAGTTTCCGCCTCGCTTAAAGTACCAACGTCGTTGTCACAAAGGCGATCACTAAATTCATATTTTAACATGCAACAGAATTGCATAATATCATCATATTTTCAGCTTTTCTCTGTCATCAGTGAAATACTTTGATATCAGCCAAAATTTTAAAAGTAAACACTAACTCATTATATTCACTATAATATGCAACTTGTTTGAAAAACCATGGCCTCAAGAATTCCTTATACCAGTTCTTGTCTTACGTTTTTAGGGTTTCCAATTTTAAGTCAAAATTAGTCAATAATTAATGATTTTCTATTGACACCTCATCCCCAAATTTAACTAGTCCTTATTTCGTTCTTTAAATGCCTATTTTTGAGAATTTCCACGTATGAATTTTTATGTAAATGTTTACTGGAAAAAAATTAAATTAATGAAATACAAACGCATTATTCGCATCATCCAATTCCTTAATTCGCAAAAGTTCTGTTCATCAATTCTCTACTAAATGTGTCGGATTGGGAATAAAACTGTTCGGCTTGTCAAGCTATCATGTTTAAAACAGATGAGGTGGTGGAATAATTACACAACATTTCATTTCCGAACTCCTTTGTTTCTGTAATTCTTCGCTGTTAAAGAGTTATTTTCAATATCATTGTGACGCAACGAAGTCTTTGACATTTTGATGCTCTTCAATGTTAGTTTCTTACCAAACTATGGGTAATCCTGGTTTTGAAATCAAAACTAGCAACCGACAAAATACATCAGAATGCAATATTAAATGCCATCAACTATCAAAGTTCATTTAAATCTAGTTTTTGGTTACAGTAGATGTAAATTTATTAAGATATTCCAAGCATAGTTTTAAACAGTCTCTGAGCAATTACGGTGAAAGTTCGTCGAAAGGAATTGAAAGTCGTTTCTAGTTGTAGGTGAGAGTTGTGGATAGGAGGATACCTTGGAATCTAGAGTTCTAAAGGGAGAATAGGAAATGGAGCCGTCTAACCTAAATTGTGAATGCAGTCGTTTTCATGGTTTGTAGTTGTAATTCGAAGAGCGAGCGTCACGTGCGTTTCTCATAACTTATTGTCATTCAGAAGGGCCATATTAGACAGCCAAAAACTCTTAATAATAAAATGATCATAAAAGCTGCAGATAAAATATCTAGAAATACTGCACTTTGCCATCAGTAGACAAAGTCTAATCTTCATGCAACCGAAGTTACTCGAAGCACTTTTTTTGCTTACAGTTCACTACCGTAAGGTTTCATTATTTACCCTTTATTTTATCTTGCAGGACAAACAAAGTATCCAATTTTGTTACACCCATACAAAAACTAAGGTTATTAAAAGTTTACAAACTGAAATATTCATTTCAAATATCAAATATTACAAGAGTCGTATATAAAATTCAATTTTTGTTTCTATGCAGTCAGTTAAATTGTGGTGGTGCAGATCCTCTGTAGTCAGTCTCTAGTACAGTTCAGTTACTAGTGCGCGTTGTATTTATTTGTGACTAAGCATATTGTTCCTCAAGAATAGTGATAAATGTCGCTGCCTTTGAATAAGTATTACATAGTTTGTACTAAAATGTAGCGTCATTGAGAAAACTGTAAAAGGAAACGAGTGACGATGAATATTTTCATGATATACAATAGTTACCTTCACCTCAGAGAGCCAAGTAGAACATCTAAGTAACTAATGTGAGGAGAGTTGAAAGCATAATTTACAGAGATTTGCATTGAACAGGACAGAACACTAGAAAAACTTTGAGCTTTAAAAAGTTTCACATCTCAGGAGATTGCAGGGCTTCGCCGGAATTCGCCTCAATTTTGTTTTTCTTAAGAATTCATTCATCCATCGAGAGACGCTATGCTCTGAAACTACACAGAGTTAAATCGAATCATCCAGATTTAAGGAATATTTTTCAGTATCTCACAGACTGAACGAATAACAATTTATGCCATGTACATTGAATGTTCAATGCACATTATTAAAGAACACAGATCTTTTGCATTTGTACAGTATGGATGCAGTCTACATAAACATTGGCTGGGTAAATAATTTGGACAGTATTCTTATACTAAAATTCATTGTGAATTATTTTTTAATTTAAAAAATTCCAATGGCCACTTAAGTCGTGTTTTAATTTGAAGCCCAATAAGACAAGTGGTTTGTCTTTCATGAGTAGTAAGAATTATGGTTTTAGCAATCGTCATTCACACTTTCAAAGAGCTAATGACAATATAAAACAATTATCTAACAATAACAATTTATATAGTTATAACAATTTATCTGTCAGTATGGAATATCATTTATGAGTAAGTTACTACAGTGTGTTGGGACATAAAACATATTCCGTTCTAATATAATTGGAATGCCGGACCATTAATTTAAAGGCAAGATATTAGGGACAACTTTTGCCATGTCACATCAATTTTCAAAAATTCAGAAATTTAATTGCTTGTTTTCTTTGTACAATTAAATAAATGTTCTGAAAAGCAGCAACAATTTAGCGCATGTTTGCCACATTAGTAATTTGCTTAAAAAGTTCCTTGTTCGTACAAGTTTAGGTAGACAAGAAAATTAGCTGGAGGAAAAGCAAGTGTTTTTTAACAAAGTTTGTTGTAGAACAGAAGAGAGAACTAAAAGGCTTATATGAAGTAATTCCTTGAGAAGTGGAAGTTGCGTAATTTGTGGTGTACTCTGTCTTTGGTAATGCTTCATAAATGAATCCAATAAAGCGGACAGTCATAGAAAGGTAATAGACATCAATTAAATTTGTACAAAATATTTATATGAATGTGAACATTACCCCACTCACATACAGAAGTAGTTTTCACTGGAAAAAGAGTCCTGCGTACAAACAACAATGAGTAATCGTGAGTTGAGTAGCAGAGCTATTAGAGATGCTCCCGTGGGAATCATGCGAAAGTGCCCCAATACTTTATGATCCTTTCCCAAGGACGAACCACTCTTTTCATCTTACTATCTCCCAAATTGCTCCTTTTTTATTTATGAATCACCAATTCAGCTAAATGCATGTTGGGATCTCTCATTCATGTCTCCATCACTATCAACCGAACTTTTATGTAAAAATCTTACAGTATTTACCACAGTGAATATTATTGTTCTTTTATACAATAGTTTATTCAAAAAATCATTTAGAAATTAAAAGTCCAAAAATGAATTGTTAAAAATAATTTTCAAATTGCACTTTTAAATTAACGTATACCATTTCCATTTAGTACGTGCACATGATTATTGCAAGTTGCAATATGCAATGTATACGTAAAATTCTCAATACAGTTTACATAATTTTGGAAGTTGAATTCTACATGAAGATTTAACTAATGTACATACATCCTCAAAAATGTGATTATTACAATCATACATAATTTATTTTCAGAACCAAAAATAAGCCCGGATACTTTCTGCAAAGCCTTTCCATTTCATTTACTATTCGATCGAGATTTAATTGTGAGACAAGCAGGAACAGCAATTGCTCGAGTCATTCCGGAAACAACACAAAACTGTCGTCTGACAAATATAGTAGAAATGGTAAGGAATTCTCTCTTCCAAGATTATAAATGGCTTGATGACGGTATCGTTACGCTTTTAGAAATAGTAAAAAATATTAAGATTTGCCATATGTACATATATCATCGTGCGAATTGACGTTTTACACTTTCAAATATTTTCTGTTGGGCTTTATAAGTACCGGCAGATGTAATTTATACCTCTGAGATCAAAATAAGTGAGAAACCGGCATAATTCTTAGAATTAAACCTAATTTTTGATTTCTGTGTGCTCTAATTTTAACGGTGTACCTCAACTTGTTTTCTACAATCCTAATTGCAATCTGCAAAGTATATGACCATCAGTTAAAATTATGTTTAATTAATGTTTGTAGTAGATGTTGAGTTTTTGTCTTTCTAGGTCATGCTGTACAATGTTATCATTTCCTACTTTACAACAATAACAATAATATTTGAAATAAAAATTTGGTCGCTAAAAGCTTATTTCTAAAACAGTGGCAGTCTAGCTGTATTGCAGCAGTGATGGTGTGTGTACGAAATAAAAGTTTACTTGAGTTATATTTAGGAAATAATCCGATCAACATTGCTTTTGTTATTTCAAGCTCGTTAAAAGTTTGTTAGTTGCTATAAATAAATTAGTAGTCAGAGTTGAGATGTTATTGCTACTTTATTTTGTTATTGAAACTGTTGATAGGAGCATTATGGCATTTGTATTGCAGTTATTTGATTGTTTTGTAGGTGAGACCCCATATGGACTTTCGTTTCGGTAATATTTTATCGCACATTAACACAATTTACGTGCTGAGGACGAAGAAGCCCCTGATCGCTTCAGAATTTATGACGCCCGATATTTTGGCAGCAGACCATTCGAGGATGAGACTCAAAGTTTGCACATTTTCTTTATTCTGTTGGCCAAGTGCTGCTGTAGCGTCTGTACACCAACACTCCTTGTTTACACCATTTCCCGTAGCTCTCCGTGGCACCCAGGTTCCTGTACAGTTATTGCATGCAGGTTTGTGTGCTCACAATGGGAATGGTAAGAATTGTCAATGAGCTATTTATGTGATGCCCTGGGGCGATGAGTGAAGGAAACTCGGTGCATTTCGCAAGTGCCCGACATTCCCTTGTATTATTTACCTTTCTCTGCAGCACATTTATTTATGGCTTTCTCTTTATTACTGCAACATGAGCAACTCAGCGGACACCACACTGAAAATCGCACTGTGGGCCACAAATCCTAATAGATAGCAGATTGCGTAATGTATCTCCACAAAAGACACGTTTCCTAATACTCATATCTCTGTGCCTACATGTGCTAACCACACTAATAATATTTCATAACAGCCATCACCATCCCAGGCATCCAAATGCCCCAGTCCTAGTCCTCCAAACAAATAACTCTGCCAAATGTGAGTGGCTCTGTGAATGGCCACATAAATAACAAGTGTTCAATCCCCATTTTATTATGTATGTATTATGTAACGAATTCACTCTGCACTCACACTCACAAAAGTCAACTACAATTTCACTTCCTCGCCAGTTCGTTCGTTCCCTAATTCCGGTACGAAATCAGTTTACTCTGCAAATACTTTGGCATTTTCCTGATTAGAACAAATGCGGTACCGTTGCTCCGAATTGTGTCTAAATGACTACTGATTAATACTATTTTCCTCATTAGTCTAAAATCAACAAGATTTGTGAATGAACATAGAGTGGTGTACCACTTTAAAAACATGAGAAATGTTTGTTAGATTTGTAAACGAAGAACATGTCTGAAATGGGGAGAATGAGCTATAAAGCGGAGTAGGTGCAGTATTAGTAGTTTATTGGAGGCACTTGGAAGTGAACTACGGAAGGGTATAGGGGAAGGGGTATAGGGGAAGGGGTATAGGGGAAGGGGTATAAAGGTCTGGAAGGAAGCGGGAGCCGTGATAAAAGATATGTGAGAGAAGGACTGGAGAATATTAGAGTGCAGTTTGGGAATACAAGTTTTGTACATGGAGGACAGTGCAGTAAAGAATATGTAGTAGTCGGAGAGAAGCAATAAGTTAGGAGGATTGATCCCCAACTGGGAAGCTTTAGAAAATGCACCTGGAATTTCCAATGAGTTTCAATGGCTCCAAGTCTCATGGCTCTCTTCCCAACAGGAAATCCGAAATTTCAAACTTCTGCTTTCTTGCTCACATTCCGCTACTCTTTCCTATCCACTTCTATACAACACTAAAATACAGTGTCACCATATCATACTAACCAAAGACAAATCAAATCTGGGACACAATAGTTTAGCAAGAAACTATAATTGCCACGGCATAATATTACTATGGATAAATGTCTATGTTGTAGTAGTTAGTAGTTCTCGGTATTGTAGTGTACTATTATTATTGCATTCATTTCCTCTTACCCACATGGAGTCCATTATTATACGAATTTGGCTTTGCCGGTCACAAAACTAAAACTGTATGGAGCACAATGCATAGCAGCGATTGATGTAGTTATGAATTGCTAAAAAATTTATGTAAATGCACATATGTATATGAAATTAAACAGCGAAAACGTTTTCGTTAGCCATTCAAACACTTGCTACCAATTACCAAATGAATATCAGAATATTATTCGGTAAATCATTTCATAAATACGTAAGTCCTAAACACCAACTACTGCTTAAATTTTCCATCTTAATGCTTGTTATTCTACTCAGCTACTGGTACCAAGATATTAAAAAGGATTAATTTCTTGCATATTATGTGTACTTACTTACTTATGATAAAACGTTAAAAATTGTCTGAGGAATGGAAAAATACAAACAGGAAATATTTTTGCAAGAAAGTTGTGAATGACTTAAGGAATTAATTTTAGTATTGCGAAAAGGAAATGCACAGTATGAGGGTTTCTCTTGTATGAATATCCGAAAATTATAAATTCCAATATGAAGTGTATAATTCATTTACAAGTGAGTATGAATGAATATTTTAAATGTTGTACAAAGTTGTATAAAATAGTAAGTACACAGGAAAGAGCACATTAGGTGCTGTATCAGACGGGTGGGTTCCATAGTGAAAGCAATTGGGAAAATTGTATTACGGAATTTTTTACGGAAATGGGAATAATACTTATGTTAAATAATTTGGGTGGTGTGATGGATGGCCACTATTTTTATATACGACTGGATTGGCTATATGGCTTAGGAATGTCTCTCTGAGTTCGATTATGGAGAATCTCATGGTTTAGATGTGAGGGCTTTTCTAAAAACGAATCTGTATGATAAATGAGAGAGGAATGAGAACTTTGGCCATTACACTTTCTTGAGTTGACTTGACTTTCTCCTGTAATTTATTCCCGAGAGCTGTCTTCCCTCTATAGTCTCTCCTGGGCCTTCGCACCTACCCACTGCTCCAATGCTCTGCTGCACTTATAACTTATAACCACTCCCAACATATTCCACTAACTACTCTGCTGAACTGCATTGCTCTCCGGTGAAAGTGTAACCATTCGAAAGATTTCTTTATAAATTCTCAATTTATTTCTCGCACGCGGCAAACTCTTATTTCCCGTCACTCACCTTTCCCTACCAAAGGTGTCCCTACATAAATACACTTGCAATGCACACCCTCAATTTACATTTTACATACGTAGGTACTCACATTCTATTACCTTCCAGACGTCTTCTCTAACATTATGTACCCAAATCCATCACCTCTACTAATTTACAATTTGCGCACGACTCTCTTATTATTAACCAACATAACACTCCCAATTTCTTCTCGTACCTCAAATTCCAATTTTTTAAAGTTCTACTCCTTCCTGCAACTCACTGTAACTTAACCAATAAGCATTGATTACCCAACACAATATAATAATACACTTTGTAGTAACCACTGAATGATGGGCTTTTCCAGCAAGGAATATATATAAACAATTACATACACTTTTGAATATATAATCGGCAACCGCAATGGCTTAACTATCTACTCTGTTGTATTTATAGGGTGAGATGCTGTACATCCCAGAGAATGATTTGATGCTGTTTCTTTGCTCGCCGTCAGTGATGAATTTGGACGATTTGACCAAGTATGTATTTCGGTCACATTATTTATGAAATGTAGTGTTCTGAATACGAATCTTCTCGCAATGACAATTTCCATAGAATTTTTCTTTGCCAGTGTTCCTGTTTCTACTTCTTAAAAAGTCGGGTTTAAAAGGAAATCAAAGTATGCAGGAAACACTTATATATCTACGGTAACTTTGTATAATGGCAAATAAATAGTTCTGACAAATTACATTGGTGTACTAGTTCAAGTAGCAAAGTGACACTTATATATTTTTATTGTTGTTATTTCACCAGACAATTTCTATATTATTACGCGTAATGTTACTACTGGAGCGATTATGTTTACGTTACCTATATGCTAAGTACATCAAGCATGCTAGAATTTCTATAATTATTATTTTCAATAAAATATCGAATACATTTGTATTTATATTGAGTAACATCTCCATATGTATGCTGTTGAACTTTCCAGCTATCAAAATCTTTTAGGTAGGTGAACAGATGCATTCTGTTGATTAAATTGCATTTAGCCATGAATTTTATCAATGATTACAGTTGCTTTAAGTTTAAAAAGCCATATTTCATGAATTTGCTATTTTCTTTAGTAGTCCGTAGTTAAAGGTTTCCAGTCAATGTAGACCTTTTCAATTTTTGTTCCATGGTTTCATTTTTCCATCGCAAAAAGGCTTTTTCCAAAGAAATTCTGAATCTGCAATAAAATTAGTAGTTAAAGGGGTAAATATTATAAAAGTCAAAAGATTAATTACTTGTGGTCTCCATTACTTCCCTGCGTGTATTAAAATAGTGATATTCGTATATTTAAATCTATCCTTCTTTTTGAATTCTTCAGCACCCATGGAGGTACTTTTGAGTATCACAGTACATTTAATGGTTATTGCCACAAGACCTTTCAGGAGAATACTGACTGAATGACTTACTTGATCGTGTCATGAATGAGAAACTCAATCTTTCTTTATTCAAGACGATATGAGTTTTCCAGATACTATTTTAATTAAAATGGCACTATATTCTTTCAGATATCAGGTGGACCATATTGCATCTCTTTTATTGTACTTTGTGAACTGTATGGTTATGTGTAATTGTGTTGTAGTTACGGTTACAACTTACTGGAAAGGATGGAGCAAAGGTGTTTTATATTCCCTTCCTAATGTAACAGCAGTTGTAAACACAATAACCGGCTGCGGTCTTATTGTTAGTTATTTCTTCTCTATCTCCAATATGATGCAAAAAGCTAGTTTTTCTTTTCTGGTATAAAGTCAGAATCTTCCTGTCCAGAGATACATATAGTAATAAATAAATGCAATTTTAGCGAGCCATAGGCTCACTTATGGAACCGTGTTGTCTGGCCGTGTGTACTTACGATTAGCGTAGCATTAAAATTACACGGTGTTCTCAAAAACACTAGAATTTGAAATTTGATACTGGATTTTGCTCCGTAAGTACTACATATCCGGGAACACAAAAAATTATACGATGTTTCTATTTGTTTGTAGGAAGGGCCAAACTAACTTTCTCGGCGTTTTCACTTGTAGCTTATATTTATGATTTTGGTTTCCATGAAAAGTATTAATTATCTTTACAATGATATTGCAGAATTAAATATTTTCGAGTTTCCATGAAAAACACTAATTTTTCAATTTCTATGACAAAGATATTTAATTTCATATTATCAAATTATAATTGAGACAGCTAATTTTATACTCTGGCTCGCTTCTGTTATGGCTTGCTGTTAGTTTTTAGATAAGTGGGACTATTTCTGTTCTGTTTCAGTATTAACAGAAGGAAAAGTCATGAAAACTTTTATTTGCCATTGCAGTTTTATTGTTAGTTGTGTTTTTATTGCAGACGTGGGCTTTACATCAGTGACATTCCTCTACACGATGCCACACGGGACTTGGTTCTCCTCAGTGAACAATTCGAGGCTGAATATAAACTGACACAAAATTTGGAAATACTCACCGATAAACTACAACAGACTCACCGGTAAGTCTGTCCTCCAAAATTCACCAACAGCAGTCTCTTTAAGCCCAATTTAGTTAATCTACAGGGTATCCGGGAGATAAATCTACGTCTTCATACAGTAACTCAACTTGTCCTCAGGACTTTTCATATTATGAACATTAAAATTAATTTTGAGATTTTTGATCGCCCATGACTCCCAACGTACAAGAAAAATAAGGAAAACTTTATGTTCCTTAGAAGACATTTGTGATACAAAATACAAATAATGAATCATAGCATAGCATGGAATTTCTCCAAGTAGTCCAGTTAGGAAGTTTGGTTATTTATACAGAACTCCCAGAAATGGATTCTGGAATTGCATATTTGATGGAAAAGGTAGAATTGAAGATGTTATGACTTAAGCACAATAAATATTGATTTAGGACGAACTTCCGGGCCGGTTAGCATTTTCAATTTAAATTTTTGCTTATTCGGACGTTGATTTGATTTGCGTAACTCTTTGAATTGCATTGTATTTCATTTTAGTAGCCAGTTAAGGCTTATAAGCAAGAGGTCTTCTTTCTTGCTTCCCTCCCAGAACCTTTTCTTCGATTTCCTTTTTGTCTTCTGCTCCTGTTCAGTTGGGTGCATTGATTCAATCAAGTCCGAAAAGGAATTGGAACCGCCATATAGCAAATTGAGGATGGCTACAAATATATCTCAAGTAGCAATATATTATATATAAATAGAATTTGTAATATGCGCAGTACGTCTTACTGCTGAAAATATAGTGTTTATGCTGATATATCTTTTGACCGAAGAGAAAAGTGGAAAAAATCAGGTAGGTTTTATAATGGAGAATGTAATGAAAGATTTAATTTGACGAGTAAGGGTGATTGTGCCCAAAAGAGAGGAATAGAGAATTACTTGAGAAGGACTGGAACAAATTAGATACTGTTGTGTAAAGTTTACGTTTTGGCTATTGGGATGAAATTGGAAAAACGGAGGGGACTTTACTTTAGTTTGGACTCTGGTCAGGTAGGGCGGTCCTAATTTGAAAGCCTGGATAAAGCAGAAAGTGGAATTGAAAATGAAAAAGTAACGAAAACAGGAATGAACGTGTAATCCGCAGAAAGAGTTATCCATTATCCTTAATTTTCCAGATTCTTTTGATCTGGACTCCAGCGCACTTAGAGAACAATCCTTAGTTTACTTCAGGTCCGACAAATTTTCCTTTCTTCTACAATGCAACTTTGTTCTATTGTGTTGCGGTTAGCACTCAAACACTTGAATAAGTTAGAGCAATATTTTTTCTGGGGATAACGAAGTAAAAAACAATTAGAATTAATTCTTTATTATTAACCCTATGAAACTGATAAATGTTCAGAAACCATATTTAATTATTTTCAAATACATTTTACTTCATTGCCATTTTGGATTTGACAAGCTGACATACGGAATTAAGAAATTTTAACCAGTAATAGCAATAACACTTTTTTGTAGAGAATTGGAAATAGAAAAGCAAAAGACGGATAATCTTCTCTACTCGGTTCTGCCACCCACGGTGGCCAACGAGTTGAGACACGAACGACCCGTTCCAGCCAAGAGATTTGCCTGTGTGACTCTTCTTTTCTCTGGAGTCGTCGGATTCACCGAATATTGCATTCGCAACTCAAACTCACCCATGAAGATCGTTCAGCTCCTCAACGCCATCTACACTACGTTCGATGTGCTTACAGACCCAAAGAAAAACCCGAACGTCTACAAGGTTCGTCTCCTTTTTCGTTTCCCTTCTCACCTCTTTTCATTTCATTCATTTTCTCATCTTCATTCATGAAATTCCTTCCTCTACTCCACAACATCGACATTTCGATTTTCTATTCTCCTGGAGTCTCACCATTATAGCAGAGGAATCTTCATTTATATTTAAAGCAGCTCCCGCGTCACAGCCTCTTCCAAGCTTAGCCTCCTTTGTGCTAAATATTATCAATAAAACTATCCCTCCGGCTAGCAGCTGCAGAGGAGATATGAACTAAGCGTTCTGAATTCCAATAATATCACCAAGTCATTCTCTGATGTAATAAGTTTTAAAATTATAGAAAATTAAATGATACTAGGAAGATTTTTAAGCATATAAAAATTAATGCTGATGTACCAATTCCTTACAATTATAACCTTATTATTGCATACTTGTACATATTGGATAGGATGGCATGCATTTTAATTTTGTTGGATTTGAATTTCATATTAATACACATTTAAAAACTTTTATTTAAATATTTCATTTAATTATGTGTAAAATCTTTGAAAACAAGGTGGAAACAGTGGGAGACAAATATATGGCAGTGAGTGGGCTGCCAGAACCGTGTTTATCTCATGCAAAGTGTATGGCAGGTTTGGCTCTTGATATGATGGATCTAGTGGAACAAATTGAATATGAAGAAACTCAAGTGGTAAGCATATTTATTTCTACAGATTTTTAAAGAAACCGTAGGTACGTACAAGGCAGAGATACGAGATATTATTTTAGCGAATAAAATACATATAGTTGGGTGTACCAAGCCATTTAACACAAATATGAAGTTATTAGTAGTAACATCTTGTAAATATTACACAATAGGAGGTTACCAACTATGTATTTTATACAGAATACAGATGCACTATTAATAATATGTACTTTTATAGCTCGAAAGTGAAAAATATTTCCAATTAAATTTTTAAGGACGGGTTTGTTTTTCGCGAATGCTACTAAAGTGACTTTCGTTGATATCGCGTGTATACTCTGTATTGCATTTTTATACCGTTAATAACCAAATTTTGAAAATCTGAATCTTATATGAACTTTTCTTGTTCGTATTTGTAATTCTTTATCGCATATTAAACTAAAGTTTATCATCGCTTATAACTCTGTTCAGGAATCTTTGTTGATTTTATTATCACAACAATTACCTTGTTCCCATTTTAGTAATTCTATGTAATGATCCTAATTTAATTTTTTATTTTGTCATTGTTGTATGAAATTTTTTGTGAAGTTCGTCTCGCCCAATTCATTTGTGGCACATTTTTAAGACGATTTCTTTCTTATATATACATTTGTTTAACGCATCTTCAAAATGATTGTAATAAAAATAATAAATAGCAAGAGAGAGAGAATTTCTTATTGCTCTAAAAACAACTTTGGAAAAGGGAAAGAGCCCACCTACATGACTCGTAATTTAAGTGTCCAGAGATTTGTATTTTATGCTCTCTAGACATTTTAAACCTGAATAAACTTACATAGAACTATGTATAGCTATATACTGCAACTAATTTCTTGTATATGCGAATTAACAGAAGATAACAATAGGACTTCACTCTGGAGAAGTGGTGACAGGTGTCATTGGTCAGCGTATGCCTCGTTACTGTTTGTTTGGAAACACAGTGAATTTGACCAGCCGAACTGAGACGACTGGAGAAAAGGGAAAAATCAATGTTTCCGAAGACGCCTACAAGTAAATAGCAATGCTTACCTTTATAGTTAAAGCATGTCAAGATTTAACTTGAATTTCCTTTAAATTATTCGATAAGACGGCAAGAAATACTAACAGAATTTATTTGCGCACGTCATCAAAAGCGTTTTTCTGTTTGGGTCGTTTACTTCGACTAATCATAAGTACTTTCTTGTTATTAAATGCAGTGAGGAGTAAAGATAGTGAGCATTCGAATTTTTGACTAAGATCTTCTGTGGCCTGTAAAATCTTTCTCGTTCATTATTAGGCAGCCTCTGTATACGTTTAAGCTATTAAGACGGTGCAATCATCTCAAGCGTTTCCTTACACACTACTTCTGCCTATACAGATTACTTTGCTATTATTCTTACCAAAATAAATAAATAATATAATGAATGAATAAGTCTTTCTATCCTCGGCTCCTGCACTGCGAAGTTCAGAGCGGCCGTCATACTTTACATTGCGTAGGAACAACAGTAGCCATAAAAATGGAATTTCAGAATTCTCGTCCATCTGTTTGTTTTGGCCCTACACACACTGATAATAATAATTATAATATTATGTGTTCACCTGAACCATGAAAAAAGAGGGACTACAATAAAGAATCATAGCCATTACTCCAAAACTGAGCTTACCACCAAAACAATGAGTTGCGAAATAAATACAAATATCATCTATGGTCGAAGATGCATAACGTGGAGATGTAGAAGTAAAGTGGAAAACAAATTAATTTCGCACTGTTAGGGAAAAACGCATAATCACGTTTATCTAAATCTGGTCATTAACATAATAATATAAAGTGAGAAGAAGACCTGAATATCATGCTAATTATCATTATAATTAATAAGAAGTTAAATACATCCAAACGGTATAAAACTGACCTAGTTCCAATTTATTTGCTAATCGGTTTCCGTTTATCTCGATTTCCCGACAAAGAAAAGTTTGGAGAACAATAAATTGTATATACGAAGTTATATTCTCAGATTTGATTAAGAGTTAATACAATTATTTATTTATGGGGTAATATTATTCCAATGTCCAATACAAACTAAGTTGAACAAAGTAAGGAAAACAATAGTGGTATTATAATATATCCTTGTTTTAAACTCCTCTCTAGTTTTTGGAATTAAAAATTTGTTTAGGTGTACATTATAATGTAATTTAAGTATTCCCTGGAAAAATGAGAACGTAACCACAAATTATAATAAGTTAGCAATGGTGTTATAGCATAAGTGCAATGCATCCGCGTTGAAACTTTTGTAGTGTTAGATAAGTGTATCCACAAAACACGGTAAGTAGAAAGTTTAAAATATGACGAGGAAGACATTGCATTGTTTTACGCATTAAATTACAAGAAAGCATTTTAAGAGCAATGCGTATAGAAAAATCCCTTACCTTTTGCTTGCATATCTAGATTTTGTATTCACAGTAGCTGAAGCATGATAAGAGGCTTGTGCGTCTATAAAATATAATTTTTGCTACTCAACGCGTGAAAAGGTAGTTAATTATAATCTGTTTCTGTAATTTTTAGGTGGCTTCAGACGGAAGAGAATTACGACCCTTCATTTCATTTTGACTATCGTGGACCAGTTACAATGAAGGGAAAAGCAGAACCAATGCACGTATACTTTTTGAACCGGAAAACTCTGAAAAGTTCTTCGGAGATGCTGGGTCAGGGGGCGCCCTTAGGGGCCACTGCGCTGACTTCGCCCCTCACCCCCGAAAGGACGCAGGTGACTTCGGCCATTCAGGGTTCCATCGCACAATCTGCACCAGGGTGCCCTCCAGGGCGCATTTTGACTTCTGAAGTGGACTTGGCCGTCTCGGCCGTCACTCCGGAGGAAGAAAAGAATAGTAAAATATGACATCAGAAGAAAAAGAAACGTAAGTCACGCGACTGCGGTTCCTCCTCTCTCTGCCACCTTCTCTGAACACTCTACCGTAGTTAAGCACATGGAAATAAATAAATGTTACTCGAAAATCCGAAATCTTTATTAAAACGTGTCCTGCACACGCAGAGTAAGTAAAAAGTAATTAACTAGTATAAATAACCCTACATTTGCAATACCAAATTCCTAAAAGAGAACAATTATAGCATTCTTAATGTTTTCAGTCTCCATAATAAAATCAAATTCTTCTGCGGTATTTATTTCTATATAAATGTTTCCGTAAAACGTTTCCTCAGTATTAGTCTGCACTTCTTTAAATAGTGTAGATGCAAATTTTATCCCTTTCAACTAATTTACTAGCGTTGCCAATAAATATAGCGTTTCCTATTTCTAATCATGAATTGTCAAAAAATTTAGTATGCATGCCAGTTATTTATAATTAGTGGTGAATCCATGCATAAATAATCACTAATCTTTAATTCAAGAGAAATAAAACGGAAATAATCACTACTTAACCTACTTTACTTTAAAATTCTCAAATCTTTTATATAAGGTGTTGCATTCAGCGATTTTTTGTTGTGTGCGTTTTATGTGCGTTCAGCTGCTTATATTAAATGTAAATTTTAGCCAGTGGAAAAATCCACCATCATAATCCACTTCCAATTTGCCAGCTATTCATTTTACACCATTTCCCTTTTACCGCGTACTTATAATGTAATTATTTTCATTCAATTTCCTCCCAAAAGTAATATCGACAAGGATATTCATGCTTGAGGTAAACTTATTATATGTACTGTTGTTATTTATTGCATATTAATTGATTGCAATAAAACTAAATGGAACACCATTAGATTAATATACCTAAAATTAGTTTACTGATTTGTTATTAATTAATTAAAATTGTTAACGTAAAATATTTGCATAAATTTACAGCGTTAACTCATAAACTTCTTAATAATTGCATTGGTTTATGAAATAAGTCCAATAATTACTGTTATTACTAGCCACATGTAGGCGTGTAGAATGGAACTAAAATAAAATAATTTTGTGTATTTCCGTGCTTGTTAAATAATGTACGTGCGTATTTGTCTCCTACTTACGTCTCACAATTTTTACAATTTTAAGCACCTACGCTTTATTGTTGTACTAATAATTATTGACTACCATTTAAAAATAGATAGCTAGCATTAAATTGTTGAATACCTATATTTAGTTTACATTATAAGAAATCCAGTAATGGTAACATGTTAATTGTTTATCCATAATTTAATGTAGTGATTAAATAAAAACAAAGCAGCATTGCATCTGTTGTAGTTTTGCTATGCATTTACTGCTTTGTTCAACAAAATATTGTGTGAGAAAACAAAAAAATACTATTTATGCATGATAGTGATGTCTTAATTATTAAAAATTGTTAATATTTACTTAGCACATAATATAGTATATACTAATACAATGGTTATACGTTTAGTTCAGTATCCAATACATGAGTAATTTTAATTATTAGGCTTCTCTAATTTTTATTGATTATTCAAGCGAGATTAATTTGCCTATCCTGTTAATTGTGCGGTAAGCAATGAATAAGTTAAGAATTATGAATATATTAAAGCCATGTGTAATAATTTTCCAGCAAAAATGACCAATGAATCCCTCTGCCACAAAATCAGCAATTACCTACAATGTAGCTTACCTTGTTACAAAACCAATTAATGTGTGATAGTGTTAGTAATTTAAGAAAATATAATAAAGATTAAACACAAACTGAAAGCTACTAAATAGTAGGCGCTATTTCCAAGTGGAAAAACCAAAATTAGGTGTAAAAATACCGACAATGAATGTTGTGGGCGATTGAGTGTGACTGCATAGGTACCTTTTTAGCAACCAAATACAAATCACTGCTACCAAATAAAAAATTTTCCAATAAATAATTAATTATGCGTTGTGTACAAAAGTAAGCCATAAAATGAGGTAGCACCTATCATAGTATACGAACATTGTACAACATAAACGTTATGATTTTTGGGTATTAAAACTCAAATGATTATTGCCAATATTAGTGCCATGTTTATCCATTGATGTATTTATTCACAGAGATTTTCACAATAGTTGAATTTAAAATTAAGAAATACCTGTATCAGTACTTGTTGACAAAACACCAATAAATTATTAATAATTGTGATTGCCATGCTATAGTTTTGTGCAATGGAATTTTGTTCTGAATAAATTATTAAATATGAGTGTCGGTAACAAATCAGAAGAAACAGTTGTTGGCTTAATGTTTCATTCACAGATATGCAGTGACGCAAATAAGCTTTTGTTATGTAATAGTAATAACATTTATGATTGAAGGTTTACAAAATAGTATCAAATCGATTATAAAAAATACCCAAGAGTTAACTAACATCTACAAATGTAATTTTAAACTTATTGAGATCATTTAAAACGATTATGCTATGTACACAGTTAGGTGAGGATTTCAAAGAATATGTATGGAAATTGGAATACATTGGGCAGGTGAAATATTGCAAGAATACACATAAGAGAAGAGTAAAAGCTTTCCCTTCAGCTACAAACGAAGAAAAAACATAGAGAAGATGTGCACTTGATCTGCCATTTAAAAGACATAAAATTTTCGATATAGTTTCATGAGATTTACAACGTAGGAGAATATGTCGTAAATCGTAATTTGTTTGGCTTACAAGAGTTACATTGGCCATTAGCCTTATTTCTTTATTACATAAGCGTACAAATGGTAAGCGTCTACTTACATGCATATCGAAAACAAAGCGGCTGCATTAGCAGACAACAATAAAATAAAAGATGATTGTAGAGAAGAAAGATAGTTGAAGTGTGATGTTGAGTTTGTGTTCTTGTAAAGTGTGGGAGTAATAAAGCTGGTGAGATAAATTGGGTGACCGACTATGTAAACTAACAATTTAAGACCGAAGCCAAGTTAGTACGAATAGGTGGATTTAGAATTACGTTGTTGAATTGTTATTAGAGGGAGGTGCAGAGCTTAGAGCAATTAACAAGTCCAGAAGCAATGAAATCCCTTGATCAGGCACGTAATAACTTAAAAATTACGTGGATGAACTTTGGTGGCCTGGCCTGACTTAAACTTTATTGTGAAGCAAACAAATTGAATGGGAGGGAAGCCGTTGGGATTGCAATTCTATTACACGAAACAAAATTAATTGCAAAGTTTAGGTGAAGACATCGTAATTTCCACAGCTATACATAATAGACCCCTATTATTATTTAGTTGGGTATAAATATGATGTCTGCTTTTAGTTATGAAGCTTGAGTTCATTTAGGAGTCAGTCAGTCAGTATGTTCGTACATCAACATGAAACTACTTTAAACACCGTTGTTAAATGGAGCATTACACACGGTGTTCGTAATGTAAGATTCCACTCGCTTCTCTCCAAACAAACCATATAGCAATTAGAAGCTTCTTCGTTTACTTCGTTATGCTGTATTACGAGATGAGAAAGAGTCAGGCAGAGATTCCTCACTGTAGAACATGCAAAAAGTCCTTAGCTGCAGTAACGACGATATTCTCTGTATAAAATGGTAGTACTACTTACGTAGTATTTGGAATCCTCATTGAAAAGCCTGTACACTCAGTTTCCTATTCATTCTAAATTACTAAAGATATGTAATATTATTTTGTACAGTTAATCTGTTGCCCCTTTTCCACAATAATAGTAAAGTTGTAAACTTAGTCTTCTTGCAACATTAAGCAAATAATTCCTTGCCGTATTATAATTACGTTACTCTCTGTCTGTCTGTCTGTCAGTGAGTACTCAAACCAAGGTACACAAGCGAGACCCACATAAATACAAAACACTGTGTAACTCACATCATGCAATCGGCAGTCAGACGCGATTTATAAATTAATTTAACTATTATTTTTATGAGCGATTATTTTATTTCCTTGCTTAATGATATCAACCTCATCTCTGGTCGATCTCGTAGTTAAATGCAAAAGTAGGCAGCTCTCTAAGCTCTGTACCTACTGGAACAATTTCTTTTATAACAGAGCGATTGACGCAATATAAATATGTCTATGACGGATTGGTCCTACTTACAATTACACTCAGCTCAGTATTCTAATGCACATCTCTACATAATCTGCAAGGCATAAACCAAAAGCAAACGTAAAATAAACTTTATTATCGCAAAATCCAGATTTTTCTTTGATGAGAATAATAAATGTTTGCGATAAAGGCTAACATATTGTTTTTAATACTAAAAGTATTAGAAAATCGCATCCTCTTCAGTTTTAATTACCATTCGTGTCTAATTGCATTATAAATATCCACCTAAATAGATACAACCGACAGGTAACTATCTCTAGGTACCTAATACATCTAAATAAATGGTTATGAGGCTCATACTCTGTATTTACTTTTGATAAGTGTATCAAAGCAATACCGGATAATAAAATTGTTATGGAATACCTGACTACCTATGCATGAGTACCTAACTACTTATTGGGTACCTAAAGATCACAGCGTCTGCAGCATGGAGTCAGTTAAGGTATGTACATGTATTACAATAGCTATAAAAATGGATTTATCTGTAAATGCAGCATAGAATGTAGAATATCTCTCGCAGTTTTGTACAGCTTGCATAGAAAAGTCTCATAAAACCGCCGAACTGATTAAATGGTTAATACTAATTCTACTACTAGATATAGCTATTTAATTGATTTTTTCACATTTTCTTTGAAACTATGTACATACATTCAGTATGTTATGCCAAATGTACATTTCTATTGCCACACTACACTACTGTGCTACGCTACTGTGTGCAAAGCTGGTTGTGGTATATCCTAGGTACACTGTGACTACAACTTTGCAGATTTGTATTTATACACCCTGTGTTATATTAGCATTCCAAATAATATAATTGCATACTATTAAATACATAGTACATAAACAAAATTGCAGTTATCTACAATAGAGCGATAGTGGATAGTATTAGGTAGACCAGACGGTTTTTTCCTTCTAAAAATAAAAGGTAGAGAATTTATGTGTTGTAGCTACATGGAATAGAATGCAGAACGTGTATGCAGTAAATTACACATTGCATTATAGTTTGCATTACATGAAAGGAGTTGAGTGAGGCAAAAGAAGACCATAGTGTTCACTGACTTACCTGTGCCAGATAAGCTTTGAGAAAAAGGAATAGAAGGAGTGCAGCCCTTTCCATAGAGATTAAGAGCATTCTTATGAAAAATGATTATGCTGGTAATTAAGGTAGTGCTGAAGAAAAGCAAGCAACCCCCTGACTATCTAAGTGAGCCGAGTTGTCTGGCGAGTTTCTCGTATGCACAGTTCAGGTGAAGATTGTTGCATGTAAACAAAACTGACGTCTTTCCAAGCAACCTTGCCTCAGTTGCTTTGTAGTCTTAAAGCTGTAAGGTACGGACGCTGTGCACCTCGTTTTAAAAATTCATAGGAAAAACCGTTGTGCGGTACATTAATCAAGCAAACCATAACCTAGCATATAAACATAAACCATTAGAAGATTAAACCCCCAGAAGAATTTAAAAAACCTTTGCTCTTTACGCGCCTCATTGGAAAACTGTGGATTTAAAAAAAACATTGTTAATTGAATTGTATGATCATCTGTCAAATAACTTTGTCATTGTCACCATCAAGGAATAGCAATCTTTGAGAAAACGTTTTTCTGGATCAGCAGTTCCTTTCTTTGTTCATTGTGTGATTTTGTGTACAAGTTTAAATGTGAGTTGGTAGAAGAAGAAGAGAAGGCTGGACAGGACAGGAGAAGAGTTGTTGATTTTCAAATAGAATTGTGTGTGGGAAAGTGTAGGAAGCTATAGAGACTTTAACGAAAAGTTCTTGTCGAGAGATTCTTTGTGTCGAAAATAAAGTTTGTCTTTTATTTTCGTGGATTGACTGAGTGAGTGAGATTATTGTCAACTGAAAGTCAAGTGAGTCAAAGTCAAAATCAGAGTCAACCAGTATATTTGAACATTTTCGTACAGTGTGCAGAAGGAAACTCATGTCGCGGGTTTGACATTGTTTGCGGAATACAAGGACTCTTTTCTTACTGTACGTTGTTGATGTGAGAAGAGATATTAGCCAAAGTGCATAGGTATAATATATAAGGTGTGTTAGACTTTAGAATTGGTTGTGAATTTAGTTAACGTAAATACGATTTTTTTGTAAGGATAGGAATTTGAGTGTTTGGTAGTAGAGGAGGATACATTTTAATTGAATGGGAAGGAAAAGCATTGATCGGAGGAAACGAAGCATTTGAATGACTGAGCTGAGCTGTTGAAATGTGGAAACAATTGAAAAACGAATGCATGTAATGAAAGGAACCGTTTGCTCATCCCCTGTGCTCCTTCTTTGCAAATGACATTTTCATTGAATTTCCATTGTTTTTCCACTGACTAAGAGAGATTATTGTTAGAGAGCAAAGTAAGTTAAGTTAGACTAATTGTAAGTTGGTTGGATTGGGAAAACAGAAAATCTCACAAAGGAAAAGCAGCTCTGTTGTCTGTAGCCGAACGAGTGTTGAACTTTTCTTGAGAAATTCCTTGGAAAAATGTCCTCTTCAGAAAGAGCGGTAATTTACGTGGAGTCGGGGACAGATCTGTCTTCGCTGGCAAGCACATCAGCCCGTCACTCTTTAACTTCGCTGCGTGGACCGAAAACCAACTCAGAGAAGGCGTCCGTCGTGTCTGGCAACAATTATGTCATCAAAATACAAATCGGAGAGGAGACCGTGTTCAATCCTGTGAGAATCGACGTGTCGTCTGCAAAAGACCTGCGCCAGTTGAATGGAGTCACCCTGGTCGGGGAGGACTCCCCGTTGAACAGCAGTGGACAGAGTTCCCCGCGCTCAGACATGACGCCCCCGCCCAGAATCAACGCCGGCGCCATCCGCTTCGGCAGTGAGACCAGTGAGAGCGACACCGAATCGGATGTGTCCGCAGAATTCAGGCCCACGCCCTGTCAGGCTGCGCAGTTCGCGATGCGCGAGATTTGCGAGATCACAGAACCAAGGAGTATCATGAAACAGGCGGGCGCCAAATCCAAAGCCCCCAAGTCCGTCACTGTCACGTCGCCCAAGCAAACTCTCAAAAAGCAACCCGAATTTATTAGCCTGGTGGACGCATTTTCGAACAGCAGTAATAGTCACCTGAGCATTAATCACGGCAGAGCCTCCTTGGCCCTGGAAACAGAATTGAAAGAGAAAAAAGAGACTCCGGCCGCCCCCTTAATGAGTCCGCCGATGATACCCAGCCCTAAAGTCCCTCCCCCCGCGCTAAATACGGTCCCCGTCGCTGTTCAAGTCGCCAAGGCTGCGGCCAGCAAAAAGATAGTTGTCAAGAATATCGAGAAAATTGCTCAAAACAAGAAAATTCTTGTCGATCAAAATTCGTTCCATTTGAACGAAATCAACGATTGCAACGGAAGTGTCGCCAATGAAAAACCAGACTCGCTCAGCAATTTCGCTGGCTATAAGGATATCTTTGCTCGTACTAACAAAGAGGAACAGAGACAAATCATGAGTGACAAGGGAACCATTCGTGGTGTCAAAAACAGAGTCAGGGATGGAATCGCCACTTTTCTCCAGTCTACTGACACTAAGGTTAGTATTTCCATTTTTTTCACCCGTTCAAAAAAATTCCCCAAATATTTCTCTCCTCTGTTAAAATTTAGAAATTCCTTCCGTGCATTTTTATCTGCATTTATTCATTTAGGTATCGATATTCCTTGTCTATTACACATTACTATTTATAAAGTACACAGTATAGCTTGGCAAACTACCTGCTGTCTTATTATTGTTGATTTGCTCAGCGAATTACCTACAGATACATCATTGAACTGAATTCAAACCATCTGCTGCTCACTCACAATCAATTTACTGTTGTACTCATCCTCTCCGTGTATACCTTTGTTGTTGAAACATCTAATCTAATCCACATCTGCTATGTATACTCTGTCATGTCCTTCCCCAATATACATCTCTATCTCTAAACACTGTTTCCCATCTACAGTCTTTATATACATGTTACGTTCGTCTCTATATTTTCAGTAAACAAATCCACACAGTAAGCAACAAGAACCGTCCATATCTATAGATGCAATGCTTGAGACAGAAACTCCTAGCCTTAAGAGTCTGAACACTAAATACACAGATAAACACAAGAGTTTCAATACAGAAGGACCAAAATCAAAGTCAATCTGTACACTTGCGTAGTATATTGTAAACTGCTAATACAGACTTACTGTTAGCTGCAACAGAATCCAAACGTGATAAATCATCTCCATTTGCCTGATGCTGCAGATGACGAAGTTAAACGTGCACTACGATTATTTGTTTTGCTTTAGATTCGGAATAATGTGGTTTATAATATTATTTATATACCTTGGTGTCCGAAACAATTTTACAATGCAAAGCACAGTGCAAGTAATACAAATAATAATATTGACTGGTGTTGTCATTTATTGTGACTGGATGAAATGGATTTTGTGCAAAGCTGTTAATAAAGTAAAGAACATTTGTAGTCCATGAAGCATTTGCTCTCATCCAGATAAATTATGTTATTAGAGTCCTTCTGGTGTTATAGTTTAGTATTTGCTCAGTCAGTGCATTTGAATTAGTCTCGTTTTCATTGTCTGGCCACTCGTCTTGTCTGCCATGCCATGCCACTGACAATGACAATGATTTGACTATTGCCACTCTGTCTCTTTTGGCTGAGATGGCATTGCACATTGCTATTGTGTTGTCACTTGTCAGCTCGGACAAGAAAATCTGTGCCATTGTATTTATAGATTGTGGGACGAAGCAGTTCTCTACAATGGAATAAACTACTACTAGAACGGAAACAATGCATTCCATTAAATTAATACTCATTTTCCTTCTCACAACGCTTCAGCTACACTTTATACAAAACATAAATTACTACTGTTGATTTACAAATTCAATTTCCCAAAGATTTAGGACTCTGTTCAAAGGTCCCTATAAAATCAAACCCTTTTAAGAATGATATGCATTTAGATGCAAAACGTGGACATTTTGTGTATTTATTCCTATTATAAATCCCCAAGCATAGTTTACGTTACACAAAGAAATAAATATTTAGATTTAACAAAATTGGGTCTATTTTTCTAAATAATAAAGTTTTGGAATGGTTTATTTGCCAGAATTTATTTCTGCAGTGTGTCAAACTTAAATTGGTAAACTGAAATATGGGTGAATTGCAATAAAAGGTGGCAGAAAACCATCTGTTTTGACTGCGTTTCTATTTAACCCAGTAGTATCTCCTAGAATAAATATTTGAATGGAAAAGAACAAACCATTACTTATTTATGACTCTAGAAATTCTGTTTAAATTACTCTCTGCATTGTTTAGACTTGATCGTAAATAATATTTTGTTGATAGACAAAACACGAGAGCTAAGAGGTCAAGATTATTTCTAAGTAGGTAAACGTTTCGATTTTAGAGAATGGTGTATTAGCAGAGGAAGTCCATCTGCATTTGTGAATTAGAAATGCCTATGGAGTACACGTTTATTAAGCAAAGCACCTAAGTATTCGACAGCTGCCGTTTGTTATACTGAGTGCTATTTAATAGTTTAGGTAAACTCAATGTCATGTACTAATTAGTGATAAAAAGAGAACGAAAGGCAGTGGATTCGTTGGTTGAGAAAATAAAAAAGTTGCAGTCTAATGTCATTGTTGCACTAGGATGGTAATGAAATGCAATGATGTACTAGAATAATGACATGCATACTGAACAGCACTTACTGTAACAAAATAAAGATCCTCGTTTTCTGAACAGAAGTGAAAAGTTCTGAATAATCAAACAGACAGCTAGAGTGTTCATGTACAGTCGTCCTACAGAAACATGTGTACAGACACATACCTAACGTGTAAGTGTAATTTCTGTAAGTAATGCTTTAAGTCGGCTATAAAATACAAGGTCTGAGTTTGTACTGCTATATATGGTAGAGCAATGATTTAGTAGATTCTGTTTCTGCTGATGATTTTTCCTCTAAAAATCTTTACTGACGAGTGAGTGAGATAGGAAGGAAACTTATTGTTGGTTTACCTAGTCATTCGGGCATATATTAACTACTTACTTTATGTGCAAAACAAAGTCTGTAAATCATTTTCTTCTTCAGTAGCAAACTATACGCCATATAAACAGAAATTCATAGCATCATTTCTTTCTTATATATATAAAACACTTACTTATGTATGTTTCAGTGTATATTCTCATAGTTTCTATATGTATAATATCATATGATGTAAATTTGCACGTATTTCGAGCGTAACTTGCTAAAAGTTAAATGGATATATGTACTACTATATACTTAACATGGATTTTCTTGTTATTTAAAGCATGGAGGGAACTGGGATAGGATTGGAGTACGTTTACAGTGTATGTGATATATTATTTATTTGTGTTAGCTTTAAAGAGCGTATGTTAGAATGTTGGAAATAGTAAATATAAGTAAATAGATGTGTGGATAGGTACTTGCACAATAGTAGAGTCAAGTCATTGGAGTTCCGAGAGAGAAAAGCAATAGGGAAGAAAGATTATTGTATGATTGTAAGGAGTTGGGTCTGAATGGTTGCAACTTTGTAACCCGGATGAAATGTACAATAGATTGAAAGAATTCTATGCAGATATGCAAGTTAGTTAAAGTGGAGAGAAATGGATGGATGGAGGTTTCCAGATTGCGGCAGTCAATGGACCATGTC
The DNA here is from genome assembly GCA_020352615.2 of Yoshiicerus persimilis. NCBI lineage: Eukaryota > Metazoa > Arthropoda > Collembola > Entomobryomorpha > Tomoceridae > Yoshiicerus > Yoshiicerus persimilis. The sequence goes on from CM060170.1 coordinate 44,389,617, forward strand.
ATTCCTCACGATGAAATTACTGTCGACTGCTGCGAAATAGGAGCCGAGCGTTCTGATTCCTATTCCTCTTCGTTTATGGTTAGTTTAGAATAAACTGAGTTTACTAAAACTGTTTGCTATAATAAATTGAGCAGACAATAGATATAAAGAGGTACTGTTAAAACTGAATTTGATTTGTGTGTACTAAATATTTCGTATACTTTGCTGCCTGTACCTAACAAGAAGGGATAATGAAATTGAAGATGTTCATTTGATAATCGGGTATGATTTGATTTATTGATCTCATCAATTTACATCCAACTTATTGCATGGTACGTACTGTAAGGAGATACTTGTACTTACATTACATTTCCTGTTCGCAATCTAATGAAACGTCTTCTGGTAGTATTACACTGCAATTCTATTACATTACATCTGTATATTATAGTACATGGAGGTATACACAGATTAGGATGATACGAATGCAGGTAGTTGCTTGTAAGTAGGTAGATAATTTTCATTACTCTCATTTAAACGAAATCCATGTGTGTAATGGGTGTAGTGCAAAAGGAAGAATGTACACACATTATTACAATCACAATTATTTTACAACAGTCACAACAATCAGGTGTCTTGTTCCTTCGAGATCTAGTTTTCCGTATCAATTTAAGATTGCTTCGTACTTAGCATTAGCCATGTCTCTTTTCTGTGTGCCTCACCGTGGATGTTCTAGTAAGTATTAAGTACGGAACAATGACATTCTCATTTTTCCTGTACACAATACTACTGTTTCATATATAATCTGCAGTTATGTTCACCAGCTAGGTTATCTATTTGTGTTGGATGTTGGATTCGGCCGATTGTAATTTATACCAGTTCTATTAATATGGATTTCAAGAATAAATGCCAATAAAATTCTTCTTGGGTCCTTATATAGCCTTTGCACTGCTTTGGTTTCGTTGGGTATAACTAATATATATAGTAATGTTATATAACACAGAAATGTTTTCACATTGTGTTATTTATTTGATTGAATTCATTTTATAGTGCAAGTAATAATACTTACGAGCAACCGTGTAGTAAATTTGTTTAAAATAACTTTAATTTACTTCGCCCAAATCAGATAGAATGAAATGGACTGGACTCGCAGCAGTTACAAGTTTGAACTGCTCTGGTTTACAAAATGATATTTAAATGCCATTTATACACTACTCTGTATATTGCACCATTTACTACTACAGAGACTATATTTGGTGGAGAGTTTTCAAGAGCACTCGAGTATTTAGTATTAAGTAGCAATTCTATCTTAATATTCATCTTTTCAAAGTCAAGAGTTTTATTCTGTGCAAACGATGTAGTTGCAGTCCCAACCAAGTCTGATGTACATTTATTAGTCAATTCTGACTAAATGATTTCATGTTCAGATAAAAGACATGTAAGTTGCACTCCTGTAATATTTTGCTGGTTACTCCGTAAGTGGCATTTAGCAGAGCTGTGATTATTATTTACGCACTGAATCCTCCTGGCAATAAAGTAAAGAATCTTTTGGGTCTTTCGCTTTGCAATTCAATTCATACCATTAAATAATAGGCAGATCCTTTAAGTCTGGCTCGTGTGCTAAAAGCCAAATCTCTTTCGTCGTCACATTCATTCCATCCAGAGATCCTATTATAAAGCCTCTGTCTGCTAACACAATGAATACAAGTACGTTTTCAATAAGTACGTCCCATAAAATAATGCACTAAAAAGTAATACAATAGAACTGACAACGATTTCCACTGAAATAAATACAATTGTTAAGAATACATATATAGGCATGCACAATTCCGAGTTGTATTTAAATCCAGAAAAGAAAATAAATCCAATTTGCAGAATTCTGTCTTGAGTGAATATGTTATAAAAATTTCGGCATTGTAAAAAGTTGAGAGCTTCTAGTGATGGGTTTTGTCTCTCTTGTCCCCTATACATTTATTTACAAAATTATTTCCACTATCATTATTTTCTTCTGCGATTTATAATTTGCTGCTTGAGTCCATAACATTAACAATAATTGACATTATTCTACACATGCTTGCATACCAATTTGCCCATATTTGGTTTGTTACTGGATCGAACAAATGGGGTTTTATAAGGACAATAGAAAAATACCTTACTCACCATTAAATTAATATATTTACAATATAATTACATGTGTGTAACATTTTATTTATAATAAATACATTAAATGCCACTTAACGATCATTTTTTCAATCAATATATTTCTATGTGCAATGTTCACTGTGTACCAGTAGACCTAACTACGTTTCTGTAATTCTATAAATTTAATATTTAATACAAGGCTGTATTACGGCCTATCATTCATGCTGGGTTGCAATAAATCGTAGTGAGTGAGCACTCGTTGGCTTAATACGTTCACACAGGTACACAACTTGGACTAAAAATCTTAAATAAATTAGCAATTTCAACAATAAAGCCAAAAATGAGAGATATGATAATCAAGAACACGTTTCGTTCTCTGAACTTACAATTAGAATAATTCAACACAAGTACATACCAGATAAAAATAGGAATAAAGTGCTTACATGCTATTCTACAATATACCACTTTGCGATTTCAGTTGTATGTATAGTGAATGCTAACTAAAATATACCTACAGGCAAAATCCAACTAAGTTCAGGTTACAATATAGCTTGTTTAAGGTGAATAATAGTTTCGAACATACTAAATATAGTAAAACAACAGATAAGCTCGTCTGCTGTTCGACATGTATGTGGTTTGTTTAAAGCTATGTGGTACTGTACAAAGCTAATTTTGCAACATCCACTTTTATATGCCACACAATGCAATTTGAATTAAAGTACTTCATTTATTTAGGTATAGACCCTCCAAAGTACGAGGCTCAATAGTAATAATAAAAGAAACTACTATATATGTCGGCAAATGATATTTTTTCTTCAGATAACTTCATCTAATTCTATCCCCTAATTACACACACAAATAGCCATGTTAACTATTGTTATACTCAGTCAGTCATTTACTATTAATATCAATTTACAAACATGTCTATCTTATCTATTTGATTTCTTGCCCGAAATGAAGCTCAGAAAAACCTTGTCATGTTTTAAGAAAGTTCTCAAAAGTAGATTGAGTTCTTGAAACATTTTTCACTCTTTCCTTCAGTCATTCTCCTTCCATCTCTTGTATAATAGTACACCAACACCACCATCTAACTTTATATTTTTCATATGAATGTACAAAGCAATTATACGCAGCCAGGGGCTTACTTAATTATATTATTTTGTGATATATGTACATACATAGTATAATCGCCATTATATATAATCACCAAAAGTTTACCATTTTCCGGGTAAAATAAGGCGGGTAGGCCAAAGATTTTATGTATCAAAATCATTTTATGGAAAAAAGTCTATTTTTAAAAAGTTTAATTAAAATCGTCTTACGACAAATTGTAAAGCAAGCCATATTTAAAAAATTAGTCCAGTTGTTAAAATTAAATTAAGTCATCCTAGAAAATATGGTAAGTCAATAGTCATTAAAAATAACATGGCGTATCCTATTCGTCTGAGTAAAGTAATATTTTATTAGCCTACATTTTCTGCATCATATTACTTTTGAAGTAGTTTCAGTTTTATTGCTTTATTACTTACAAACCTATTCATTGCTATAATAATGATATAACTTAAAACAAGCTTTCTGCTAGGTATTTCACATTTTTAAGTATTTAGTCAGCAATTAACACGGTACATATAATCTATGTATATGTATAGTAAGCACTAAGCACCATTTCCACAAAAGTAGAGTATGTAATTGTTGAACATTTGAGCTAAATGCTTCAAATTGTAAATGCAGTTGAATTGATGCATACAAATGGGAATAAATTGATTTCGGAACTCGAGAGCAATTAGCTAAAGCAAAACCAAATGATCCAATTTAATTTCAAAAGCATTGCATCAAGATTCCTTATCTAATACTCATTTGCCACACTTCCCATAAAAATAACATAATAAAAAAGGATGTTTGAGTTGGTGGTTGATGATTTATCACTGCCATTTCTAATTAATATTAAGAGAATTCACAACAAATGTTTAACACTCACCATTTCTTTGGATTTTGGCAAATATTTGGAGCATCTGTTTTAAATGCATAATCATTTTTATGAAGCATGCAGAAAATACGTAATAAATGCAGTTAATAACATACCAAGATCAATAAACACTTGCTGCTAAGATTAATTAGTTTTAAAAATTAATTAGTAGTGCATGATAATGGTGGAAAATGGTTTTGATGGATTGAAAGAATTTTCGTATGATTTGAGATGCTTTGTACAAGAAATAAAATTGTTATTGACTTAACATGTTGTAGCAATGCATAGTTTGACACTCCTAAAAAGTCGGTTTGGGTATGTACCTTATGCTGTGCAAGACCTGTTCAAAGTTTTAAGAAGAATTTGCATAAGTAATGGTATTGCGCCGGTACATTTATATTTAGCTAGAAAAGTAACTTTTGGTACAACGAGGTAAGTCATGTTTAAATTTAAAGGAGTAAAAGTTTCTTGTTGCAAACATGGACCATAACTTGTTATATCATTTGCAAGGAAAAGATTAGTACTGACAATGTGAGAGTGGAGTCCAGTTTGGATGAGGGATATATTTTGTTTGATGATCTGTTGGTGAGATTAAACAGGAATTTTAATTTTATGTGAAGGCCACGCTTTGAGCGCACATTGCAATAAATGTAAGTCTGTCAGGTCAAGTAAGTAAGCTTAGGTAGGAAAGATTACAATGCAATAATAATAGGGGAAGAGTTGACTGGACGTAACAAAACACACTTTTATGCATCACTAATGCTAATCCTGTTTAAGGTATTTCTCGTTCTTCTCGGAATGCTTACACCTTATGTATTATCCTAGGTTAAGTTATTTTACTTTGCGAAAAATTCCATTGGCATTCTTTGAGTGCTTCTTATGATCACCGAAATCCCATTGTGTTCTGTTGTAATTACTGTTCCATGGTGGCATCATGCCAAAAAATGGTCTGGTATTACCTGTATGCTAATACGGCCACAGTTTTGTCAAGTATTTTGCAGTTGTGCAAAATACTTACCACCTTATCCTAAGTATAAATTTTGTGTATTAGAAATGGAAAAGGGAAACAACTGGTACCAAATATATGCTTAACACTGAAGTTGTTACTCTGCCTGCTATGCATTTCTTGAATTTTGTATATTTAGGTAGGAACAATAAATCCTTATAAGGATTACGAATTACCCATCAGTAATTAGAATATCTGCAAGGTATTTCGACGTTTGGATATATGTACAGATAGCTATTTATATTAGTAGTAGGTTTTTCAATCCACTATTTCTGTAATGTAATGATTATGAGAAAAATTGCTTTAAAATTATTTTGTAGACTACCTTCTCATAAGTATCTATACTTTTCCAGTCTCTTACTTAGTACGGCGGAAAAGCTTCCCGCTAATTATTGTTTCATAAAATAAAATTTTAGTAATGCGATTTAGTAAGGCTACTTCAGGAAGTAATACCAAGGAAAACTTTGAAAATCTAGTATTGCGCAACGAATTCCCTATAAAAATAAACACGGACCTTCTTAAACAAGTTCAAATAATTGGTGAATTATTTTTTAATATTTCCGAAAAGTTTAGTGGATAACCATTTAAAATTTTGTGCGATAAATCTGAGTATTTGTCAAATCTCTCTTTTCAGTTATTTATAACCATGTGAAACTTTCTTACAGTTTACTTCTTCATTTAGATAACGTCTTATATTTTCGTGACATCCTTAACTGCTTAAATGCGCCATACGCCATTTTTTCTCCTTCGCCTTACCTACTACAGCATTTAATTGTAACAGTAGTGTCTCCTTATATCATATAATGTGTCTTTCTGAATGTGGATCATATAATATCTAAAAGTTATTGCGTAAATAATTTATAATGAAATGCATACATTGTTATTAGGGAATAACGAGTGAGAAAGAAGGATGAAAGTGTGCGTATCGGATGTAATGAGAACAGAGATAATGAATGGATGGTATTATATCATCTTGTACATACATAGACTTCATTTAGGATTTTGATCTAGCTGCGTACGCCCACGAAGCAAAGGTATTCATAACAGATACAAAGGGAGTACAGTATAGCTGATGTACAAAACACGCACATTCTCATTAATGAGGGAGTAGTGCAATAAGAGTGGAGATGTCTGTGTTACGTAGATGTGCAGACTCACAATTCTCATTGTTTCCGCAGCAGAAAACAAAGTAGGCGAAATATTTTACGGTGATTGTCTCTTGTGCCCTTGCTGACCTACAGGTTCGGGTTCATCGTTTCTTCTGCTCTGTCTCTCACATGAGCTCACATCTGCCATTCTTCTTCATTCCATTCATTCTCTGTCAGAATGCATCAGTCTCATGCCCTCATCTCATCTTATCAATACACTACATGCACAACACACTACTGACTCACTGACTCATTGAGAACCAGCCAAATCAACACAACCCCATAGAATTATATATACCTGTCCTGAATTCCATCTGCAGCAGAATCTTCTCAGCTCTCGGGGCTCTTCACCAATCATTTTAGTCGCTTTTCAAACTAATAATAATAATATCACGTGCTCAAATCGCTATTCTCTCCATTTTCTATCTCTATTGCAAAACACATGCAAATTGCGAACTATTTAAATAGAAACCTCTGACCGTGAGTACCTCTACCATAATTAAATTAATCACCTTCCTTGGTAAATAAAGTAAGGTTTTATTTGCGCAGGTTCCTCATTTACAAATATATTTGCAAACCACAGTATTTTACATTGGCAGTAGCAAAATGCAAAAAATTAGTGCATGATGGGTTATACTTTGAACCTTTGGGAGGAAAAAATGGGAATATAATGTATCATTTGATTTTACCTATTAATTACTAATGGATATCAAAACAATAGCTTATAGCGCATTACTAAGGGTCAACAAAGATAACCTGACCTATGATTCCTGTGTAATTTAATTAGATACATAAAAATGAAATAAGGGAGATAATTATTATGTCCTATACTATGAAGTAGAGTGCAATTAGTAATTAGATACATAATGTAAAGGCTCTATAACTTAGGATGATTATTTTGTTGTAGGGTAACAATAATGTCGTTGGCCACTCAATTCAGATAAAAATAAAAGTAGCTTAGGGTTAGGAAAAATTTAAAATGGCATTCCTTGACAATATGGACTCGCAAATAAAAGAAACAATAGAAATAAGTAATAAAATACGGTAAACGTGATTTTTGAATGACAACGTATTGCTATATAGCAATAATTGCGAGTTAATGTATTCTTAGCGCAAACTAGTATTTAGGTATCAAAGAGAAATTAATTAAGTGAGGAAGCAGCAACAGTTTCCGAGTGACAATAGACGAATAAGCGTTGAGTTGGATTTTCTTTAGAGTGGCTTCCACTCCTCATACGCTTATCCTGTGCTTTGAGCCTTACGCAGGTACAGCTACTAATTAAATAAATAAAAGATAATAAAAAGTCAAACAATAAGCCGATACCTAAGTACATAATAAATCCTTTCTCACCTCGCAGCTATAACTGTTGCTTGTTTGACTTTAGTTTTTACTCTTGATTTCTCTTCTTGTAGGCAGCTACGCATAAATTAACACAATTCTACTAGAAACGCTTACGTTAAGACCAACTTATAAATAACTCGATCATCTAATTAAATAGATCCAAACCAGTAGAGTATCATTCCATTCTCCTTAGAGCATTTCAACAATTAACTCTTACCAATGTAATGTAGAGTGGCAAATATAGAATTGACGTGATAGTCAGTTCCTTAAAAAGCTTAACTTTCTTGCGCAGAAAATTATGGATATTAATTTGTCTCTTTGTCTGCTCCTTCTTTATATCTATTTTATGTCCTATAATAGCCATTATAGTTAACGTAGAACATGGACCAAGGTTTCTTTGGTAATTTAATTTGTGTTTACAAGACACTGTGCAATTATCTGTGTACAGGGTGTCACTAAATATAGACTTTGACCTTTAATAACTCAAAAACGGTACCACCTATTTAAACATGCCAAGTACCCTTGCAAAGAGGACAAAATTTTAAACAATGCCAATTTGTCAATAGGAAAATCGATAAATTTGGGCTCCCGGAAAATCTCGAAATAAAAAAATGAAAACCTCCTGCCTGTGACCTAGTGGGTTTGAAAAACCGATTTTTCACTGTGTTATTTCGAAATTTTCTGTCAGGCCGAATTTACCAATTTTCCTTTGATAAAATTGGTTCCGAATTAAAATTTTGTTCTCCTTGCAATGGTAATTGTCATGTTTTAATTGATAGTACCGTTTTTGAGTAAAGATCAAAATGTATATATATCATTTAGTGACACCCTGTATATAATGAGAAAGGATAAATAATTCAATAAGCCAATACATAGTTGGCAATGTTTTGATGCATATTTACAATTCCAAAGTGATGTTATTTTCAACAGTACCAAGTAAATAATGGAATGGGAGCTGTCGAGTTCATTTACACGCGCACCTATATACATTTTGTTGTTTACAGTACTGCTAATTAATTAATTATACTCTTTCCTGTGAGAATATTTACAATTTCTGTTCTAGTATTTGCGAGTGGATAGTCGCAATGTGCAAAAATAGATATTAAGTGAGGATTTTTTGCCGACGTGACTAAATGAGTGAACTTATTGTCTGTTCAGGTGAACTGGCGTATAAACTCACAACAAAACTTGCGAATGCACCCACAAATGCAGCTCTATCCTGCCTTGTTCATCAGCAGCAGAGGTGCAGTTGCATATCAAATAGAATAAAAAGTTAATTATTATTCATAGATATTGTCTCACTTCTAGTGCTACATTCACATAAATACAATTGTAATATTCCGGTCATAAGAGTAAACATTGCTTTGTCTATTTAGTACCTGCTTCAATAAATTCCTTCCTCTATACGTTTTTTAGAATTATCCTCATAGATCATTTAATTGCATATTACTTGCAATAATCTTATCATTGTTTACTTCTCACAAGCGCCCAACTGTACAATCCTAGTATACAGAGTACAGAGTCCTATTACACTCTTTCAAACCTACAAAAAATCATAATTGAAAACATACAAAATTGTATGCATTGAAATCGGATGCATACTTATCTTATTATTGAACACCCATAATTAGGATATTAAATACTCAATTTAACAATTTCCCTTTGCGTGAGTGTACAGAAATAGGAAACAGTACAGAGAGCAGATATATTCATACAGTTTTAAAATGGATGCATTATTCTTCTATAGTAATTTAATGATATAATTTAAATGCTATTCCAGAATTTAAGTGTAATGTGCTCATTAACACATACCTAGGAGGTAAATAAGCGATTCTACTATAATCCGTGTGAAAAGAATTAAATTTTGGAGAGTGAGAATTTAAATAGTAGAGAAGAAGGGTGAGGCCAATTTGGCTAATGCATATGCAGTCTGAAAAGTGATTGGAGGGGAAATTGTCGTTTAGTGAAGGAATTGCGTGTGTGCCAGTATTGGATATCTGCATACCAGAAGGATGCACAGATACTTTGTTCCTATATTTTCTAGGTCGTAAAAATAGGCTAAACTTGACCATCACCATTCATCATCTCATAAATAAAGTGCACAGAGGCAAATCCTGGGCTCTCGACTCGTCTTGGCTTGCTTACTAAACTATCATCATCTAAATTCTGTGCAGTTGTGTTGGCCAGCATGAATTACTGTACGGACTCTAACTATACTCACCAGTTTTGCCTTACCGCCATGCATTATGCATGTCTATTTCAAATCCACATATAACGGCATGGGAGTACAGTGCAATTTCATGTTTCGTTTGCAAAAGAACTCTCTGTACTTAGACGCCTTCTAATATAATGTCTACTTGCAAAAGAAACATACCAATTCACCAATGCACTACTGCTGCTCAGAATTTCTGCCTTGCGGTACTCGGCCATAGTCATCGCTAACTCACATTTTGGTTAGTTAGTAGCTACCTAATAGTAATAGGTATTCCCATGAGGTATAATATTAGACAAGTCAAAACTTAAATGCTAAATCAAATCCAACCTAAGTTTAGGGTGCATTTGCAAAGAACGAACACTCTCCTAAATCGTTGTTCGTACTTGCGTGGAATTACCCAAGCCACCATCAAAACAATCCACATGACAATACTCACTCAAATACCAGCTTGCTATTTATGCCCTTTTACTTGTACTCGTATACATACCAGCTTTCCATAACAAATACCATTCCTACTGGATTATTTGAAGAGTTAACTTGTGTAGTGGTTTCTATTCACCATCCCCTCCCACTCATCTTAGCTATATATATTATTTTGTTAGGTACACCGCTAAAGATTAAATGCATTTTTCAGTATTAATCAATCACTGCAAAAATACTGGTGAGGCTGCGTACAGTTGTTTCAAAAACAGCTGGGAAAACTGAATATTTAATGGATGGTAAATAGATAATGTAATATAGGCGAAAAGAAGTTGTATACATTTAATTAATATGCAGTAGTTATAAATTATGATTATTTGAAACCTACCGAAATTAAAAATCGTAAAATTAAACAACTTTTGATACTCATTTTAATGACTACTTAGAAGCGAATTTAATTAGTGATACAAATAAAAGAGTTAATATATGCACCGCAAACGGCAAATATTTTAAAAATTATTATGTCATTAACAAAGTAGAAAAAAGCTAGATTTTACAGTAGAGAATGTTATTAGTCCATTTTTGAATATCTAGCAGGAAGGTCAGTACGTGAGTTCAAACTGATATTAGGCGCATTCCTGTGCAAATACATAAATTAATATGAATATTTAGACACCTTTACTGTGTTTGCATCTCTGAAAAAGTAAGCTAATTATGGGTACCTAGATTTGGCATCCTGCATTCCTAGGAAAACATTCATAACATTTTAACATAGTATAGTGGAGGAGCCATTATAAAAATACATTTATAAGTACAATGTTAAAGATAGGTACGTATGCACGTCGTACGTGTTAGGAAACTGTTTTAATTGACGTAAGATACTCTTTTAATCTAGTCTTTTTAATTTGATGATACAGTTATATAGCTTAGTCGCAGTTTATTGTTCTGTGAGACAATTGACAAAAGATTCGTATGCATTTTTGTTCATTGTTGGTATGCACTTTTATTATTTCTGCTGACTTTTGCTATTCAACTTTTGTAACTTGAGCATACACTACTTACTCGAAATATTGTTGCAAGTGTTGGTGTCTAATTGTGTAGAGTTTATTGGCGCAAACGTCCAAGGGAGTCCTGAGATGAGATTGGAGTGAATTGTTTATAAATTGACCCTAAAAATATTTAGGATGGTGTTAAAGAATTGGAATTAGCTTGGGGTTAGGTATTTGACATATTTTTGGATGATACGTATGGAGAGTGGAGGAGTGCAGTGCGGAGTGACATTTGTATTGGTAATAATAAAGCAGAGAAAAGAAAGAGTAGTGTGCGGATGGGTTTATGGGCGATGAATGAGTCGACTGGTTTGGTGTATTTGTTTGTGTATTTGGATCTGTTCGTGTAGTGGAGACACGAATAATTTTCATGTGGCTGAACTCATCGTTTAGAATGTTCATTGCACTATTATTGTGTTTGTGCGGTATTATGGTGTTCTATGGTAGCTGGTAACGTGGTTTGTCATTTTGACGATAATATGTCCCTGTCTTGTCTTCCTATTAGTTTTGTCGCCACTTCACACTCTTCTTTTGTAAAACAGTTAATTTATTTGTTCTACCTACATTTTACAACGTTTCTTTGCTTTTCATTCAATATCCTTCCTAAATCTTTGGTGTTGTGCTTAGGAGTCACTCTCGTAGCCATGCCATGCCAGGAAGAATCCTATACTTTGCTAAATTCTAACTGTCCAACTGCTACTTGCTATTTACTACTGTATTATGACTACTACTATAAAAATCTATGGTTAAAATACTTATAAGGCAAATGTATTATAACTTGTTCTAAAAGATACCTATCTACTAACAATAGGAATTCCATTTGACTGTATCGCTGTCCTAAGTTAATGTACTTTTGAAAAATGAGACTAGTTTGTATGCACTTATTATAATAAATGAATACTAATACATACGTAAACACTAACAGTAATAAAAGCTAAGGAGAGAAGAAGGTGAGCAATCATAATACTATTTACTCCACTATAACTATAGGGTGCGTACTCGTATACAATGCAGTCCTCGTGTACACATTGTATACTTGTGTAGTAAAGACAATTGTACACAGAACTTCCTCGCCTTTTTTTCTATCCGGATGCTGGTGAAGTGAAACTCGTTAATTGACTCATCTCGCTCAACTTATTTCATTTCAATAGTAATATCTCGTCCGCTGTGCTTTCGTTGCAAATTTTCCATTTCTTGTCTTCATCCGTAGATACTTGGCATAGTTTATTTATTTATTACCCATGCATCACTAATAAAATATTTGTAGATTCAATTAGGTACCCAAAATAAAGTAACTATTGACAGTGTAAGAGGACACACCTTAAGTGAGGATCTCAGCCGACAAATCTTACAATCTGATCGTCAGCTTGCTCTACAAATAATTCGAGAGTCATTTTAATTAGGAGGATGAAAAGTCCTCAAAAATCCTCCAGTTCAGTTAAATGGCCTTTTGTTTGCAGTAAAAGTGGTGTGGATGTACTTTTCATGTTTTCATAGTGTTTGCAGTCGAGTTAAGGTTATTATGATAGTATGTCTGTAAAGAAGCACTAAACGCAACATAAACAATAAAACGGAGTCAGAGAGAGAAAAGGGATTCAAAGGTCATTGTGGTGTAGTGGCAATAAAATTCCTTGTCAGTCGAAGAGCTACAGAGAACAAAATTTTATTTGCTTTGACATTAAGTCAACGTACTACGTATACTGTACTTATGAAATGTTTACTATGCTTACCAATTCACTGTCTTACATTTTTATTCGAAAACTTTCTCAATTGTGTTTCTGTCGCTGCGTTGAGTCACCACAGGAAAGTACGTACATAATAATAATATGTGTCATTTTTGAATATGTGACCTGACCAACCTTGTTGGGAATTTTATACTTTATTGCATACACTCTACGCAGATATCTAATCCATTTATTTACATGCCTACTTAAAGCTCTTCAGTTGGCCTGTCAGTCATTAATCTCTCATTTTAGCCATAATTTATGTAGCATCCTTCTTTCCTTTCGAAATAAAATGTTAAAATAAACATTATTTAATAAGACTTGCTATAAAAACGACCATTTCAATAAAATATTATTTCGGAAGAGAGGAAACTATTCATAACTTGTGAAATGGAGGAGATTCATAGGTTCCTTCAATTTTACAGTCGCTTGAATTGAATTTATTTTTCATTGGCGTGAAATTGCATATTGCAATTAGCATTACAGAACTGACGCTTAAATTAAATAACCGGAAAATTGACGGATGTGATAAAACACTTACGAAATCTTTGAAAGTGAGAGTATTGCATGAATCATGGACTGACGTTTATGTAAGTGCACTCACAAAATGTATTAATAAACTCAAATTGCCTTTCGTGAGGCTTTAATTTTTACTTGACAATGCAATGTTACCAACGCATATGTTTTGTTTTAACGAGCAAATGATGCAAGCCCACATTTGAGAAAGTAACATTTTGCATTAAGTTTCAAATTTGTTTTTCTCATGGATTGCGTTACTTCACTCGTAGTTAATTTACATAAAGACGTTTTTCTTGGTTTATTCAACAAGTTTCTCTGTGTTTCCTTAATTTGTTTGGCTTGTAAAACAGCAAAATATTAAACACATTGATCAATTAGTAATACAACTTGTATCAAAATTAAAATAAACTCCATTAAATCATTTCACACATGAAATATTCCGAAACGTGACTTTAACTAATTACTCCTTTGCAAATAAGCATCTCTAAAACTTCATTCTAATTCCCTATTAATTAAGAGTGAATTGCTAAATAAAAATGGGCCAATATTTTTGACGAATTCAGTAATTAATGAACCTGTACGTTACTACTACTTAATTACTGCGCTATTTAACAAGACTTTCATATCCTATTAATATTCACATCCCATTACTATTTTGCAAATTATAAATGCTGTTAAATTACGCAATCCTAATTACATAATTAAATTACTGGTGTATCAAAGAAGTACAAAAAGGCTATAATCGTTTTTCTCACTTTGGTTTTTGTACTAATTAAGAGTCATTCTGTACAACAAGAAAAAAATCGGATTTATAATAAACTTCATTACATCTGTTTATTCACAACTCAATGATTTGAGGTAGAATGTAAGTGAACTAAAGTCTGCAGGATTTTGTGCCCCAGAATTAAGGTACATATCACCTTCAATCTGACAAATTTTTTCTTGTCCACTAACTTTACGATTTCAATATAATGGAGTTTATATTGAGAAATTGGAGTTAATTTATGACGGAGTAAATGGATTGTGTGCCCCAGCTTTCAATTTCATTCTTAAAGAGTAATGGATTTGATCTTGAATTAAATGCAGTTGAAAAAATAGGAGGAATTGAAGATCCTAATGCACTGCGGTTGAGTTTGCGGTTGAGATTTGATTCATTTACATGTAAAGAAAATTTCTTGCTCTTCATTACATTTATAGTTACTTAGATGTATTTCCCATGAAGACATTACACTTAACACTTGACTTTGCTGCAAAAATTCCAATGCAGTGTGAAGGATTTAGATGGTTAGCAGAGCAATAGCATAACTATAAAGAGAATTACATTCACAAATGTATAAGTAAAATGCATATGCAACGGACGCTTACCTACTTTACTACTTTGTATTTATATTCGATGAATTTCTGTAGATTAACTAATGAAGGTCTGAATTGTAATATTTGTTTTAGAAAAGTAAAAAGTGATTGGATGTTCATGTGATAAAGCTTGGTAGTTAAATTAAAATATGAATAGTTGTCCAATAAAGTAAGGTAAATAGGCAGATGGACGGTGGAAGCGTACTAATCATAGTGGACGGAAAGTGTAATTTGAAAAGTATAATTTTCATGATTATAAATTACGACAATGGAAGATGAGACGTGGACTCTACAGGACAGCATTCAATTACTGTGCAACGATACGTTCACACACAATTCTCGGCTGCAGTGCAGAGATGTGCAAATATTCGCTGTGGGGCATATACTGTAAATTCTCGCATTAAGTGGCTCTGCACAGAAATACGTTGGTCCTGAAAGTATGTCTACCTTGGGAGCAAATGTGTGTTGCTACAGATCCGATAGGTATGATAATGATATGAGAAGTGAGTTTGGCGTGCTATGCGTGTGTGGTAAGCTGTCACAGTGAGTCAGTGCCGCATTACAATTTGCGATGCTCATTCATTCATGAAATAGTCGGGCGGATGTGCAGTCTGACGATGCATGAGGATTCATTAGGAACAAAATCTTCCGAAAGCAAAAGACTTGATGGTCTAATTTGATTTGGTTTCCTATCATCTCCATTCTCAATGCTAAACCAACCAATGCCACATTCTGTCCTTTAGTTTTTATCCGAGTGCAGCCTAATAAATTGGTTCACACACTTTTTGCATCCAAGACACTACAAAATAGTCAACCTACACAAATTAAAAGGGTTTTATGGGTAGGTGAACCATTCCATAGTTTCCACAACAAATTATCACAAACAGTACATACTTTGAAAGAATTTGCAGTAACAAAATCCTAAGTGCAATAGTCTTATCAATTCCAATATTTTTCAAATGAAGATTTTTGATTCTTGATTTTGGTAGCGCAGGTATACTAGTTAAGAGAATGTACCAATTAATTCTACACACAGGTGTATACTGTAAAAATTTAATTGAGAATAAGAAGGATTAGTGACGCAAAATAGTGCATTAACTCAATTAGTGTGGAATGATCCCAAATTAAGTTGAAATGCATAAGTTAAGAGAGTCGGCTTGCGTTTGTAGTGAGCAAGAATTGATTGGATGTAGTTAAAATTGCGAATGTAAATAAAAAGTAAAAATAGATTTGGATTGTTAGCCACTTGGGTTGTAAGTGCTACTGTTTGATTATATTTGATGGTTGTCTGTTATTTAGGTGTGTATGTACTGTACGCAATGTGGATCAAGCTGCTGATATTAGTATTATTGGCACGATGTGGTTGAGTTGTCTATCTGCTTTGTTTATTCTTGTGTAGCTAATGTAAAGAGTTGGTTTAATATCCTAACAACGGTAGTGGAATGCAATTAGCAATGTTTTGTTGTAGTGCAAGTGAAGTCAGCTAGCCAAGGAACAGCTAGTAGTTGGAACAATGTCGGTATTGGACACCAGTTCACAGTGTTCAATGTTTCCTCTCGTCATTACTGTATTCTAAACGTGTTTGACTTTTGCTTCTTCTTTTCGACGTTGACTTGACCCTATTTTCGCCTTTTGACTCTATGGAGGGAAAACATTGGGATGCGTACGTATGTAAGGAGCTATTTGTAGTACTTTCTATTTTCCGTTGCATTTAATTCAATGCTTCAGTACGTGAACATGCATAGAACCCAAACTATTATATTAATAGTACATAATATGTATATCAAGTGTCTTGGCAGCCTCTCTGCATTTACAGAGATGCGTACAGTTGTTAATTCAAGGTATAAATACACTCCTACTTTTCCATCTCTATTCAGACTCCTATTTATTCTTCTATTTGTTAAAAACCTCTCTGTTCTCTACAAATCCTTACATTTTGTTATTATTTCTACCTATTGTTGCCAATTTTAGATTTATTTCTCTATTTTATATCTTATTTATAGATAATATTATAATAATAGTTTACTATGGGTATAATTTGCTAGTGTAGTAGAACTATTGCTGATAATAATAAGCGCACTGCCAAAGTAATGCAACTTTTATTGTTATACGGTGTGGAAGGAGATATTTAAAAATGTTTATAGTGCACTAATACTGATATAACTAAACTGTGCAAGTAGGTAATCTAATTAGGTAGCTATACACATACAAACTAACTTTTTCTGTTTACTTGTTTATTTACGCTAGTTAATAACTATGGGACTAAATAGATATTCCTCGTTGTTAATGTTTCCTAAAACGATAAGAGCTGTTGCACAGTGAAGAAGCGACCAGTTTTGTTTTTGTTTGTTTGCGCATCCCGATTCTCATGTTACTATTACTAACGTTATCATCTCCACTCGTACTTCACTTCACTTGGCTACCTACAGATAAGGAATACTTCATATCCTATCCAAGTCAGGTTAAACAGACACTAATATAGTACAATGCATTATATCTACGAACATCGTAATGTATAATTAATAATTGAAACTAATTAGATTATAGGAACTTGGTGTTAGTCGCCTCACAGTAATTTCTATATTTGCAGTCCGTAAAAGAAAAAGATAGTTTTATCGTAAATACTTTTGCTTACTTTAAGTAATTGGTTTGAAGTAAACTGGTGCAGTGTGATTTATGACTACTCTTATTCAGGAAGATTTAATTTCCTTGCAGCACTTGTATCATTATGTGGATAAATCTCTAATCAATAGCAGATTAGTAAAAAGCAGTAGTAAGAAATGTAGGTACTACTTTTACAGGCGATGCGAAATCCTTTATTGTTTGTATTATGAATTGTAACAACGATTGACTTAATTAAGTACTAGGATAAGTAGATACTACTTAGGACGAACGCCACATGACATACTAGAATCAAAGAAATTTTTAAAAGGTCACTTTCATTCATCTTTATTAGCAACGCTGCTCATTAATGCTATGTGCTTAGCGCCGAAGAGGACGACAGCATTGAAAACACGTAGAAAAGCGTAGATTGTATGTTGGGGAAATAATCCAAAGAAGGGAAGAGATATTTCGAGTAGATCTTCTATTCTCCATTGAGGATGAATGCAAATGGAGCCTCATGAATGAATGCACACAAATTCATTGGAATGACTTGATGGACGTTTTGGTATGATCTCTGTCTGGTCAGTGCAGACTGCCAAGTGAATTGCCTACGCTGCAATCCATCCGCAGAGCATAAAACTAGACACACTGTCTCATCATCGCACAATAAACCATAATCATGAATGCAAGTTTCACTTTAGAGCCATTTGTTAAATATTCACACGTAGAAGAGTCAGCGCCTTCATTTTAACCTAATCACGACAAAAGGGCAAGTATAATTTATACGTTATGTTTGTAAATAGATTATTATTTCGAATTTACTGAAGACTACAGAGCTATTTACTTAGTGTTCCTGCTAGTAGTAAATTAATATGCTGTTTTACATGTTTAGTATGCCTAGTGCATATTTTATAACTCGTGTTATTGTATTAAGTGATTGTATTCTAGATATTATAAGTTACATTTCCTACGCACAGCGTCTAGTCTGTTCTACTCTATATAAAAATATCAAATAACATATCATTATCTGATTTTATTTAGTAAAAAATGAGGTGAAATGTCTGTGTTGTGTATTCTATTTGTTGTAACCTAACCTGTATGTACTGTTATACGGTACCATATACAGTATCTCTTTATTACACCTACATAAATAGTTAACAATGTATTTGGATTAGCATAGCAGACATTTATTCATTCATATCCGTTCACATAGTTCACTTTTCATTTCATTTTTCATACTAGGTAATAAGTAACAGCAAGACTGAGCAAGAGAGAAACACAAAGCTCCACTTTGTTTCCCCTATGCGTCAATATTTACATTTTTATTCCTAAACTTGCAATACTAGTGAGCATTTCCATAGATGACGACAGATAGGAATTTATTATGAGAGAGAAGGAGAGAAAGACAGAAGAAACAGCATAGTTATGTCTAAGTAGGTACTTACTTAGGTGTACAGTACACATCTAATCTGCTCTAATACGATATGCGTATAAAGTTTTGCCAAGCATCAATTTATTCCACTGTCGTCGTAAACTTTACATGATTAAGTATTATCTGCATCAACTGCAGTACGACAATATTATATTATCAAGGTATTTCGTGATGTTATTATAAATTCAGTGTGAAACTCGAATAGTAAATATTTTTCTGGCTTTTGGTTGAGGAACTGCCCTTTTCAAAGAATATATATTGTGTAGGTACTGAGGCTGATATTTGTATTTGTATGTAAGTCAAGGTGTATAATGGAAAATGATATAAATGTTGATAACTATATTGGGATGGTATTACTTGGGGTTCGTTGGACGGAAACTTGAGGTTGAGCCATTGACAATGTGGACAATGGAGTTGGATGAGAGTCGTCTGAGAAAGTGGACATAACCAAGAAGGAACGACTGGACAGTTTCAAGTGACCAACTGATGGGATATCAGGTTTTATAGTTAACATCGTTAGTAGTACACATTAGTTAGTTTTATAATAGTGACTTATACAATTGAATGGGAGTTGAACTCTTAGAGCGTGTAATATTGCTAACAATATTAGTATTATGGTAGAAATGATATGTAATAGTCGAGTAGGCTTTGAGATACCGTTCGTTACATGCATAATATTGTTATAATGGCTAAGAACGTGATCAGGTAGATTTACATTAAGTATGACTAGCATTACTAAAGCAAACACGAAATCCACTTTACCTCAACAAACATAATTTCTAATGCACAGCTTATTTATTCACGTAGGTACATATTTACAATGCAGAGAACTAACAGCTCACCTAATATAATAGAACACACATACAATACTCTTACTTTTCTTTGGTTTTTGGGTTGACTTGATTTGATTTCGTTTCTGTTTGTCTGCCTTCAGTCTTGATTATGTTACAGTGAAAGAGATTATTACTTACAGTGCCGACATACATAAAATCCTTCATTTCCATTCTATTGTTTTCTGTTAATGTTCTTGTATTGTGTTGTGTTGTTGCTTTCGTTAATTCTAATAGGATCAGAGAGTCTGAAACTCTCGCAACTTCTTCTCATCGCTATTAATTACTTGTAGCTCGCCGTTTCTAAACAAATCCCTTGGTGAAATTATGAAAATGTGAAACAAGATCCTATCGATCTCTTATGTATTTATTAGGCTCCTATTATTACTACACACATCCTAATAGCTAAGAATGTAAACCATAATATTCCCTGGACTGACCTGCTGTGATGACCACAGGTCAACAATATTTACTTACTCGTTTATTATTTCGCTGTAATAAAACAGGAAAAAATATACCTTTGTGTACTGTACTGGTATGCACTAACTGTGAAGGCGTACTTATCCATAATTATTAAAACAGTGCAAGAGTAATTGAAAATGCAATAAAGGAAAAATCACGTAATAAGGTATTAAAAGTTGGCGAGTCACATTTTGCTGTTATTTAGTTAGTATTAAGTATTATCTATAAATACAGTTGCAAATCAAGTGTAGGCAAATTGCGGTTTCTGATTATTAAATATGTGCAAGCGGTTTTCCTTTATTTAGCATAGTGTGATATTTACAAGGTAATTTTCACGGGCAGTTAAGATTAATCACTATGGCTATCTGTATTGAGAAAGTCTCAACAGGTCAAACCAATTCAAGACTTCACAGATAATTAATTATGACGCTGATGCCTTACATTCTGATGTCTGTTCTCTACGACGGCATACTTCAGACTTTCATACTGCAAATTATCTCAAGTAGAAACATTAATCAAACCTTGTCACTACAACTTTATTAATTTATGGTACAATATGCTCCATAGCAGACCTACACCTGCTCAACATTTAACTTTTTAGTAGCTCCAATTTTCGACCAATTAAGTAATTACAATATTATGTGTAAGCATTCTATTAATCCCTATTTTCTGCACTGAAGTTTCATTCCTTGCTGACGATCAGCCCAGCCACTGATTTTAATTGTAAAGTTTCGAGATTTCTCTTATCTCTGCTTGAATCATCTCCTTGTCTGTTGCTCTGCTCACAAACAAATCTAAAACCACACGAAACGGTAAACCACCAAAAATAAAAATATTCTAATCTAATCCTCCAATCATATTTGGTGTAACACTTTGTGTTCCGTAACTTACGGTTACATGCAAACAGATTAGATAGAGTTAAAATTAAGACCAGACGACACTTTATCCAATTAGAATAACTTTCTGGGTTGATGACATAATTCTTGCAAATGGTATCTTTCCACTCTGTAATAAATAAATATAGTGCAGTGTAACAATATTGCCACATAGTGCACTCATTTAATTCAGACTCCTTTAGTTTATCATCATTTTGTATTTATTTACTGCATATCTTGTCGCGTTACTTAACTATCATTGTAATAATGCCTTATCTATATTCAGACGCTTAAAGATAATTCCTGTATTTCATTTTCTGTCTAAAATTACTGCCTTTAATTGCAAAATTAGTTATGTTACCAAGAATTTGTAACTTAAATTTTACATATTGTTGTTTATATTTACAGTACAATTTAACAAGGCTAACTTACTAAATTCGTTGGGGCGGAAACGTATACTACCTTGACAAATACAAGAGAAACCTTTTATTACATTAAAAATATAATACAATTCGTAATACATGAAACTAAGTGGTAGTAGTAATACGTATTACACACCAAACATGTTTGTGCAGAGACAAGTAGTGTTAATATCGTTTATTTTATGGACACTAGTTAACAAAGTACAGTTTTCCAAATCCCTTCCATATGCGAGTAAATATAATGAGACACCATGCCATGTCACGAAGTCACGGCGAGAAATCTTCATTCGTTCTGTTTGTATTGTCACCACAGATTTTCTTTGTGAATCTTTCCAGACTGCTCAACTGCAAGAATTCATTCACAACAGGAATGTTTTATTGTCGCACAAAGAGTCCTCCACTCCTACTGCTGCCATACACTTTTTAATCTTTTCTGTAGAACAGAACTAGAGGAAATCTAACGAACAGTTCTGTCTCAATGAATCCAGTCGATTTTAACAGAGTTATTGTAAACCATTGCTTACCAAAAATACTGCGGAGATGCCACAGAAAATTAATAGTTTTCTTCCTATTTATACTAATAGCAATATACTTAACACTAGATACTGTACAGATTTTTTACTCGTATGAATCATTTTATTTAATCGACGAATTTACAAGTGATTTCTATATTTCTAAAGTATTCCACCTATGCAGTCATATAAAAGTGATTATGTCTAAAAACAAATGAATTTATTGTCGGCGTACTTTAAACGCAGAGGAAGTGACAGCTTTTTGCTAAGTTTTGTTTTTACAGTCTGGTTCGTCTTGTGTAAGTGTTATTACCTATGAAAAACACTATTTTTTGAAGAAACAAATAATTACGAAGTTTTGGTTAACTTCAGATTTGATATAGGCAAACAAAGTATTTTATAATTCCACCATGGGTTGCAAATGCCATAACTGTGCAACTTGGTGGTTTGGTTTTAGTAGCTTAAGGGCGATGTTTCAAAAAGTATTTTTTGTCGCACATTTTCGAAATATATGTACCAATGTAGAAATAAATATTAGTGGTAATAAATAAAAATATTCTTTGCTTGGTTTCAAGTTACAAATATAGAAAACAGCACCTTGAAATAAAGGTTATATTAAAGCTATGGGAAAGATTAGTTTTGAGTAGTATGAATGCCTATGAGAAATATAAAGTTAGTTGGCCGTAAATTCCCGTTATGCCTCAGACTGGTTGCCTTTGATTGTAGTATAACTACAAGTGTGTCTTGCTTGACTTTGGGATTGTAACTCATGTGCTTATTACCTCGAGCAAAATTGTGAGTGTTTATTTATAAACAACAATTTTCATTTTGCAACATAAAATATATTGATCACTTACTCTTCGCCAAGGATTATCTGTTTGATCAATTCTTTACAAATTATTCCTATTTTTCAATTATAATATAAATGGCGTTTATATTTACATTGGACCAACAAACGGTACATGACATCAATTTCTAAAATTGAGCTACAAAGTCATGAAATCAAAAAATTCAAATTCTAATAATATAATACAAACTGACCTAAATTTTTTCGAAAATAGTGCACTAATTTTAATTTTATAAAAATCAGTCACTTAAAAATTTATTTTAGAATTTAAAATTTGGACTTGATATTTTTGTGAAAAGTATAAATGCCATAAGGAAATGAAAAAGAAAAGTAATATGAAATTACATATATCTCACTTTGTCCCTTTTGATGGCTACCGCCTCACATATACACAACATACAATAAAAGTAGATTATTAAAATTGAACTAAGAAACTACGGAGGACTTTAAATCCAAAATGCAAATACGAAATAGGTAAGAGTTACAAAACCTTATATACATGTGTGTCCTACTAAAATTTCTTTTGGATTTGTATAGTTGGTCATTGGACATTAGTTACTATATTTTTGCTAGGAGTGGTTCACACTGTGGGTTTGATGTTTTAAGGGGTCAGGGTAGGAATTTGATATTGGTACGAGTGAACGCCAAGTAATTCTGTTTGAAGGAAATGCATTAAATTGTAAATGCAATTCACTGTCTAGTGAATCTGATTCTGAGTGCATTTGAGTCATTAGGAATTAGTTGTTGACAAAAGTAAGTAAGAATAGGGAAATGTTTGTAATGAAATTTAGAGTGTCGCATATTTCTGATATATAATAGGAACATGTTAATGAAATAGTGACAAAGCGGTGGGGATATCATGCAACTGCTTAAAATGCTGCCAAAGCCATATTCACTGCATTGCACTTTAGTGCAGTGAGCACAGCAGATTTAAATCGCACAGTAAGAATCCACAGTTAGCGGACCAAAGAATGGAGCAGCAGTTGTGTACAATTTACAACAGCTTTGGAAATTACAATTAGATAAACTACTCGCTTACTAAACATCCTCATTCAATTCAATCGCTGCTTTCCTATTTCACATTCGATTGCTATGTCTATGCTATACAGACACTTTTAGCGTCTCTCTGTACTTTTCCCTACATCATCATACATCTCCACGTTACTATACATACAGGTGGAAGAACTAAATAAATAAGAGATGCTAAATCGTAGGATGTTGAGAAACCACAGAAACTCAACCGCAATGACAATGCCAAGCCATGCAAAGTCAAGTCAACTCAAAGAACCTGCACAAACATTAAACACTGAACAATTTCTTTCCATATTTTGTCAGAAATTCTCCTAAATGAGAATTTCCTACTTGCAATCCTAAAAATTCAAAGTGGGCCTCTGATTGATTCTATTATCACTCAAATATTCAGTAAATTCCATTTGTTCTGACATTAGAGAGTATGCGATTACATGTTTTGACGCCCAATTATGAACACAAAGGGATTCCCTAACTAAAACACGGGTAATTCACTGCCAGCATTTAAATGTTTTTTAACTACTTAGAAACAATGCAAGTATTTGGTATTTACTTTTGGGAAGTGTGTTACATTTTGAGAAGTAGATTTATGATTTACTGACCGTGGATTGACTGACATTTTACAAAACCAAGAGAGACAATTTGAAAAAATGGTGTGTTTTTACTTTTTGTTGGAAAGCAGTTTATTCTGTGTAAGGATGGCTAAACGTTAGAAAGAAAACTTGACGTGTCTGGTCCAATCAATTGCGTCGCCTTGATTTACCTAAGAGATTGATTGTGAGGTGATTGTGTGATTGCGATGATTGCCCTTGACTTTGACTCTGAGCAAATAACGTTGGTGAAGGAGAGCTGTCAGACTACACAGACACAATTATTTGCATACAATGTGTTCTCTAATGGTCACAGGTGGGATAAAAGATGAGGTGATTGTCAGTGAGGGAAATGAAATATTGGCAATACATAACCTTATCACATCACAAGATATTTGCACACGTTAAAAAATAATTGCGAGTCAATCTGATAAACTGACACCGACCAAAAATATATTAGAGACAGAAAGGAGGCTAACGAGACAAAACAGAGCAGACAGTCTTTGTCTTTCTTTAGAGTTCATTTTCCATCGGCTCATCTACCTAATTGAGGACATTTGGGTTTCGTTCATTTTCTGGTTACCCTTCGTTCAGTGGCATTGCATGATGGATCGCAGTTGAAGTGTTATTTGAAAAAATAGAAAGAAGATGAGCATTGCACATGGAGACCTCCTTCAGATTGCTAGGAAAAGTATGTGCGAACATTTATTATGCAAATTCACACAAATCCTAACATTACCACTTTGCTGAAACAAATAGACTCGAGATAATAACAGTTGTTCTTGATCTGACCCTGTAAAAATAAATAAATCAGCTCTGCTTCTAATTGACTGTTCAGATGAGCGGACTATTGATTCTGTTCACTTAAGTAGGTTCATTAGCACGCTATTATTTAGTAAGAGTCAGCTTTCTATTTAGCCAAGTGTTTATGAAAAAATGTCTGATTCTCTCATTTAAATAATTTGTGGCACTTCCAATTGCCTTTCTCAATTTTTTCACTCAACTTTAATTTTCCTAACCAAAATTTGTCACATTTCCCGTTCGCAAGACGTAGAAAACAAATTCCTTCCTACTAATACAATAAGAAAATAGTTTACTTCACACTTTTAGTGTCTTCCCTATGACAGCTTTATGTACATGCCTTTATTTATGTTTTCTTATTGGCTAATCCACTTTATTTACGACTATTTAGTAATCATAAAACTATTACTACAATTGTAATTTCCTTTATTAGCATATGTTTTACATTTTACACAACAGTTTTTCAAATGCATGCGCTCCAAGCTTTATTTACAACTCGTCTTCCACAGAAACTTACATAAGGCCCAGTAAATGCAAACCTCATGAACCATAAGTTCCGAAAATTCGTCCCTGCCTTTATGAGCATAATGTGCTCCAGGGCATTATCATCAATTTGCACATTGTACTAAAAACTGGGTTGGCTCTTCCTTTCCCTTCCTTTGATCTCTGTTTATTCCTCTCTTATCTGGGCAGATGCATCTTCTATTTGTATCTTAATACGTCAGATGCGATACAGGACTTTCATTTCTCTTATTAAAGATTCATATTGTAATGCCAACATTGATAATTTCGTGTTGTGTTATTTATTTACATGTATATAAAGGAAAATGTGAGCACGCTAATATCATTCGACAAAAGTGAGGTGGATCTGATCACTCTGCTCTCATTTCTTTTGTCACTTCTACATAAACAAATAAATTACGGAAGCTACAATAAGCGCTCTGCATAAGGCACTCGTCCTATATTTGTACTAAGTCAGCCGAATGAATGCAAAATTAAATGGAACGCTCTTTGCAGAATTAGAGCTGCTGGCGTCCATATCGATATCGTTATTCATAATCTAATAGAATGCAAGTTCCTGTATTGCCTTATATATTTCCATTGGCATCGCAGAATTAAAGTTATTTGTCTTTGTGACTGATTTCTCTTGTCGAGTGGGTGGTCCTTCGAGTGAGTGTTGTTTTGTGCTGTCAGCAATCGTTGTTTGGCTAGACGATCAGACAAGACAGTATCATTATATTCCCACTTTAAATATAGCTACTAGAAATACTCTTAGTGATTACACTGTAATGAAGGCAAATCATAAGTGTGAAATAAGCAGAAGCAAGAGTTATTCTTCGTGCAGAAAAGATGCTCTCTTATCATTCAAAGTCTATTGCTACAAACTACAGTGTGTTTTACGCATTTTTGACACGAGCATGAATTTACTTTGATTTTCATGTCATCTCACGCTATGCCGTTTGAAGAAAAAGAAATTTTTTATTATTCTGTAGCACAATTGAGAATGCATTGCGTGTCTCTAATTTTTTATGAGGTAAAATCACTTTTTAAGTAGATGTGCGTTAATAAAATCTTCTTTATACTGTCCTGGTCCTGCTCTGGTAGAATTCAACTGTTCAGAAATACAAATGTATGGCAAATGCGTATAAGAATGTAATATAAATTTCCCGTGGTATACAGCAAACGACTACAACTGTTAAATAATATTTATAATTCCATAGGGAGCATTTATGACGGCGCAAGTGATTAAAGAAAGTACCTAATAACATTAAAAACACGGAACTAAAAATATAACGGAGGCTGGTGATGTCATCGCTATTTACAATAAGAATTTACCTAACAGATAACAATTAACACAAATGAATGAACTGTAACTAGGTAATGGGTAACAGTAAGAATTAGCGAATACCTAACCAATGTTTTACTTTGGAATTACTGTGTAGCTGAACTAAATGCGACTTTGCGTCACAATTGAATGCATTTTGCTTTTAATAATCGCTGATCTTAGCAAACTCTTAATTGTTGCCAATAATATGACGATATGTGTTCCTTAATGACTATTAATGCACTCTGTGTACCGTAGCTACCTAATTAAATTGTGATGTGAAGTAATTTGCCGCACTGTGAATTCTTAGTTACTTAGGAAGCGCTAGGTTACTTTTAGGTACCTAAATATTCGACATTAGTACTTGTACTCTGATAATTCATTTCAACAACATTATTCTATCCTCCTGTTTGCAAATTATCTCAGTGAATATTTTTACCTCTTAGAAATCAGGTATTAATA
This sequence comes from Yoshiicerus persimilis, assembly GCA_020352615.2. NCBI lineage: Eukaryota > Metazoa > Arthropoda > Collembola > Entomobryomorpha > Tomoceridae > Yoshiicerus > Yoshiicerus persimilis. Next base: position 44,417,168 of record CM060170.1, read on the forward strand.
ACTGAAACTTTTGAAGGAGTGCTATGCTTGCATCTATTACGTAACTCTTAGTTGTCTAGAACTTAAAATAGCTATCAATAAAATGCAACCTGTAGCCTATATACATTGCATTTTTCCATTCGTTGTAAATATTTACTGTTTACATTTAGAAGACTAGTATCCAATTAGGCATTTACCGTAAAAACTTTAAACAGTTAGTACTGCATATTTGTGGTCCTGAAAATAAATTCTGTCTTATTATTTGTAATGTTTTGTAATAATATTTTAAATGAATATAGAATCATAAATACTTGGATTTACAAGTTCAGAGTGTTTATAATTAATTAAAGATAAGAATTGTGGTCTTATTTAAAGATTTACGGTAGATTTGTGTTCTTGGAGTTAATTCATACTAATACATTAGCCATATTATGATATTTATGGCGTTATACTGTATTAGTGATACAATTTTCTGTTTGAAGTGTTCCTAGGTATTACTAGGTAGTTAGTATTAACCAAATTAGCATTAGGTAACAGTGGAAGACATAGTATTTGTACTAAATACCTGTTAGCAAGTACTACATGCATACCTGCAGTGAGATTCCGGAAATTACACTTCCCTGTCTGGCTCTCGTGCTGCTTCGTTGCCTCACTTGTAAATAACTATATAATTGCCCTCAGCTCTGTAGTGGGAGCAGAACACAAGAACATAACATCAGGAATGATATATTATTATAAGCAAGGAAAGACAGGTAGGTACACTACGAACATAGTCCACATAACGTTTGGACGTGTGCATAATAGATCATAATAGGGAGTAAGTGCACCTGCCTGCGTTTAAGTAAGTTCACTTATCTCTGAGTGAAATGATTGCGATTTATCAATCACAAAGGATACTGTACTCCATTTACAGTCAAAAGGACAGAAAGTGCAAATTTAATCCTCCCCCTTGACTTCGAGACATAAATCCATTTGTTAACTTAGTCAGCGTTTACCGTTCCGCTAATTCCTCTATCCCACTATCTCCTTTCTATCTACCCGTTGGCTCTTATCTCTCACAAGAAAGAATACTTCTACCTTCCCTATGACTTCCCTACTTACTTAACCAACAGTGCAATCAAATCAAATCACCATTGAAAGCAAAACTGATAAAGTCGCAACAAAAGCTTAGTAACTATTTTAATTTGTTATATTTACGATGCATTCGTTAATACAGTCCCAATATTCTTTATTTATGCCAAACAAGAAGTAATTTGGACAAAAATACGAAAATTATTATTTTTAAATTTTACTTGAGAAAAGGTTATTTTGCAGTGAAGTTTTAGAGCTGAATTTTAAAAAATCATTTGGTTTTAGAAAGTAGTTTTAGGAATACGAAGTAAAATTGAAAATTGTTGGTGTTAAGAGATGACATGGTACTTTAGGTTAGACATCTGAGTTTTGGTTTTCTAACGGCGGCGTATCTACGAAGTCTGCAGAGCTGTCATATTATTTCATGCACTGTACACACACGTCTTCCTGAACATTCTGTAAATACTGAAAAAATTACTGTTAATATATGTAATCTTAGAATTAGTATCTTTATGCTTGAAAAAAGAAAAGCTGGCAATAAGAAGTAAAGTAGGTAGTCAAGTTTCGAGTTTCTCAATAAATGGCCTTTGCCTTCTTATGTTTGTATGAAAAACTCTTAGCCACTTAATCCACAAAGGAAAAGTGCGTAGATTTCAGTTTCCCTACACAACAAAACAGTTCTCTATCTTTATTGTGCTGTAGATATTGCCGAGTTTTTTCCTTTTGTACTTCAGGCAGCAGAGATGTTGTCTCACTATCATTAAACATTTTCAGTTTGATAGGCCACTGAAGTTCTGTGGTGTACTTTATTTTTTAAACTGTCGAATAGCGTTGTACGTACTTAATAATAAGATTACACTGCAGATACAGCACAACTTTGGCTATACTCACATGCAGAATCTTATATTCCAGAAGTATCATTATTTTCTCTCGCACTGTACAACAAAAACACAAGTATTGTACGTTTATTTATCAATATTGGTGGATATAAAAGATATTAGTGTTATACTGACGATAATACATAATGATACTAAAAATTAAATGATGAAATTTCATATAGAAAACAGAAGCCACTGCTAATACTAATAGTATGTGACTGAGTACAACATCAAAAACTATTTGGTTTTTGGTTAAAGGAAATAAGTACGTGTAGCTACACTGTAAAATCTAAAAGTTTGATTTTAGTCAAAGATTCGCCATAGAATACAGTAACAAAGGAGATCATTTGAAGATACGTATTATGCTGTTTGTTGGCTGAGGAGCTAGTTTGTGTTGGTATTTGACCACGAGAGTGCATTTAAGAAAGATAGGAGAAGACCGTTGGCTTCTACTCCTTTGTTTCCGTTTTCGTGGTTTCTGTTCTGTTATTTCGGTTTTCTATTTGTTGGTTGCAAATTAACAACCAACTATTATTGAGCACAGCAAACATTCCGCAAAAGTACATAAAACTATTTATATAATTTTAACGCGAGGTAAAATAGCAATCTATTTTCACATTTGACATTACCTACATTACGTTGTAGTTTTGGTGCACTTACTTGGATAAAATTTCTAATGATGCAAGTGTACCGTGGACTTGCACAAAAGATGTAATTTTCTATGAGATAACTCTTGAGCATTTTAAAATTCCTAACATAAAATCTTATAAATGTGTTTAAAATCTGCTCTAGGGATATTGTTACAGGACTAAGCATATTATTTGGTACGTAAGTCTACCTGTAGATTATGCGATGGATTTTAGGAGGTAAGAAATGCTAATGCTTATATATTATATAAAATAGGATAGAATAAGACATAAAAGGTAATGAATAGTGTTTTGGTCACCTAAAGGAATTTTTATTTGCTGCACTACATACGAACAATGAGATGAAGACACAGAAAGATAGAAATCTAAGGATAACTAAAGTAAAAGATTTCGTTTCCAAACATTAAGCAAGAAAGCTAATCTTTTGTAACTCTGTTGAGAATTCGGATAACAATGTACATAAGATAAATAAAAATGTGACGGACATTATAGATGAATAGATTAGTTACATGAATGTTCGAAGACTCTTCACAGTTGCACTCTGCAGAATATCTTCTGCCAGCACTACGGGTTGCATGTAGTCACATTTAGATAATGATGATGTCTTCTGCTTTGGTTCTGGTTGCGATAGTGTGTGTTTGTGTGTGTGAAAAGGGCCCTTCTCGTTTCTAACGGCATTTCGGGCTCCTTCCTTCATTACCACACCTGAGCTGACTCAACTGAACTTAATATTCACTGACATAACACCAGAAGCCGAGATATTACGTAGGTACAAGTTTAACGCCTAATAGTGAAGGAAGACTCGTCAATACGGCAAAGTCCACCAGAGCAGAGCAACTGACCAGACCAAACCACAAGCAGAAGAGATAAGACACGCGGCTCTGACTTGGTTTAGATTTCTTCCCCACCACCAATAATCACTGCACATGATGAAATCCATGTGCAAAACATTCTGTCACACACTACATTTACATACTCCTACTCCTCTGACTTATTTACTAATCTCAAGTCCAATTTCACATTCCTAACTACTTATCATCTTTTACAGCAATAACAGCTTCTTCTATTTATTCCACACACATAATATTACAGTACGCATATTTCAAATACTTACACATGCTTATAATATATATACATTATTTCTAAAAATATCTCATTGCAATTTAAATTGTGTATCAATTTTTATGATCAGATAATAAATATTATTGCTACCAGTTGAACTATAAAATGTACAGGTGTATCCGTACACACAAATAATATTTTGTCTGCCAACACTTACACAGAAGTGAGTTGGGTCTTTGAATTATTGATAGTTTGTGTAGTAGGTAGGGTGTACGAACATACATTACTTGTTAGGTTGTGTAGATAAATATTGACAATGAGTTTGTGAATTGTATTGCAGTAATATTCTGCCAAGCAATTTAAAATGCTCCATAGAGTAAAAGTTATAGTAGTAGTGTCTATATACATAAAAATGTGAATGTTTTCAATCTACACTGCGCCGCATTGAATAAGGTATTGAGTTACATTATATAATTGCAAAATAGATAAGGTAGACATGTAGTTATCTTCGTTAAATATTACACGAGCTATTATATTATGTGCACAAGATTAGTATCAATGGAAATGCATAGTAAGTTATTGATGGCGTATCTGCATGTAGGATTGTATTATTAGCTTTTATTCATGAGGGACTATTCAACTTGGTCTTGTGTCATGTAAGGTTCTGATAGACTGCAAGGTAGGTGTTGATTATTGATGTAGGTTGATTAGAAGTTAGTTAGCAGAGTGGAGGAGAGATTGAGTGAGGCTATTTTGCTGTTGTGAGTGTCCTGTATGACAATGTCCTGTTCTGTCCTTCAACTCTCTACTATTGCATCACTCCTTGCTTGTGTGCAAGTGTGCACTCCTCCACTCTAATGCAAATACAGCGAGATTCTCAAGTCACGCAACATAGGAACGTGGTACTAAAGTTTCCCACATGATTCTAATACGCATGTGTAAGAGCGGGGAAATACTTCAAGTGTTTAAGAAGCTGGTCGCAATGTTTAGCACCACGTGCCTATGTTGCCTGAGTTTGGAACCTCGCTGTACTTACTCTGCCTGCACTGAGCAGGAATACGAATCTTGACTTCTACCGTGTCTACTAATCTGATCCGCACTATTTTATACATTTAACACTGAGAAAACAGCAATTGTCACTATTTTGAAGGTGTAATTCATACAAATGGGTTCAGTGAGTGACGTTTTTAATGTAAATACGTATTTATACGCTAACTGTTTATTTCATTGTAAAACTTGCTCTTGATTTCCTTTGTATGCTAACTGTTTATTGCCTAATTATAGATAACACAGTAAGACTTACTTATCTCGACTTTAATTTATTATGGTAGCATTTTATATAGTTACGTTCTTACTTGGATTGTAAAAATCTCTTGCTGACACCTGCACGGCTGTATGCACTTGTAAGTGTCATGTCTTGTACAATTACATTACAACATGTGTACCTACTTACTTTATGACATTTACTCAAGTTAAGACTTTGTACATAATACTTCTCTGCAAATAAGTGTAACTACAATACAGAGCAGAACAGTTTCGACCTTTGTATACATTTAGACATTTACATATCCACCTGTACTTTGTCTAATTGGATGTGATTAATTGTCCAATAAATTACAAGCATAATAAGTTGAACATGTATACATTTGTACTCAGTTAATAATGATACAGACATGCCTTTCAATACAGTGAGCGCAGAAATCCAAAATTCAATGTGAAAAACTTTTAGTCGCCCGTATTGTATACTTTATAGCGTTAGATTCTTGAAATTTATTTGAGAAATCCTAAACCTTAATGTAGTTATTAGTATTGTTATACAACTTAGTGGTTCTTTACAGCTAAATTACCTTTTACTGTAAGAACGTAATTCTCTGATGCAGTTCTCACTTTCAAATCCATAAATGTCCCTTTGTCTTCAGAGAAAATGTACAGCACTTACGTATTAGTATTATTAAATTTAAACTGTACAATGCTGTTAAAATTAAATCAAGTTAAAGTAGACAAACAACTGGCAATAAATGTTAGCTCGTAACTGTCTTCCCACAGAAACTCATTTCCACTTCTTCATATTTATAGTCAGAATTGTCAGAATATGAACAGTGCGTAGTAAGCAGCTCAATATGATTTGTTGTACCACCCACTAACTCGATGCTAACACGAACACACCTAAACCATTAAACCTAATAAGTATTTCCAAGACTGTAATCACTCAAATTAAAAATTAACGCTTACTTATAAATGTTTACTTAATGCGATTACGTACTTGGCAAATGAACTATGATATAATTCGTCAGTTTTGAGGAAAGCAATACTTTCATTTAATTATGAAGTAACTGCTTTGTCTTCTCTTTTGCTATGCATCATCTACGGGTGCATTCTAATTACAAAAAGTAATAATATCTGTATGAAGGCAATTTCTCTGGATTTTAGTGTTCTAGTTCATAATTAATAAAGAAATTTCTTTCCACCGATAATATGCAAATTCAGTATATGTTAAAGTTAAAGCTTTGATACACATTTCTTTCAATATTAAGTGAAACACTCATTCTCTTTTTAATGTCCAAGGAAAGCTATTTTAAAACTACACTTTGACCAGAGTAGTTTTTTAATAAAAAAATTCTGCACTTTCTGGAAAAGGTAGAAATTTTACTTGCTGATACCAAAATATGACTTGTATTGTATTTTTGAATAAATTTTAGAACCGAGAACTGCCATTTATCTTTAGCAGGGTCTTGTAGTACAATTTTCTTTAGAGTTGCAATCTATTGCAATATTCTATTCTACATTTTAAAAGTGCGTTGTACTTTAATAGTGCTGTGTCTATTGCAGCATCTTATGTATGTGCCTACTTAATTTAAGAGACAACCAGCACGAATGAAACTACATTAAAAAGCACGAAAGCAAAGAACTTGAATTGACCGAGGCATAGTTGAGGGTAATTGATTCTTTTAAAAGCTTTAAACTATTACACTGCATTAAAAATATTTTTCTGTATTCATGCTTCAGGAATTAACATTTCATTTTATACGTCTTTAATTGATCGTGCTATATGGAAATGCTATATTGCATTTACTTGGTGAACTATTTATTATGTGTATTAGTAATGCTAAACTTACTTTTATGAAACATCACAAGCTAAACACTTCTAATTGAGATTAATGCACTATGTACAGTAAGTGCATCTACTATTTATTGGTCTCTTATAACAAGCAACATTCGAAAACATAGCTGATCACTAATACGTAACTAACAATAGCTATGGTCCCAAGTTGCTTGCGTCACAAATTTTTACTTCTTACTTATGCTGGTTATTTTCTGGATTATGTTCCTGAGCATTTAAGAAAGTTATACTTGATGTGAGAAAAGAGAAAAAATATTGAGTACGCTAACATATTTATGTTCAAACTAGCAATTCCTTCTCTGGGAAATAACTTACAATTTATATATGGAAAATATATTTGTGCATTTCATTTCTTTCCTACATAAGAATCCTACTCCTGCAAACATTAGAATTTCTTTTACGTAATAACTTATGTATCCAGTCCAAACCAATAAATGTTTCAATTTGCCTCCTTAATTTGTATTATTCTGCCTGCATCATAATGACTTTACTTTGAAATGGCGTTGTTTGGAAAATGAATACTGTACTGCTGTGTGTTTATTAATTTGTGTGCTGCAAATGATTTTTGACTATTCTTGGCCATGTCCTCCGTTGGAAGAGATAAAATTGAATATAAGTAGGTGCAATATGAAATGTATTTGGTTTGGGTGCCAGAAATGAAATGGCTGCATAACAATGGTAGTACAATGTGTAGGTAATGTCTAAATGGTAATTGCAGTTTTAAATGCAGATAAAGTACATAGTTTATGCAGAGAGTGGTTGTGCTGGTCAGACACTCTTATAAAATGTCGTTGTTTAATTTATTGGCCGTATAACAAAGGGTTTGTAAGTAAGTTTGTGAGACAGGACAGGACGGTGGAGTTGCCGTTGTGTGATGAGGAATAAAAGGCCGCAAATGTGGTGATTAAACGGACAATGAGTGTTGTAGCTCCGCCATGTCGTAAAGATGTCAATAAAATGGCAAACACAGTTTTACTGAAAGCGATTTCGTATTTTCATTAGGGATAAAGTACCGTTCTCTCTTGTGTCATCCTCAGCCATAATAGTCGGAACGGAAGGAAGCAAAGAAAAACTTTGGTATTCATTTGGTTTGGCTTGGTTTGCTTTAGCTGTAAATGCAGTCTACCATAAAACTTCCTTTAGTGTCTCTCTACACTTAAAATAGAATCATTGCATGCCGTACCACCAAATTCTATTTCCCTTCCAATATTTACAAGCAGATACTCACATTCTTCCCTGCTTCCTTAATTAAATCCTTAACTCCTTGCTAAGGCTGTAAAATACATTTTCATGATTTTTAATCTTGGTTTTAAACTGCAGAATATCAAGTAGGTCCGTAGTGTAGCACAATAGAGTATTATTATACGAACACGTAGTGGTGGGGATCAGGAAAGCAATATTATGCTTATTAATTAACGATATAACTTGGTAACAATAAATCTTAACTTTTATTTACCATTTTCATTACTCACTGTCGCCGCATGAACAACTTTTATGGAAATTCATATAAAACCAAACACTTACAACTCAAACCTCACAAACTATCAAATTATTATGTATTGTGTAATTAATGCACAATTATTTCCTCAATAATTCCCTTCCCTAAATCACACGAGATATACCATGCAGAATTTAATGCAATTAGCTAAAACTTTTTTCAATTTCTCTTTACAGACTTACAATGACAAAGAGCAAGGACGTGTCGTCGTTTACGTGACTAGTATGGGAGTCGTTCGTGATACATTCCAAAGATGTCAAAAAGTAAAGCAAATCCTGAGGACACTTCTCGTCAAGTTCGATGAAAGAGATTGTTACATGAACAGATCCATTCAAAATGAAATTCGGCACAGACTTCCTCATTTTAATCATATTTCTCTCCCTCAAGTTTTCCTGGAAGGACAACATCTGGGGGTACGTTCTTAATATTTACTTATGCAACTTTGTAATGCGACACCTTTCTTAAGAATCCTCCAATTAGTTTTAAAATGCATAGAATACAGACTCTCGGTCTCTCTCTGTACCTCTTAGCTTAATATTACATTTATATTTTGCCTTGTAAATGATTTTTTCCTTGGCGTGCTTTCGGAAACTGGTAATAATAAATCTATGCAATTATGACAATAATTTTTAATTTAAATATTTGTGAAAACAAAGCATTTTGTGGCGATGGACAATGTTTATTTCTCCCTCCACAAGTATTCTGAAGGAAAATCGCTACCTTAGTATTAACTATTATTTTCATACATTGCGCTTTGTAGTAATGGAATTTCTAGTGAGAAATTGAATAAAGAAGAGTTAGAAAATAGCTAAAAATTGTTATGCAGAAAATTGAGAATTGCAAGGAGATTCTTACAAACAGAAATGATAGGGATGAGGAGAAATGGAGAATGAGAGCAAATTGAATTTTCTAGCATTCGAGTTGTATCTCATAACAAAAGTAAAAATGAGGTAGCCAAAGGATGTTTCTGCGTTCCTATAGAGTGTATGGTGAGTGGAAAGACGTATGTGAAGGTGTTAGTGATGATTTAAAGTTATAAGGCAGAGATCCACCCATGAGATTAGTAATTGGTTGCTCTTAAGTAATGTAATCTACAAAGTTCTAATAATTGTAAAGTAATAATACAGAGACTGATAGTAGAGGTTAATTTAATTCAATTGAAACCAGCTACTACAACTACAGTATTATTACGTGTCTCACCGTAACTGTACCGTCCCCATTCTGAATAGAACATTTATCTCTTTTTAAAGCAATGTTTCTCAAAGAGTAGTCGGAAAGTGGGAATGTACATAGACATAAACCATTTGTAATAGATTACGTTAGCAGCCCATTATCAGTGGAGATATCAAGTATTTTCCATCCACCTACATAGCTGAGTAGTAAGTAGGAGTGAGAATTTACAAGTGCAGTACTGGGCAAATGGACGTAATTGTAAGTAGATCTCTTCTCTTGTCTCTCTTCTCGTTTAATCAGTGAGTGACCAAAGCTGAGCGTCGATTTGAGTCAACAAAACAGAATTTAATTGTCCATCTCCTCCGTTTGGTTTCGACTAACTTGAAAATCTACCGGAATAACCGGAATCCTCCTTTCAATTATCCACACTTAACTATCTTATCTTTGTTACCATTAACTAGATAGTTATTTTCTGTAATAGTAATGAGTGTGACTGAGACGTGATCGCATCTTCATGTCAATTCAGTCCGATGCCAAAGGAATTCTTTTTTTCTTGCTAAACTCTTTCAGTACTGTGTCATGTGCACTTCACTTTGATTTACTTTGCTTCTCTTCATGTCACACTAGTCGTTAATTTTTTTGTATAAATGAAATACTCATTATTACAGATACTCCTCAGTTTACCTTATTTTCATAGCACTTGTAATGTAATCACAAACTATGTGAAATGAAAAATCAAGGTTCCGGCTCTTCTTTACTATTTATTATGTAGGTAATAAATATGTTTTCCTTGTAGGTCCTTATTGCTTGATTGAAATATATTATACAGGTTTAACTCAATTTCTGACATGTGAAAAGGTTAGGTATGCGTGGCACATTCTGCAATGCTTATATATGGCTTCTACTACTTCTTTCTGTTTCACATACCTTATTTCCCAATAAACATGGGCATAGCTTAAGAACCTAATGCAATTGCAGATAAATAGATAATTGCTTATTGATGTCAGGAAAAAATCTCTTTATGTACATATTCATATACATTAACCCGTCCAACGCAAACAAGTTCATGTCACCGAAAATATTTATTGAGCTTACTCATGCACTTTCAAGGTTTTTTCACTTCAGTAGGCAGCCTAACTTGTTAGTAGGTGAAGTTTTAAAGAAATATTTACATATGTCTAATATGCCAGAACAAATATTATAATTTATAATGAATTCAGTTCCTTAAATGTAAGGCAATAATTTACTGCCTCAGTTTTCAACAAAAATAATCTTCTCTTGACCTCACTATTGCTTTTTAAGAGTAAGAAGTATCCTACTCCCGGAATGCGTATGCAATCTATTTAGTTTTCGGTCTGTGGATGAAATCGATTCTCCGAATTGTGTTCATGGAGAAATAAATGATGAACGAATGTAGTACTCGTGATCTTCTTAAGAATGGATATTTTATAATGGTGCGCTTTCGAGCATACCGTTTTCACTAGAGCAGTACAGGTACATGAATTATAGTCTTAGTCTATCTAGTCTTTAATATTGGTAATTAGTGTAGGTTTTAGTGTAGGCACTATGAACTGTAATTGCATGATAATTTACAGTTTTGCATACAACTATTTTTCACTCTCGCTTTATCATTTATGAACTTTAGATAATTAAACGTTAGACTAGTTTCTTTATCAACAAACGAGAATAGCTGCAAAAGTTAGGAACCTACGTCATACATCCACTATTGTCCTTTGATTACCTAAATTTGTTCAGATTTAAGAACGAGAGCTGCTCTGAACAAAATTTAATGACCTGTGTGAGGATTAGATGACCGATTGTAAAAAAGTTCAATATCTATTATATCGAACGGATATAATTTGTTGTGACTTTTGGCTCAACCGAAAAAACAAGCCAAAATTACGACGTGGGAAAAAAATAAGGATAATGGTTTTTAATTCTAAATTTGTTTTTAAGATACGTCAGTAAGTTCAGTCTTGAATGCAATATAATCCGTTGTTGAACCTTGAAAGGGGATAATAATAGCAGGTTGAGGAAATACCGGGTATTGATGCATTTCGAAAAGTTGAAATAAAAGCTGCACTTTAAAATTAGAGGATGACTACTGGTCAATAATATAGAAAAGTAAAAATTGTAAATCATTTTATGAATTTCTGTAAACCCAAATAATTTACTTAAAAATGGGAAGATTATGGCAAATATTCTGTTTGACTTTTTTAAAACAAAAAGGTAATACTACAGCTTAAAACGTTTAGTTCCAAACGCCGGCACCATATATCTCAATACTTTAGTTATCTTGAGAATATCATTATGTTCACAATTAAGCGATTATTTTTTGCTCAACATATTGCAGCTGAATTTGAATTATATAACATGAAAGTAAGTTTACTTGTGATTATTTTTATTGGTTTATAGCCTTATATCTTGGATATACTTGCTGAACGGTTGACTTGTTCGTATTTAAAATCTGTCTTTTGATAGCCCAGGTCTCACAGCGCAAATGCAGTTCAAAAGCAGTTTGACTCATTTAAGGTACACACCTCTTGAGACGGCAGATTAGAAGATATTTGTAATATCCGGATCATTTGAAGAGCAGCAGCAAATAAGTAGGCATAGACTCAATGAAGAGTTAAATGTTTTAACACGAGCAAAAAATGTTAGCTGAGAAAGAAATACTCGTTTGTTTCTGTTTACCTGTTGACTCTTTCTGTCTTGTCTTGACAACAAAATGACTTGCTTTTCTCATCTTTTTTATAGATATCTTGGCCTATTGTCAAGTTAAGTCATGACTGTCTCAGCTCACTCTCACACATACCCAGTCTTATTACATTGCAATTTGAACTACTTTTTTCCTCGCTTAGGTATTTCAATGATGCGAAGAAATAAGTATCTACTAGGCAACTTAGGTATGTAATGTATGCAAACAATAATGCATTCCGTGTCAGTATGCTACTATTTGGCTTGCCTTTTATTGCCCTTGTCCATTTATGTAGGCTTCAGTCGCTATTTCATTACAAACAATCGCAAGAAAAAATCAGGGCGATAAAATTAAGTCAAAGGCAATCCTAAAACTTATGCTAAACAGAATCTCACAAATTTCAAAAGAAGCATCATTTCAATTACTTTCTTTGCTTCTGTTTTGTTTCAATATGTGGACATGGACTACCTTAAATATACACGTCCAATATAACTATTAGCAATTCATGTATTAAATATACCTATTTCACACGGCATGACATGATTTTCATTTCATTTAAAAAGTATCCGCATGTATGTACTTGTTCTTAAGTGACATTGATCATTAAAACCTCTAAATCAATTGAATATCACACTCGTGCTTTTTGCATGAACTTTTTAAAACCATTCATGTCCGTGTTGGCTTTTGTGACTGTAAATTTATTAAATAATAAACAAATACGTAACATTTAACGCGACTGTTGAAAGTATAAGTATGTAAATGCTGAAATGTAGTATAATAAATCCGTATTTTAAGAGATATGAAAAGATTATTGCCAAAGTCAAGGTTTCTCTTGAAATTCCCTATTCTATAATCCACCAAAGCAAGACAATCCTTTGACTTACTCTGTTAACAAATTTTAGCTGCTTAAGAGTGTTGGATCGCCTCTGTAACCAAATATCTCCCTCACTCGGCTTTTCTTTCTTTTAGTATTAAATAAAGCGTGAAGGCTTTTAGGGCGTATGTAAATTTATTGCGCATTTTGTATTTTATTTTGCTACATTACTTAACCTTACTTGCTAGCAGTCAATCTTTAGTTCTTTCAGCCTATTCTAATTTGATTACATCATCATTTCATTGAATGTTTATTTGCAGTAGCTTAGCTATACAATAAATATTTAAATGCACGAGCTTGTCCCTATACTGACAACTTTGCCGGAAGAAAATTGATTTTTTCATTGATTTGACATTGTAAATTACAAATTATGTTTACTAGACCTTAAAGTAAAATTTATATGCCATTAAGTTCTAAAGGATACCAAAGAGTCTGTAATGGAAATGTATCATTCGTAGTGTACTGTGGGCCAACACAATTATATTTATTAAAAGAATTTTGAATATGGACTTAACACAAAAAAATTATTATATTTTTATTTTGCAGGATTCGGACATAATTGAGAAATTAAACGAAACAGGGGAATTGCGTGACTTGCTCCGACCATATAAGGTAACTCAATCCTCATTTACTAAAATACTATATATAAAGGTTATTATTTTAATTTCATGTGCTAAACCAAGACAAATCAAGTTCTGGCATTTGAAGATGAAAGCTACCTAAAAAAAGTTCACAAATTCAGTTTTAAATTATTTTCATCGATAATCTAATCGGAAAACCAGATCTCTTTCTTAAATGGTGGAATACATTTTTGAAATTAAACAAAATGTAGCAAAGAAATAATTTCATTAGCAATTAAGCTCACCAGATATATGTTTGGGCACTTTAGTCCTCTTCATATTCATAAATAAAGGTGACATTTATGTGTGATGTGTGTCCAAGCGTTGGAAATCCGAAATCCACAAAATTACGCTTGAAAACAAAGTAGAACCTATAAGGTAGTACATTCAGAAACTAAATACTAATTGACAGTTCTCAAATTGCCGTGGCCGTGATGTTTTCTTAACCAAGCAAAGTTTCACACTGACCTTTCATTGGAGTATCTCATTGTGCCTACTTCTATTGGAATAATTTATTAGTAGAAAATACCTGTGCATGTTTATGACATCGGAAAAACAAAGGAATGCCAATAGTATTGAAAATAAATTAAATTATAAGAACTAGTATGTAAGTTAGTTAGCTGACGCCAATTACAGTAATAATTGAATATCTTTCTGAAATTGTAGCAAGAAATATACTAGGAAAAAATTACTCATGCTTCTATTATGAATGCATGTATAGGTAGATAGACATGATAAAAGTCTCCTTATTAAAGAAACTCGTTAAATTATTCATATATAATGCAAAGGTATGCAAAATGCTTACTCTTTCCTTTAAAAGCAATCTCTAATCAAGGGCTATTTTTGTAAATTATGCCGATATAGTAAATAAAGGTAACATAATATTAACATGCATCATAACTTTCTTTAAGTAAAAGTAATTTAGCTTGGTTTGAAAAAATTTAGAGTATCATGTCAAATAAATTTGTTAAGATTGGATCTTAAGTGGCGTGACTAGTCTTCGTAATAGGGACATGTTTATACTCATTTTAGTATAATCCACGACAGCCAATAATACTTAATGCTTAACAATATGAGTTCAGTGCCGTTATATTATCCGTTTATTCCAGTCTAGTTGAGCTAAATTACACTTTATAGCAAGTAACATTACAGTGTGCGAATTAATGGATGTCCAAGAAATCACGATTCGGTACGCATTTCTATTGCTCTGAATTTTTTGACACTCAGTTTCAATTTCAATGCACTTGAATCGTCGTTGAACTTGAATTTCTGTACTTATTTTTTTCTCTCCTCTCTAGAATATGTAAAAAAATTCAAATTATGCATGGAATTCTAGAACATGTAAAATGGTGTAAATATTATAATGCAATTCTTGATTATAGACCTTACTTACTAAACGCCTTGGCATTTAAAACAAGAAATAAATACGAAAATTAAATCCTATATTGCGTACGATGTGCTTCATTTATCAGGGTGGAAATTTCAAAATAATAATTTTCATAAGTACAATAATCTTCATTATGGTGACATGAGAAAGTCATTGATAAGATTTATTTGGTTATTACGGATATTGTTTTCGGAGCGCTTTGGAGTACTAACCCCATTACTTTGTTAATAGTGATTTTTTTTCAGTCACTTAAAATCCAGAATTGTATTTTTAACCTAAATTTTACTTAAATTTAACATAAGAGTTGCAAATTTTAATATTAATATTTATTAAGCATAAAAACGAGAACATTATGACTTAGAACTTTACCGGATTGCATTCTCATTTCACATTATTGCAAACAACAGTCTCTTTATCTGGCATAATGTCGTAATCTTGATCCCTAATATTTAGTAGTTAGTTGACATAACCTGTTTAGATAAACTGCACATACTTTATATGACATGAAATTCATTTGCAATTGAAATGTATTTTCTGTAGCAATAAGAATGGTAGCAGTAGAGCCATTTGTAAGAATAGTTGAATACCCTCCTCTGCGTAAATCCAAAATAAGTAGTTCTGTGTACATAGTTTAGTATTTATGTTAGCGGCAATAAGGAAAATCAGGCAATTTCAAAAATGCCTAGGCAAATAGAGAAATTTGTGCTGATTTTCGGTTTTTGTGATTTAATGGAAGACAAGTCAGTGGGCCATTGTACACCAATTGGCTTAATTCAAAAGTCACTTCTTCATCAGAAAAATCTCACTTCAAATATGTGAACCATTTCATAAATTTATTTCTTCTTTGAAGAGCTACGTCATATTAACTGATGTAACTTAGAAACGATATGGTCCACATATTTGAAGTGAGGTTTTTCTGATGAAGAAGTGACTTTTGAATTAAGCCAATTGGTGTGCAATGGCCCACTGACTTGTCTTCCATTAAATTGATCACGAAAACCGAAAATCAGCACAAATTTCTCTATTTGCCTAGGCATTTCTGAAATTGCCTGATTTTCCTTATTGCCGCTAACATTTATACTAGCCATACTATTAGCAAACACACATTAAATCATAACCGAGCGAGCTTTTAGGAAAACTGAGCAATATGAGGAATGTGTACATGTGCACCTACAAGGGTGTGGTCTTGTCTTGTCCTTACACATTTCGAACGCAATATTCTTCTGCCACTTTAGATTACAATCGGTTTTTTATATGATCAGCGACTTGCACATAACAAGGCAAATAATTAATTATCGAGGAAAAGTTGTTTAAAATTTTGCAATATTACACAGTAAGTTGAACTTGTCAAGAAATGCATAGTATTGCGTACTTTGCGGAATCTTGTAAGTGTGTCTTGTAGAATTGAGCTGAGGAGACATTACATAACAAGACGTCATCTCTTTATTGAAATTACAAATTTACGATACAAGTGTTTTAATTTTTTATCATATTAATTAGGTACATTGGCAAAGATTACAGAGCGAGTGTGGACAATAAGCAAATTGCAATTACAGTGCAATGTCTGCTTTTAAAAACAAAGAGGCATGATTTCCTATTATGTATTTATGTAGGTAGCGTTGATGTGTGTTGACATAATACTATCAAGTTTAAAGCAATTGTAGTGAACGTGGCACTTGAGTATGAAGTAATTACTCTCTGTTGCTTTTACACGAAAAGACAACCAATAATGTTAAAAGAACATCTTAGGCCACCTACAACTTGCTTATAATTACAATCCTTGCGATGCGTGCCAATAGCCTTTCAATTACACAATATTAATGGAAAAGACAAAGTAGTGTCGCATCTCAATAGTTCAAAGCACACGATTTTAATGTTTACATGAACAAAAGCTAGGAATATAGCAAAGTATAGAAATAATAAGCAAGTTTAGTAACGCAACAGGTAAAATGACAATACATGAGTATAATTTATATCCAGACAGCAACACTTTGCATTATTTTATATGCTACCTTTGTAAATAGCCAGTTTATTCATATAGAGATAAAAGACAATAGAGATGTGCCTACCAATTCCAGTTTTTTCCTTGTAATAACCGAGATGCTAATGCACCATAGCATCAGAAGGCAGCGCAGTCGAGATAGAGATTGCATTTTTATTGAAGCCAATGACCTATGCCTGTATGAGTGAGGAATATGGACGCACGACGACAACTCAATGAAGAAATAGGCAATCGAGGCACCCGGCATGGCACAAGCCAAAAGGATCAATCAATTTAGTTATTGCTTTGACTATCGATTAAGTTGCCTGTTGAGCAAATCAAATCAAGTTTACATATACGTAGCCATTGTCATCAAGACATAACTATTTTATATAGGCCACTTAAGTGCACACATCAAAGAATCAATCCCATTCCGCGTCTGATTGCTTATTGTTAGTAAGTAGCATTCCTCCTACTGATCATGTTATTATGTAAGTTGATATTTCTTATTATTGCAACATAAGTGCAATTAGTGGCTTGTACAGACTTTGGTATTTAATTTCAATTACATTCTATTATTGTATGTACAAGATAGAAAGATGCTTACTGCATTGCATAGCTCTACTTCAACACATTTATTAGTAATTCTGGTTTTGCAAAATCTATGTAAATATTTTAATTATCCTAAATGAGTTACATTATGCTTGTATATAGAGGTAGTGAATAATTGCGTTATCTTTGGTTTAGAAGTAGATTTTTCTGGATAGGTGACTGGAGAATTGCACAGAAAAGGGAAATAGTGCAAAGAAATACTTAAGAAAATGGAAAAAGGGAAGGCAATGAAATTGTCACTCACTTCTCACTCTAATAGACACTTAGCGCTTAAAGAAAAGCGTAAGCAAGTGCATAGCGAAAAATTGAAATCTCTTCTTGTTCCACATTAATGAGTAGAGTAGGGCACCCCATTGAGTTCATATAATTACTTGACCTAGAAAAAATTCTCGGTTGCTCTGTGCATTCTGGTGCCTGTGCACTATTGCTCGTAATTACTCACTTACATGGTTGCATTCCATGTGGTTTACAATTACTTTGCTAAATTGTCGAGTGGAATCTGACTCACATGAGAAAACTCCCGTATTACTGTATTATGAGACTCAATTTACATCTAATGGCCTATCATAAAGTAAGAGTACCTAGTTCGCCTTTAACTGCACTTGTATGCGGCATAATAACACTTACAATTAATAGATCATTCTTAGGAGGCTCTGAAGCGATATTCCAACTCATTTTACTGTCAATTTCCTTCTCATCTCACACTCACTACTTAATTCCTTTTTACTCACAGATAATTTAGGTGCTTGTACTTTTATCAGCCCCAAATTCCAAAGTCCCAAGGAATTTTCCCTAGCACCATGGTATTTGCCATTATTATATCTCTCCACCTACTGTTTTATTCTACCAATTACATTTGCTTCAACGATTTCACTTGACATATGCATATGTAAATTCTATACACTAATCTTATAGTTACTACTTAATCATACTGTAACTCCAAGACAGTTTTTTGGAAATTATTATTGTATGACATCGGCCACTTCTACTTATAAGTCCAGTTCAGTTTAATTATCGTTTTAGGGTTTTAATTGTGTTGTGATTACATGAAAACTTTCTACTGAATATTGAAATCGTGTAATTAACACCAGTAAATAATTTGTTCAATCATATTATATATACAAAGACTTCTGTAGTATTCGCCATGAATAATTAATTTAATACTACTAATTAACAGTAGAATGAATGGCAGAATTACAAGGAACATATTCATTCATAATCTGTAGCATAAAGTCCTAGAAATTAGAGGACAAACCCAAATGGCATAATAATCAAATAAAAGCCATAAACATTATATTATGTGAAGTTTGTAAACCACTTACTTAAACGTAAAATTTAGTGCTCTCAGTGTAATGAAATCGGAATTACATACATAGCAGATTCATTTAGTATACACGACTATACTATTCCCACAAACCATCATTTCATACAGTGGTACGTAATAATAAATAAGTTTGACATTCGTTATAAGTTGTAATTGGTAATTGACCTCATGATAAGTACAAGGATGCTTTTGCATAGAGAAGCCAATTGATTTTACTAATTTGATTCAATTCTGAAGAAGGAAAACTGAAGGAGTAGAAAAGTTATTACTCTTAACGAATTCGAGACAATTAGACAGCTATAATATTTCATAGTAAATATTAAACATTTATGGCCAGCGTGACGAATATTCTATTATAATAATAATGTATCACTATTTAACTGAAATGTGATATGGCAATATATTTTCCCGTCTGCCTTCTTATGGTGTAGTATTTTATCTTTTTGGCAAAGGACGAGACGATAGCGTCATTGCAGATAATACAAACGATAAGGAGATGATAATAATATGTTCTCTAAGTTATTATTGAAGTTTTCTTGAATTGGCTTTGCAAAGAGTTTTCTTATGACCTATAAACATTGGACCAAGTTTTCTGAAGCTGGTACTGATTTCATAAAAGATGAAGATAACCGAACTAATAAGCATTTTATATAATTATAAATTAGTTTGTATATAAGAATATTCAGCCGCTGTGAAAATTGAGACGAAAAAATGGAAAATGTATGTATGGTAATGAGGTATAAATATGCACGTAGGTATGATACTCATCAAACGGTCATTAATACCGAAAAGAAACAAAAAGTTTAAACTTTGAGAGAATGTCAACTGACAGACTTGAGGAGTCTTTGATATTATGATGCAAAACTACAGATTTGTTGCATTTGTCACTTTGATTGAGCAGGAATAAAAAAAATTCTCATAAGACGGCCCTCTGCCTTTACATTTATGAAAAATGAAAGCTGGCTTTGTATAATTCAGTTGACTCTCACTCACACATGCGAAATGTAAATGTCATGTATCAATAAAACTATGCATAATAACACAGTAAACACTCTTTGTGTGGTTGTACACGGAAAGAATAATAAATTCTATTTTTAATATTCCTCTCTTTTGATTCTCACTTTTATTTGAAGGTTTCTTGCTCACGTAGTGCACATTGCTGTGAGTAGACTTGTAATTTGACTATCGACCTACAATACAGCAGCACCACCATTAATAAACAATAGTTCCTCACAGAACACTTTACATGGAAATAAAGTGAAAAGTGTCACACTCGTCATTGTCATCGTTCACTCGTATGCTATTATGTCTTGTGAATCTTCAAGTAAATGTCTGCATGTTTATTAACTATTTCCATTTCCTTGTCTTTAAAAGTACAACAGTTCCTATTTACAGCTTTCCTTTATCTTTTCAATGAAATTAATAGTATAACACTTAGCACACCACGAAAACTGTTCCCTCTACTTAATTACTTTTCAATTTTCCTCTCATCGACACACTAATTCTACATGCACGCACTTTATTAGTAGCATGGTTAATGTTGTTAAGCATATGAAACAGTGTAATATGGTGTAACACAAACAAAAAGCAAACCACACTGTCACGGCAAACATAAGAGAAAAGTTGATACACTTTGCATTTCTTTCCACCGGCTCCACGCTACAGTACCAAAACAATATTACAAACAAAATGCGGTCGGAAAAGTATTTTGCGATTATTTTGTAGTTTAAACATTCCTATTTGTTCTACCTTTACAACGAATTCATTCGCTATTATCCTCTGTCATATTAATAAGTAATGTAAATAATAGTTGGACTCCCACACACAAAAGTTACTGTGTTTATCTAGAGACAAAAGAATTTTTTCTTTATATTTCCATTTCACAGTGTACTTTACCTTGCATTCATCGTAATTGCACAGTGTAACAAGTACAGCACACATCTAATACAAATATATTTTATCTATTCCATTAGTATAATGGAGTGCACCATGGCTAATGCTATTGCTCCTTGCAAATTTTCATCATTTACGATTAGCACACTTTCTCATCCTGACTTGACTTGCTCTATTCCGTCCGCATCTGTATTCCTTCTATTTAAATTGTAATATTAACTGTTTCTACTCTTAATTGTAGGAAAACATACGGATAACTTAATGGTACACACAAAACATATGCCCACACATACGAAATATATATTATAAGTATGCAGGAATAAAAACGTTTCCTATATACATTTTCCTAGTTTGGAATGTGTAACAAAAGAAATGAAAAGTTTTACATGTTTTTATGGTTTCATAGAATTTAAATTAATTACAAAGCATTTTCGCATCTATTTAAACGTAATGCGCTAATTTCGTGAGTCGACTTTTAATTTATAACTTTACTCCTCAATAAATTATCTTTACCGAATGATCTAGTAAATACTATATAAAGAATTGAGATTGTTTATTGCAGGAAACTTTACATAAATTAATTTACCAAACACAACGTTACACTTATTTACTCGTCTAATGCAAACATTTTATTTTCTTTTCTGTAAACACAATAAAGGCGGCGTAACGCCATGTTTATAAAACTCTGATGAAGAAAACATTGGTAAATGTTCAGAATTTCTGAGCTGGTTGAATTTTTAACCGACATGGTATAATTACATGCCCATATAATTAAGGATGCAACGTACCGAATGCATTATTTTGCATACTATTTAGGTTCACAAAGAGCGTCGGATTTAATCTGTGAAGGCAAATGCGTAGTTTGTTCTTCTGTACAAATAAAATATTCTAGTACATCACACAACAATGAATCTGAGCACAATAAAATATTGAGAATTAAATAAAATGGAAACTGAGTGAATGAGTGGGACGTGAGATGTAGAACATTTCTATTATTTCCCATTATTCTCATTTTTTTCAATTTCTAACAATAACAGATACCACTACAAAACAACATAGAGTTATGCATTCTCTATGGATGGACGATATCTGTAAACAATAAAATACTGCCGACCCACACTGAGAATGCAAAGAATTCAAATCTCAGTTTACACTTCAACTTAAAAGCGGTCTACATGTTATTTAGATTAGATATGTACTAAATTATTAGACTCCAATAAATATTCGCCGCGTTCTTGTTTTCTATTGTTAGCAACACTTTAAATTTCTTTTGCACTGTTTCCTATTCAAACTTCTTTCCTTTTTACTCATTTTAAGCATTTGTACTGGAATCTTTACATGATAAGAATAGCCACTGTCACTCCAACTCCTCTGACAACTTAACAATGGGAAACGAGAAAGAAATAAATATTTGCCAACTGAAATATCTGCATAACTTTAGAAATATCTCTTCAGCAATTCAATAACTAACTTCAAAGCATTCCATCCCAATCCTTTTCTTTGCTGCTAATATAACAACCTTGGCCTTGCTCATCAATCAGCCAAAATACTAAAATCCTATCTCTATTTATTTTCTACATAATCCATTCAAATGCTGAATTTTCTCTTTCCATTTTCATTTATCACAAAAATTTTATTGATTTTAAATCTTTATATTTCCTTTCATATCGTCATTAAACACTCACTTAGCAGCTACGTATTTATATGGTCTCAATTATTGTTTGCTATTTGTATTTAGATGCTACGCTGATAACGGATCATTCTGAATTTCTAGCAAAACATCCTTTATATCTTTACAATGAGGATTTATCTGCGGAAGGTGTTTTAAATGACTATTTGTACATATGAAAGCTTTTACGCATGTAGCTACCAAGTAATTTTAATAATGATACCTTCAATTCAAATATAACGGACAGCCTCCCGCAATGTTGCGAACTACACTTTTGGAAATCTTTTATTAGCATGCATTTGCCTCTACTCTTTTCATGTTTTGTAACATCCATCACTTGTTTGATTAGATACTAGATACACACATTCATAAATATCTCATTTTTCTCATTTATTATAATAGTGACATGCAAATGGTCCCACAATTTGCATTTCATTCCTAATGAATTTTATGAATCAACCCATTTTGCACCAAACTACATTTCGGTCAAGGTATCTGTGTTTATCGCACTTTACAGTATTAAATGGAAATATTAAATTTTAGTTGTTAAAATAAGTACACATAAGGCAGTCCCTACATTGATATGTGAAGTCCAACTAATCTCAATATTATTTTGTGTAATCATTCTGTCTGCCGGTCTGTGTGTTCATAAAATAACGAAATCGATAAAATTCGTTCAAATTTTGCATTTTTGCATATTTTGAGATAAAAGTCAATATCAATCGACAATTTTGTATTGATTTTTCAACCGACAAATTCCGCTACTTTTTTACGCAGCCTATCTCTTGTTATTAGCAATGGTACTAATTTCCTGTATTAATAGACGAGGGTTTGATGCATTTGATTTACAAACTGCAACATCTGGTGAATTTCACTGTGTGCACAAGGAAAACGGAAATATGGGCATCTCCTTTGAAATACAAGGTACATATTGGCATTATACGTCATTTAGTATGCAAATTGTAATATTATAACTCATCTTCTTTCAAAGATGTATTTGGCAAAGTGAAGATAGGCCACGACTGCAGAATACAGAAGGAGAAGGTACCTATGAGTATCTGTGCACTGATAGTGATGTATGCCACAGCCTAGAGCGTTTAGGTGGCTGTTAAAGACAAATCGATTGTTCTGCTGATGCCAGATGAATTTGAATTAGCTGAATTGACATCTAGTATTATATCCATGCCACTTGAAGTGAATAGGATGCAAATAAATGATAAATAATTATACATACACCTCTCCTGGTTATTGTGCTGCACTACAATCGTTTACAACAGAAACAAATTATAGGCACTGTATGTGTTATTGGAGCATTATGGAAATAATTGAAATGCATTTTCTAACGGTATAAAATTCCTCTGTGTTATTGTCTACAGCTACATAGATATGTATACTGTGCATGTGATCTCTGTGCAGAATTCAAGACGATTATCATGACACAGCGTGTTTCGATCCTTCAGTATGCATGCTACTAGCATTTATTTATAAAAAACGGCCATGCTCTCGCTTTTCTGTCAAATCATTGTATGCAACAGTGTATTTATTATCTTTATTCTTAGTCCTAAATCTTGTTCATTAACAATAATGTCAACATGAATAAGGTGATTATCGCTACTGTAGAGCCATACTAGACTACGAATCCAGATACTATTATTATTTATGTATAAACACTGTCCACTACCTAAAAATAGCATAAATACAAAGTTTTGCTTAAACCAGTACGCAATGACCAAGGTATTTGATTCACGGACCATTATAAGTAATAGGGCAATATAATAGTATGGGCAATATAATGTTTCATTTAATATCTTTGTTTGCTGGAGCGTTGGAGCGCGGTGTGTTGTATGTGTGAGGTACATCGTGTTAATTAGAAGAATATTAAGATCCAAGCTCTGAAGTTTTCTAAACTTTTAGAAATTTCGTTAATTAGTAAGTATTGATTGCAAATGATGACAATAGATTAATAATAATATATTAGTAATTTGTACTAAAACTTGAGGCAAAGGTATATTATCAGTTCTAAGTGACGAAACTTGAGGCGGGATAAATATTTATTAGGTAAATGTATTTATATGAGGCAAAGTGATTATTTTTATTGAGGTAAACCGATTATTTATGAGGTGCATTAAATAGGAGCCGATTTTAATGCATAAAATCTTATTTCTTACAGAGTTTGTCGGTGCTGACGACTTGCGAGAGATGCGGTGGGTTCCGTATGCTTCCTTGTCCAATTTGCAACGGATCGAAGAAATCTGTTCACAGAAATCATTTCACGACGGAATTCATCGCCCTGAAGTGCATGCACTGCGACCCATCGGGCCTCGTTCGCTGTGACATGTGTAATGCTGTCGATGCCTAAAATAAACCTTTACTTCACGGAAATCATGGGAATTGCTATATAAACAATTATAATCCCAGAACTTACAATTGGCTCCTTCATCTTAAAATGTACAGAAAATTTCACTTCACGATAAGTAAGATTTAAGGTTTTGTAACATATTAAAATAAACTACTTTCCAATGGTAAATAATACTAAGGAACTAATACATTCTGAATATGTCTGATTAAGTACGAATGGATGTAGGAATAGTTAGCTAATTAAATTAGTTTTATTACATTTGCAGTTTTATTACCGTAAAATAGGAAATAAATAAATATAATGATAATTTAATTAGAAGCTAATTAAAGAAATACTCCCGTAATTCGTATTGAGTCTGATTTTAGCAATGTATTTACAATTCGGTGGAAATTACATTTAAATTAATTTGGTAAATGTTTTCGTGAATGGTTGTGTTTATTAGTAGCCTTAGTGTGCACAGTGTAACATTATTTTTGTTTTTAATTAATTTAAGAGTCCTACGCTACTTGCTTACTACAAAAGGGCGATATTTTTAATTTCAAGATAACCTGTAAAGGTTAAGATAGGAGAGCACAATCCTTGCTAGAGATTCATTTCTTTGTATGTTGCGTAGTAATTTATATTATTTGTTGTGGTACCAACAAACCAACAGGAAATGAATGGAATAGTAAGTATTTGGCATTCTTCCGGAAGTTATTAGTTATTTATCTGATTGCGTAATACCAGTTGTAATTACGTAAAAGAAGGAAAGTCTTCCGATCGATAACTCTTAGAGTTAATTAGTTTCGTAGGTAATTTATGTACAGTTTATATAAATAACATTCTTGTAGTGAACATAATTTAATTAACTGGAGTAAATGTCTCTTCTCTCCTAATCCCTGTATTATCTGTGCAATTATCCTACTGTATGCTGGACATGCAAATTTGCATAAACGAATTTAGCATACTAATTCGAACATATGAAAATATAAAATGGCAGTTTCAATTGTAAATGAATGCATACTACAAAAAAATTTCAAGTAGATATATATAAATTGTATGGAGAGATGAGATATATTCACATTGTACTCTAAGCTGCATTTGAATTATGACCGGGTCACGAGTGGATAAATAAATGTCGAATAGGAAAAGACAAAAGAATGTTATGAAAGAGACTACTCTACTGAAAATGCCTCTCAGCCTCTGTTACGCTTGTATTTGTGAAATGTTACCCTGTGCAGTGAATGAATTTAAAAATATCTTACGAACTATAATTTAATTGTCATGTCATTTTATTGCGTTGAGCTGACAAAGAAATCCTCTGTTCATGTTCATACAATTTTCAGTTTTTACTCTGAACCTTTACAGATTAAATATACAAATATCTTTCAGGAATGTATTTATGTTTGTAATTCCTAACAAGTACTTTTATAAATACATAAGGTCAGGTCGAATCTGTGCAAATGAATAGTAAGCAATTAAAAAGACTCAATTGTTTTTTGTCTGGCTCATTTCAGTTACCATGATTAAGATTTGTGGTGAAATGTATGATTCATACTTTATGTGTGGTACATAGTTAGTATAATTACTAGTTTTTTCTTAGGTGTATCTAAGGTGTTGTATGTGTATATAATATACAGGTGAATATAATTAATAGTAATTGAAACGTGGTAGTTACTTTATTGAAAAGTTAAAAATGTCATAGTGAATATTATAGTGGTGTGAAGAATTGAAAGGTTATAATATGAAAATGATTTGTGTCGCATCTAATTTAAATTAATCCGTTTGCATAAATGATAATTGCCCATTACATTAAAGTACTGATTGTATACTTGTGTAATAGTAGTAAACCAAGTAAAATGTTCCGAATCTCGGTTATTCCTGAATGTCCCATTTTGTGAATTCCAGAGAAAGTTTGTGTAAAATAGGGTAAAATTATAAATACTGGGATGTAAAATAACCAGTAAGTTAGCCAAGTTATTCTGATAGATAAAGTAATCCTTTACTAATTGTTTTATGTTGAGTAGATGAGATTCAAATGGTCAGCATGTTAACTTTAGTGAATGATGAGATACGTGTAAATTGTAATTAAATATTTAGGTACTACATAAAAATAGATCATTAAAGCAATGAAATGTAATGCTCATTGAGAGAACTAATGAAAAACAACTTCATCTTTAATGGGGAAAGGCGAAGTAATAATATAAAACAAATCTGATATAAATACGCTAGAGTAATTAACTTATGTTCTTATGTGAATGTCCTTTTGAGCTCAAAGTGTAGCATAGAGAAAATTGAATGTAACTATATCCTTTGTATACCTATGAAGAATACATACTGCTCTTACAGTGAATCTGCGAATAGATTATACCATGTACAATATAGTAGTAATGGATTTACACGACATATTCTCAGAATCAGCATAATTCCCGGAAAACAAGTAGGTAGCTACTTACTGAAAGTGTGGCTGCGTGTAACTTAACACAAAGCAAGATACTACGCCTTGGAATTCAAGTAAGTTTCCTCCAGAGTTACGTACTATTTACTATTTAGTTAGCCTCTTACGGATTCGATCAAAGTTGGGATTAAAATCCCTAATTTGTAATTCGTCTAATAAAGTAATCGATTGTAAAATTCCGAAATCCATTTATAAACAAATGAAATTCTTACAGAATAAAGTAAAATACAAACATATACCGTCCGATTGTTTCATTGCGTTTTATTTTCTGAATACACAAATTATTCATTGCATAAAATAAATAATTCCTAATTTGAAACAGAGTAATCAAACATATCAATTTGTTCAAACATTTTCGTAATTTAATAACTTGTAGAATATTAAATATCAGTTTTCTATAGAACTCGCTTATTAAATACGCAGTGCACTATTTACAGAGTTCCTATTTGGAATATGGTTCACGAATTAAACAGAAAATGTTGTACTAGTAAATACAATGACAAATCAAGGTGGATACATCTGTAGGATTCTACAAGAGACATATTATTCCTTTAATTTAGTTTCTTGAAGCTAGCTGATTACACTGATACGTAGTTAGTACAGAGATTTAGCTGAAAATGTTTGTATTTCCTAGGAGTTTCATTATCCAGCATATGAATTGATATTGTCAAGGTCTAAAAACATTTTAAATTACGTAACCTTTTATCCTTTTGCATTGTGTATACCAATTAGAATGCTGTACCGTACGATGGAAGACATATAGTGACTCCGATGTGATATATAGTACACGCTACAGAAGACTGACTGGAAGACAAACTGATTATGTCAGAGTGGACCACTTAAGATGTAAAAGACGGACAAGGCAAGAAGGAGTGAACCAAACTGAAGAGAACGATAAGTCAATTAAGATAAAGAGTTGACTACACATTATGTCACGTCACGGCACATCTTCAGCGGATGTACTACAATTTCATTATTTCGCAATTTTTTATCTCTCATTCATTCATTGGCATTTAGTACCTACGTAAGAAAAATAGTTAAACGCGTAGGTGTTTAAGATATCAATTTTGTATGCAGCTAGGTATATAGGTCTTTACTTCTTAGAAAAAACATAACTAAGTATCGGAGTCACGGCGAAGTACGTGGTAACTGTATTATTGCATTAGTAATACTTTTAACCAGAGTCAGAGAGAGAATTTTATGCAATATAGCACATTCATATTCAGCACAAGAGCACTATTGAATTTGCAAATAGAAATCCTTTGAATAAAACGAGCGTGAGTCTTTGGCATAATTTCTGATTGAAAATCAAGCGGTGACAATGACATGGAATTTCCTCAAAGCTTTCTCTTCGCACACAATTTACATTATAATGGAATTAAAATGAAAATTTTCTTCTAGTTTATCTTAGTGTGAATGTGAATGCATATTTGTACCTTCGCACTATTCTTCACCTGAGTCATTTAAATTTGCTCTATATAATGACGCTCTAAGAAATAAGCTTTGCATTTGCATACCTAAGTTTGCAGGGTAACCTTAGTCAGTTACTCTGCGTGAGGTAATATTAATTATAACAATCAATAGGAAGCACAACGGAAATAATTAAAAGTAGTCAGCATTCTCTTTGGTAGCTCGTGCTTCTTGGTTTTCTTAAGTATAATAATTTAGCTGCCTTCGTTTCAAAATATATTAGGTAGGTTGGTATTTTAATTACGAGAAGATCACAATGTCGTCGCAGTGTCAGAAGCACTGGAGAACGGAGACAAAAAGCCATACTTGTATCTATTGCGGCTCCTTCTTCACAGACTTTTTATGAAGCTCTCTTCCTAGAAGAATAATCGAGGTGTGCGTGAAAGTTTTGTTGGTATCCCATTGGGCAACTGCTTCCGAGTAAGGGAAAACTATCGGGTAGTCTTCTTCAGACCCTTTCATTGTACTGTCCCTGAAAAAATAGGAAACGCTAATCAAATTATATGTTAATGTCATTTATTCATAATTCCATAATTTACCACATAATTGGTTCAAATTAGCAAATTAAAATCGCTAAAATTGCTTAACATAATTATACGACAAATAAACATTATAATAACTAATAATTAGTCTTAATAAAATGTGCCGGCCGGCAAAATACTTCGACTAATAAGTTAATGTTAATACCAAAATATTCTAACTGTTGGCTAAAAAAATTATTTTCATTTGATAGAAAATTAGAGCAAAGAAGTTATTCAGTTCGTTTTCAGTAGAACTTTCAATTTGCATTTTAGCAGTTATTTTCCTGGAATGATAAGGGTCTTCTAAAATGACTTTTGTGAATTATATTCCATGCACTGAATGTAAAATTGACAGACTTACATTATGTTTTCTGTAGATTCGATAGAATTAAGAAGAGGAGCACTACGAACACAACTCAATGTGCACAAGAAAAATATCCAAAATATAATGCTAAGTAAGAATATCCTCCACATTTTTAAGTTTTAGTTAAAACGCCTTCGCGTAGTGTATAAGAATTTTGTGAGTGAATAATTCCAGAGAAGATCGTTTGAGTCAAATAAGACAAGCTCGACCGAATCTGAACAATTACTGAAGTCAACCGAGTAGATTGTTCAACTTTTATACTTACAATTAAATAGTATCAGTAGCATTATGTGTCTTCAGTAATAACCTATACGTATACATACTATTATTATTATTTCTAATAGTTTGTCTTTAGATAGCATGTGGATTCTTCTCCATCCATTTCAAGTACGTATAAAGTCAAGAATAATAAGATTAAAAACATGGTTTCTACTATTCCCATTTCCCACTTGAGTTGGGCACCCGGAAAAAAGCAGGGAATAATGGGAATTTTAGGACAAAATATTAATTACCGGGTTTCACTTTCTCTTATTAACCAACAAAATTATATTTCCTAATTTCTTCTGTAGTCAAACCGACAATGGTAATTTCAATCCAAGCTAATATTTAATTGTGAACATAGTATAAATAAATCAAATAAGTAAAATAAGTAAAATAAAATAATTTTATTTAATAAAATAAATAAAATAAGTAAATACTCCAAATTTTACAATATCCGCACAATGGTGGACATTATTCATTTTCACTTATCCATTTTTTTCCAAAATGACACCACCCTTTTAGCAACTCGTTTTAGGCAACCAAAAATCCAAGTGCACTTTTTAGCAAATGGCAACTATTTATTTCAACACTCCATGACAATTACTGGCATAGAATACAATACTCTCTCTGGAAAAGCATTTCTTAACTAAATCGGAAGTCTCTTTTTAAAATGGCGGTGCAGGGTGGAGGTAAAAGTAAAAAAAATGTGATAAGTTTTATAAGGAAATGTATAGTTACTAAAGAACACTGGATATTTTTCCTTTCTATATTTCATTACTTATTAAATTTGTCCATAACAATTTGTCCATAACACGGAAGACAAGGAAATTCCAATGATTGAATCCTAAAATCAGATTTGGCAACTATCAGTTGCTGCACAGGGGAAGGTGGGTATAGGAATTTTTTTCGACATGATATTCACAGTATTTTCTTATTGGACAACATTATAAGTTGACCCAATCAACATAGGTCGTCTGACCACAATACAGATATCTGTTATCACCGACCTGTTGCATTAAGCAGTCGCTGTATCTTCTGCACTGCTTGCTGTAACACATTTTTACGTTATTTAAATAATTGCAGTTATGAAAAGCGGTTGAATGGAACTGGTTTGCTATATGATAAATGGACAATTTTAATATTTTTCTGTTAACTTAATTTTTCCTTGGAAGATTTCTTATTATTCACCCTCATTATGGCTCTCAACTGTTCTATTCCATGCTGAACATTGGAAAGACTTACTGAACATTTCATTATGCAATAATTGTTTACAGTTAACTCACGTAGGTTTGATTTCACTATATGGAAGGAGATTTAATGCTCTGGGCAGTTTCCCTTTAATAAAAATCACGTCTAATTTGAGTTTTATCTGCCTTAGACCCCCTGCTCTCCGAATTTGTTAATGCAATCAAATCTTTAGCAACTTGTTATTATGCAAGGGGATTTTAAGGTTAAATGACGCAACAATGATTTACGTTTTCCAATTTTTAACCCGCCCACATACTAATGATAAATGTTAGGGGTTAATGCTACTTAAAATGCAAGGTTCAGTTCTGCTTAACTCTACGCAGTTTCGATGTTCCCTGATAATCTGTCATTATTGCGTATGGATTATAAATGGTGTTTGTACAAGTCCCAGGAATTCTACTTTGCACTCCTTCAGACATAATCACTGAAGTGCTCCCTCATTTTTCCCAACAACAACGCAAACATAGAGTTCGTTATTGCGGACGACAAAAGTCTAATTGAGGAACTGAATTTATGTGACAATAATAAGTTTAGAAGAATATTATTTGGCTGAGCTGTTGATTAGGGCTCTGATTGCGCTTAGGAGTCAACATCCATGCCTGGCCAGATATCGACTGTAAATGTATATCCATTGAGAGAAGACAACCGAAGACACGACACGATGACAGTAAGTCTAGACGGAGCAAATAAAAATGTAGCAAATTAAGATTAGGAGAGAGGAGGGCAGGCAGTGAGGCCAAGCCACGAGCTCCCTTTATAATAACATCGAATCTTGTTCCAAATTTACTCCAAATTCCACTCACCTAGAGACACCACAAATTAGACCCTTCCGCAATTTCATAATTCTACTCACTCAACACAGTAGCCTAGACACCTCTTACGGCTCCCGCACTTCAAATCCATCACCTCACCCAAAAAAGTCGTCCCTCATTAAAAATTTTAACATTTTTCGTGTACAAGACACCTCATGTTGAAAAAAATTAATATTGCATTTTCATAACGACTTATCACACCAATCGAGCGCTATTATTTCGTAAGTCGCATGCTTTTTTATGTACTACAGATTCACAAGATTATTATTTTCACCTTGATATCCTCTAGTTGTAGTTAGTAGACATTCTGACAAACTTACTTTACGCAATAATAGTGAATCCCTGATGATAAGTGAGAATTGATTACAAAACGAATTGTTACATAACACAAATAAGTAGTACAAATGCAGGTACGGCTATACAAGAAATTCCAAGCCAAACAATTATCTTGGGTTAATGTTTGTTAAGGTACAACTAAATTTTGTCGTATATATAGACAGATGGAAGAGCTATGGTAAACAATCTTTCATTATTGGTATTATCAGTGTTCACAACCGTTATAAAATTACACTGCTTCTATTTACTTAAGCAATAACGAAATGAATTAGTCAAATACAGTACACCTACAAATGAAGCAAAAAATAGTGTGCGGATCACATTTTAATCTGCCAGCATCCAGCATACCTTTTTATTTAAAATGGAAATAAATGCAAAATGGTATGTCAAAGTTCTTCAAGCAACAAAATAAAATGTTTACATATTTACGAAGAATTAGAAGTATGCAATATTACTGTAGTGATAATTTTATAACCAGGAAATGTCATGGGCAATATTTATTTTAGAAAAAGGAAATGTAGTAAGATTATAATACTTTTGTAATAAAATTATAAGTGATCCTGAAAAGAAAAGGACTGAAGAGTGGATTTGTATTCATTTCGGATTGGAGGCTAATCAAGGTCAGGGGATTGAAGATGAGTTAGGACATAGTTCTGTCCGGTAGCCCAGCTGGCACCCATAAAAGTTAGACTCATCAGTTTGTTGTTTGTTTTGCTGAGATATTCAGCTTGAATGATAAAAAGGCACCAGGGTTCTTCGTTAGCGAGTCTGTTACTTTTAATTGATTAAATTTGTTATGTCAACTTGCTATAGAGAGATGCAGTGATTTGTATAGTATGTGAGAAGTAAAAATCTTAAGATTCGCCCTTAATTTCATTGGCTTTGGAGAAGAGAGACTCCTGCGGACTCAATGACCTCAAAATAATGTCAATATGTCATGTCAAATAAAAACTTCTTATTATCCACGCTAAGATTAACATTAATACAAATAAATATTATATGTTTTGCTTTGTCGAGCATTGATAATATTTGTATCTGTTAAATAATGTTTTACAAAGCCGAGTTACATCAGTGGAAGTAATAATAACATGGCAAGCAAGTATAAATATAACAAGTACGATATGAGACGGTAGAGCACAGAGTTCCACAGAACAAGTATAAGTTGGGAATTTGTGTCTACAACAAAGTATCATGTTTCTCCTCACTTCTTGATGCGTCCTGAGTGGATATAATAGCACACAGAGACGATCCTGCCTAATGGATTATTACTTTCATGGAATATTCTTCTTACCAACCAACAATATAGTTAGATTACTCAGAAAGTGACGTAGCCTATGTTTTTAAATATAAATATCCTTATTATCAGCATCTGTCAGTAAATGCAAAGAGAGGACAGAGACAATCATTGAATTATTCAATTCAGCTTTATTCAATATGTAACAGTCACACACGAATTGTTGTCTTGTTTACTACCAACTGGGGTTATAGTACATTTAATCAACATTAAGTACGTTTTCCGTAACTAATAGCACACTTACTAATATACAATATTCATGTTATGCTATATTTATCTTCCCACAGAGAAAAGCAGTTACCACCAATTTTATTTAATCACATTCAACTATTTTACAGTTAACGTCGTCGAATTTATTTTCCATTTAAATACTTTATAATCAACTAAATTTCTTTTACTTTTAAGCTTTACACATTTTAATGAATTTTCTATAATGCAGTACAGCTATTGTAATTACAGTAATTAGCAACACTTTCATTTATTTTCAAGTTCTATCTTTTTACTACTTTTGG
The DNA here is from genome assembly GCA_020352615.2 of Yoshiicerus persimilis. NCBI lineage: Eukaryota > Metazoa > Arthropoda > Collembola > Entomobryomorpha > Tomoceridae > Yoshiicerus > Yoshiicerus persimilis. Next base: position 44,451,269 of record CM060170.1, read on the forward strand.
TGACACGACCCTGCCATTCACATGGGTGGTCCCCACAAACTAAGTATACACATGTGTTAATCCTGTTGTGCATCAGTTCTGTTCAGTGCACTTTGCATTTGTGGCATAAAATGCATTTCTTGAAATGAATAAGTGCAAGGGTGCATGCAAAACAGAAGAACAAAAATACAATCTAAGCATATAGTTTTCCTTTCTGATAAATACTTGCCTAAAACATTGATCCGGTTCCTATTGGGATTTAGGAGCTGTACATACTCAATTGGTCAATAAAATGAACAGCAGGCTTTATTAAACATGCTATCTTAATTTACGCTAATTAATGCTACGTTAATTAAAAAATTGCAATTTTAAAGATCTGATTTTCTTTTAAATAAGGCTCCTATTTAATGGGCCTCATAAATAATCGGTTTACATTAATAAAAATAATCAATTTGCCTCCTATAAATACGTTTACCTAATAAATATTTATCCCGCCTTAAGTTTCGTCACTTAGAACTGATAATATACCTTTACCTCAAGTTTTAGTACAAATTACTAATATAAAAGTACTTTTGCCTCAAGTATAGTACCAAATCCTCAATTAAAAATGACTTAAATCGTTAAATCAACTTTTATATTAGCAATTTGTACTAAAACTTGAGGCAAAGGTTTATTGTCAGTTCTAAGTGACGAAACTTGAGGCGCGATAAATATTTATGAGGCTAATGTATTTATATGAGGCAAAGTGATTATTTTTATTGAGGTAAACCGATTATTTATGAGGTGAGGATTCCCCCTTTATATAACACATAATAAACGAAATAAATAGCCAAAGGAATTACTTTTCCTACCCGTAATTTTTGAGTAAAAAGTATGTAGCTATTTTCACAAAATTGCACTACTTCCAACTTTAATTTTAGTGCATGGGGTTAGGAATCAGGAACGGGATATAAATTGGGATGGTGAACTATTATTCAAAGCATTGATTTTGCACATTTTTTAGTAAACATTTGGTCACTATATATTATATACTATTTGATTGCATAACACGATCAAACTTAGCAACTCTATGCTCTAAGTAAATATTACCCATTTATTTATACGTTTAGAAGTTGTGAACAAGATTTTCATACGAAATTTTGGTCATTTGGTCCCATAATTTCCAGCTGAATTGGTCTCTTCGTTTCCAATAGACGAAATTTTAAACCCATCAATAAGGTTTCAAGTTTTATACACCACAACTAACACTAGAAGATTAAACATGAGCTACTTCTAATAATTTACATGAAATGTCTTAATGCTAAGTATGTTCTTTAATTACATAATATTTTCTAATTTTTATTTACAATTTTTAACCGCCATAAATATTTGCAATAATGCAGGAAATAATTAATTAGCATTCATTACATATGCATGCACAGATGCAGATGTATTAATACTCAATAATTTACTACCTTGAGTATTTACTCAAGTAACAATATTATATAACCAAAAAAATGGTTACCAGAAATTAGGAACTTTTAAAGGAATATCGTCTACTACGATACTCGTATTGTACAGAATAAATAAGTGATGTTCTGTAAATAAATGCATTTAACACTGTTTACTGTAACACAATTATGTAACAATTTATCAGAAAAGCAAATAGATGGCCAACTGGCAACAGGTTACGTCTACACGCAAATATTTACTTAAAACCTGAGAAATGAGATATCAAACTTGTATGGATTGGAAAGATCACTAAGCACTCACGTGGAGTCAATTATTTAATTTAATGTGTTACTTTTCCTCGACTCTGATGCGATTAATCATTATTCTTGAGTCACCACATTTATTTTTAGAAGCAGATACTGTGTACACAATGTTTCACATCAAAAGCACTGCAATTTTCTCATAGCTATCTAATATTGGTCCACAATCCACAACTCTGCATTTATAACACACAAGGAAGCCCATTGTTACATACACATACTCTTTCACATACAGAAAATTAAATGCCTATTTAAATAGCTTTATTAATATTAATGTAAATTTCGCACAATTCTCTGCACAACGTAAACCAAGGTCCCAGATATTTGGCATTTACTGCTAATATTATTCCTCATTATTCAAAGATTTCTATAATGATAATCGTTTCTGTTTTCTATACTGCATTTACATTAATTGCAAAAAAATTAATTATTAAGTTGTGTAATTATAAAAGTATTGCCCTTACGTACCATTTACTTAATGCACGTCAATTATGTATTTTAATTAGTACTGTTTCAAATTTCAAACTAGCGAAATGTGCAGTTGACTGATTCTAAGGAGGAGATAATTGCAATTGCCTACTTAACCATACATAATAAATGTTTGTTGAGTCGTGAATTAAAACAGCGAGGTACCATCCAGAAAACTCAGTTTACTTTAGCGCATAGTGCAGCAATATTGTTATTTAATTAGAATGGCAAGAGTTCTAGAGACGGGCTCCACTGAATTACCATTTTGAATACTTTGAATACTAGGGCAGGTTTCTTGTAGTGCATATTTGATTGAAAGCTGTCAAGTCAGACTGCAGAATGAAATTTATTACTTTATAAACTAATTACAGATATCACTTAATCACACACTATTATCGTATCAGCTCATGTAATTTACTAGAGCTTACCAGTGCCACTTCCACTCCTGCACATAATCCACACAAGATATCTCATGGAAGTACCTCCAATCATTTCCACTTTTGTCTGACATATTCTTTCAATCTCCAATTTGTAGGACACCATTGTATTTGCTGTATTAATTGAAGACAATCGCGGGAAGACAAGTCAACTCCATAGCGAAATAAAATGCTTGGTAACTACGGGTCACTCTAGTTAGTAACTCTGTCCATTGAATAGGTTGACCCCAAGGAGTTTAAATTGCTGGCATGACGTTTCTTTGAGTTTACAAGGGGGGTCAAATTCAGATTTCCACGCAGTCGATTTTCATATAAGACAGCAGTTCGGAAATTGTTTGTCATTAGAAGAGACAATAGAGTTTAAAATAGTTACTCCTATTTCTCTCGACTCCGTTTAGTAAAAGAGTCTACCGGAGCTAAATTGGAACGAATGTCCTTGGACTGCAATTCTCAAAAGATTGTAAAATCACTATTGTTGATTTCTGCGAAATCATTGGTTATCTTTATATCGTTACTAAGTTACTATGAAAATTAGCCAATGATTTTTCAGAAATCAACGATCGTAATTTTGCAATCTTTTGAGAATTCTAACTTTGATTTCCAATGATAGCACGTACTATTGAATTAAAAGTTGAGTTGGCTTGATGAAGAAAAGGTAAAATAATAGGGCTCTTGTCTGATTTAATAGTACCGGGGGGTATTACACCCTGGGTTTGCTAATGAAAAGTCTGCAAATAAGCTCACTTTTTACTATGTATTTCAAAATTCACCTTGGTGATTTTCTGAAAATTCTAAATACTCAGTAAAAACCGAGCTTATTAGCAGACTTTTCATTAGCAAACCCAGGGTGTAATACCCCCCTGCTATCATTGGAAATCAGGGACATTCCTTATGATGAGTATACAGGTGGTAAGGATTGGAACCTTTTTACACTGGGTCTGCAAAGTAGGCTACGGGACCGTAACGAGGCAGCCAAGAAACTCCTTGAATAGTCCTTTTCCCGTAGCCTATGTCCATAGATATAGATAAACTAACATCCCGGGCTGGAATTCTCAAAAAATTGTAAAATTACGATCGTTAAATTCTTCAAAATAATTGGCTAATTTTTATAGTAACTTAGTCACGATAAAAACTAACTAGTGATTTTGCAGAAATCAACGATCGCAATTTTACGATTTTTTGAGAATTCCAGCCCCGTAGCGTATGTCAATGTCTGCAAAATCGTCCAGTAACCTATTATGAAGATTTTTGAACCTCCTTACACAGCCATGTTACCTTGGAGACCAATCTGGTCTCTACTAATGACAAATTATTATTTCCGAACTGCTGTCTTATACATGGAAATCTGAATTTGACCCCCCTTGTAAACCCAAAGAAACGCCATGCCAGCAGTTTAGACTCCTTGAGGTCAACCTATTCAATGGACACAGTTACTAACTAGAGTGCCCCGTAGTTACCAAAAATTTTATTTCACTATGGAGTTGACTTGTTTTCCAGCGATAGTCTTCAATTGATAGGAAGAAGACTAGACTATTTTTAGGTTTATAAAGAATTACATTTATTTGCTCACAAAATCCAAAACTTAAGTCTCTAGTACTTATTTCCAATATACTGTTACACATGAGGTGCAGTAGTTACAAGTTGTGCAGAAACAGAACCAATCTCATGATGTTAATTTATTTTCAGAAAAGTGAGCGAACACTATTTTCGACTGTTGGCCCTTTTTCCTTACACTTTTACGTCATTACAAGGAAAGAACTATTTATTGGTAGAGCGGTCATATAAGACTCTGTAAATTGGCATCTCTGAATGACTAATAGGAAATTAAATCATTAAATGTAAAAAAGCATTAAACTATTCCACTGCAATTTTTATTTTTAGGTAACCTGACATATTTACGCATAATCTCGTTTTTCAGTAACTGAATTATCTGATGTGGTATATTGCCAAAATGAGCTTCACAATGGCAATAATTATTGTCATACATTATGACGACCCTAAGTGATTATTACTTTATTTGCTTAACATACAGGTACACGAAATTCATTTTACTGCTAATCACAAGCCCATTCACCAGATATCTTTATAGCACCATTCAATGCCTAATTTTCGACTAAGCTCCACCTGAAATGCATTAATGATCCTAAGAATAATAATATTTTGCATTATTTAGTACATACTATATCTGTATTACTTACATTCATATATTACGACCTATATTACTTCTTAATAAATGGGAAATGGTGGAATGTATAAATCAGGCTATACTAATCTCTATAATACTCATATAATAAGGACTATTTAAATCATAATACAGAGGAATGTAAAAAAGTTGAAAGAACTTAGCAAATTTGCATTGCTTGATTAATCACAGGAAAAGGCAGACTAGAATTTACAGAAGCTGTATGTAACAGGTAGCACGTACTATGACCTTTTGAGTATCCCTACAACAGCGTATAATTGTTATCCATAGAGCCTAGCACAATAATGGTGTTGATGAGGATTGCGTTGAGTATAATGCAGAGTACAATTAGCGGAGCAGAGCGTGGTGTCCAGACAGTGTGAACTTAACTCCAAATATTCAGCGAAAATCAGAAAAGGTTTTTGTGATGGAAACCAAAGAGAAGATGGTCAAGCAATCTGGTCACTAACTTATCACATCATAACTATCTATAACAAAAAACTCTGAAAGGTATGAGTCGTTGCATTCAATTGAGTTTTAAGCTCTCAAGCAATTCCTCACGGTGAGCTCCCTACTATTTATCCTTACTACAAACACCAGAACCATTGAAAACTGCCTTACTCATCATCACTAACGTAATAATGCCAATGAAAAAATGAAATAAGTTCAACATTAACTTTAACCATATATAGCTTCGAAATTAGCACTTAATTCAAGTAATATCATTAAGCGTATTGCGTTACGTCACTCTAAAAATACCTAAATATATAAAATAAAAATATTTGAGGCTACATAGTAATACTTAGAAACATTTTCAAGATTCTCTACTTACTGTACAGAAGCTTCTTTTTTAGCATTGGGTAAAAATATGCTTTACAAACCGAAAACCGACCTTTACTTTGCTAATGAAAAATAAATTAAGATGATAAACTTTTGAATCTAAGTATTTGTTGTTTGTGGTTCGGTTAGCTTGTTGATTATATTATTATTATAGACTAGAGATGTTTACTATCCTACTAGTATCCACCTTTGTACTAGTTAGTATGTAAGGAAGGGAGCTCATGCAAGGCAATCAAAATTAAAATCAGTCTACAGCTTCAATCAAATATAAATAGCTTACCTTTTGAAAAGCAATTAAAAAGTCCTTGGTTTCATACCTGCTCTCAGTCTATTTTCGATTGCTCAATAAATGTGCAATGCAGTAGTTAAAGATTATAGCATCATGAATAATTAGATCGCTTGTATCTACAATAGGCAAGATCAACAAGCACTGTTGACTCTAAATTGCTCAACAATGTTATATAATTAACTATTTTGTGATTGCAATTTGATAAAATTGAAGTTGATCAAAATTACTCGGAGTAAATAGCCACACCATTTACCAATATTATGCTTCGGTACTCTACGTGTTTTGCATACGATATAACATACGATTCCCCTTTCCTTTCCTATTATTCTCATTCTCTATGAGTGCACCAATCTACTAGCAAAATTAGGACAATATAGTTTCTTATAAGTTCTGTTTTGATTTCAATCTTTAAAAAATTGCACCGATTTTAAAAGTAATTCAAGCAAAATATAATGCAAATGCTAGACATTTCTTTTCTTTTGCAATTACATTTGTATCACATAATTGATAGCAATTGGGAGGCTATAATGATAAGCAAATGGAGTAGGCGGGGTTAAGAAGGGTCATGAATAGATACTGAGTTGCGTTGACATAGGAGGTCGTGAGAATTGGAGCAATCCTCATCCCTCCCTGCTGTGGCATTCATATGCCTTGCTAACTATTCTGATCTCGGATTCTGTCAGTTTTCGATACCCAATAAATCATAAGCAGTTATGCATACTTATATTTAAATGAAGCGCAATTAAAATCAAAATGGCAATTAAGATTATTCAGGAAAATTGATTTTGAATTTACGTCTCAACTTTTGCTTCCTTTACAAACGTAGATAAAAGTTAAGTAGGGAGCCTAATTAGTGAAGAGAAGTACTAATAAATATTGCAATTAAAATTGTTTGTGAGAAATGTGGAAACGCATGAATTTTGGAAAGATAAGTAAGCAATGTACTTTTCAGGATACATTTAAACTTATGACTAAGCGTCATTTGATGGCAATATTAGCGATGTGATAACATTCTGTATTTTTCTTGATTTTTGCAAGGGAAACGCAATATTATGCAATAATGACTAGTCTGACCAAAGTTAATGGCATACTAAATTAGCATTATCTATCCGGAGGTAGAGTACAGGGAAGGTACTAGTTCACAAACATTATTATGGAGCCTTTTGCCATAATGCTGAGTTGCACATAGAAATGGTTATCTGTTCTACAGTGAGGATTTAAGCGTTGCATTTACACTTTAAGAATTCTACTACTTCTTTACTAATTGTCTCCTTGACTTGTTGGGACTTTCTACTTGAATTTCATATGAGAGACTGCATTAGTGAGATAGTTGATTTCCAACTTGATTTGACTGATAGCACTCTCCAGTTTGTCCACTGTGTCCAGCACCTCGATTGTTTGTGTGAACGGGTTGTAGCGAAGTTCGTATGGCCGAGACATACTTTCTCGAACCCAGTATCTGTCAATCAAAGTAAAACAAAACACTTTGCGTCAATTCTCATTCACAGTACATTATTATTACTATTCCGCTGCGTGGAACAAAAAGCGTCGCTCAGACTTCACTTGTCGGCGGGAAACAAGTCAGAATAATATACACAGATAACATCGTTTTATTTAATGTCTATGGTTCATTTCACCACAAACGATGTGTCAATACCCTAAGATTTTAGATAGTGTTAACGTTGTATCTGGCATTGCTATAGAATAATGCACTTGCCTCTATTAATTTAAATTAACTACCTTCACTACATTTAATGGCTGCTCAACTCGGCAATAATCATATACCATAATGATAAGTTTAAGTATAATTAACCGTATAAAAGAGAATTGTTTACTTCGGTAGACTCTTTACATGACTTATGTCTTAGTGAACACACTGCAGTCACATTTATGTCTTTGTGTCGTGTCTGCAATTCTTCTCTCTTTTGTTATCGTATTTAAGCCTATGTAAGATAAATAACATAATAATATTCTAATTTGTAAGTACAAGTAAACAGAAATTATCACAGTAATGAAATGACTACCTAGTTATTTGTAGAATGACATGACGAGCTGATTATTCCCCTAATTGACCTCTCCCACCTTTCACCCTGACATTCTCATTTCATTTAACCAAACCTATGTGACTAACAATATTACAACGTTATACATATGCTTCCAATGAGAAAACTTTATCATAATGTCTAATTACCTAATTGCATTTCATTACTTTTACAACTCCATACACTTTCTGTGTTACATATCCATTCTTTACTAAAATTTCAATTACATTGCATACCAAATAATTGTATCATTTTATAATAATTCCCTGCAGTCATTTAAACTAGTATTTTCACATTTTTTTACAATTATAACTGTGTTAGTATTTCATTGAACAATTCAACTAATGGACAATATAATTACGAGAACATTTACTAATGTAAACAGTATGGACATAAATGTATTATAAACAATTAATGTCTGTAACCTATATTTTGGTATGTACATTTTTGTATCTAAAAGACACAGTATACATTTACTAAGTATGCTCCAATAGTAGTGGAATTAAAAATGAATGCTACGCAAATTTTTGTGAAACGTTATTCATAGAAGAGTTGCAAAAATAGAGCAATATTGTAAATTTAGGTATACAATTCAAAAATTGAAAACTTGGCCCATGTTTTAATACACTGTTACTACAGTGGGCTAAGAATTATAAGCCCTACCTAACTGAACTTCAATTTAAGTGAATATTATGCCAATATAATCGAAAATATATGAATGCAGTGTAAAAATTTTTCATAACGGTAGTATTAAGAGAATGTAAAAAAGGTATTTAGCAATGCATATAACATTTATAATGCTACCTGAACTTCTCCATCATATCTTTAATGCTATCTGTGACAAAGTAGATATCTTGGTAGTCTTGATCCTGATAGGTCTGTATGGCTGTCAATTTTGGATTAAATTCTCTGTGCTCTGGTTTATCAGAGAGAGAATGCTCCAGTTCCCCGTAGCTGGACAACAGACCGGCACCGTATGCCTTCACCTGTCCATTCTCTCTGCAAAGTCCAAACTCGACGGTGAACCAGTAGAGCTGGAAAATAAATAAAATGTGTATTTACTACTTGCATCAAATTGCTGGACATCTTTACTAAATATTGGGTTGATCTTTGAGGATGCCGAAATATTTGGGATAACGGAGACTTGTGTTGCCACAGCCGAGTGACTGAGTGAGATGTAAATTTAGCATGAGAATATTGTGTAACACTTATCTTTAGTTGAGTTGGTAGGTGGGTAAGGAAAGTATTGCATGTGTTTTACATTGTGAACAATAAACGTATCTATGTAGGTTTGCAGTTTAGATAATTAAGAGAGATAAAGCGTATTGCACATGAGAAGAAAAGGCGCTTATGGCAAGAAAAGCTCAAAGCAACCTGAAAAGGAAGAAGACTCTTTGTAAACTCACAGTAGCGAATTTCTCGATTTCTTCATCCGTGGCACCCAAGGAGGCGAGACCCAACTCTTGCGAAAATTGGGCGAATAACGGGTCGGCCAACATGGGAACGTGGCCCAGCAGCTCGTGCACACAATCCCTGCCCACAAAATATCATCATTTGGACACACTCAATACAATATTCCCCACATATCCTTCAACACTCTTCTTATATAATAATCCTTCCAAATCCAAAACTCTTGTACCTGTTACGCGCATTCAAATAATAAGGAATACCATATCAAATATTACAACCTAACTTTTTCAACCAATTCCCAATTATAGGAATATTTTCTTACAAAGTAAAGTAAAATAATTACATTTTAAATCATGCTTCAAAATAATAGCAAAGCAAACTCTGAAATAATTTGAATTTTTTCATAAGAATTTTATTAAGGTAGTTAATAATGTAAGACATTGGATACTAAGACATTTAATATGGCACACTAAAGCTACTAAATAGCATCTGTTAAATATTGTTTTTTTTGGTGAATGGGAAAAGAAATTTTCTGACTTCCGCTTTTTTGGGTGAATTTTGGTCAGTTCTAATTCTGTTAATTAGGCGGGTCATTATATAAGTTATATCAATTGCTTTTATAAAATTATGCACTGATATTTGTCAAAGAAACACTTTTAATTATACGAACAACTCTTTGTTATATTGCTGAGTGATAAAGAAACAAAGTAGAGATGAGTTCTACAAAGTCAAAGGTAGAAAGTGATTGATTTCAATCTATTTGCTGTGCGCTGCTAGTTGCACACGTAGCAAAGCATTACATAACACATTATCCAAGCCAATTTAGGAACAAAGAAAGGCTTCAGTGTTTATGACGGCACGGCTTCTTTTTGTTTTGCTTAAGTGTGTTTATCTTTTGGCTTACGGTTCAGGGGAATGATCCGGGGACGATCCGTGACGAACATATTGAGTGCACTGAAACACACGGAAAGCCAGACTTGCAAGAAAATCTCTAGCCGTTAAAAGTCCAGCTGCTGGTCTCAAAATGAATCCTGTACTTTCTGTAAATAAAAAACAACAGCAACTTAGAAATAATACTCTGCTGCCATTCTATGGTAAATGGTAATGCACCACTACGCAATTATGGCCAACGAACTAATTGGGGGCCAACGTATCAGGTGTGCAATATTTGGTATCCCATTTTATTTAAATTTTTATTAAAAATGTGATGAAATATAAAATTTACTTTGGACATGGAATTGTGAAAGCATATCGGGATGCAATAATGCTCCAGAAAAATAAGGAAAGAAAGGTATGGGCACACTCTAGTCTTACTTGTGAAAATATCTTTTATTTGAAGTGAAACTGATCCTGCTACATTGCATATGTGTGCCAATTGAATAGGATGTCAAAGAAAGGAATGACAAATGAAACTGGAATTGAAATTAAGACGGAATTGAAGAAAGAGATTGAAAATGTGGAGTTACTTTGCAGGAATTCTGAAATATCTTGCAGCTGTGGAATGCTGTCTGGGGAGTAGCCAACGTGATCCTGCAGGAGTTTAAAAGCTGCAATATGCTGTTGACAAGCATGAGTCGGAAGGAAGTACATTAGTTGCTTGAAAACATGACCCCAGGTTTTTATATCCTCTTCGCTGTATTTCACCTTAGGAATTGGCTCTCCACTGTAAATCACACAGGTACTCTTACCTTCAATACTTCCACGAAACCTTCTAAAAGAATAAATTGCTTTACTGTTTGTAATCGAATGCTATGTCTGCAATCATCTTTCTGCGACTTCGATACACTTTGTCAGCAAATCCAGGATGGTCCATATCCAGATCCGGCTCAAATTTCGTCATCAAATGATTGCACAAATCCAACTCGTAAATATGTCGTGGATACCATGGCTCTGAAATTATTTACGTTTTTATACAATACATCACTGTTTCTCTGTATGTACCTATTATACTAAACTTTTTTACTTATGTTTCACGAAGAGTGGAACTACACTTGTGGCAACCTCTATTTACGAAAATAAAGATGGAATCTTACTGAAGTAAAAATAAAGTTATCGATCTGAATTTAAGAAGAAAAAATGAAAAAAGCTTATTGATGAAAAAATGCAAAATTCTATATCAATGAATAGTTTTCTACTTTTAGCATAAAAGGAAATGGGACATGGGACACTGAATTAAACCTGAGATTTCCTCCGTTGGGAATGCTTAACAGAAAGATATTGAGCTGAATGACATGAAAAAACCAGGGGTGACGTTAGACTATTTTCAATATCTGCAAGAGAAAAGTGTAAATAGAAAGGCAATAACATTCAACATGCACCCCAAGTGTTGCTCGTGTAGAAACCGTTGCACAAAGATCTATAAAATTCAAATTTTTCAATATATAAAGAATGATAAGTGATTCCCGTTTAGTGTGAACACGAAAATTAACGATCTATTATTAAGGAATCAAGGAATTACCTTAAAATACTATAAGTAACGTTAACAGATTCATAAAACGTCTGAATTTCAGTAATTTTTGAACCTGGCGCGACATTTCGGTAATTTTATTAATGTTTTCTCGGGTTAGCTTGGAAATAAATGAATTCAAAAATATTAGATACAGAAAATGAATTTAATGAATGCACTGCAGTAAAACCTCTAAGGGCGGACCACCATAGAACTTTTAAAAAATCGTCCGCTGGTAGAGGTGTTCTTTTGCTGGGACCTCTACTGGGAGATCAAAATAAGAAAAAGTGGTCTTAGCGATCTTGGAACTTTGTGTTGTATTAACTGAGAGGTTGATACCGGCGCGGAGTGGGAGTGAAGTCAATTACTACTGAGATACCATATTACTTAGATTATTTAAATTAGTTAGGTACAGTAAAAAGTTAAAGTAATCGACATTTAAAGCCCCCTGAACGTATTCTATTCATGTGCACCTAATTAGGTAAAATTTAGTAATAATTACATGGGAGTATATTTAAATACTTACCTTTCACAGAACCTTGAGTAGATACAACATTGACACTGAAAATCGATTGACTTTGTCTCAATGATTTCATGAGACTCACCAAATTTCCTCTATTAATTTGTATCTTGACCAGTATATCAAATTGGCAATCTTGGCCACGAGATTGACGTGACTCCACATGCACAATTAATCCTTTACAGTTCTGAAAATTAATAGTTCAATCTTGTTCATCATTTGCCTAGTTCCACTTAACTCTTTGTGAGAAAACCAATATCCCAAAAGCAATCCCCTTCATATTTAATTAACATGGAATAAATTACTACACTACCTAATATCAAGGACCTAGATAAAGATACAAACTCCGAGGTTCCATAAAATAATAGCAGAATTTAAAGTGATAGTAACTACAACTCCCAAAGCACACTCTTTGTCTACATAATTTAAAATAATGCGTATTTATTTGAAGCACGTGGAAATTCAACGCTGAATTAGCTAATGATATTAAGTTTTGACTTTTATGGACCTTAATTGGTCGAAATGTTGGTAAGACAAGTTTCTAACTATTGAAAAGTGGACCCATAGATTGCATGTGAATAATTTTTCTTACATCAATAGTTTTGATAATTCTTGCGAAAGAAACAATTGACTCTCTAAGAGTGATGACGATTGCAACCTGTTCGGGTTTATCTTCTTCTTTTGGTTTGGGTAGTTCTTCTGTGACCAAAATAGCTTCGTCTACCAGGAGCAGGTCATCTTCAGAAAGGTCAGAGTCCCTGGACAACTGGCGAATCTCTTCCAGCCAGGTTCGCTTAGCTTCTTTGTTCACTTTGGTCTCAAACCTCGCATCCCCAACCAACGAACGGCGGCGGGAGGGGTAACCATTCTATTTGGTATCAAAATAGGTGAAATTGAGCTACCTGGATTGGAATACTATTCCTAAGCCCATTTCATAAAGAAACTTTCAGAAGAATTAAGTCAATTAAGTTTGCCTTATTTAAATTATCTTGCTTTTACTACTCCAGTAAATCAACTTGACTGTGAAACATTGGAAGATTTCCATTTGTGTACACCGAAAGTTTTAACCGCTTTACTCTTTGACATATCTTTTGTCTCATTAACAGTCTCCCATTGTGAAATTGCATTTTCCAGGTCCATTAAAACAATAGGAAGGTAGTGAGAGATCAGGTCGTACTGGAATTATTTTTGGTAAGTGAAGTATGGCATAGTTTGCCCGACCAATTGGTAATAATCTACTGGTAAATGGAAAGTCATAGGGCGAACGAGATTTATATTTCGCTAAGAGGGAGAAAGAGATTCTCTTTCATGTTCCCTTGACATTTTCCTAGCCAACACTCACTACTTCAGAATCGTCCAATATTGAATTAATTTTCCATCCTTCTCGAAAATTGCTTCCGCTCATCGATCAATAAATCTCTTACATGTCTCTTACAATATAAGATCAACATATCAGACATATCAGATGAGATTCACAGACAACCCAAAGCTCTAACGTTGCAACCACTTCATTTCTCCACTTTTTCTAGATTCTGCTCTGTCCTCTCCATATATTCTATCTTAGCCTTCACTCCGCCTTCTAGGATACTTCACATATGCGACAATAAGCTACTTTATTTGTCTTGACCGATCACTCTTTCAATTTCTGTCAGAAATTGTTACAAAAAATCTGAGAAAGAATAAATCATTACAGTTATATATATACAATTTCCCATCGGGGATTCGGGTTTTTATTTACGCACTCATAATATCAAGATAATATAGATTTTCTTATATTTATCTTACATTCTTTCATAATTTCATTTTGTCTCAAGTTTATTCCTCGGAAAGAGAAGATGACCTTAAGATACGATGAAATAAATCATTTTGCATCGGTTAAATATTTCGAAACTCGATACTTAGTATCTAAAATCCTAGTATATACTATATTCATAATTTAACTAGATTTTCGAATTGTGTCATCGCAATAGTAGTTTTTATAATTAGGTGAGAATTAAGTAGCTAATGTTTAAAGATATCTTTCGGTTGGATATTTAAAAGGAGTTAATAGGCCACCGGGAATCTTGAGAATGTTAGATAAACTTGTTTTGAGTAGATTTAGGTGTCCATTGCACCTTGGAACAATTTCTGAAATCTGCACTTGTTAGCCTGGTTATTTTTGGGTGTATTTTCTTTGGTGGTCGGTAGGCGCAGAGACCTAATGTGATTTCGTGGTAAAGAAGTTCATGAGTGGAATTCTTAAGTTGCCTTCAGCTATTACGAGACCTAATAATAATATATCAGAATTCCCCAAATAACTTGACGTGACACTCCAACTCTACTGTATTACTGGAATTGCGTATTATCCACTAAAGCATCACCGCATTATTATTGTTCCTTATTTCGCGTATATAATAATATCATCTTTGATATACTTCATTCAAGTAGCATAACTTGACATCGTAATATCTCATATTTTGGCGATTGTCTACAGTAGTAGTAAGTAAAAGTGAGAAGCCTTGCACCTAACCTAAATATTATTTCCATCACTTTAAGTTTGCAATTTTACCCTACTGGTAAATTATTGTTAATTTTAGTTTAAAAATTTGAATTAATAAACATAATTTGTCATTTTGCTAGATAATATGAATAGAATTCTGATAACTTTTCTCTAAATATTGAATATGTTAAATATGCTTTAACAATCAATCTGGAATGTATTGGGAAGGGTTTATCCAGTTAATTCCTATCGATGCAAGGATATGCATGCATGCTTTGCATTAACTCTAGAAAACTGTATGTGGTCAATATATGCTCTGAGTTTTTCCGATATTTTCATTGTAGAAATTTAAGCAAATTTCTCAAATTTGCTACTCTACTGAAATGGCAATAAATGGACTTACTATTACCTATTTGATGCAAAACACTATTAACAGAAAAAAACATTAAGCTATTTCATGATGTAATTCTTGTAGTGTTGGTGAAGTAAATATCTACATTACAAGAGGAAACCAAAGGCAAAAGCAAAATGAGTTGCCTTTCAGCCTTCGGGGTAAAATGGAAAATTTTGGCAGAAAGAGACGAAAGAGGATTTCCTGTTGCTCGGTTAGGTTCTACATTCTATAGAATCGGCACGCAGCTCTAGCATAATTAGGGGTCTACCCCAAAATGTCGAAAGATGTTATTTGAAGATCAGTTACTAAAGATAACTAAGTGGAGTTGATGTAATAGCATAACTATTGAAGCGATGTGAATTTGATTTCTATCGAGTTTCCTAAGGAATTTGTGTGGGTGGAAGTTCACAAATAGCCAGATTAGTAAGGTGAGTTCTAATGCTTCTTTTATGTACTCCTGTTGCAACTTTTACATAAGAAGACAGGGCAAGTCTGTAACGATCAGAACCACATCCTGCTTTTAGAGTACACGAAAATAATCTCTTGAATTAATGTACACAGCCTCCAGCATTTTTCTAACCATATCTTTTTCTTTCCATCCCTCTTTTCTTCTCAGCCTTCCCGGTAATTAAACAATAGCTTAATTGCGATTTGTGTCTTAAAATGAGAAATTGTCCAAGTGAATTAGAGCAGTCATCAGAGCAGGGTCTCAAAATCAGTATATTCCTAATTTTTTCAGGATATCTTGTAAGGTAAAAATACATAGGATGCAAATAGAAATTTTCTTAACGTAGCTTACAATATGCAAGTAAGCCTTTCTAAAATTATTGTGATTTTTCAGTTACATTTTTATTGTACTTAAGTAAAACTACATTTTACTTTTTTCTATTTCTTGACCTGTATTTAAAATTGAGCAAAATCTTATTAAGGTGTTTTTCCAAAAATGTGTAATTAATTGAAAAACCATATTTTTGTAGTAAATAAACTGTTAGGTGTGTAACCATTTAAGTCCAAATAATAAGTTATGAGATAATCAAAGAATCACATTCAGGACTTTAACTTTGGAAAAGGTGAATTCATAATAATTTGTGCATGAAGCAACTTATGCCAATATAAGACGTTAACTGATATAAGATTTAGTTAGAAGGACAAAGTTAATGTTTTAACTACCCACTTCGGTTTCAAGTCACAAAAAATAGATTTTTAGAACTTTTTACTATTGAAAAAGATAGCTTACAATTTAATTAGCTGTAAATTATTTCTATACTAATATTATTATAATTAATCTACCAGTAATCTAATTCCTGCTTCAAATAAGAGAAAATGCTTATGGACGACTGAAGTTTGGAAAAAAGCAGAACTAACCCAGCTAGCTAAAGTATTATATAATGAAGGAGGCGATGTGAGTGAGACATTTCATTGAGATGGTCATAAAGCCTGGATGTGAATCGAGAGATAATAAAATGCAGCAATTTTGTCCATTTATGCCTTTGTTGTACTGTGAGACCTCATAATGTTTTATAACTCGGACGGAATTAATATTTTGGTGAAAATCAGTATTAAATTCTAGTTGAATTTCAGCCAAGTTATTGCTGATATTTGCATAATTACAGTTTCCATTCATACCCCACTAAAATTATTATATATGTAGGTAATAATTTGGAATTTGAGAAAATTAATAATTATTTTACCTCAATGCTGTAAGATTTCTTGATGGCAAATCTTTCTCGATTCTTCCTCGTAGTAACAATCATGTCGTCCTTCTTGGGTGATGGCTGTGAGAGACCCTGGTCTCCCTTGGCAGCCGCCGTTGAGGTTGTTACACTATTGGGATTCAGATTTATGTTGAGAAGATCCGACGGATCAAAATACCGTTTGGGATTGTAACAATAATTAATCAAACCGAACTTGAACTCCAGTTTTCGACTTATATTCCTTGTTTTGCAGTTACCAAGTTATTCCGAACCCTGAAAATGTATATTTATTATACAGTACTGTGTTTTCACAGTTCAAAAACACTTTGGTTATCTTTTAAGGAATGCGCCCTGTCTTTTATGAACAGTTAGCCCAGAAACTTAGTTTTTCGAAGCATTTCGAAAGGGAGCAATAGAGGTGTAATGTCAGAAAGTGTAAAGGGGAAAATGGAGATGGTTTATTAAGTGTTGTCAGTGAAAAGGGGGAAGTGAAGAATTCTGAATGGCAATGGAAGGAAGGAGAGATAAGAAATGCAGATCCTAGAAGAGAGTTCAGATTGAATGAGTCTTTTCTTCGCATTTTCCCTCGTCATATAGAAAGTAAGGGAATGTCCGGATTCGGAGAGTTGCGAGTACAACAAGTGCAGGTTCTCTTGCGGGTGAGAGGGCTCTCGTCTATTGTCTGCCTTTCTGCCCACTTTAGTTCGGGACTTCGGGACACTGCAGCAAAGCACATGGCATCTCAGGTCTCCACAGATACACTTCAGGTACAAGCTAAAATCCTATTCGTCCACAGATGCATTTCTTCTACTCACAATATTAAGGTCCTCATAAATTCGTTATATTCATATATATAGTATCTTCATTTCATTTCTAAATCGTCACTTACTTTTTATGACACTTTCTATTCATATTTTTTGCTAACCATTTATAAATGCTTTTTAATTCTTACCCTTTAGTTTTGTCTTTAATAATGTGTTTTAATTCACTGCTTTCTTACTATGATTCTTATTGCATATAAATTGAATGCTAAGCAAAAGACTTTTAATTCTGAATATAATACAGCTTACCCTAAATATCGAATTAATACCCATTTCGGTGTAGTATCCCAAAGAATGATTGATTCGCTATACCAAATTTGTATTATTATTGACTAAATTTAAATTCTACAATGTAATAAATCAGCACATTCAAACTATAATACCACGCTCATAATAATACATCTTGAGGTTTTAATGTCCACTTTTCTCAAACAAAATTAAAAGTCTAAGACAATAATACCATGGGGTACTAATTCGATAATTGCAGTATTTCAATTCTAAATCGATAAATTTTGACTTGTTGACGTTATTATATGTTTGTTGAAATAAAAGACAATTACTGCAACTGTAATGCAAATGGGCCGTTGTGGTTATCTATGTCACTCTTTAGTAATCGCACAGTAAGCATTTCATACAGTAATATCGAGCACTTTTAATAAAATGCCATGGCTTTCTGTTTGCCATAATTTTTTTGAATAACTTTCTTGTAGGTATTGAAAAGCGTGGGAAATGATGAAATGGAATCTCACAATGAATAAACGGCAAATAGCCCGCCAGATATTAAAGCAAACTAATCTATTTGTAAAGTAAATATTGAAAAGGAAGCAGAAAAATGCCTGAGTGAAGAACCTGAAGCTGCAGAAAACGTGTTTGAACATTAAAGGAGTTACATTGGTGTGTACCCTTTGTGTATTTCTCTACATTTCTGAAACACTCCATTCTTTCGTCTGGTATTGTCACTTTGTCACCGGAAACGCACAAGGAATTCGAGGGTGTTATTTATATCAAAAGAAACAAGCTCAACATTTGGGGCAAATATTTTCATCTCAAACAAATAAGAGAGTCAGAGAAATAAAACATTGGCTTTGTAAATATGATTACCTACTAAACCGACGATGACTGTTATACATAGCAATACACCAAACGAGGAAAATGCCTTATTCAAGTAATAAATACAAATAAATACGGCGCCACTGTCAATTATTTGGCAAACAATAATCAACAACAACGTCAATTTTCAAAATAAATAGTTGCCCTTTGCCCTAATGACGTAATTTGATTTATGGTAAACATATGCAATGCAATGTTAAACTTTTAGCAAAAATATGTTTCAATCTCGAAAATTACAAAACATAATCTTTAAATATGCTACCTTTAAACAATAGAAAATCAGCAGTCGCTTTCCTTTGCAGTAATTCCGAAATAAGAGCGTTTTGCCAGAAAACTCACAGTAAGTGTATTATATAGTATAGCATAGTATAAAAGTTAACACGTAGAAACCACAAATATATTATGCATTACTGAATTATATCCGTTTGATCTGTAGAATCTCTACCCTTAAATGCAAATATGAATTAAACTATCCCTTCAAGGAGATTGTCAATAACATTCTGGCTAACTGTTATGAATATAGTATTTTTTCATTAAATGCCATCAATAAAATGTAAAAACTCTTAAGGGAACTAATACGTCATTTCATGAATGGCACACACAGTAAATAAGAGTAAGAATTCCTTTGAGACTTGTTCAGGCCATTTTATTTTGGTGGAGATATTTCTACAAAGTTATTCCATGTACTCCTTCAGTGATTCAGTTTGTCATGGATAATGTAATATATGTTTTGATTTATAGACTATAGGTAGTGGACGTAGAAGAGTGTGAAATATGCTGGGTGTATTTTGGAAGAATTATTATTCCCAAACTAAGAAGGCGTAACATGGAAAACGAATTTAGTTGGAGACAGGCCTGGTGAGTGAATGCGACTCACTTGTTGCACTTCAAAGACTTTCCAGTTTTTGCTCTCCGGCCAAATGTACTTTACTCTGCTCAATTGACTTCGCACTCACTCTGCCCGCCCACGCAACCAAATAATTAGCTCTCCTTTCACGTTATTTTCACTTCCCTTTCCTTTCTCAACACTTTCCTCCACAAATCTTCACTTCTCATTTTCTCTTCTACGACATGGTCCACACCCGAATCGACTCTCCTTCCCTTCAGTAGCTTTCCTACGGGTGTGAATGGTAATGAATGAACTTACCTTTTTTTGTACCAAAGAACATGCCATTCCAATTAAAGGTCGGAAATTAGCCTACCATTCTTAAATTTACAATTAATCGAGAGAAACATCATCAGGTACATGCTTTGGAATGTATTATTCCACCCTTAACTTTATTTCTAATATTGTAATGTAAATACACGCCTTAAATCTTAATTCACTAAAACTGGAATTCGGTTTATAATAACTAAGAATTGAGTTACGCTAACATTAAAAGAAAATTGCCTAATTTAGTACCAATTAGTGAGTGTGTCTTTCACTAAGCAATTAAAAGATGTGATTCTAATCTTCCTGTTATTAATTCCGAGCTAAACTAATTATTGTATCTAGATGATTAATTGAAGACGACAAATTACAGTGTGACTTTAGTATCTATTCTGCACAAAATACAGTATGTTGACGGTGTAGATGAGAAAATATTCAAAACATGGGATTTTTTTGACAATATTTGTGTAACAGATTTATTTCAAGTTGTATTGGAGTCAGGTTTTAATTACTACTCCTTTTAGTATTCATTTTAAATACTCCTGTTGTGCATAGAAGGTATATTATTAAGAATAATGAAATCTTACTTATTGGATGGTAGAATGTAGTAGAGCTGTAATTTAGGGAAGGAAAGAGCCGTGAGAAGAATGGGAAAAGGTATGAATAAAAGTATACATTGAATTGACTGGTGGTTGAAGTATTTGGAAGTAATGTAAGGATAAATGTGTCTAGTAGTGACAAAGTGAATGTAAAAGGGAGAGAATAAAAGAAAAATCTTTGAGTGTGGCGGCTTGGTTGATGGAACATAAAAGACAATAGGATGGAATATATCAATTGAGTGAGTGAGATGGGATCTACATTTAGTTGATTTTAAGTAGAGCTCAAAGTGAACTGAAAAGGGAGATATTTTCCGTGAGGCTGAGAGATGTGGAGAGTAAGTGGGTGAGTTGGTGAATGAATGAATTGCAGAAAGTCATGTCAAATGATGAAACTATTATGTTTCAGTCGCCGTGCAAGCCAGAGCAATGAAATAAATTATATGAATGCAAAAGCACAGAAAAGATTCGCTGAACCATTTTCAGCAGCCTTAACGATTTCCGTTTCTGTCTCTAAAAGCCTCCTAATGGCTTTTCCTCTTCAGGTCTACAAGTAGAGAAAGAAAACGCTTCGTCCCACCATTCAGGCAGCCCATTCCCTAATAGTACTTAAAATCCGGAATCCAGCACTAGAGCAGACCACAGACATATCACACCTCCCCTAAATAGATAGATTCGCAGCCAATACTTATACCAGTTCTAAGATAGAAATTAAACCCTGCATTTATTATTTTCCTCTACGTCCATTTTTTACCGCGCAGTCCTATGCATGGGCGATTCTAGGGGATATCGGATCAATTGGGATATGGAAATCCTATTTAAACTGTTATTGCAACTTACGAGGGAAACCTTTTCGGTGCTGCAACTTCTGTCCAGGAAACACAAAACTTTTCTGACAATTTTCAACGCTGATTTAATATATGTAAACATTTTTGAAATTGTTATTTGCTATTAGCTATATTTAGTTTAGAATTAAAATAAAGCTTAACCAGACTAAATTATTAATCTGGGGGTAGAGTTCACATAACAATGAATACTAGTTTATGTACCTTATAGCGTCCTAAAATTATTGTCGTAAAAATACTTGGTCTTCAATTTTTCTTCGGATACTGTACTTCATTTCATAATAATTTATTTTAAATTCAAAATACATTTGCACAGAACATATAGCCTAATGTGCACAAATACAAGCGTTATGCAAATTTAAAATTTCCATGCAACCTTCCTATACTTGAGCCAAAGTCCAGCCATAATCCATACGGAGACTCCCCAAAGACACTCGAATAATCGCATGAAATGTGAGTTCATGCTACCAACTTTCCAACTCCAAGGAAAATAGTAGAAAGTCATGTAATGACCAAAGTAGATAAATAAAGAGTTCGTGCCCGGTTGATAAAAGGGAGAGCCAGACCAGAGTCTGAGAACGTCGACCAGATAATACATCACAGTGAAAATAGCCGTTGCCAAACCAGATGTTACCAAAACAAATGACAAAGACCTGCAGCATAAAAGAAATAGTTATTTTAAGTTTATCCCAGATATTTGTGTGAAGAAGTAATAAATAACTTGCCACAGATTTTTATTAATTGGAATGAATCCTCCCGTCCATTTGAACTGACACAGAGCCCCTCCGGCCATTCCAAGGAACACGGACCAAATAAAAAATCTTTTCAATCTGCTGGAATCGCTTTTGAAGGCCAACAATATCATTCCGGTCTGAACGCCAAGCCAAGCCTGAAGAATCGCTGTCAAATCTCCTAGCAGTCCTTCTGGATCATTGTTCCCAGTTTTGTAAACTTCTTTGCCTGTTTGAAATTTATACATGTGGGACTCTGACAGCAATTTCCGGTCTATGAAGCTGGCGGCTCCTCCCACACAATGAGGGGGGTATTTCGCATCGTTGGCTAAGCCTGCTGCACCCACGTAACCCCTAATTGCAATTCCGAAATCTTTTATTCAAGTTGTACTTTCCCCTGGCTTCTATTTATGTACAACATAACTAATATCTTTTACTACTATTTCCCAATGTATGGATTTGTTACGTTGGACAACCAGGAACAGGTAAAAATTTTGTCACAATAACTTGAATTAAAGCCAGGAAAGAGACTATTGTCCATGGAATCCATCCTATGGTTAAATCACGAAATTTTTCCTAAATTTAAATTCAGTAGTCATTATGACAAATATTTAGCACACCAAGATACACTTACAAATATACCAACATAAATTGTCTTACATCACGCCGAACCGAAATCGTTTTTAATTTCCCCTTCATGGCATAAAGAATCATCAGAGCGCACACTAAATGACATACTGCATATCTTTGTAAAACTCCAGGAAATCTAATTTCCGACAATTCCGTTGCTTCCCATACAGACATCACAATATAACCAGAAAGAAAAAGTTTTAACGAACGAAACAGTATTTTCTTGCAAATCTTTTGTGGCGAATCTCCTTGTTTCATATAGTATTGAATGGAAATTGGAATACAAACACCCATTGTCCATAAAAGCCTAAAAGTATTTCAAATTGGATTGGAAACAGTTCAAAAACTTAACAGTTCAAAAAGGTACTTAAAATAAAAAGGTTCTAAATATGTGTGCTAACAGAAATTCGCGTAATTAATGTATTTAAAAAACTGATTACCACGGAAAGGGCAGAGAACCGACGTAAAGACCGTCCCACGACGCTTCAAGAAAGAAATAATAGTCCCCGCCGAGGTAAGTGACGAAAACCATCAATATGACACTGAACCTGTTAAGAAAACTCTAAAAATCATTTTTACCAAATTCAAAATAGTAAATTGAAGTCTTGTTTAATGTTTACCCCCGAAATGCGTCTAAAGAGCGAAGTCTTTTTCTTGTACGAGGAGCAAACAATCCATCCGTCGTAACTCGTGCAGAATTAAGATGGAGATGACTTTGATGCCTTCCCAAATTACTGCGGATAATAATTTGCGGACCGTCAACGACTTCTTCATTGCTTCCTTTAGACTTGAACAGAGACGGAATGACACTAGTGATTCTATCTGCATGACTGTACATAAATAGTATAATGGTCCAAAGTAATCCGTAAATTATAACATTGAGCAACAAAGCTGAAAATACAATTATATATTAGACATAAAACGTATTGAACTAATTATTTACGTTTCTTCTGCAGTACAGACCCAACGCGGCATTTTTATAAATTACCTTCCACTTCCTATTAAATAACCAATCTACTCTTGATCTACACTATTGAAACATTTATTTTATCTCACGTAAATAAACGTCAACTGGCTGAAGCGCAACTTCAATGTCTTCACATCCATTCTTTGATATATTCCAATTGTAGACTCCGAATTCTCCGAAATGATAGTCACGTTGACAGAAAAATTGCCTGCAAGTTTTTTATTTGCCTTACAGCATATATTTGAATTGAATACAGGAATTAATAAATGTTAGTATATTTGAGATAAATCAAAAACTTTTTACTTATCAAACTTCTGTGGTATGATTAATGGTGTACCACTTGTCCGCAGTCGATATTTCATAGGAAATTTTGTATCTACTGTAATGTTAGAGAAATTTTGCCCGATACTGTAATCATCCAGCACCGATTTAACAAGTGTAAACGCACACTAATGTAAATTTCAAAAATAGCCAAATTCAAGGTGCATGAATTCTTTCTAAATGAATTTTTCAAGTAGTAGCGAACTACATTAAATTTTAGAATTGTACTTTTATCATTAACAGTGATTTACCGAATGGCAATTTGTTGACGTCTGATATAACCATAGGTGAAGGTCCGTTGAGCTAAATATATTCAGATATGCTTGATCTACAGCTAAGGCACTGATATTGAGATCTCCAAAAAACTCATGTTGTGGTTTCTCTATCCAACTCATTTCGTGGGTACAATATTAATATTCCCAACGAATTGAATTAAACCCGTTTTATCAACCTGCATTTACAAAATTAATACAACTGCAGTTTAACTGCATGAATGATGTACAATTATTAAATGACAGGTATTAACTAATTGCTCAAGAAGACAGAACTCCTGTAAAATATATAAACGAGGCAATCAAAGTCAAAGTCAGACTTCACAGTGTCAGTGTACTTCATAACTTGTACGTGTCGCATACTTAAATGAGAATTATTACACATGTCAAACCACAATCAAATTGAAAATTAACATAAGATAATTCAGTTATGGTTTACTCTCTCAAAAATTCCGTTTTCAATGAATTCCACTTCAATCCAACAATTTATATATTAATACAGTTTTGCTGAACTTATGATTTAAGGTATATAATTTTTGAAACATCATTAGTTTGCATGAAACAATTCTGTATCATAATACTTATTATATCTCATTGATTGGTAGTTAATCTGATTTTGATAATCCATGGAATACTGCCATCCACATTAATTTTGTTTGCTATTAAGCTTATCGATTTATCTTGTCATGTTGTCAAGTTGAGACAGCTCTTGTGTAAATTGGGGCAATGCCTGTTTGTGCCAGTATGCCCATACAGCCACGGTTCCAATAAAACAGAAAACTAAATTATTGCCTGTAAAAATGAGAGGACAACTCTGTCTATTGACATTAATCCTGCAATTCTCACAACACACAGAAGAAATTTACAATCCGTAAAATTAACATCAGTTTCTTATTTTTTGCTTGTCTAGTGCTAGCATATTGTGCTTTGAAAGTGTTGGCCATTTATTAATTTAAAGCTGCTAATATAGCCTTTCATTTTCTAAAAATTGAACTAAATATTTACCAAATATTTCCTCGAAAATAAAACATTTTCGTAAATATAAACATATTTTTGAAATACAAGCATTTCTCTTTCAAATTTATCTGCTATCCAAATAAAATTTTATAAAAGATAATTTAAGGCATTTGTAATACAAAACACCCAGTCCGACTGTCAAAAATGAAATTTTTTGTCAAAACAAGTAAAATAGTTTTTTATATTTCCCTATAGCTGAAATACTTAGTAAAATAAATGATTATAAAAAATAATATTTAAATGCTGGTAATTTGACATTTATATTTGATGTAACTTAAAAAACTCCATCAGGTATCAAACGTATAAGGACGGAAGCTGGCCGGACCACAAAAATCTGTTATTGATGGCCTTAAAAAATAAAGGTCGGACATCATAAAGGGCACGTATATAAGATCTGACAAATCTCATCATCTCCCTCCAACTACCATTTTAATATTATTGAAACACTTTTATATTGGAGGTGGATATGGATTTAAAGATTGTGGATTTATCCATAAATGATTAATTAGCTAATTAATCAATACTGACATTATATTGACATACAATTATGACACCTACAAAATGAACTACATTCCTATGAATGTAACTTACTTTGTATGGCTAGCTGCAAAGAAAAACTATAAGCTACGTCACACTTGGCTGTAAAGAATTGTAAAGAGCATAAGGCATAATATTCATGCAATTGCAAAGAGCATAATATTCATGGGGGCGGAGTGGCGAGTAGGAAAGAAAAATAGAATGAGTCTGCAAGGATTTCCACGAGTAAATGTTGGTTTCTCTGTCGTGGTGAGACAAGGGATATTATTGCATGAGTTTGTCTCAACCATAGAGTATTTACTCTCAATGAATTGTGTTCACTCCTTCATTGGAGGCTATGTCAAATTCTCAGTGGCCATCCTGTCAACCCATGATTGGCTAAGAACTCGTCACACAAGGAGATACTGATTGCTAGTTTTATATAGTGACGCAGCTTATAGTTTTTCTGTGGCTAGTTGTGCTGCCTCTGAATTAAGTGGTTACAGAATAAAATCAATCAGGGTTAATCATTCATGTAGAGTATATTGATGTGCTTTCGATATGGAATGATTTATTTACAAATTGTGCAGGACAAGGTACTACGTGTCATATCGTATGTCAAAATAAATAAACGGTTTGCGAACAATGAAGATAAAGTATCTCTTGGTTGCCAACCACACTTTTCAGATAGTAACGTAGTCTTAAGCGTTTGCGGATAGAGATTATGATTACGTTTGCTTTTTAGCGAAAATATGCCTAAAAATAATACGCAACCTCGGTAGTCAAAATTCATGATAAGCACAAATTATTCATATTCATGTGTAAATAGTAATTTTGCCAAATATTGCTGTAATTTATCCGATAGAAAATAAAAGTTACGGACGATTTCGTTAAAATGGATCGGTAGACCGGAGCAATTTCAAAATGCCAAGTTGTTTATACTAGTTTGAACTAACCAAATTAAGATTGCAAATTTAATTGCATGAATACATAAAATTCATATGCAAGGACCGATTTAATTTTCTCTTACCATGAAAAGTATCTTACAATAAATTCAGAATTTTCCAAGCTAAATAGATAAAACGTAAAATGTAGGCATAAAAGTTATTCATTGCATAAAATTTTAGGTATTGCTGTTTGACAGTTTATAAATTATAAGATTATCAATAATTATAATAAACTTTTGAAGGTACATTACATATAATAAAAAATATATAACATGAAGACATTATATAGAAATGTGCAAGCAGCTAATGTAAGCCGTTAGCAATATCACATATTTGATCATTAAATTTATTCCAGATTATGCATTTTTATAAAGAAAAATTAAGTTGCACTTGACGCCATCGCATTGCATGGGTAATTAACTCCGTCGCCTCCGCTTCACATTTTTTGGTATTCTAATCTAATAAAACTTCGTGTACAATTTGCAGTTCAACAAAACCAATTCCTGTCCACTCAATTAATGTAAACTATTTAACATAACACTTTGGCTGCTAGACCATTCAAAAATTCAGTTTTTATGTAGTGCGATAAGAATAGCGATAAGGGACAGTTTTCCTAATGGGATTTGTTCGTTGACCGTGATTATTTTGGAAAATAACTAGGTCATTTGCTAATGGAGTCTCTAATTCTGTATCCGTCTGCGAAGAATCGTCTTCCTCCACTGTTGACTCATTAGACTCTTGAGATTCCGAGTCTGCCTTCGTCGGAGAAGCTGTTGTTGTAGGAATCCAATTTTCAGTTCTAAACCAACAACAAACAAGTTCATATTGCATACATACAATGTGGCCTTATTTTATTGCATATTCATAATGATGTAAGAGAAAGCCATAAATATGCAGTTAAAACGGCAATTAATTTGGTATTTAAGATTAAATATATTTTGGAGAATAAATTATGTAAAAAAAACGCCCATTCCTAATTTTTGTCTTTCCGATACTTGCCAAGAAATGTCAAACGCTTGACTTATGTTATGTTTCAGCATGTTTCTCCTGATGATATGTTTAAAAGCAATCTTATGACAAACTGATACAAGTTGGTTGATATTTTATTTTTACTCTTTCTTTCTTGAAATTATAGCTGAAAACTTTTCATGCTGAACATAAATTCACTTGGTATGGAATAGTTCCTCGATGGAACATTACCGCAATGTCAACACATGAATTTTTCAGATTGAAAGGGCAATAACGAAATTATTTTGCATTTTATAGTAGCTGCCAACCGTTCTAACTAAATAATGCCGACATATATACTATTTCGCAATACGTATGTGAGTTTTATAAAAAAGAGCATTTTACAAAAAATTAAATTTCTAGAAATTGTTAAAGAAAAGTCCAAGTACAATGTGTTTAAAACCTTTTAAATGTAAAACCTTAAAAAGCAAAAGTGGAATGAATGGAGTATTTACCTGCACAATGTTGCAATGTCCTCTCTACTGCAACCAGAATTGCAGCATTTTGAAACTAGCGAAAACGCTATCGTTAACGGCGATTCAATGGCCCTCTTCAATCTATTCGTCAATGCAGACGCTTCCTCACTGCTGCTAAAATCATTCCCAAAATTTATACAAAATTTCGTAATCGTAATTTATTTTCCTAGGCACATATTGTATCGTAAAAAACTTTTCATGCAATTATAAAATTGACTCCTAAAATTTATGTGATATCTAAATATATTAAAACTAACACATTTCACCACTACTAGCACTTCTTAAACCATAAGCTAGAGTGAAAGAACCTTTGTCCGAAATTCCAGTTGTTCCAGTGAATATTACAATTTTTTAAATGCCTTTTACCTGGAACCTTTCCTAATAACTCCAAAACTAACAGAAAAAGAATTTTTGATTGCTCTGCATCCAGCAATGTCTAAATCATTAGTGCTACACTGCATAATTTTAGAATACTGGCATTCCGATTCCTTAGTTTAAATTTAAAAAATAATTTTTGTATCGTATTTTAAAAAAATCCGAAGTTTACTAATCTTAAAGTAAAAAATATTTTAAGTGACCTTGATTCGTAATATTCAGAGTCAGATTCCTCAGACAAATCATCGTTCATAAGATTCTCTGGGTCATGAAATGAACTGAGTTTACAAGTCAGAACAATAGCCTGCTTTAAGCGAGAACCGCACAAGTGGTGTTTATCCTCAGAGAGTTTTAGATCATTCCCAGCAGTAAGAAGAGGTGAGCAATTAACTGTTACAGTTAACTGAGTGGCCAGAAGGACGAGAGCTGTCAAAAATAAGTTATTGTTTTGTGACATTGTAAATTATTTGTTTTACAATTATTTAGCTGTAATAGGGATATCAGACGGTTTGGTAAGACCACTTGGAACATGAAATCAAAATTCAGAGCAAAGATAAAATGCACGGAGAGAGCAAATGCACTGTTGTCATTGTCGTACCAAGAGTGTAAATGTAAATGAATTATGGCTCTGTTCCACATTAAATCTCTTTTATATTTACAAGAAATAAATGATTTTACTAGGGACCTAATCTATTCAAATTAAGTTTGAGTGTAATTTAAAAAATCGGATATAACGACTTCACGCTTATCAAGTTTTGTAAGCACTTTGTTTTTCACACATTACTTTTAATTGATGACAAGAATGCCAGTCAAATGCAAGTACAGCCAGTCAGTCGTTTTGTTGCCTACACATGATCTTTCCCAATAAAATGTGTTATGTCTGCTATGATGTACACGAATATATGAGGGCTTTGGCAAAAACGCTATTCGCTAGACGTTTTCCATAGACAGGAGTATAGGGCTAATTGCTTTGAAGCCATTGCTAAATTTTACATACAGAACCAACGTAATTCGTAATATTTAACCCCAATGTGAATAATTTACATTAAAATTGACTTTTTGTAAAGAATTACCTATACTATTGTGCATTAGAACTTGAAGTTACCAATTTTGTGTTTGGATGACGTACACAATTAAAATATCAAAAATCAAAATCTATGCGCTTATGCATAAAAATTAAGCAAATTATCTGCCAGATCCTTTCTCCGTGCAACATTTATTGTAAGCCTACTTATCGAATAACGTTCTACTTATAACATGGAGTACAGTGAAGTTTTGCCATTACGGTTCGTAGGGGGATTGAGGGTAGAAGAAGTCCCGAATTTCATTTACGTTAATTGTGGATGTCCCCATTCAATATTTATGTAACGCTGAATGACTTCACAGTAATAACTAATCAGGAGCTGATGAAAGCAAGTTCAAAAGTCCAGAGGTCCAGTCACCGGTGCACATAAGCATGGTTTCTTATAAATTTAATAAAAATAATACCTACGATCCACGCTAATAATTTATCTCACTAAATAATAAGACTTGAGGTTCGACCACGGAGAATATATTTATACCAATATAATTGGTGGTCTTAATATTCCAATTCTACCCCACCATGGAATGCAGAGAATTGTAAATTTTTAATGGTATTCAATTGTAGAAACATTTCTGCACAATTTTCCCATTTTGTTTTACCACGTTACTAATTTTGACACTTTACGTTTTATTCGACTATTACAATCATTGCATTCATCTCAGATTGAGTGCAATGAGTACATTCTGAGATGCAGAGCAAATAGTTCATCAAATGGTGTGATTAATTATTCATTTAATCTGTGGTAAATTATCATAAGAACGCCAAGTAACTCATGTCAGTTCATTGAAAATTTTTAATGCAGTTGCTTTACGTCAATGTTTGTGACGACGATGAGACAACTCCAGAGATTTATATTTTAAGTCTAAACTCAAGTGGCATACAACAAGGAGGGGATCACTGATCCGAAATTCCTGAGTGCAGGAGAACGGCGTAAGGTGGGGTAATAAAGCTTTCATTTTCGAAAATTACTCATATTTCTCTATCGAACATCAAAATCCGATTAAAAAAATTTAAGGCCAAAATGGTACATACATTAGTTGGAGTAGCAGAAATGCATTGATATTTATTTCATGTTTAGAGAATAAAAACTCAAAAAGCGCTTTCCTGTTCAATATTTTATATGCATTTAGAATTTTCCCAGTGGTTTTTTGAATTTTTTAAAACAGTGTACGCTCCTCCAAAGTCTTGGAATTTGGAAACTGCGATTTTACAGGTTAATGCTGCGTAAAAATTTGCTGCAATGAGAAAGACTACAAAATTACACACCCTAAACTTTTGTTATAATATGATTGTGATCACATTTTACTGCCTATACTATTTTCTAAGGTTTACATAAACATTACAAAAATGCACCATTTCAACAAATATATTAGGGACCACTTAATAGGCATCTATTAGTTATATCCCAATACTTCGGTAACCGTTCGAGAAAAATTTCACTAATTATTAATAATAGTATTAGAGCTTCGATATTTTGATTTGAGATAATTTCACTGTTCATAGGGGACTTACTCTAATTATGTTACAGTGAAGTAATGAAATGAGAAATTTTGTTAGAGACAACACCGTATATTGATTGTTTAGTGCACTACATTGGTTTTATTGATATCGTTGCAGACATTAAAATAGTAAACATAAAATTACATTAAGACAGCATTTTTGTCTGTTGCACCATTCTTACTAATAATATATTACATTCCTTACGAAATTATTACTATTATTATTCTATTGCATACCTAAGACAATTTTAGTACCTGGTAGTGGTTACAAATAATGCCACTTGTTATATACTAAATGTAGTTACTAATAATGTTGGTAATATATAATGTATTAATAAAACTAATTGCGAATGAACTGTTTACAGCCTCAGAAAAGTAATTCGTTTGCGAATTTACATCTTTAAAATTGAGTGTTGCGTTGACAAAGATCATAATTTTATCAAATAACGTTTTACAATTGTTTCTTAGTTAAATTAAAAAATATGAGATGTACGTGAGGACAAATTATTTATTCTATTACAAATACCACTATCATCTAACAAACCCTACCTATGAATATATTACATGGTCCTTTCGGTGAAGGTACCAAGATTACAAGATTACATGCATAAGGCTGAATAGTGCAGTGTAAGCCGTGTGCACCCAACATTCGTTATCGCTATTTATTTGTAATTGATCAGTTTCCGTATAAAAATCAAAAGAGCAACTTAATTTGGATTGCATGAATGAGCATTAAGGCATTAAATTAGCTGGATTTAAAACTTACTACCATGTTAACAAAGGCAGGCATAACAAATGAAAGTCTCATCAATTTTGTATTAGGATTTTTATATCCGTTCATGCTATAAAGTGTATGTGATAAGGTTTTTTTGCCAGCCCCTACACTCCCGAATATTGTCAACTCGCCGGATTCATTTGGAATCGGAACGTTACTTTAATAATGTGGTTTTACCTAAATTAACAAAATAAAAATATCATACTGAAGCTTAATGTTAGCAGATTAATTAATTACCAACCACAAAAGCCGGAAATCAGTCGTGGCAAAATAGTGTTACGCAATTGGAATGGTGTACATAAAAGTGAGCCTCTTTTCGAAAACAAAGTAACTAAAATTCCATTAAACTAATGTATATCCTCGAACATCAACTCAAAATTCGGAAAGCAGATAAATTCTTTTCATCTTCCCTTATTTAATAAATTAACTAACAGTAAACTAAATATTTTTCAGCAATTAATTTCATAACAAAAGATAACAATGTAACACTAAAGTTAGTTTTTATTAGGAAACATTAAGGAGCTGATTAGTGGTAACTTAATTAGTTGATTCAATTTCGATAATCAAACGACAATGGCCTTATTAATTTCTGTGACACATTTTGTTTCAACGTAGTCATCTTTTGCCATAAAATGCATAGTGTTTGCAAATCTACACATTTTAAAAACAAAAACTCTAATGCAAATTTGAAATGAAGAATAAAAAATTTATGTTTACTATACAGTTAAAAGAAATTAACAGTACAATTCATTTTTTTAAAGGCGGCCATTACTTAAATTTCACTTTGTGTACACAGAAATTAATCTTTTGTCTATTCCCATTCGTATACAACTAAAAAATTGTATTATTGAAAACGCATTGTGGACTTTGTTAAAAGCTGAAAAACAAAGCGAATTATTTAGAATAAACTTAAAAGCAACTGGTTTCGGTATGCAGTCTGATGCCACCGAATAGGACAATGGGAGTGCAGAGTAGAGCAAAGCTGAAGTGCTTGCTTTAACAATTTTTCTACAAAACTGGTATTACCACTGCACGAAAAGACCCAACTAAATTGATTGTTTTTACAAATTGCAGTTGATACTGACATTTTCTATAGAGCGAGGCAATACAAAAGCTATAATTTTTATTGTAAGACTTTTTAGAAAACAATATTTGTAAATATGGTAAGGCTTGTAGAAAACAAATAAATATGGAAATACTATAAGCCACAAACAGAATAAAACCTCGAAAGATTATTATAAAAATGTTTGCAATATATATATATACTGACAAATGTTTACAGCATCTGCTTTAGACACTATCTAATGACAAACACGTAATACATAATAATGAGTTTTTTTAAACCTATATTTAAAAAGAGAAAATTACTGGAGTTCGAGTGCGTTGCGGATAACTTTACAAATAATATATTAAATGATCATATAATTAGTATAAATATTAGGATATTCTACGCAAATTGAATATTTGTTTTGTCACATGTACACACTATAACGATAAACTCTGCATAACTTTACAAGAGTCATCTTTGCGAATTGTACTGAATTATTTGGGTTCGCGTCGCAAAATTACGTTGCGGTTGCGTTTAGCTTTCGGATGCATACTATACAATATGTACACACCGTGAGTAATAATATCATTAATATACATTTAATCATTAATCATAACATAAGAGAGAGCGAATGCGAATATTTTACCTGACGATTTTTAGTTAATAATATAATATCATAGTTTTTTGTTTGACATTGACTGATATTTACGAATTTTCGCCTTCGTTTTTTAGAAATCTGCGCTAATTTATTTATTTAGGCAGTGAAGACCATATTAATTAGTTATCTCACTAATTTGGGTTTTTGAACATATTGATGAAGATTTCAGCACAGTGTATTGTTGCATCTAATTTTAGTTATTATAGAAATCGTATGTAATTTACAAATATTATTTAAACGTTTTATTTGCTGACTGGAGTAGAACCGAACTACTATATAATATATATTAATCGTGTATCGATCGTATTATTTATTGGCATTTTATTTACTATTTGGTTATTTGGTAGTCAAATATTATGAAATCCATGTAGGTGGTTATTGGTACTTAATTATAAGGTTATTGTTTATATCTTACTTAATTGTATAACTATAATTACTATAACTATGTATATTGTTGTAGTAAATATTCCCTGAATTTATGATAAATGTAAGCGTGAATAATTTTTAATTACGAGTGACCTGATTAGCAAGGGCAGGTTGCCAGCACCCTCTACCCTCATCCTGCCTCATTTTGAACTTGAAATCAGAAACTAACAAACACTTTGTCAATTGAAGCCATTATTTTGGCTGCGCTTAGAAAATCAGTTTGATGAAACGACATCAAGTTGCATTCATCATCATCATACTCTCAGAATGTTTACAACATTATCTATACTTACAATTAATTTCAAAAAAATTTCATCAAATAGCAATTTGAAATACTCTATCTCTCATTCCGTGTATATTCCCCCTCTTTATAATCAAAGCGCAATGTCCACTCATAATATACGCTACCTTTTTACAATAAACCGCTTCAGCACAATATTGGTGTGTTTCTTATTTCGATTATCATATCAGTCGGTGGTCAAAATCAAATTCATCTAGTTGAAAACACTACAGTCAGGATATCCACCATTGTACGGAGCAGTGCCTGTAATTTGGTTTATTTTTTCTGGTCAGTGTTCTTAAGATTAGTCTGTAGTCTTCAATTTAGCTTCGAGTAAGATTCGTATGAAAGCAAATTTGACAAAGTCGTTAAATTCTTGGCTTGTAGGTGAGTGTGACATGAAATGTCTGAACGTCTGCGTCCTCACAATCTTGCTCAGAACCCATAGCGTGGTCCATCGGCGTCTGCGCCCCGCTTGGATTCTTTTCGCCCTTCTTAGGAGTACCCAACTTCTCTGGAGGGGGCGTCGTAGAATTGTAATTCGAATTTGTCGCTTCCGTAGGCCCCGCTGCCGATCCCGAATGTTTTTTGTTTCCTCCCGATGCCCCGTTCTCTTTGTTCTTCTTACTAGAAGTGCGCCGCACTAATCGCCGTTCTTTGTCTTTGCTTGATGAACGTCTGATGAGCTGCTTCAGTGACTCTGCACTAGTCGTAAACACACTGGCGGCGAATCCTGAGATTTCAAACAGCATACATTTAGTTAACCATCAAATTTTAAAATCGCTTATAATTTGCTTTGTAGTTTTGGATTTACCCGCTGGATTCCAATTCGCAGCCGCATCTTCCCTGAGAATGTAGTAAGGAGTTGTCCCATCATTACAGTCGATATCAGGCATCTTCGGGCAAATCGAAGGCGACAAAAACCACTCTGAGCGAGTTTTCATTCTTGCTGCTTGTCTTTCGTGAACCTAAAATAGATTGAAACAGAAAAATTAGGTCCCCATCTGATTTCAAAGTGCAACTTTTTATCATTAATGATTTTCGGAGACCCCAAGCATTTTCTCTCACGAATAGCTCATAAGTTTATAATAAAATTCTGATGTATTAATGTCAACTAGACAAATAAATTTATGTATTACGATAAATGCTCTTTGAAAGGTTTTATAATAACACGCTCCTTCCAAATGCAAAGTAGCGTAAAAAGTTATTAATCAATATGCAAGCGAACCTTGAAAAGTCCATTGTCTTCTAAACTGATACTAAGTCTTGTATAACTTTCCAGTAAATTGTTTTCAGGAATGCTACTTAATGAACTGCTTGGATCTCCTGCTTCCGCTTCCAACCGGTCCGACGCCTGAATAAGGGCGGGAGTCGATTGGCTCTCCTCCTGTTGCGACATGGCTGCAATTACAATAAAAATATTATTAAAACCTCACAATGGAGGTACCTTTCTCCTGCTAAGACTAATGACGGACAGAACAGACGAACAAACATTAAATACGCGTAAGGTACAACGACAATGGTAAGACGTGCGGGTATGAACGGGTCAGTCTGTGTAAGGCAACATAGAATAATATGCGTTTGCTTATACAGTCACTGAGAATTTATTTACACATAACATTAGTAACTTTCTTACAAGCTTAACCATATTTTTAATCCTCTTTTCTTTAAATCTAAGTATCCATTAAAGATACCAAAACTTTCTAGCAAAATCCCATCACCTAGCAAAAAGCAAAAGTAAAATGAATATTGATTCAAGAGGAAACCTGCGCTTCAGGAACGTTTTTTTAGTGCACTTTAGATTTAAATTTATTATTCGTGTTTTGGATTCATTAGTAAATATAACCAACGAGTCCAGAATTCCATGGGTGAAATCTAGGCAAATTCAGCCACTACAGGGTTTTAAAATCTCGGATTTTTAGGCATCGGTATAGAAAAATATTATCAAACTGTCATTTATGTACGTAGTAGCTTCATCCAAATTATAGGACTAAGTACTATTATGCAAATTATCCGAGAACAAAATTTACACCTCAGTTGGATTCCCAATATTTTGTTGTACTAATTAAAAAGTCGTAATATTATTATATGTGAAATAATTATGTTGTAGAGGAAACTGTACAAGGACAGAAATAATAAACTAAAAATTAACAAATGAAACGATATAGCATGAATTCTATACTACATTGTATTTCATTACTGAATGCTTGATTTGGAAATACCATATTTTATGTCATCCAGTCACGTTAGTCATGTTTATCAAGATGATAACAAATATCTATATAAAAATGCAGAATTAAAATATATTAAATCAAAATAAAAATGCAAGAAAATAAACAAAACAATTTAACTATTCAGTGTAAATTGAAATTACACCTTAGTTGTTAGGGTTGGTATCATTAGTAATTACTGAAAATTTTCCTGATTACATCAAAAGAAAAAGAGTTTACCAGTTTGGCATTTTAATTGCTAAAAACCGGATTTTCCAATAAGTGCAGAAAATTATAATGTCCTAATTTGCAATATTATCATGGATATTGAAAAAAATACTAGAAATGAATTCTTTCCTCAAGAATGGAGGAACTTTTTGCATAGCCGCTTTTATGTTCTCAATATTGTGGATAAAGCTTTATATGGATAAAGTTTTTATTCCTCTAAAGTAAGTACTAAAATAGAGCTAAAGGCATATTATTAGCAGAAATAAAAGTGATTATTAATGAAAGTATTTAACAAGTGCATTTACATGTTCATAATATTCAGTTAAATAGGATTTGCTTTCAAAGCAACTAGCTAATTACAGAAAGTGTCGATTAAACTCTAAATCATTAGTTTCTAAAATAGCCATAAACTTTTGTTTCTGAAAGATTGCATTATATTACAGTTGTGGACTACAATGACTGTGTAAGCTGTGTTGCAGTGGAGCACCTGTTTAATAGCTACTTTTGATATCCCGAATAGTGAGTCATATTTCTACATAAAAAGGTGCAAAATAATTTGATTTTGAATTATACGACTGCATTGTCAAACCATTAGAAAGTAGGGATTCGACAATTTATTAGACTTTCTATACTGGAACCCATTACAAAACTTTCGAAAGAAAAAAGAGCAAACACATAAAACAAAAGAGAAATTTTGTAAAAGACAAGCTTATACACCAATCAAATCAACGTAAAACATAAATACAATGGGGAATTAAAAACACAACATTTAGCAAAAACAAAATTAAAAACAAATATTTTACTTAACCAAAAATACATAATAATAAGTACCTCATTTGTGCAGTTTGATTTTTTTCGTTCAGTCCTGCTTATGATGTGATGGTATCGTGTGTTATGTCAAATGATATGTCATGTTTTATAGATGCATAAAATAGCCGTGAAAATCGAATAAAAGTATGTAGGTTCTACCATTGTTAAATGTCACTTAAATGTAAATTATATGCTGCCAATAGATAACAATGAAATACGTACAGTATAAAATATTACAACAAAGCATTGCTATTATAAAAAGTTTAAAAAGCTAATTAGTAATTGTGCAAAGTGCGGTATAAAGCACAATTGGAAAAATAACGTTATTAATTTATGGAATGTAGAGCTTCATTGTATTTGATAGTAAAATTTAATGACATTAGTTCTTCCTTGAAATTCATGCAAAACGGTTGTTAAAAAAGCATCGATTTCAACTCGAGAATACTGCACTGGTTTCGCGTTATTTATACGAAGAGTACAGAACAATGTTTTTTCAATGATTCTCTTGGATTTTCTGTTATTCAAAATTTTCATGCGCAAAAAAGAACATTAAAAAATGAAGCACTGTTCCAAAATGTGGCACAATGCATTGAATTGTGGATGCAGCAGAGTAGGTTTTGAGCAATGTACAGTTCTGTGAATGCTGTTGCGTAGTTGAGACTGCGAATATGGAAAATGAAGCTGCTTAGTTTTCACCAGGGCGCTGTACAAATATATGTCATTATTTTACAGAGCACAAATGCACTACAAGCTAATCTGCACTTCTTATACAAAGAAAAGAAACCAAGGCCATTTAATACAGAGGAATAAAAATTTATTGCGGGTATATACAAAATGGCTAACGAAATGTTATATGTAATACTTATTATGCATGGTAAATCAATATATAAACGCTATTTCAGATTATTTCCCTGTAGAAATCATAGTTGTTAAATAAAAGTACAGACTGAATAGCGTACATCTAGAAAATGAAATGTAGGTAACTGAAACCAAAGTACATTAAATTATAAGGAACCAGACAATACAAGCTAGCGCTACTATAAAATATAAAATTCTACAGTAAGCAGTAGACTAATTTGCGTTAATCTGTAACTATAATAATGTAGACTTTATTATAAGTAGAGGAACCAAGCCATCAAAGGTAATTAACATTAAAACCATTAATGTATGCATTATAGTTATAAAGATACTATTTAAATAGTTGGAGACTAAAAATCTTATATTCACATTATTATTGACTTGTACTATACAACTATTTACTATTTTAAAAAATGGCATAAAGTAAATATTGCTGAGAATTATGATTTAGTAACAGTTTTAAGCAATAATAATACTTAACGTTGTCTTGAAGGTAATCTCAAATATCCACCTCCATTGAATACTATCAATGAAATCTTATATATAAAACATTACTGCTTGTAAAATTCACTCAACGTTAGCAATAACCTAAACTCAAAGTTTCTAAGGCTTTGAATAGAAACACCTCGCCAGTAAACTTTTTTATTGAAAAATAACTTACGTTAACAAGTAATCATTAAGCCTGGAATGTAGATGGTTTATTAATTAGTATAATTAAAATACGGAGTGACGTCTAAGCAATTATTAATAATTGTAAAACTCCCAAAGAATTGGGAAAAATAGTAAAAGTCTGCAAGGTTTGGTCGTTTTGTAATATTTCGAATTTAACTGCAGAATAAGTTATTCTGAATAACCATAAAATAGGAACTGAAAAGTCATTGAGTACCTACAGGACCTTTATGTATACTTTAAAATATTAACTACACACATCGTCTTTATTTTCAAAATGTTAACTATACAAAGCGAAATGGGTACTTTGTTCAATTTAATATCTGCTGTTGTTCACTGTGGTGTGAATTAAGTACAAAGGGAATGAATTAAGTATTCTTTATATAAGTACAAAAACTGAAATGAAACTAACACGTAGAAATGCTTGAAATATTACTTTAATGGAAATTATACACATAGAGCAAAGTAAAGAATGTATTTGTGTCAGTCTCATCTCCTGGTTCATAACATTTTAAAAACTGAAAGGGGAATGAATGGCGCGTTAGAAACAATAAGTAAAAAAGAATTAGGAACACATCTATTGAGGTCAGATGAGGATGAGGTAAATTCGGATTAGAGACAACGCAGGGCAGCACAGGAAACATTCTGGGCTGATCAGCTATTGAAATCCGTGCAATTAATTTTCGATAAAAAACAAGGGGCTTGAATGCGA
Source organism: Yoshiicerus persimilis (assembly GCA_020352615.2). Taxonomy (NCBI): domain Eukaryota; kingdom Metazoa; phylum Arthropoda; class Collembola; order Entomobryomorpha; family Tomoceridae; genus Yoshiicerus; species Yoshiicerus persimilis. The sequence continues at coordinate 44,491,239 of CM060170.1, forward strand.
AATACCTTCCAAATTGAATTTGAGGCCCCACCTCTCCGATTCATACTGCAACCAAGTTTTTTCAGCCTCTAGTGACAGTTGCCCTGAGCAAAAGGTGAACAAGGAAAAAATTGGCAAGGTGAATTCATAGTTATCAATCAAGCATTCAAGTCAAGTTATGTCAAGTCAGGTCAGTCAAACGAAATACGAATCTTTAAAAAATGTACAAGTAATGTTAATAAAACAATACCTACACATACACTACTATCATTACTGTACATTTTCTTCGCTGTCCGGAAAACTCATTAGTGTTTTCTAACAGAGGATAACAAAGATTGTCTACATTGAAGTACCTTGATTTAGGTGCAAGATACAATAATTACATTGCGTTGAACCTAATGATAGACAATCGTTGATTTGTAAAATCGTTTACCAATTGCAATTTCTTGCCCAGGGAGAAAGATTTAGGAAATATTTTTGGCATCGTATTTTTGTAAAGATATTTTAGTTAATATAAATTATTACAATCTGTTGAAAACACAGTGAGCTCTGCGGAAACCGAAAATGTTGTTAATAATACGTTCTAATGCAATATATGTGTACAGTTTAATTCCCAGAGTTTACATATTGTATTAGGTTTGTGAGTTTCGGAAACTATAACGGATTAAACTATTAACATTGACTTAAACTATGGTTATTTCAAAGACAAATAGATGATATGGATATGCGGTAAACCATGCAGTATTAAAAATTCGATGGCATAACAATATTACCGCATAGAATCTACGTAATGCATAGCAGCACATTTCAAAAATTTTATTAGAAAATAAAATTTACTGACAAAACTGAAAATTATAATGGATTTTAGTTATACTAAATTGATTTTTAGAAATGATAAAATGAATTCTTTCATAATAAAACACCAAGTAGGCAATAAAGAGTTGTAAATTAAATTAACCCTAGCCCTAGCCTATTATAGGTCTTTTTGCCGAATGAAAAATCTTCAAAATCGCCTGTCAGTTAAACTTTAGAAGGTAAGCTATGTTTATACCCTCTGGAGATAAAATCCCCAAATTTAGCTCCAGAGAGAAAAAACTTTAAATTAAAAATTCTCGCTTGAGAGAACGTTACAAGCTATTGTCTAAAGTAAAACTGTAAGCAAAAAGTGATAAGAACCTATGCTACTGTAAAGGGCATGAATTTTAAATATTCTATGAGAAATAATAAATATTTCTTTTCTGCACATTTAGTCAAAATACATATTTACACTCAGTCATTAACATAACAATTAACAACTTTTAAATAGGATATGAGAACTATTAGAAATAATTAGTTTAATTAATACTCAGCTAATTCAGGACTCTCAATATGACAGTTCTCCTGAGCCGTTCCGTATTACGTATTCTCCTTCTAAGGTACGCGCATTAACGTTGAAATTTTAGTAAATATTGAAATTGGCATCCCGAGTCACAGAGCAAATTTTGTTGAACAAAATAGTAGAACGTAAAGTATGGGATTCTACCATAATAGTATATTAAATGAAGGCGAGGACAATCGAGATATTCTGTGATTTAGATATTCATTAGAATATACAGAAATTAGAAAATAAAATATCAACAGCTAAAGTTATGTGGCTTTTACATTAAAAATTGCCACAGGGCATTTATAATCAAAAAGTGCAAATGTCATGCTCTCCGCTGCACTATTAGAATGAATTTTAAGAAAACTTGCTCTTCAGAATCAGAACTCAGTTGTTCTTACTGTTGTAATGTATTTAACACTTGACTGATTGTGAGTAAAACTTTATACATGTTGAATTAAATTTCATAGATTATACTACTTAAAAATATTTATTAGCCGCATACTGCATTTGTCTACTTTAAAGAATATTTAATAATAAGTTGAAACATTTTTAACTTGGCGTATTCGGTGGACTAAAAGGGTACTAAAATTTCCCTACCGGTAAAATCCTGCAATTGGGTGGAGATATAATTTGTAGAAAATATTTATTAAGTGCAAACCAATCCTATATGTGTATACTATCTATAATCATAGTTTATCTATGCGTCTGAAATACAAAACTGCAAAATGTGTTCTAAAGATATGAGGGATTAATATTGGTACAGTGCGTGGTTGAACGGTTGAAGTACTTATTGTTAGTAGTAAGATGTATTATCGTAAGAAAGGGAAAAGTGTGAGAAGGTAAAAATTGTTTCTGAGAAACAATGGTGATTCTGAGAGTCAGGGATAGCATTTACATAGATATGAGCCATTCAATCAGATCTTAAGTATTTGTATAATTTTCTACACTTCACTTTGCCAGCGTTAGATTTAATAAACCTACGTTATGATTAAATTTTGCGTGTAGTAGTGGTAGACAGAGTTCCATCCGAGAAAGTAAGGGATAAATTTCCGGTCTCTACTGCTCAGTTGGACTGAATATTTGTACGACATTAGTGCTTAGTGGAAGATACAAGCTCACAAATAGATAGCTTTCAAAGATTTTAGTCTTTGGCAAGGGCAATGTGTGTATCACGGTCAGTTACTTTTGAATGATTCAACTCTTCGTCCATATCATCTATTGTAAATTGTAATTAGTCAAATTCGTTAGGTTATGACGAATATAAATGATTTTATACTGCTTAGTCGATAGTATATTACAATTCAATTCTAAATATACTTCCAGAGCAGTAGTTACAAATAATGAAGTACAGAAAAGTATTTACAACAGTTAAGTAGGTATGTACTTTTGGGATCGCTCTATTTACAACTTTATACATAATTTAGAAAACAGGGTAGCTAAGGGCGTGCTTTGTGAATTATATGAATGTCTTTAACAATGGAAATAACTTTCTAGAAATTGACACCAGAGGAAGTGATAAATACGTCAGAAAAAGAATATTCAGAAATGAAATAGGAAATAACAGCTGTTGTGTTTGGATGTGTTGTACTTTTAACTTAATGAAAAAGGTTTAAATTTTTACTCACGGGACACCAAAGCGTCTGGCGGGTAGCGGAAACTAAATATCCAGTCTTCCTCTACTTTAAGGATACGGCCTGTTATTCTTGCATAGTACTCGTAGTTCTCTCGCCCAAACAAATTGCTCACACCAAAATTGTCAATGAGAAACTTCATTATTTTCGTTGCGACCTGCAAAATTGGTAAAAAATTTAAATGAAATCACGGTTCATCCCATTTTATTTGTATTCACTGGTCAAATAATATTATACAGAATCGAAAGGAATGCGCAACAGTGCATAGTTACCTAACTAAAAAGCCCTACTATAGCATAGCATCATCCAACTATAATCTACACTAAACCATTTTGGGATTCACCTAATTCTATGAGTTGTTTCGCAATCTAAAATGTTATTAATTTCCACGGGAATAATTCGGTTTACACTTTTATGAGTAATGTAGTCCTTATTAATGACATCAAAAGAAATTACACAATAATAACAATTATATTAATAAAAGCGTACACACAAAGATGCAAAATGACCAAATAATTGCAGTTCTTCATACAAAGATAGAAAACCATCCAAAAGCACTAAGAATGCATATTATCAAATTGAATAACTAAGAGTGCTTCAGTATTGTTACCTACATTTTAAAGCAATTACATAAGTAATATTATTTGCAAGAATTATTATTAAAGACCACAAGAAGAAATTATTAGCACACAAGATTTTAGCAAAGCAAAAATTGAATATTAAAAGCCATTCTAAGCGAAACTGCAAAGACAGACGACCGAGGTGCACTTTTTGGGACATGAATACCTAGTTATAATATAATACTACCATATTGTTACTCATAAATGCTGAAGGTTTAGAAATGGCTCAGATTAGTAACCCATTTATTTCGCATAATGTCCATGATATTCGTGATTATATCAATAATAGGAAATAAATGTGTCCTAAGTATGTCCACATTTGTGTGTCCTAAGTATGTCTACATTTATGTGTCTGTATTTAGGACAGGGCAACTCCATAAGGCCTTAACCTATCTAAATATTCATGAACAGGTCTTTGGAAATGTATTGCATATTTTCATCTAGGAGTATTTGAGTTTTGAAGTTACTTTAATTAACGATGTATTTTTACCAATAATTTAAATTGTTTACCAGTAATTACATAATATATTAAATTCTTATAATTTCTTTTAAAAAATGCGTTTTTCATTTTTGATATTTGTATGACTCATTTTAGTAGAGGCAAAATACAACCGTTTTTATTATTACTACGTTACATTACTACAATTCAAAAGTGATAAGCAAAAAACCTGCGGCTAGCAACTTCCGCATAAACAGGAAGAAAACTATAACACATAAAATGCGGTTAAGTGTCAGTGTGTTACATATTCTATAATCGTTCAATCCACACTGACAAAACGACAAATGAATACAAACAAAATGAAGCTCATTGTGTTAACACAAATTTCTTTCAACTATTTATAATTTAATATTTTTTGATACTCTTTATTGTACATCCTTTGGCTGAGTTTCGCAGACTATGTCAGTACACGTACGATATCAGTTGTATTATGTTGGCTATACGAGAGGTCAACTGAGTGTAAATAATTGCGTGGCATGATTTTTTACCGTGTACTCACACATGCATGTTTGTCTCTGTCTACTCATCTAACTTTGTTGTATTCTAATTGAAACCACACAGTACTACGTGCTGCAAACAATTGAATGAACTAATAATACGACCATTTATACGTACAATGACAATAATAAAATTTAGTTGTGCAGCACTAAAGCTGTGACATGAATAATGAAACAATAATGTATGATTTCCGTGTTGACAAATATTGAAACTATGTTTCTCGCTATTCTTGACTTGAATACTTTGGATTGGGGTGTGAAAAAGCATAATTCAATGATTACCGCAGATACAAACATTCTCGGCGATTGTGCAAATGTAAAGAATAGAAATCCAACACCAATGAAAGGAAATGCAAGTCAGATTAGTGAGAAACATTCTACATAATCAAAAACCTAACTTCTTGACAATAAATGCAGGAACTAAAAACTGTGTGATACATGAGAACATTAACCCTCAAAAAATTGGTTGCCACAAATAACTCTAAATTGCAGCACATCCATGTCCGTATTCAAAGATACTTTAGTAGGAAAAAGCATTCTGAACGTGTTTTCAAGTCTTATGTACTTAAATTGTCATTTCGTTAAGCTTTGATTACGATACGAACAAATGAATGCAACTGTAAAAAGTTAAGACAAAGTCGAATGAAAAACGAAAAGCCCATTCCACGAAAAGACGAGGGCATGTGACAATAACAAAGAAAATTTAACATGCATACCATGAAACTTGATGAGACATAACAACCTTCATCTCCCTAAATGCAAAATATTTAGCCAACCAAAAAAGTTACACTGAATACCTTCCAAGGGTAAAAACAGTAAATACCAAGATATCATTTTGCTTTCTAGTAGTAATAATGGATTTCGCTTGTTCGTCTTCTTTCTTCTACAGCTAAATAGGACAATGTCTTTCTCATGTTAAATTACATGGTATTTATTTAAGTACTTGTAAATAATATGAAGATCAATCTCAAAACTCATAGTGTACGTCATATACGAAATACAAATAGCACGTTTACACGCACCCACACCAGCACAATTATTCAATTACACTTGACATAGCAGTAACAATGATAGCATTAAATATCTCAAATCTTATCGTGGCGCAGTATCGCATTTAAACTTATCGCACCAGATCACACTTTGAAATAGCTAAACTACTAATTGTGTTCACGTATTTTTTGCTGGTTCTGCATCCGTGCAGATTACCAACCAGATTCTTGTTTACATCAGCGTAGACAGTATAGACAGCATAAAATACGAACAAGTATTGTATATTCGATGGATTACATTACAAAGGCCGTAAGAAAGCAGTCGGAGCACTCGACGGGTGATGTGATGACAATTTTTTGGCATCATGTGAGGTGAAGAAAAATCTCATCACCCTTTCAACATTCGTCTACTGCCAAGACAGATGTTCTTCCTTTCTGCTTAAATGCTCAGACGTGCCCTCAAACATATTATGTCTCCAAAAGTCAAAATCTATTCCTTGTTAAAAGAGATTCTGCATTTTCATAGCAAATTCATATTTATTTATGCAGTTCCCATTCGCTCTAAGACTTCATTAGTATCAATTATGAACCATTAATGTCTACAGAAAACTGTGTAACCCACAACTTGATTTTGCAGGAATAACTTTTATTTAGTTTATTACATTAATACTAATTTAATGTAATAAAGTTATCCTAGCAATGACAAATGCGCATCGATATCTGTGGTTAACGCAGAAATACCAGTTCATGAAAACAAAAAAGGAAACAGTGACAAATTCAGTCCCTTATTTCATGTCAATTAGTAAAGAAGTAATAAATATATTGTCAATTATAAAGGCAATTCTAACTCTTTTGACCATGTTTTCCTGTACCATGCATGTTAATGCTCATTAACTAATTATCACAATACCAACTGTAATAGGCCATGCATGCCAGCAAAACAACATGCCCATCTTGTGTTTATACTCTACATTTTCATGCTTTGTCATCTGTACTGTAATTTGTATGTGCACATAATATGTCGTTCTATTAGTCTATGGTACTAGGATCTGAATTAATTATGTGCCCGAATTCTACATACATATAACTTCTAGTATGGTTTGCATGTACTATGCATGTATCTAACAACTACAGATTTATTTATTAGATACTTTGTGTAATATTATCTTCATTTGTGTCTATGTCTATTAGATAGAGGAAATCTATGACTCGGATACAATTATGCAGAAATAGGTTAACTAGCTCAAATACAGTCATAATCATTTAATGTGTCCCAGAATCCCACAAAATTGTTAGTCATTATTCCGTTTAAGGTTTAAATTATAAAATGAGCCTTGTGATCAATTTTTCTTACAGCAGTACATAAAAAACTAACAAATTTATTAATAAATTATCTTTAAAATGCTTATTATTTGTTAATTGACAAGTTAACATACATAACATTAGTAGCTACTATTATAACTGTCGGGAAAGAGTGCGTAGTTTGAACACTCCATTCAGCCCCAGAAAAAATAAAATGGAAGAATAGAAAATGCATGGAACCCTGAAATTACATATTATATCATCAGAGGCATGTTGCAAGTGTGTTCCATATAAAAATGTACTATTTATTACGCTGTACTACAAACGTAATAATAAATAAACAATAACTAAATGGAATTAGACAGATAGCGTTATAAATTAAATAAGGCGACTTACAAAAGTTATGAAACTTATCGCACTTATACACCGAATTGACGTCCCTATAAGTACTATAAGTAAGTCATGTGACACTTAAAGCTTTATATAATGAGATTTTAGCTTCCGATAGTTTGGGTTATAAGACCAATTTACGCTTACTGTCGCAGATCATTTTTCAGCTTCGTGTCTCAGCTTGTAATTTTCAAATTAAAGTTTATAATTTTTGAAAGGAAACAAAAAATTTATACGGTTTATAACGATTTCTATACATATTAAAAATGTTGTTATGAATTTATAACGCTTTCTGTCTATTATTGTATACAATGTAAAGTAGGATAGACTTATACGCCGTTTGGCACAAACATCCTCTGCATGCAATTAGACTAATTATTCCATTAACAAGAATAATAGCCCTGAGTTAGTGTGTATAACATTTAGATATGCAGACACCTCTATTGAGCTTACATCAGTCAGAGGAAAATATGACTACATAGTAGTATACGTGTAGAGTGTAGATAATTTAACGGTGTATGAAAATGAACTAGATATTCACACACTAACAGTTTTACAGACAAATAATAATGTTTTGTTTCTGTTTTTAATAGAGAGCCTGATATGCTTACATCTACTCGGGAACTGTAACTGTAATTAGCGTAAGTGTGGAGCAAATACTAAGAGTAGGTAAGTATGTCATGTCATGTGTCATGTACAGTAGATCGGTACAAACACATTCTAGCGCGTATTCTGCGGAGTGGGTAGGTAGACACATACAACTGACAAGTGACAACATCAAGTGTGAAAAGTGTGACTTACGTCCACCTCGGCCTAAATCGATCGAACCGCCCAAATGATTGATTGCAGAGAAAATAGAAAAATGAAAGAAAACAGAGAGTCATTAGAGTGAGTAATTAGGAAGGTTCAAATTAGTGCTCCCTTATTCCTTCCCTTACTTCGCAACTCAACTACTCAGCATACAACTCTTTGAATTCCATTTCCCCGACATTATTTACACCACACTGATTCTTAATTATCTACTGTCAAACACTTTTTACTTCTATCATTTTCAAAACTTGACTTGAGATATTTATGTAAGCACAAACAGACATGACAGATAGACAAAAAATACAAATGCAAGATAGTCTATCTTGCTAAATCTTGCTAATCAGAAATAGCTATTATTAGTACTCTTACTTATAACATTTACAAACTATTTCTTTCCACACCAAACACAGTGTGCAGGTACAAACGCACATTTTACCTACTTCCTCAATTACACATCATACGCTACCAATTACATTAAAACGGTTAGTTCAATTCGGTGATGTCAGTTCCTTGTGGGGCAAAGTAGATTGGTGTTTTCAATACAATAGCGTAGTGGCAAAACCTGGACACCTGATTACTCGGATTACTTATGGAAATTTTAAAAGTAAAATGTTGGGCATGGATATGGTAATGTAAATATACAAAACAGTAGCAATTAATTAAACGCCGTTACACAATAATTCCTGTTAGTTCAGTAGACTAGAAATTAAACTAGATAAACAAGTCGTTTTATTATTTTGATATGCAAAATTCACTTTATATGAAATTTAAGACACTAAAAAGTTAAAAATATGGAAACTACACACTAAAGAGCAAAATTAAAAAGAAAGGGAGCCATACAAGACGTGACACAACGGAAACCACATTACAATAATTAGGAACGAAAATAAATGGACGATATAAATATGAATGAAGAAATGGTAAATCAATAAATACGTGATGGCCTTTGTAATTTCTATGATTGCAATTATATCCGAATTGCAAATTGCAAATTCGATCTAAGGCGGGCTCTTGCCATAAGCTTTATGTTTACGTAGATTAGACAAGACACCTAACCAAAGTCGTAATTTTAAACTTGCCTATGCACAAAAGATCCGATTGTAAACTTGTGTCATGTCAGCATAGTTTTCTAACCAACATGAACCGATACTTTATTTTGGCTGGAAGTTTGTTTATTTAAAAATGGATACTAACTACTCGACCACTACTGCAGGAACGACGAATGTATAAATAGAATCAAGTCATCATCTCAACGAGTGTAGGATATGCTAACACTGAATAGCATAGCAGTCGTCTTTACATTGTGGGTTGTCTGCCCTGTTTGTCTTATAGTCCTATTTAAGAGCTCATCGTCATGCCAGTCAGTTACAGACAATTTTTATGCGAGTAAATAGTGAGAAATAGAATACACAAAACCAAATCAACATGTATACATTGAATACCTTTCAAATCTGAGCTTTTTCTTCGTCAGTGCAAAATGAATCAGGTAAATATAAATACACAATTATTTATCTATTTCACGAATAAAACTGGACCATCCTCTTTGATGTCTTTGTTTATTGTAACGTGAACAAATACATTTGTAAAAGTAAAATATTGACTTTCACATTAAAATAAAAAATGAAAAATATGGTCCTACTAACAAATTTTTCGTAGCAAAGCAGGTATAGTATAGTATGCTAGAAATTTTTTTTTTAAATAATCTATCCTTGAACTGAACATCTGATCCAAATTAGCGAGTTGTCAGTTTATACAAGAATGCTAAATTCCGACAACTTCAAGATTAAGAAAACTCGGAATGGATCTACTCATGAAAACTTGCATGCCTATATAGTGTTGTTTTACTTTCCCTCTTTCCTTTCAGCACAAATGGATGCATGTTTCACAATATGCTCTACTTATATACCCTTGCTTGCTTGCCTTGCATATTTTTGGTTTATGTTTACGTTGTAAACACGGTTTTACTGTTTTTAGAAAGAATGGTTCCATGTGGCCATAAATAGAAAAAATTTTGCCTCCGACTTAAGTTCCACCTTCCCCACTCCAAAAATATGTAGTCTAGACTACTGCGTTGGAAGGGTCAACTAAAAATAAACTCATACTTCCACATTGCTATTCATGGACGTAGAAATGCAACTTTTGGACATGATAATAGCTGTTGTAGTAAGTAAAAGTACTAATAATTAGTTGTGAAAAATACTTTGTTTGGCATTTGTCTGGGTGCACTACACTTATTTGAAACTAGGCAATATTTTGTTCGAATAGATAACAAGTAAGAAAAAGTACAAATAGTGCTCGTTTAATTTAGTGTCAAAGCAATGACAGAGAAAGAAACTACAGAAGAGAAATATCACAAGAAAAATTTAAGTGAATCTATTAGTATTTAATGTACAAAGAACCATTTCAATGGTAACTACACATTTCTAATTCTCTAATTCGAACCAAACAAAAGTACATAAAAATCTTTATATTACCTTAAATCTCATGACATCCTCCATTTTCGCCTGTTTACCGTCGGAGACGCAACTCTGGAAAAATGAGGGTGCTACCGAGACGCCCAATGCTTCCGAAGTCATACCAGTTTGTGACCGCTCTGAATTAGAGGCAATTACCCGAAATGTGCCAAACAACAATACAATCAGCCTTTGAGTATACGTTGGCAGTGTCGATATTAATCTACAAATATATTAATGATATTAATACACTCATTTTCAATCCTTATCTTCTTAGAATTTAAATCTAGCAGCTCTGAGCAAACTTAGGTCGATGAAATTTAAAATTACACAAAAATTACCATTCATTAAAAATTTTGTTATTTTAATAAAAACGTATTTATATATCTTACGAATGAATGTGGTCCCTCTGCTCCTCAAGACTTTCCATATCAATGATTTGAAAAAGCCTGGCCTCCCCATCCCTGCCAAATATCCCCTCTGGAATTTTACGAAGAAATTTTTTGAGCACAGACGCTATAGTGTACACGGAAAAATTGTCAATGTTAACTAAACGTCCATTTTGGAGGAAGTGAATAAGTTTTTTCATATTTCCCTGGTGGCCAGGGGCTCGGAACACATCTTTCTTGTATGGGGCTTCCTTGTTCAACTTCAATATCAGTACCTTTAGATAGACAAATTATGAATATCCAATAGTGAATGATAATTAATAATTACAATTTACAATAATATATTTAGCCTAAAAAACCCAATATGTATGTATGTATGTATGTAGTATTTAAAATAGCATTCACATTCATCTTCATAATACAAAAAACTGCAATCGTTCTCAATATTTACTTGTGTAATAATTTAGAAGATGTGGATAAATGTATTCCACATAAATAGTAGGTATTATAACGAGTACACCTGCTGCAATGCAAAGTAGTCCAACATGCAATAAAATAAAGCAAGTTGACATCATGATTTTCTAGAATAGAAACCAACATGTATAAGCTTTAAACTGTGGTATAACAATGTAACTGCATCGAATCTCGATTCCTTCTTTGCTTTGCTGTTACTTTACGATTAGATTAATCGTTTGTTTTGCCAGTCAACAGTTTGTCAACAAAACATCCGTCTACGAAATCAAATGTTTTCCGTCTATCTTTATCTATTTAATGTGTTGTAATGTAATACTATACGTTATTGTGTTCTCGCAGAAAGGAAGAGAAGCTCTTTCTATCCTACATTAAGGAATCCCATCTCTTCTAACGACATTCACATTATGCTTGTCTGACTGATAAATAGTGACTTGGCGTGATGTAAAGTTTATATGGATTTGAACAGTACGCTTTGCTTGCACGTATAGTTAGCTTTAGATTACACTATTAGTGAGGCACACAAACGACATAAGGAACAATTTATCACACAATAAACAATACATTAGGTACATTGTTAATGTATAAAACAACCGAACTACAAAGCATACACTATTTATATCGTAGAAATACATTGAACAGGAAAATCATAAGGAAATTCGAAGTATAGATCATGCTTACGTAATTTACTGTCGTGTCGTGTGCAATGAAAAATACAGAGAACAAATAGAATTATGATAGACTTACGAGAAGTGGTCCTGGAATGTCATTCTTGCACACGTCATCAAGCGGAACGCCAAATTTCACTCTGTGACCGAAACAAAAACAAATGCGTATTCAAAATGAGGACTAGGAAGTACTAATTTGTAAAGAGCGGATTTGAATTGGATGTTAAAGCTTACTTTTCTATTCTTCGCGGGTAGGGAACCGTAGGATGTCCACAGGAGGTTACCACCGTCCCCAAAGTAGCAGCTCTCCTATGCATTCTCTGCGCCCAAGTTGTCATCATTCGACCTCCACCGATACTCCGATTATCCATCGTATCGGGGAGAATCTCCCCGTCTGAAGACGCCAACGTGCTGCTAACTCCGTCGTTTGTTATCTCTTCGATTTCCTCCGTCGTGCTTAACTGCACAAAATATTCTGATTTAGTAAACCCATTTCATTGCAACTTTCTCCGTAAATAAGATGTTGTTTGAAAAATGTATGTTGCTTACATTGAGAAACTGAGTGGAAACTGAAAATAATTAAATGGAGCAGTTGTTGTACAGTAGAAGTTTGTTGAAACTTGAAAATTGGAGCGAGTTGTTGACAAAAATAAAAAACGAATGCGTTGTGGTGTTGAATATTGAAAATTGAAATTAGGAGAATATCACAGGAGATTGCATACGAAAAGGATTTGCGTAGGAAATGAACACTGCAAGACAATCGATGCCAATATCGACTAATAGCTGAAACAATTAATTTAGTAGATTCTCGTCCGGCTATTGATTTGGTACTTATTGATTGTATGTGTATACGACTGTAGTTAAACTGGAGTAGTAATGTAATGTTCTACTTACGATTAGATAATAAGGAAATGGTAGGATATTTATCGAATGGGCTTCAGGAGTAAGTAGATCGTATCCAGAGAGCAACGATGACTATAATATCAAAATTACTTTTATACCAAATTACTTTTGGACTGTAATTGTTGTGTTGTCTGTTGTCAGTTGTCTGCAATCCAGGTTGGTAAAAGTTGAGATGTGAGTGAGCTGAGGTTTACTTTTAACCTATTGTACTTGGTAGACATACACAGTGCAATTATTTCATCTCTTGGCAACTGAATTTCTGTATCTTTGGCTAATTGTGAAATTTCCAAGCTAAATGGGTTCCTGGGGTAATTACTGTTTGTAGTTGTAGTGTGCTTCAAGTTGTGACTGGTGGGATCTGGCCTCTTTCTTGATGACTGCTACTAATTCCTGATTAAGTTTTCTAGAGTCAGAGTATTTTGTCTTGTAGAGCTTTGGATTTGTGCACGAATGAATGATCATTACTTATTTGTGAGTAAACGAAAAACAGTTTCATTGTTTATGCCATTTCTACTACGGCGTTTAAAATTAATTCCGAAATATTGAACTGATGCAGAGGGGACGATATTGGGATTAGTCCATTCATAATTATTTCGAACCTCTTTTTCCTGTAAACTGGACTCTGCACTCATTCCAATAATATATAACCCTCCTTTAGTAGCACTTTTAGCACCTACACTGAGATTTTCTTCTTGTCGGCCAAAAATGGAGAGGACTATCGAGCAAATGGAAGGAAATCATTGCTGCTAATTTTGAAGACAGACTCCAGTCAATTGTCAACAGTCACCACAAATACCAAAGAACATCAGTTGAGTCACAAAACACAAGAGAGGATTTCAAAAGTCAACATAAACAAACGCAAATGCTGAAACTTGGAGCACATCAGTAAAAGTGAACTGTATAAAATTGGCAGACTTAATGTCTGTGCTCAACTCTAATTGCAACTTATGTGAATGGTATATATAGGTAAATAAATAAAAATTGAAATTTTTGTTTATGTCCCCGTAACAGTCAACCAAGAGAAGACGTCGAGGCAGATAGAACACACTGCACAATACCTCACTTCACACTGACTGTAGGACTTTAGTTAAGAATGAGGACACAGGGTGTAACAAATATCTCAAAATAACACATCTTTAAGGAAACCACTTTTTGAGCGTAATGTAACTTGGGCACGTTGAATGGATGAAGAATCGCGTGCCCAGGCATACCCATATTTTATGAATATTAAGCCTTGTTAAAACTCAATTTAAAAATGCATATACAAATTCCAGATTACCAAGCTTCTTTAGATTTTAGTAAATCTTTATTTGTAAATTAGAATTTGTAAATAAGTATTAAATAAATTTACGCTAGATTTACAAGTTCACAATTTTACAGTAGAATAAAAGTACAATTTGCCAAAATTGGAAAAACCCGATGTAAAGTCATTGTTTGAAATGTAAGCCATTTAAAATTACTCACTTTATTCAAATTATTTCTTATGGTTTAATTATAACCTGCTAGGGCCCCAGCTCATGTTCAGTTTGTGGGTCGGTTTTACAATGAGTAAATTGAAAATGAATATTTTTCAATTTTTGTCACGCCTTGTGTCCTCGTTCTCAACGTAAGTGAATGTATGTGAGAGTGCTAGGGCTTTGCATCGAGTTATACCAGTTATACGAATAGCCTAAACTAAACTGAACTTGACTAACTGAGTGAGGTTATAAATGTCCTGTTCTCTCCATCCTTCCATTCGAATTCCGTCCAGAAGAGATAGGAGCATGAGCAGAATTGCTCCGCACTGCATACACACACTCACCTCCTCATAATATAAATATACCACACCAGAAAAACATGTTTACATATCGCCATATAAAACAGAGCATATTGTACCGTACCTATATTTATTATACGCTGTACACTGTACTGTACTGCACTGTACACTCTGTTACAAAAGTTATATCATACAGTGAGTTTCAGTTCGGAGTAGCCATGGGACTACCAGTGTATAAGGAAATATAATGACAACATATCAGGTTTGAATTGAATCCAAAAGCCAAAGATGCACAATTTATATATACTGTAATTCCTTACACATTGGATTTACTACGGTTACTCTGAGCTGAAACTCGCTGTATTTATTATACATGATTTATATGGCTCGCTTCTCTAGTTTCCCTAAAACCAAGTTTCTCACAAGGTTTGCTTGCTATTTAGGATCAGATGGTTTGAATACTTAATGCAACTTTCTTTTATGGTGTGATAATCGACTGTCTTGGTACTGTGACATAATTATGACAAGAAATATTCATTCGGTTCGGCTGGAGCTGGACATTGGAGTCACAGAAATATTTATTATCTTCTGTTGTTCATGTAACCCTTGAAGTAAATAGAGAGATTCAGAGTTAGGGTTAACGTAAACTTAAACCTAAAATTGGATGCGCACGCAATATTTGGTTGTATAATTTTACCTTAGTCTTAGCGTTTAAGTCTGAGTTCAAACGCAGACCTTAAACTGAACGTTAAAATCAGCAATTTAAGGTTCAGTCTATCGTGTACGGTTTGAAGGTTAGTTTGCAGTTAAAAATCGTGTCTAGTTATAGAAAATGGTAAATTTATTTAACATTAAGTACTAGTTGGGCAAATAAATAGAAATTCGGCAGTGAATTGCCTAAAAGTTCATCTTTCTAATCTGAAATATCAACCAACAGATTTTCATTTAAAAGTGACACTAGTACACATGTTATCAGAAGTTGAGTGGTAATTAATTAGCTTTTCAAATCAAAGAGATTCAAGTGATGACACGGCTCAATTTTGGTCAACATTCAAAAACTGACTACTGAGTAATAAAACAATTATTCACTATTTAAGCAGTAAATTCATTTTATTTTTAAATTAATTTATGTAAAACTTAAGATAATTTTCAATAGGCAGTCTTTAAATACTGCAATCAAACTTAAATCCATGATGATGGGCAATAAATTTTTATGATTGGAATGAAAATCTCTAGTTGATTGCTTGTGTTTAAATCAAATGTAGCCACCGTAACTTCTTTTGCGTACACAGAATTTCTAAACCTCCTATTGCGAATGAACCTAAACCTAAACCTTATTGCATTGTTTGTGTTACCGTTTAACCGCTAACCTTATCCCTGAATCTCTCTAATAATGCAAACCTACACCCTTAACCTAATCAATACAATCGGTGGGCTAAAGTTCCAATTCCAATTGTAGTATGACCATAGCGTTCACCATCTACACGAGATTAGAAAACTGCTTGTGCATACCAAAGCACTATTAAATTAATTTCCTTGTACTTTAAAGAGGAAACAAAGAGTCTGCTGACGGATCTATATTATTCTGAAATCTAATCTGGCAGTCTTCATTTTAGTTATCACACGTGCATTTCACGCGGGAATGAGACAAAAAACACTAAAATTATGGATACTGCTGCAGTTCTGATCCCTTAAATCGTAAACAATAATTTATAAAATCTTAATTGTAAATATTTAAGTAAAATGTAAAAATGGTATCAAATTGGTTCATCTTGCATGCATGTATGCAATATTGCACCTACTATGTGCAATACGGAATTCAGTTTTCTCAACCCTTCCTGTGTCAGTCGACTTATAATTATACTTTTATGATTTTCACAATTTCTAAGAATCGCAGCTTGCCTTTGTTGTCTTAGTCATTCAATTCATTGAATTCATTTCCAAGAACTACGAAAACATCATTTGAGATTTGGATTTATATTCTCAGAAGAAAATTACTCTGTAAAACGGGGAACATTTCGTTAAAGATTTACCAGCGCAAAATTAACAGTAGTCATGACTCATGATTAACAAATAATTCAGTTTAATGTTGATAATGAAAATGGTCCTCTTATTTTGCCATCAAAATTGTCTGCATGTGGTAAGAAAGTCAACATATTTTAATTACTTTATAGTTTTCATTTTGCTGGCAAGTCAAAATCACATGGACAAGTGTCTTTTGCCCAATCAAGGGTCATTATTTATCAATTACCCATTAAAACGAATATATAATTCATTTGTTAATTTAGAGTATGCAGTTTTAGTCTTTATATGCTACGGTTGGACGGTTTGGCTAAAATTTTCGTGAAATAAAATATTACTTGTACCTTATAACAAACCCTGTCAAAGCTTTCCTCTTTGTTTTTCGGATTGACTTTTATAGCCTTTTTTAAAGAAATAATATTTTTAATGTGAAAATTATAAAGTCTTTGTGTTTCTGTCAATTTTATATTTTAGATAGCAGTGAAATTATGAAGAAGTAAAATTAAAAAATGTCAAAATTAAGTTTCGCTTTTGTATTACGGTCTGATAACACAGGGTGCCAAAATTCACCTGCTCTCATAAATGAAGTGTACAGTACAATGGTAAAGAAGATTTCCAATACTAACTGCTCAATTTTACAATATCTATTGTACAATCAGACCCTCTGCAGGGTCTGATGTTTATTTACTTTATTCCGATAAATATGGTATCGTGTTATTATTTTACTGTAATTAATGTGCAATCAGGCAAGGAGTTAGCTTCTCTAATAAGAGTAGACTCATCCGAAAGTCCAGCATTCTATTGTTTTGACTAGAAAGTCATTTTCTTCAACTAGAGCAGGAGAGTCATAGGTCCCACACCGTTCGGTTCTGCCTTTATTTAAATCTTCGTCTAGCCAAATGCCAAATCTTCCATCATCAAGCCCAAAACAAAGTGAATCGCGCTGACCATATACAAAGTAAAAATTTTTTCCACAGCATCTGAAAACTTCAAAATCTGGTTGGAATCTAAAAAGAAAGGAGTGACTTGTTCCATAAAATCTCCGTGAAAGCTTTAGTGGGCAGGAAACAAGAGCTCCAAAGATTCTCTCTTTCATGTCTTGAATTAAAACCAAAGTGGGTGACTCTATTTCTTGCATCTTGCGGTACAAATTGCGAAGGGAAAATCCGTGAATAGATGTTGAAAATGTGAGCTTCCAAAGAAAACCTATGGCTTGGGGTGGCAAATGGTGGCTAATGTTTCTAATGTCAGCGGGAGTTAGGATTTCTGACTCTGCGTTAAGATAGCAGGCGAATTCATCTGATTCTGAAGTCTCTTGCAATTCAGAAATTTCGATAGATTCGTTCTTTTTCTATTCCACACAGACCGAAAATACATTTTAAAGAGTGCTGAGCTATTAATACTTTTATAATATCTAACTAAATGATAAAATTAATGTATGAGCGCTTCAGTCTTACTTTGGATTTTTTACAGCACCCGAAGCAGGGATAAAGCAATCTCCAAAGCGGTCTTGATACAGATACACTATCATTGGAATTATTTTTGAAATCCTTGTTTAGCTGAGAACAGTCTTGTTCTTCCTCTACTGATTTGGCCTCGTTTTTGTCTGACTTCACGGATGCAATATTTTCCCTTTCTATCTCTTCTTGAAGAATGTCTCCTGAAAAGTTTGCCTCGTTTGATGGATTACTTACTCCAACGCTCCCATTGACAATATCCCTTTCTGAAGGAATCGCCGCATTGCTGAGTACAACTTCCTCAAGACGAGCTGTATTTTCTGAGGGGTCACTCATAATTAATGTTCTGACTCGTCATTCAAGGTGGTATTACGCAGATTATTTCTTAGAAACTCAATGACGTAAAATTGAATTCCAGTGCAGAAAAATATTCTAACGTTTCTAACAGTATTGAATTCAAAGTGAAGAATACGTACAAATATCAGCAACAGAAAATTTATCAAACACTGATGACCTACTTTAGCATCTACTGAGTTTAGGATCTACTGAGGCCTCACTGAGTTTCAGTGTATTAGTATAATGCAATACAACAGTAAACTACGTGAACAAAAATTGGTCTGAAAGGTATGCGGAAAAATGTCCAAAGAATGCATCGTAAATAGGTTAATGTTGCAGGAAATAGCATTTTATAGTCATTGAATCAATTTAATGTTTATACTATCAGACAAATTATGTTAATTTATTTTAATTATGTGTTTTAATACAATTTTAAGGTCCCCCTTGGTACCGCAACTGAAATCGTTTTAAAAGTATGTTTTAAAATCAAGTGAACACAACACAAAAATATCCATACTAGTGCTATTTCGACGAATTGACAAATGAAAATAAAATCAATGCTGCATCATGTGTACAAAAGGATGTAGCAATAAAAAATATTGCTGATACTTAACATGAATTTGGGAACAATTCATTATCATATAACTAAGTAATTTAATCAGCATTTTTAATTAAAAATCGCCCAAGTGTCTCTCTGCGCATAATGTATTTTTTCATAAAGATTTATCTGCAACGGCAGATTTTAAAAGGAGACCGAAAAGGACTGGTTTGAAAGATGACAGAATAACCGTTTTGATTTTGGTTCTAGAAAGTGTGTTTGTAGACATTGGAGTGTGCCTTTATTTTATGGAAGGTATTGCTAGTAAATAATTGTGAGGAGAAAATAAGGCTGAA
Organism: Yoshiicerus persimilis; assembly: GCA_020352615.2. Taxonomy (NCBI): domain Eukaryota; kingdom Metazoa; phylum Arthropoda; class Collembola; order Entomobryomorpha; family Tomoceridae; genus Yoshiicerus; species Yoshiicerus persimilis. Next base: position 44,510,668 of record CM060170.1, read on the forward strand.
TTGTATTTGCGATGGAAAAGTAGTTGGTAAAGGGGAAGTGAGAGCCATTCGATTGCGAAGGTAGTATGGGAAGTTTGTATTGATATTGAGGTTGAGACCAGAGTCCAGAGGAAAGTAGACAAGTGTCACTGTAAAATGTTTGGGAAGTGTCCCACCCAACTATAAATAAACCGAGGGAAGTTTGCCAAGGGTTTCTTGTGAACTGAACGTGGAAGTCCAATGAAACGGAATAGACGACAGAAAAGTTGGAGGGAATGAAGAGGAAAGAAAGTCATGAATATCTTTGTTTGTCTCATCTCACCTAACGCAGCCACCAGCGAATTTATCGGGGCCTGGCTGTGTCTGTCTGCACTGTCTGGGTGGGATGTATCTCTGTGTGAGTGTGGAGAGAAAGTTTTGCGATTCAAACTGCTGTGTTCTATGAGACGAGACGAGGCTGGCCTGGAGACAGTCGGAACGGGCAGAGGAACACAAGTGACTACTTTGCCCAAAGACATAAATTCCCAATAAGACTTACTTTTCTATTACGCCACTTTCAAACACACTTTTTCCTAATTTGTTGATATTCTCAATTATATTTTCCCCATTTCTTACTAATTAAGTTACTTTCGCATCCCATTGTGCTCCGGAGAACTTTCCACGGCTCTTGGCTCACTTCTCAACTTAAATTAACAGATATAATGGACAAAGTTTCCCTTCCGAATTAATGTCCATTGGTTGCAATTAGGTTCCTTCAATTAAAATCCACTATATATCCCCGGTGCTATCCTTCATCATAATGTTCAAACATTCCTAGGGGTGCACATCATAAAACATCTCAACTGTAAGCACCCGATAAATATTTCGGCCTGCTGCAGGGACATTCATCCTTTTATCGTCCAAACTAAATCAAACTGTTCACTTCTTCAATCCATTATGTTAAAACACCTCAACAAATCCCGAAATACTATCCTAAGAAAACACTATGCCCGCTTTAGTGTTTTCCTTCTCTTGTTGTCAACCAGTCAAAGGATTCACTCATCCACTATCACTAGGTCACAACCATTATGCATGTTCCTCTCCACGAATCACCTAACAACAAACTTATGCAGTGCAAGAGTTCCCGAGGCACCAAAATGTGTCACTGTTACATATATATATTCCTATGCACTCGGTATTATATCATATTATAGAACGGGTTCTTTATTTCATTTCCCTCCAAACGGGGTTTACATTTTGCATATTAAAGATAATGAAAATATTTACTTTTTGTAATGAATACAAATCGGCTACTCTTTGCTTAGTTTTCATTAAAAGATCAAATGGTCAACCCAGTTTATTCATATTTTGCAATGTCGGCAATATTAACATTGATAGCAATAAATACAAGCCAAATAATTTAAGATTTAGAAAATCTGTTTTTTACTACTTGGAGTTTTGAGACAAGCAGCACAGTTTTGTTTATAAGTTTTACACTTATTATCTGTTATAAGTTGGTCAATAGACGCCACTGTTTTTTGCAAGGATACTACTAGTTATAACAACATAAGGTATGGTACATATATAGGGGGTTCCCTAATTCGATGAATGGATTTCGATGAAAGTGAATGGAAAACGATGAATAACTGTAGCGCCATCTATGTCTTAAAAAATTAACACCGAATTCAATTAATAAAAAATCGGAACCGATGAAAGATAATAATGCGGCAATTCAAATCGTAACTTATCATTATCATTACAAAATATGTACAGTAAGATTAACTCGATTGGATCAGTAGGGTTTTCCATTATGGAAATATTAGCCGTTCTTTTACAAGTAAAATTCGTTTTTAAGCGACATCACAGAAACAATATCAAAGCAATTATAGTAACAACACTAACTGCTTACAACTGCTTGCTAGCTTGCTCTATAACTATTTTGAACAATATTCATAGTGACTGTCTCCAAACTTGTTTCATTTTTTCTGAATTAAATTGGAATAACAGTTTTGATTGAATAACATTTATTTTCAGAAAATCATTATTGCTATTGTTGTTCTTTTGCCAATTGAAAAGGTGTGAAAAAGTATTAGGTTAGGGTTTCCCAAAATCCCCATAAAAATTATAAAATTTGTATCAAAATTTAAGGGTCACAGCAGCAAGATTATTCACAAATTCACTTTGAAAATATTAAATTTATATTTCTTATTTACCAATAGTTTCCCTGCACATATTAGGGGTTATCCATAAACGATGTCGTCCGTTTTGGGGGAGGGGGGTTACGCAAAATATAACAAAAGAGACGACGATGGGGAGAGCGGATCTGACGTCGTCTCACATCACAACATACTCATATCAATATTTTCATTCTCAACAATGAAAACACTAAATGGAGCACATTTTGCATTCAATGCATTCAATTATTCCACTTTGGTGTGCAATTCAAAACTCCTATATTTCTGAGAATTCAAAGTCAAAGAGTCAAATCTTTTATGACTTGAATTCAAAGAGAATTCAACTCAAAAGATTTTATAAGTAGTAATCGCAGATTGAAGCGTAATGTTACATTTAAGATACCGATTGATCATTATTTGTAGAGGAAATTCCAGTGTGACACTTGGTTTTACAAGGTTTAGTGTTTGTCTTATACATACATATATTTGTTTGGCAACCTGACTTGCATTTGCAAATAGAAGCCTTATTGTATGACGTTGTATGGCGGATGGATGTTATGTATTGACACACGTAGTTGGCCGTGACGTTGGGTCTAAGTGTGCTGATCATGTTCCTAATGATCTCTCCAAAAAAACCTTCAATTATGCCAACGGAACATTGTATTTGGAGATTGCCATTTTGATATCATTGTAAAACAACACATGAAAAATTCGATTGGCGGATCGTTTAATGGAGATGTATGCTGTACTGAAATTACAGAAAGAAGAAAACATGGAAAAGTGTCTTTGCCGATCACTCATCACTCGAATTGACCGATCTGTCAATGATCAATAATGTTCAATCATTATTCTCAGGGCAATTCTAATCACCTTGGGTGAAGCACAATATATGGTATGGAGTAAGGATTTTAGGTCGATTTGGAATACCGAAAATTAATTTCATACTACAAAGTTCTTGGATGACCCTCCAAACTATATTTAGTATTGGTAATTAAATTTCCGAAAGTGATACTTCTTCCGATCACTTCAATTAAAAGCTAATAATATTTTCATAATGGGAAATCCTACTGATCACACAATTCAATTGATCCAATCGAGTTAATCTTACTGTATATATTTTGTAATGATAATAAGTTACGATTTGAATACATGCCGCATTATTATCTTTCATCGGTTCCGATTTTTTATTAATTGAATTCGGTGTTAATTTTTTAAGATACAGATGGCGCTCCAGTCATTCATCGTTTTCCATTCATTTTCATCGAAATCCATTCATCGAATTAGGGAGCCCCCATATATAGACATCACTGAAAATAACTAAGCAGGACATTCAAGCCTGTTAGTTATGCTGTACTGCACATCTTTCTGTACTTAAGCTTCAGCTTCTCAATATAAATATACTAACATACATTAACAATTCTTAAGTTACCACACACTTATCTAAATTATAGTACGGTAGGCCCCGAAGTTGACAAACCCAGTATAGTACGCGTACTAAAGCTAGATATCACACGTTTGATTTATTGAATTTATATCTGGTTCACGACAAGAAAATAAGATATACGTAGAATATTAATGAAGGTCAACATTTACAGATATATATAAGTATTAATTTCTCACTGACGCATATTTATTGTACCATTGCAGGATATTGTGCTTCCTAGATAGTCAAGATCATTCAATCAATATATCAATTACCAGAGTCTTGGCCTTAATTTCTAAACACTGAAATAGTATTAAATATTGCTCACATGCAACATCTTCTTCGTAATTATCTTGTTACTGTCAATAGATTTCTTTCTTCGAATTTTTTATTGCAACTTATCAGCTTAGTGAGTATCTGTGGTCAACACAGTTGTTGTTGTGGTTTCAGATGGCATTATAATCAAAGAACAGAAAAACATAAATTTCCATATTATTATTCTATTCTATTGTACACAATCAAAAGTTCTTCTGTCGCATCACAGTCCCCAATGTCCTAAATGTGTTGTGAAAGTAGGTTTACATAAAACTAGTTTATCTGGATTTCATTCATGTAGGTGGCAGTCCAGCGAGACTCAAAATGCAGAGGTTCTCTTAGAAAACGCGTGGTCCCAGGCATTAAAGGGTAAAAGGGGGTTGGCCCGCAAAGGTCGAAAATATTTTTCAGCTTTAGTGCCAAAATGATGTAGAAATGCAATGAATTTTGGGAAACAGTGAATTCGGCCCGGAAGCGCCGAAAAATATTTTGTGTTAAAATTATGCAGAAGTGTATAGAATTTTTGTCGTTTTCGGGGGCCTCGGGGCCCCCGAAGGCGCGGGGCCCTAGGCGACTGCTTTGGTTACCTACTACCTAGCTATACCTAAGAGAACCTCTGTCAAAATCCAACAACTGGAAAGACAATTTTATTGCTCATTTCATAAGTGGGACATTTGTGCTTCAGATAAGAATTGGCAACGTAGCATGATAAGTAAAATCAGCGGTTAAGTGATACAGAAGTACGGATAGAATTTAATCTGTCCTTGGGGAACATGAATTCATTCTGTTTATTGCATAATTATTACATCTCATTAAATAAATGCTAAGTAATAGGGTTGAGAACACAGGCGATATGTAATAAGCATTAGGAAGTCAGCTCTGTTAATTGAAGGTCTACGTACAGTTTGTTGGAAACTTTCTGTCTGAGGTTTTGTACTGCAGCTTAGTATTTAGATGCCAATTAGTATTCGGTGATTTGGCTACTCAAACGAACAAATGATATATTATTACAAATATTTCTTCAGAGAAAATATTTAATGATTTTTACAGTTTCTCAATAATTATATATTGACTATTCCCAAATATTGATAGAAAGTACACCAAAGAAATGTAAATATTAGACTTTTCTTTGTATGCAGAAAAAGTGTCAAAAACATAATCAGACTTGGGGTATAAAAAAACACAACTCACAAGATCATGGCAAAAAGGTTAGACTCCCAAAGACTGCAAAGATTTGCCACATGATCATTTTTCTTTTTTGCAAGTCAAAGAAAAAGGTCCCTGAACGTGGCTGTAGAAAAATATAAGGAAAAGAAAACTTGCGACAAGAGTTATTATTAGAGTTTTTAGAGTCGCCCTTTAGTGACATTTATATGGTTGAATATGAAAGCGCATATGGAATAATAAATAAATCCATTTATTACCGTGAATCATGTATTTGCATAATGGGACTCATTCGTTTTTGTGTGCTCATTCAGGGCTGAGTATTTGGATTTTTCATTAATGTTTATACGTTGGTATACTTTAAAAGAAATTTGTGGTGAGGGGAGCTGTAGTTATTTGTGAGCGACCCTTATTGATAGTCTGATTTAAAATGCAGTGTTTAATTAAAAAATTAATGAGCGTGATTTATCCGTTAGAAAATGAAACATAAATTTGTGCTTTCTGTCTTTGATGATGGGGAAGGGAGAGGGAAAGTTGCGGCTGGCGTTTTTGAAATGAAGTTTTCTTGTGGGTCACAATTTTGAAATAGTTGTGAGATAGAATATGGAAATTGCATTTTCCCAGGTACCTTAAGTTTAGGAGGATAAAATATTTGTGAGATAACGTCTCTTCACAGTTACAAATAACAGGAGGATTATAGAGGAGAGAAATTTTTAGTATTTGTATAATAGATATACATGCATAATGGAGGAGTAAGTGAATAACAGTTATACGCCGACAGGAAAGTCATGCTGCGGAGGAGCTAATAGGGAAGGCGGTTTGGTATCGGGTACAGAAGTACGAGGAGACTGGAGATAGGGAAAATACTGGAGAGAAAGCCAAAGAGTGTGTTTTAGAGGCAGCTGGAGGAATCGCTCATAAAGGAAGCAGCATCTTTCTTTGCATCCTTTAGTACTGAATTTCAGTTCGGACAGGCAAACTTTTACTTTCCTTTCCCTCGTGGTGAAAGCAGGAGAAAGCATCAAAGAAGACAGTAGCTACTGCATGCAACTTGCCAGGATCCTCATTCCTACTCCAACGTCTGTTGACTCCGCATCTGAGCCATAAGCAGTGGGCAAGTGAGTTCAGCCAGCAGTGAGCTTTATTACACACATCAAATTCATTCAACCTACCTAGGCAGTCACTCTTTCCATTACTAACCAATATACAAAAATCCCACAAAGTAGTCACCAGTTAATTCTCTATTGAGACAGTGATCAAGTGCACTATTAACTAGCAACCTCTCGTTTCGCCCGCAATAACAATTAATATAAATCTCTCCAGTCTTTCCATTTTCATTAATCACGTCCACCAATATTCTTCCTGCTATCTTCACAACTGAATCTAGCTAATTATTCACCACCATTGGAATACCCAAGTGCTAAACTGTTCACAAAACCTACAGGGTCAGAACAACTTTAAGAAACCGTAGTACCCCAAAACTATTCCAACTCGCACTCAAAAATCTATCTCCAAGACTTGCTCAACTTTATTCCAATTTCGACCACACCAGATCACATTCACTGTGTCAAACATTAATACTACTAACCAAGAATACAATTATTTCACCTCAAACTTTATCATTAGCAAAGCGTCACAAATTGCCGTCTTGAGAAACACTTTAAATTATCAACTTCACAAGCTTTGGTTCATTTCTCATCAAATACATTCTACAACATGAATTCCATTCTCGTAGGACTTTTTCTCGTCCTTCAAATTCTCTCTAATTCAGGTAAGCTATTTCTAGTATTTCAAACACATCGTACTCTTTCCCATAATTGGACACTTTTTTGCTTTTTCGTGCTTGTATTTTGTAAACCTTTTTCTACAATTACATAGCTGTAATTTCTACCCTATCTCTACCCTACCCTAGTCATATAATATTTCAATTTTGGGTAACAATTAAAAAATCAGAAGGCATATGCTAAGAGAATTTAGAATAGATTGCTATTCGGAATAATTTTATAATATCTACAAATTGCAATTTTTCCATAAATTACAAAATTGCTTGGTAAGTTGTTATTATTCTCTTGCAGTAAAAATATTTATTAGCATACATTAACTGATACATTATCATTGTTTTAAAGTGTGAGCTACAGACAATGCTTTGGTTTCATTACTCTGTAGTTCTACATTCATTCTCTATAAAAATGACATAAAATGCACTTTGTAACATATTTTAGTGTAACCTGTTTGACCATTCATCCTTGATGCCATAAAGTATATATACAAATGTATACATAAAGATATGGGTAACTCATGGGTGACTGAAAGCTATTGCGATTTACGGTTGAAATAGATTTATCACAGAACAGAGATATAATGTTTATATTAAGAGTTTTGCCAAAGAACGTTTACCTGCAACACGGTTATCTGTATTTAATACATTTAGCGAATTTGTATTTCTTAAAAAATTCCTTTTACCAATAACTTAAGAAATTATAGCGTATTGTGAAAGTTATTTTACTGAAGACATTTTAAACAATGGCTGTGAATAATATGACAAATATTATACAACTGGTAAACAAAATGACTATGCAATAAGTATTAAGGTAATGATATGTTTTCTTTTACCAAGTAACCTCTTAATGGTATATAGATACTTGGGGTGATCAATTAAAAAAATATCCTGTTGTTGAGGATTAAGTTTTTGGGAAACTTGAAATGCATTCGTAAGATTCAGAAAACTGCTAAGCCATTGTTAATAGAATTTGTTTTTCAACGATTTATGGATTGCTATATTGTAGTATAATTTAGCAGAATTTCTTTTATCTTAAAAATTTCCAAAGGGTTTCATTCCGAGAAACATATCTCATAGAAAGTTTTATAAAATGATACAATACAATCGAATATCAATTAAGGAATAAGAAATTGCTGGGTGTCTTCACATTACGGTTGCTTGCAAAAGATACTTACGTTAGGCATGCCATCTTTTCAGTGTATCATTAGTGTTGTCTTTACAATAAAGAGGAATGTGTAGATAAACAAATAGGAACTTGCATTAATGGCAGTTTTTCTTCGTCTTTGAACTTTACAAATTTCATAATTCGTATCTGTTACTTAATTTTAGAATTTGTAAAGGTTTTCTAACGTATTATGGGTTTATTTCTTTTTGATGTGTTCTAAGATGCTAAAACCCACTAATGGTCTGATACAAGACATTTCCAGCAAAATAAAGTAATGTTTTCGCATAGAAGTCAGTGCGCATTTCACTATTAGATTACAGTTCTTTTAAGGAGGTTTTTCATACAAATAAAAGATAATATTATTCATGCTATCTTTAATGCAACCCTATAAAGACTTGGAGGAAATATTATCGTTGTCTACGGCTGATAACTCTTTAATGAAATCGCATTGAAGGTTGTGCAGTAAATTAAGTGGCATTGAAAGAAGGGAAAAATTTAGAACTGAGTGAATAAATTTATTCACAAACATGTTCTGTTATTCTGTTCCATGCTACATTTCAGCCATTTTATTAAGTTTCAGTTCCTTTTAAATATTCAACTTTTACCTATACATTACCTATATTTTATAACGTTTATGAAATCATGATAAATTGACTCGGCGAAGGCAAACAGAATTCCTGAAAACTAGTGCAGTCGCTAACTTTTGTTAACAGATTTGACAACAAATACTTAAGGGATACATTTAGAAAATTTTAATTGAGTGAAATATTAAAGTATATGTCCTTGGGATGCACAGTCATGTAGTCCTAATTAACTTTTCCTGTTAACTATGGGGCATTGTGAACATATGCTGATCTTACCCTGATTGAAAGTCATTTCTCATTTTCACCATTCTTCGAAGCCCGTTTAGTACCACAGTGAAATGTTTTCATTTCAAAACTTTAGTTCAGCACTTTCGTTTTGATTTTGTGAAATTGTTCGGAACACCATGAGAAAAAAGTATCGGAAAAGTTTATTTTCATGAGGGGGATTGGAGCAGAGAAGACACCAAAGCAAGGCAGAGAGTTTGTTTTTCTGGAAAAAACTCACAATTTTTGGAGGTGCGCACCAAAATCACTGATATTTATGCAATTGACTATTGTGAAGTATTTGTAGTAGCAAAGCAGAGGAATTTTTAATTCAAATTTATTACTGATGGCAAATAAAACAATTTTCATATGTACATTATATCTATATAACTAATTTTTTTCTGAATATGTATTATTAGAACAAAGGCAAAAATCATTTTGCTTCCGTAACGCTGAAAATTTAGACAAAGCAACAAACACAACAAAGTAAGCTGACAAAGTAAGCACACTTGTAGTTACTGAAAACAAAATATAAATTGGGATTATTAGAGCAAACATTCCATTGAAGAGTTACACAGGAGTCAACTTGATTAGTTGCTAGGATAATTTTTTGAATGAATTTCTTTGAGTGAACAGCAGGGAAAAAGGAAATTGTAGTATACTAATCAGAAATAATGATCCCCCAATTATAAACGACAGTATCACTAATTGCTACGGCATCATTGTATTGGAAACCCTAATAGAATATTTTTAAAGAGACCTACTCTTGTTTTCCATATTAGTAAATAACTACACCTACGCATTATTTGGAATTTGATCATGAAAAGAAATTTTTGGAATGTTGTAGGCATTGTCAACGTAGATTCGACTTACTTATTTTGCACGTCAGTTAATTGACTGTTAGTGAAAGCAAGGAAGTGAATTAATGATCCAGTATTTACGATTCCCACGAAAATCTAATTAGGGACAACCCTACACTTTGTAAATAAAATAAAATACATGATTTATCACATCAGATACTTGGAATTTATTTCTTTTCAATTTTTGACAAATATGTTCTAGTAATAAAGGAACTCCTACAACAGATTTGCTAAATAGGTCAAGTCTGCCTTTATCTCAAAATATTTTGTAATATTTCAGCAAAATACAAATACTACTCCGCACCGGGGCACTTTTCTAAGGGACTTCAGAATTCCACTGTGTAATTAATTTACACTAGTTACTGAAAATACTGCGGCCCAAGAAATTTTCTGGAAAAGAGTCCCGATTCATCTTGTGATGTCCTCTATTCATATATAGGTTACATAACTCATTATTGGGGTGGCGCATTTTAAATAGTCCCAATATAAATTATATATGCCGGCTCTACAGAAAACAAGGTAGTAAGTATTACGATATTCGAGGGTTTCCACACATGTCAAGCTGTCATTAATACTTTAGTGAGGGTAAACGAGGTATTTTTCCAATATATTTTTATGGAAAAAATCCGGACCAGATAATAAACGATTTTTCTAGATTCGTCCAATTTAAACATTTTGGAAAACCATTAACGCATATTAAAATTTTACTAACACCGGGACATGTGTGGAAACCCTCTAATGTTTCAATGCGTACTGATTTATTTCGTAACAAGGCTAACACATGCACCACCAATTAAGTTGACTGTGGCAGCGTTCTGTGAAAATAATTGCATACTATTTGCAAAGAAACAATTTAAGGAACTCATTGAAAAGACTTGGCAGTGCAATAGAAAGTGTGTCAAAGATTCACCTGAGAGATAAAAGCGAAGATAGGAAGTTTAGGTAGCCGAATTCAGAAGATTTGTAGGAATGGAGCAGAACAAAAGATATGGAAAACTAGGAGTTTCTTGGACTGCATTATTAAGAAGAGCAATGTTGTATACCTCAGAAAGTGAATCAATGACTATCAAGTTTGTGGATTGAAAAGAAGAGTTTCCCTGCGAAATAATTCCCCAGTGGTACTTTATTAGGAGCATTTAGGATGCAAATGAAGACGAGGATGAATCCCCGGGGAATTAATTCGATTTATACGGTATGCACATATTTGTGGTATTGAAGGTGCTATCTAAAGCTTATCTTGAGTATAAAAAATTAGACACGGGTAAAGTTGCAAGCTTAGCATTGGAGGAGGAAATAGATATTTATTTATCTGAGATATATGCACTGAGGAGATTATAGATTCAATAAGATACAGCATAATAAACAACTCTTAGTGTATGGGATTTGGCTAGCTCGGTGGAAACAAAGTATTTCTCCGCGAAAGTGATGGTGGTCGGAGATGCCACACACCACGGTCAGGAAATAGGAACTGAGGAAGGAGATTCCTTGGATGTTACGGGAGCAAATTGGCCCAGTCTTGTTGGGAACTGCATTGGCTTTTCTAGGCAGTGCAGAAACCGAACCAATAAAAACTTATTAGACGATGAGCAAGTGAATGGCCATTTAACTTGTCTTTTCACATCCTTAACAAACTTTATGATCGCTTGCTGCTCTTCTTCCGACAAATTCTCTCTTCTGCTTTCCTTTCGGTACTTCACCCATTGTTCTTCCTCCCCGCCATTGTCTGCCTTACTTAAGATTAGTTCGCTGTACAAGATTATGTGTGGTTTATCCTTTCCCGAGCTATACTAAATATTATTCTTTCGTGTCCAGCCCAATTGCAACTATAATAATACTTCTGTTGTGGTTATGGCTTATTGGAAAACGTGCCAATCTCCTTATTGCCCAACTGACCATACTCCTCATATTGGAAAACCTTTATAAATTTTCAATTTTAACTTTTATTTCCTTTTATTGCCGTATGCAAGCTGTATCCATAACTGAAACAACTTCCTACCATGTTCAATTTGTCGGTATATCCAACCATCGTACAAAAATGAAATGTGTGATCCTAAAATTGATAAATTCCGGCCATTCTATTTTCGTGATCCATAAATGTTCATCCTAATCATGGTTCAATCATTATTTATATTCAGTGTTACTGCAAAAACCTTAGATGGGAATATTTTTATTTGAACCCTTCAAAAGATAATAGAAAAAGAAATTTATTCAAATGGGTAGTATTCAAAGGGAAGGCTTGACCTTGTTTGTCACCTTCATCTGAAACACGGTGTTGTTGCTAGTCACTGTACCTACAACAGAAGTCATACAGAAACAACTACCGTCTTAAGAAATTTTCAAAACGTTAGTACTTTGTTGTCGCTAAGCCTGTTATGAAAACTTCGCGCAGTCAATCTCTAATGCATGTTGAAATGTAACTTGTAGTCGAATAGTTTTACTTTCAGCGTACTTATTGCTAATAATTGCAGATGTGTCTCCGAAAACTGTCTAGGAAATTGTTTACATCAGCAAATACCTCTTTCCTTCTCAAATAGCATTTTGTGATACTTACGTGCCTAGAATTAGTATAGCTGACTGAGATTTAATTCCAGCAGAAGTATTTAAAGCGGAATCCTTTGTAGTTACAACAAGGTAGGCTGCACTTACACATTTCTTTAGGTTGTGACGCACTCCACTGAATTCAGATGTATTAAATCCTTGAATTTCAGTTATTTAGGTACTCTGAATTACAGGACTGAAGGAGCGTTATGAAATGAACGGGTTGTTCTATGCCAAACGGTATTATGTAGTGACTAACCGTTCATTTACTGGGATACAGGAAATGTGCGTTGCTCTTCAAATGATATGTAACTTGTGTAAGTTATGGAAGAAAAAATTCACAGAGAAACGTATAATTGCAAGCTTATGCAAACGAAATTGAAAGTCCCCATAAATCTGAATATCTGAATATGAAATCAACCCGAGATGAAAGTCTTTCGTCTGCTTCGCATATTTTAACGAAATTATTTACCCTATATTGTTATTTATGAAAGACGAAAATTTATTTCGAATCGAGTGCCAAGCAAACTCAGTTACATGACTTTTAGGAGCAATGCCACTTACGGTACAAAATCCATTTTATTCATCCGGATTCCTTTTTCTTTTCCTGTTTACTTTCTACGATTAAACATAGGAAATCACTTTGCAAATTAAAGAAGAATTCGAAAAAGCTGTACACATCTGTCAACATTTATTTTACATAAACCTCTATGCTAAACAAGACATACACACAAAATAAAATATAGCTCACAAACAAGCAAAATGTATCACAAAAAGCAAAAACATTTGTCTTTGAAGACTATAGACCCACTGTAGAAGGCCCTTGTGGTCAGACCCGGGGTCTATGGGCTTACAATACTCATCATTTTAATTTTGGGTTTTCAATCTCCATTTGGAATAGGAATAGTCGCCTTTATGGGACTTAGTTTCATGAAGAAACTCTGAAAACCCCTATTATTGAATTAACAATTGTATAGCACATGTGATGAAACTTGGTGGAGTAACTGCATTAGTGGAGTCATTCTGGTTTTATCCATTTTTTTAAAATTGTGGGTTAAGTATCTCTAAAAAGTAGGGAATAGTTGTATTTTTAATTAAGTGCAAGACAAGTATAGTGAAAGTATAGTATTCATTTTGCCCTACTACCTGGTTAAGACGGTTACTAAGTACAAGTATAAATGCTAAGTGGCTTTCGTCTAAGACATTGAAGATAAGAATACATATTTCATATGGAGACAATGAACATGTCCAGCCCACTGTCTTCATTTTTCATGAATAAAAAAAATTTGGCCTTTGACGTCCGAATGTGAAGACTCTGAAATGGCTTTAATTTTTTTTCTGTACGCTATATATCCCATTTATGCAATAGGATAGTGGGAGTTGGAGAAAATGAACGGTAGCCTTGTATGACCTGAATGCTGAACCCCTAATTTTTTGAAGAGAGCAACTTTTGAATGCCCTGAACAAAGTAACCTTTCGGTGACGTTTCGGTAGTTACAGAGAGAAAAGTCATGAAATAGTGATAGGAGGACAAAAGGGTCTCGTGAAGCATTTTCTAATGAAATTCTATGTGGCTGCGTAAATAAAATGGAAGTGGGATGACACGAGTGTTGTAGTTGTAGTGTTGGTGTACTCATTTCGGAGTATTCATAATGGAAGATATACATAGCTAGTGGTAATAAAGGAGATGGTGCACAGAGGCAAGATATGCGATTTCAATGGAATTGCCCATAGAAAAAATGGTTACCTACTTACTTTAATAATAACAAACATAGATCTGTACGACTACTTACTTTTCCTCTCCTGTAGTCTCGTGATGTACTTCTGTGCCGCTGTATCCGAGTCAGTTGAGAAATGAGTCCCTGCAAAAGGCCAAGTAAACATAAGCGAGACAACACAACTTTCTTAGGGACTTGCAGACAGAAAAAAAGGAAAAAAGCTATAGAAGGGCAAGAGAAAGCAAGGAGAGGAAACCACAACAGTCTGTTACTTACTTGCTTACGTATAACTGGAGGAGCAAACAATAACCATTTCTGTGTATGTATGTGCAGGGACAATGTAGTGCGGAAAGAATAAAAATAGTTGCCACAGACGAAGATAATAAATAAGAAAGTGGCAACCAAAGCTAATGCTGAAGAATGAGAGAGCAGTCAGATTCCTCTCACAAGGAACACACCACACTCCCCAAATTACAGACCTCGTAAAATCCTAGGCAGCTTCTTTCTCCCACTTTTATCACACAATGCAAACACACATGGTCAATGTTAACCAAAGAGTTCTCCAACTAAACATACGGCCAATTCTTCTATCTTTCAATTTACTACAGGCTTACAACAGATTAGACTTAGTAAAAACAAATAATGAATCTATTCACTTATGTGCACTCACCAAGGTGCTGCATTACTCCAAAACTAAGTCCACTCTTTCATCTCGGTGCATTTATGGAGATTTACAAACCATTTCTTCCAACATACCAAAATAAATCAAATGCTTCAGTCAAAACTATATTCTACGACATTTATTTAACAACAAATGCAAATACGACCCTCTACTGCCAGTGACGTTCACTTTTACAAACATTCTTTCTTCACACTCTTTTAGATAGCCCTTCAAAGTGCAACATTTTACGCAACCATAATAAAAGGATTCTATTTACACGGTGTTTCCTAGCTAGTGTCCATCACTGTATATGAAGAACCAGAAGTAGCACAGCAAATATTTGCAAGTGTTAACGAATGCTTATGTTCTTCAAAATTCGGATTCCAATCTAAGTTTTTATGTGCTTTCAAATTGTGGTAACAGTTTTGCTGTACTAATTCCGATTCTTCATATACAGCTATGGATATTAGGCTACGGCCCCCCTATACAACAAAGCTGTGTGTTTTTATTATTTTTCCTTGGTGTTTTAAAACAGCATTTCATCACAGCGAATATAACTTAATCTTTTCTAGCTTGTTTCCATATTAGGAATAAATATGACTTCAGAGTATAGTACTAGTGAAAACATGCACTATAAATTTTATTATATGTTATGGTGAGAACGTCAAAAGATAAGGTACTTCCATGCAGTTATTTTGAAACTTATGAAATACATTTATCCTCCTTTTTGATTACTATTTTAAATCTGGAGTAGAAAAAATTATTCATATTTTTCTTACCGTTAAAGAATATTTTATCAGTGTTATAAAGTGCAATTATTTACCTCTCATTTAACATTGCTTGTTGACTATGGGACATCGAGTGGGACTAGAGCTCCTTAATTAATTAAAGCTGTAAAGTATGATGATGCCGAACTATGTGTTAAGCAGCAGAATCAAAGGATTCAGCTGAGAGTAAACAAAATGTGTTCCACGTTGAATTTGAACTTGTAATATGAATTCCTGGAATTTCGGTGAAACGGGAGGGAAGGAATAGTGGACTCCTTCTCTATGAATCAAGTTCGCTGCATTATTATCACTATTTCATATGTACATGTCAAACACCCACATGTTTTCCGGTAAAGCAGGATGCTTAGTATTATAAATAAAATATGCACTCGATTCCTGGAACTGCATTAAAGAATTTTGGCGAGGTCGCTTCGAAAACACAAACTTGTAAAGTCTAGAGACTTGTCGTTTTCCGTTTTACTTGGAAAGCTCCGCAGACACAAAATATGTAACTATATGGTTAATGCAATGCTAACGGGTATTGAAAATACGAAGGGTAGAGTTATAGTTGTACTCAACGTGTAGGATTAAATGCACATGTCATTAACATCTCATTTCTATTTAGTAAAGGAATGCAATGCTTACGTGCTATAGATTATACAACAGAAATGAAAGGAGCTAACTTTCTATACGAATGCAATTTTTGTATTCTGCTAGTTTTTGGAATACTGTGTCAGTATCTCAATCTTCTCTTTTTCGTGATGCTGATATGAAACAGAGAAAGCTTTGTACACAGTTAAATTACAAAAAACCTAGTCCTTCTTAATAAATTCATCATTGGACAAATTGACTTTGAGTGCTATCTATATTCTTCATAAATGAAAACCAATTTCGTATTTATATTTTACAAGAAGGCAAGACACTCAGAAATATCTTTATTTCCAAATGCATAGCAGCACAGTTGAAGAGCAATTGCTTGAAGGAGTATTTGGCTCTTGCCAGTGGTCTTTGATATAAAATATTATGTATACGGAGAGATAAAATAAAATAACGTTAAATAAAAAATGTTACATCTTCTCGCGAGTTCACGTAAAGAATATTACTCCTTGAATGGAATGACCCTAATAAAGTTTAAATATATTGACATCTAAATACATAACAAATTGAAAAAGAAGAAATTATTGACGACTCGGTCAAAAGATATAAATTTTTTGTGACAACATTATATATTAGCCTTCCCCATTGCAAGTCATTAACCTCAAAGTGGATTACAAGCATTATGAGCAACATAAGTAATAGTTTGTTAAAAATTCCCAAAAGGTATTATATGAAGTACTTTCTTTGGGGTTGTAGTAGAGCTATTGGTGTGAAGGGTTTTCTATTATTCTTGATAGTATTAAGTTATTTTATGTCATAAGGTAAAGGAAAGTGAGAATACAGGTGTTTATTTAGTAACTGATGGGATTCTAATTATAATTTTGATTATATATGGGAATATTAAGGATGTATTTGAGAGTTGGTGATATTATGGCTTTGGAAGTAATATTGATATTGGTGAAAAGGTGGAAATGGAGAAAGTAGTGTAGTGTGAAATGTGATGGAGTGTATGGGGAAAGGAAAGAGAAAGTGGGATGGAGTGGGTTAAGAGTTGCCAGCTGATTGTGAGTGAAAGGCGAAAGAGCTTAGAGAGTCCGTACAGGAATACGATCTGATCAACCACAGTGAAAAGAGTCTGTGGTTTCACTAGGAAACCTTATCATGTGCATTATTCACGTTCTTATTATATTCCACCAGTGTGGCGTTATTAGAATCAGACAGACGTATATCACACACAGCTTATCTGTACAAATAGCTCCACAGCAGCTGCCGACTCCTTTCTCCTCCTCATCATCATCTCTCTGTCTACTCACTGTCGCTTCCCCACTTAAAAACAATTACATAAAATCCAATTCATTCTCAAATATAGATACAACAGCTGGCAAACCCTCACCGGATAAACTTCAGATCTGTTTTCTCTATCCTTCCAATCCGCTGATGCTAATTACTAATTACCCCTATGAATATGCACTGCAAACTCTCCAAGGCACTATACCCATACATATCTATAGTATGATGACGCCAAAGAGTTATCTTTACTCCAGGCATCGATATTCACTACTTAAAAGCTCATAACGAATTCCTGTAGCGTAAATTGATTTCAATTCGATTATTTAGGTGGGTGAAACATTTTCGACACGGATGACTGTACAATACAAAATTACAGTGCAAATTTCTCCAAAATTGTTTCAATTTTGAATAACGTGATAAAAGCAGTTCAAAGTACTAACTCCGGATAAGTAAACTCGTCATTTACCAAGAAAAATTAATTTCCAAAATGAAAAACTAAAATTTAACGTATTTTTTGCATGCTTGCTATAACGCCTATTTATGTAGGTGTTTGCAACCCGGAATACGATCTCATGTTTTATAATGTATGGTAGTATGTATGTAGGTACATGGAATTTAATTAGACGAAAGTACTACCTATCAAATATTAATCTTTTTATCATAATAATTGCTTATGAGCTACATGGTGTGACATGAAGAAGGTTTTTGTCATTTAGAGAAAATTAGCTTTTGCAAAAATAATTAAATTCTTCGGATAATAGTATGGAGAAGCGTAAAGTAGAATTAATACATCTGAGAAATGTCAACTGAGAGGAAAAACAATAAAACAATTCTAATTTAGCAGCATTTTATGTAATGTACTAACAGTAGGCAACGTATACCATCATTGGAAAGTGAATTTTATTATGTATAGCGTATTTCCCGAACTAATACATATGCTTCGCAATAATACCCCCAATACCGACTTTATTTTGATAAATGTGAGGAAAGCTATACATTGTAGTTTTAATTCCCACATGTAATAATACCCCACAACATTTCTTGTTTTTACTGTATATAACGTAAAATTTTCGTTTAGCATGGCAATGATAAACAAATGAAGAATTCTTTGGATGTGTGGCTGACGTTTAGATTAAAAAGTAAAGCAAATGAAAAATATAGTGTAGTTCTGTTGTATAAGTTCATGGAAAACCTTCATAGTGAATAGGGGACAAACAAAGACTAAGCAAATTATTAATTCCGCATTATGAATAGATTCCCTCTGTTAGTAATGAACCCCAACTCCAGGCCCTTATTACCTTCATTTCTTTATCTAAATTAATATTTGAAAACAATAATAGATAGAGGGTTCATTCATTCATTCGGGAAATACGGTAAGTATTTTCAACATTTAAGCATTATTTGCAACTACCACTGGAGAAAATAATTTGCAATCGCTTAATACACTTAATACAATTTTGTTTCATTTTTGAAAAAAGTCCCAATTTTCTAAACCGATGTTTATTTAGTGTAATCAAAAACTGTTGGTTATTGTGATGTTATTTAATGCTGAGAAGAATAGGATATACGACTTTTATATACTCTATCATGAATCAAGGAAAAAAATCATTGTTATATAGAGGATATCATACTGTCTTGCGTTGCCTTTGTCTTTGCACTTAACTTTAGTTTCGAAAATGTGAACTATGTTTTGACAGAAATGCCTCCTAATATTGAATAAGTTTTTTAATGCTATGTGCAGCATTTACCAGTTCAGATAGAATGATGTGCGAAATAGAAACGCAGCAGTAATGCTTGCTTGAACAAAATAATATAGTTACACGTGGGAATTACACTGATAAGGACATAAATAAAAATGTAGGTGTGGATTCAAATTTAAGGTAGGCGAGTAAGAGTTTGTTTATCATAACTATATAGGATAAGGAAAGGACTACCTAAAAGGTTATTGCTACCTACTGAGTCGAAATGACATATAACGTAGGGAAAGCAGACAAAATTGTTGATATCCAAGATCAGCAAAACATCTTTTATTTTAAAGGATTAATTAAAGTAGAGCAAATACCTAAAAGTGGTGTAGAATAGATGGAAGTATTTAAGGTGTCACTTCGAACTGTATTTCCAGACATTGTACTAGAAAACAGTCTTGTGTAACTTTCTAAACATTTGTAAAGCCTTTTGGCTGGGAGGACGAAAGCAAATGTCTTCCTGATTTACAACTATACATCAAAACAAAACCAGGTATGCGAAGCTTTGATCGTGAAAAACAAAAGATGTTTTCTCATTAGGAACAGCAGTCCAGCAGTGCAAAGGCTGGTCGTACTGGGAATGTGAAGGAGTTTCAATTCATGGAAGTACAGTATTGTTGGTGAGAGTATAGAGACGTGTTTATTTTCAGACTTAATTAAACTACCTAATTGCATTTTATGTACGCAATTCGTTCATGTGTACCTTTCTAATTGCAAACTTTGCAGTATGTTTAAAATGTGAAGCAAAACGAAATCAACGTTAGTTTCATTTAAGTATATCTTGGTAGAATCCCTCCCTTTTCAGTCCCAAGAACATAATATTACAATTAATTCAAAGTTGTGACTGGAGTATTATCTGCTACTGGATAGGACTGATTGATACTATAATATATGCTCGCTTGTTTCAAAATTAGCGTACAATTACAAAGATTACATGTCAAAAAAGAAGATCCGTGATCCTGTGGCAAAGGACTGTTTGGCAAACACAAAATATTTATCTGAAGCAGTGCTTGGCAAATGCTCACAGACCAATCGACAAATCAAATTATTTTCTTATTACAGGTCAGCCATACAAGGTTAAGTAAGGCAATGTAAAAATAATACACAAAATGATTTGCTTGAGTTTATTTTATGTAATGGGACAGAGGCGGCTCAGAGTACCCGGGAGGCCCTAGGCGAAAATCCTATTTATTTGCTGATCCTATTTAAAACATAACAATGTTCCAGGGCCTAAAGTGAAAAAGACGGAATAATTAACATTTAAAACACATCCTGGAAAAATACGTTCATTTACATTCAAATAAGCAAAATTTATAGCATTCATAAGGTAGAATATGGAAAAAATATTCACGCGAAGCGTAATTTTTTATCATTTGTAGCAAAATAAGAATTTTTTACTTACAACTGAGAAGATTTAGATGAATGCTTTTCTCAAAACAGAATATTTCGTTTTACTGGCTGTGGCTGTGGTAAGTCAGGGCACTATTTTATCATCTTTCCTGACTGACCAAACGCCAGACAGGTGCGAGGCCAATACGTGGTACTGCCAGGGTACTCCCATGCAGTGCATGCATGCATTACATGCACTGCATGAAATGCACAGTGCATGCATAAAAAGGGTCGTGTGCAGTGCACAAAATGCATGTAATGCACGAAATTAAAATATTCTTCTTTATCACTTCGTTGGACTATTTAATAATGCAGTTTGTCGGGCAGATATTTACTAATTACAATCAATATATTATCAATTCACAAATACAAATGTCTTGCTTTGCAAAAACATTGGAAATTGGGTGAACAACAAACAAATTCTGTTTTGAATCTCTTGAACCTGTACATCTAAACATTCCCGTTTTGCAAACAAACCATTTCTATTCACTAAATTGTATTACCCAAAACAATAAAAAATTATATGAAGAGAATATTATGCTTTGCTTACAATTAAGAATATAGCAGTTTATTATTATACCCAAACTATGGAAAATAAACAAATGTAAGTAGCAATTGGCCAATATTGGCATATATTGCGAGATGGTATCAAATTTTATACAGAAGTGTTTTCTGTGTACGGTATTATCACTGGTGAGGTAATAAGAAACAGACACAATAGCAAAGTCTACACTTATTCATAAAAAGTATAGCAATATCTCTATAAAATACGCTATTCGTGCATTATGTGCATTTCATGCATTTCGTGCATTTTGTGCAGGTGGGTGCATGAAAACCATTTCATGCGCACGTTGGCGTACACTGGGTACTGCAATATGCATTAACGGTCCTTTTTGTTTGCCAAACTTTCCTTTTGGGTTTTTTAAGGACAAAATTTTTTTGCCAATCGGTCATTTTGCCAAACGTGCAGGATACCTTTCGTGTGACTATTTAATGAACAAGGATAATTAAGGTATTGCCCATACTTTCAGATTGCCATTTGCCCTTTAAATAATTTGTGCGATAGGAGACAAAGTAATTGTTATTAACGCAAACAAAACATTTAAGTAAGAGCAGCGAACTTGATTACCTAATTATACTAATTACCGCAGATTACAAGTACGTACTCCAGATCGAAATAGTTCGAAATAGTGGACAATACCGTATTTGTTCTTACCGTTAACATTAAGTCTTTGAAGAATAGTTACGCAAGTCGAAATAATTCACATTCCCAATGATTTATGCTACCACATATTTCAGACTTGCACTCAAATTATTCTAATTACCTTGATAAACACAAAAACAAATGTTCTTGAGAAAATACTTACCTAATATTTGCATAATATTATAATGATCATATTATATGAGTTTATTAAATGAGTTATGACAAGGATAGCTTTCTGCAAATAGACATCCTATATTATTAACGTTTGTCTGCTTATGCATTGCATTTCATAAGAGCACTCTAAATGATTCTGGAAAGAAAGGATTAAAAGGCACATGCTGTACATAACACTTGTTAAACTACCTACAAGAAATTTTTCTGTAAAAAATAATTTTAACGCAATGATCAATACAATAACGCCTTATAGTAATTAGCAGCCGTTTTGAGAATAAAGTCGACATCTCCTGCGACTTACTGAAGGAACATATAAAGCATTCGTCCATAATTTAAATGTAATCTGTCGGCTATTTGCAAACTATTTATTCATTTTGTTCGTTTGCTTATTTTATCATCCTCCTATTTTGCTCTTAACAAAGTTTATTAATTATTCATCGTTGCACAATGAAAGGGCTTAGAAATCTGAAAGGAAGGAGGGTATATAGGGGAACGATAGCGTTAATAGATTCGCTTATTTGCACAACTTATGCAAATTGATGCAGATTTGTCTTTTCTACGTTACATGGACGGTGTAATATATTAGAGATATTCTCATGCATGAGCTGTACTAAATACACACTGGACTGAATCCAAACCCCATAAGCTGTATAATTCAGTGGCGTTGTGCACTCCCTTTGCTTAGCGTTTCATGTGAGAAGCAGCAAATCTGATGTCGTTGCACAAGCGACACTTTTCCAATTATTATAAGTTGGTATGCCGACCTACACTACTGAAAGTTCAATTAAGATGATAGTCTGAGAGTGAGCTTGATGTCTCCCGATTTAGTTTTAGTGCTGTACACGCTGACTTAAATTGGCTTGTGACTTGTGACTATCTGTATTCCGAATTCGATCAATTTTCCCACTCAACACTGTATTAATATATCTGTCTAGGCTATGCTGTCAGGCACAAATACGTCCTCAGACTACACACGGACCAAAACACCCTTTTATACTCTTTTCCAATCCCAGTAGTTTTCGTTGAATGAACTTTTCTTGCAAAAAATTCAACCCAGCAAGGTTTTCATGGTTGTGCTCCAACTCATTTACCCACAAATGAATTGCACTTGCAAAATGTAACTTTGCAGTTTTTTGGAATTTTTTACTACCTTCTCTGCAGTAACAATAGATAACCTTTACTGATAATTTATTGAACTTGGTGTAGTTCTTTTGCCATCCATTTTGTCTAAAGTCGTCAGCTCCTTAAACTTCACTAAGTGCTTAATATATGTCCATTCATTGGTCTTAGTTTCACTTGGACCTGCCATACTGTCACTCAAGTGCTAAATACAAGTAGACTCACTCAGCAAATGAAGGCAATAAAGTTGTATATGTACTAGTTACTACATCTGTGTATTCTACATAATATTTCACTTACTCTACCATCTCACAAAAGGTTTCTCACCTTCTTGTGTACTATTACTGGTAAAGTACTAGTGTACAAATCTCAGATTCACTTTTGTATTCCGTCGCCCCATTATTAAGCGGAAATTTTGACGTCCTTAGCAGATTTCCTATGCTGGGCTTTATGATAGGGGTGAGGTGATAATAAGTGAAGCTTAACTATGCACATTGTAGTTAAGTTTGTAAATATGATGTAAAAGTTTGAGTTACTCCGTACATGGTAGTGTATTGTTTAGAGTTTGCCTAGGTTTAACGTTGTTTTTATTCATATTTCCGTGTAATTTTGAATCTCTGCCATTTATATGTAGTTTTTAATGAGTCTGCATACTTATTTTATAGAATCTTTTTTATGCTCGATCTTGCATTACATTCAATTACTTCAGTTTTGCACCGAAATTGGCGTGCCCAATCCCCATTGTTGCAGAGTCAACTCTTCTTTTATAATAAAATTATTTATTATTTAATATATCTACTTAAATTCTCATTTATATCGCGCACAGTCAATAACATAGATATTTCCAAATATTTGGTCCTTCCACCGAATATTTCTAACTTGAACTTTGAACCTGAAGAGGAAGATATCTGTTGTTTCACTTTTGAGAATTGTGACGTCATTAGGTTGTTCTTTGAAGTTGTCAAAATGAACAAATTAATCAACAAAAGAATTGGTAAAAGTCAGGTAAAAGTAAGTCATTGGTAAAATTAAGCATTAAGATTAATCGTCTATCAATATGGAAGAACCCCCCCTTGACTGACACCATGTCCAAAAGACATGTCAGATAAGAATGACTCATTGTTGATGACATTTTGGACTGGGTGCTGTTGAAATTAAACTCCGGCAGCTGTCTATGATGACCAGGATGTAAAATTAAACGCCATCAAGCGGGTCTAAGGAAAAATGAGAAAACTTTTGCTATTGCAACCCCAACAATGTCTACCGTTACTTAAATTCGTCATTTATATCGCAGACACAACCACAGAAAGTGAGTAACATAGATATACCCCAAAGGCCCAAACACCGTATTTCCATTTCATAAGTAATTCTTGCAGGATCTTTCCATAATTCATCTTTTCGACTTTCTGTCGAACTCAACTGTTCTCCTTTCGGAGCGGAGGAAGAGAAGTGCCTCGTGTCTCCGCTCACTCACACAGCCAAGTCAAGTCACTTTAATTCAACCGACCCAATAGATTGATTGTGAGAGAGAGCGGATTTCGCTAAGAGAATTGAGACACGCATTCCTCTCAACTCCTTTCTTTGGCAATCGCACCACATACATAATTAAGTCAAACAGAAGGACCACAGCAAAAGACTGCAACTCAAGAAATCGAACCATCGCAGCAGAACATTGCTTCCTTTACCACCACAACAAAAATCACTTCCAGGGGCGTAACTTTTTTTACCAGATCTCAAAAGTACCCACACCGGAACAACTTTGAACAGTGGGGTAATGTGGTAATTAACTCTAAACAATAATCGCAAATTTTATTCCACTGCGGTACTAATTTATATATGCAATATTATATTGAATAATATTTTTCAAAATAAACATTCATTTATTTTGCAATATTGCATGGCAATTCAAAAATCGGGAGCAAAATCTATGGTGTACTCGTTATGTAATACAAAATCAAATTTAATTGTCTAAAATTAATTTGAATTTATCCCGTAAGATAGCTTAATTCTGATAATATTTTATGAGATAACAATGTCCTTTATTACTTGTTACTCCAACGGCATTGTTATCTGGAAATGAAAAACCGTCGGTGGGAATAATGGAGAGTTGTTCTGCTTTTATTCACTTTTGTCTCAATGGAGTTGAACACAAAAGTGCACTTCTTTCACCATTGAAATCTATGAATTATTACTCGTGGCTAATAGTATAGCTCTAATGGGTAACCTTCATGGTACTACGCTTTTGGCTTTCTAATCTACACTATTTACTATATGTAATGCAGTTTTAATGAATAGTGATTAATATCGAACAAATTTTTAGAAACATGGTGGTTTATTCCAGTGAATGTACTTTTCTTATTTTGTGTAGTTATTAGTTGAACTTATTTGTAAAACAAAAGTCGTATTTCCATTATCACTAATTGTACTTATTAATATTCTGTAGCCAACTATTTACCATTGTAGGAGTCCATATGTCCATCTCATTGAATAAAGTCTCTAGTTCCAATAATACAGTGTATCACATTATGGAAAATATAGTAATAGTTCTAATTAGGTAAGACAAGGTACATAACTGGATCCGTTTTTTATAAGAGGGCGTTATTTTGCCATTTTTCTGCTCTTAAAGCTCCATCCTACAAAAATATTTTTTAAATTCATGTAGCAAAAGTATTCATTGAAAACTGCTAATCTACTTACAACGTTTTATATTACGTTGGATTTTAGTTTGTGAAAGGCGTTTAGTCTGTAAAAAAGGATGGGATTTCACTTTCTTGGAACTCATTTAATGAGTAACCACTGCTATTTGAAATAGATTTTTCAATGTTTACCAAAAATCGGCACTACTTATACAGGTATCGTTTTACATGAGAAAAACTCTTTTAGAAGTAAAGCATAGCTGAAATATGTAGGTATTCCGAATTCACAATGAATTGTTTATTACAACATGATACTCCTGTAGTGTAATCAAATTTAACTGAAAACATGATATACTGTCTCTGCTTGACTTCTGAATAGTTTATGGTTTCATTTATAGTTAATCATTTCCAGGAAAAACTTTTCCGTCACAATAAACATTACTGAGAAGGACTGAGATATGACATAAGATCTTTCTTGCCGAGGCAAATGTGCATGCGTAATTGATACTCCACTCTGTAGTAATGGAGAATCACCAAACTATATATCATTGCTCATTATTCTATCAAGCATGCACTTATTAAAAGAGAAAATAATACTACACTGCCCACATAGATGCTTTTAAAAAGATCGTTACTTTGATACACACTGAATGGTGCAGTGATTTACAAACAGGGCATGATATTCAACTGATCAGGTTTAGGAAAGAAGGAGCTAGTACATAGTTCTTCCAAAGGGGAATACACGTACGTTAAGTTTTCTGCTGAGAGAATTTTGCTATAAAAATGTCCTCCTTCCTCATGAATTTCAACTATCCGTGTGTTGTTTTACTGGCAAAATATTTACCTTGTTTCCAAAATCGATTCTGTCAGTAAAGAATTGTTTCCCCAATGTGCCCATGTAACAATCCATGTAGTAAACAATCATGGTATAAATATTAATTTAAAACTCAGCAGAACGCTGCTATTTGTAACTTTACTATGCAAAAAATTTAGAATAACAAATACCGTATAATTCGCAGTAAGGCACACTTTCGAAATAGCGTCTTTTTACGAGAGCACTATTTCGAACTTTGGGAGAAAAGCGACGATCGAAACAATAAGGCCTTCTTACGAAATAATTCCGCTCATTAATTTGGCTTTTCTGTATCACTGGTGCTTTAAGTACTGCTGCGGTTCTTTCAGGGAAATTAATGACCTGTTTGAATAAAAAATGTTGATTGAAACAATAAGATTCGGGTAAATCTCAGCAGGATTCGGTGTAACTTCTAATTTAAGCATTAATTATGTATGATGATCGTAGAAATCGTAGAAACATGATAATTTGGTATACAACAATTCATTCAGCTTTTCTTGCTTTGTTGGAGTTTTCCACGATTGAGTTGATTCATTATGCATGAGTGGGGTGAAATGGCGGAGTGATTTCGCATGAACTTACCTACGTATACTAATTGAATGAAGGATTCTTAGAAAGCGTGTAAGGTAAACAGTTATCAAGAGTACTACCCATTTGGGTTCATCAATTCATTATAGATATTGTATCTATCATACATTAAGACGGTAGAACCCAATGGAACCTTTATAATAGTTGAGAATTGCAAATTCTTCTCATCCTTGTCTCTCCGCTGACTTCATTGAAATCAGGATACGTTTCCAATTCCCTTCCATTTGCATTAGCACAGGCCGAAGTAAAATCTCCTTGTAATAGGGCAACAAGAATTAACGAATCCATTAACAAAATTCTTAAGTTCCGGCTTCTTCTCTCTCACACAATTAACAATCTCAAGTTCTTAAAGTCCATTTCCTAGACTTGCCTTACTTCCTACTTTACTATTTAGCACATATATTTAACTTGCTTTTATTGATTTCGCTTTCAATCTTCTGCTATATTCAAAAATACAGTTTAAACAGATCAAAGGGAAAAGTAGTACATGGGAAATTCATTTTGACAATTTTAAGATGACTAAGTAAAGTGCCATCATTTAATATTATTATCATTGTAAATTAGCTTTTCTTTCCATAAATGGACTTTAGTCTTGCTTATATTGGAATAGTCTTCCGTTACTAATTTAATTAGCAATCAGTTATTTAGTCGAAAAGCATATAGCATAAAGTTTTCTCAGAAAACCTGAAAATATTGCCAAATGAACTCTTAACGAGGGGATTCATATATTATTAGCACACATGCCAATTTAGTTGTGTGAACGCTCTTACTAACACATTGCGTATATCATACAGATTGACAAGTGTTTTTCTTGTACTACATTTCATTAAGACCAGCAAAAGGAACCACCTCCATTTTTCATCTATTTTCCTCTGGTCCTCCATCAAGTATTTCTTAATTGACAATCACTCAAAGTAGAATGAGACATCATCCGCCCAGGCTGCAGGTCTCAGAATCCTCCTTTTCCTTTTCAATCAAGGTAGAGATAGTAGAGAATTATTAATAAATCAAGTAAAGTAGAGTTTTATTGAGCATACACCTTGTCGCAGTCCATCACACTAGGAAATTATTAATTTGTGAAAAGTGGATTATTGCGAACTTGGTTTTGTAATGTTTGTTCCTTGTACCTAAGAGAAGACTTCTCGGTAATTCCCCTAGCTTTTATTATTTATTAATCTTGCTTAGCAGATTGCGGCGTTTTGTTACCTGAATTCATCATTATTGCTTAGATGCCTCAGAAATAATGTTTTTCCTATCATTAATTAAGTAATTTATGATATTCTTGTGTGTTAGCTACATTTAAAGAATTCTATTCCGGAATTACTTTTTTCGCAATTAAGTATTAGCTTGGATTGATTCCACATTACGTACCATCTTTCTTCCTCTTCCTAATTCCCAATATATTTACACGTCCAGATTTGACTACGGTTAAAATAAAGCTCTTTTTGATTTGACAGGCAAATATTTAAGATTTTAATGAAACTTTCATAGTTTTTGGGTTGTAGCGTAAATCAGTTCTCCCTGTAAGTGCCTGCCAGCAAATTGAAAACAGGATTGGGCAGGACAGAATTTATTTTTATAAAACAGGGCGACCGGCAAAAAAATCACGATCAGACCGAGAAAACTGGTGCCGACCTAGGCAATGTATATAATATAGTACACGTTTTCGTTGCTTCTTGAGAATTTATGTAAACTGTAGCGCTAAAGTTATCTAAATCCGTTGTCCGTATACTGCATAAAATATTAAACAGTAAGCATTGATGGTAGAAAAATGCTTTACATGCTTATTCTAATATTCAAAGGAAAACACGTACTTTCTCTTATCTGGGTTTACCGCTGTTACTGAGCAGATTTATGATTTTCTGCTATATCCTTTTTCTCGTATTTTCTGGTAACCCTCCGTGAACTCCGAAAAATTTATTGATAAAGGGTACAAGGCATACGTGAAGTATTTAGATCACGGAATACGATCTATGGAAAAATTCCTTCTTTAGAGGAATGGCTCTTTAAACTGATTTTCAGGTTTCTTGAAAGATACGATTTTATGTGGCGTTCTTGTTACTATATAGCTTTCTGTGCTCTGCACATTGACATGACATGGAAAGAAAAGTCTTATCAGTGAAACGGGCAGAAGTGCTGAAGTAGCTATGAAAGAAATGTGATTGACTTTACACTACATATACCAAATAACGATAAAATGCTATTTAAGGTACTCTGTACACAGTTTATTATACTGCACACACGGAATAAAAATTCTAAGGACTCATGGTTTCATTTTTGGTGGAAAATAGTTTTAGGCCCAAAGTCATAGCATTCTGGCACTTTTCTTCGGTTAAGTAAAATTAAGACGCAGTACGTCTTAACTACTTGACCTTAATTATGGAATACTTTAAAAATAGGAAAAATATTTTTATTCTATTTAATATTTCAACATTGTGCTTATAGATGTACTGTTTTCTGTACTGGGATTGAATTTCATAAGCTTACAGTTTTTGTGGAATGAAAAACCACACTGCTGAGCATAATGTCTTAAAATTATGAAATCTTAAAGCATTGCCAAATCCTTCCTTCGAAAAGATGCACCACATCACGGAAATAATAATTACTTCATCAAAATTATAATACTTTGAGCAAATGTTATCACTAGCGATTTTTAGCATTGCACAAAGTACAAAGAAAAAGATGAAAAAGGCGAGCAAAAAAGTATCATGCTCGTAAAATAAATTTTCCGTACTCTAATATTTTATGCTTTATCTGTGCTGCTGCAAATACGGGACAGTTTGGGCAGTTCCTATTTACACGTGAATGTTTTATACGAAAAGGAAGTAATTAAATAATTCAAAGATAAAAATGGCTGTATTTACCACTTGTACTAACGTGAAAAATGCATATTAGTGAAAAAGCATGAATGATTTTTCATTTAGGAAAATTGTATTCATGCTTATTGGGAATTCCTTTATTTCTAGCCAAAGGGAATGGAAAATGGCAATATTTTATTAGTCGTTATAAGAGGCGTTGGAATAAAGATAAAAAGGTTGCTCTGGCTGTGCGAGGTGAAGATGTTGGATTCGCAGAGAGCGGTGTGCTTGGCTGTCAAATGAGGCAAGTCAAGTGAGGCTAGCAAACAGAAAAGATATTGGAAGTAGGTTGTGCGGTTGCACTAGGGAATACTAAATACTATAGTAGTGGTTCGGTATGCTAATAGTAAATGAGGCTACAAGAAATTTACCTTTTCTTGAGAATCTCTGCCTATATATGTCTTTAGACTGAGCTGAATAGTATATGGTCTGGAGGAGGAGGGAAGTGAAAGAAGCTGCTAACAATGAGAGTGTATAGTTTTTGTTCGTGGTCTTAATAAAAAAGTATGTTAGTGGTAGAGTTGATGTTGTGAAGAATATTTTCTGGAGATGGTTTGTTTCTACGGGGAAAGAAATGATAAAGTAGCTGGAACAGAAGGTAAATACTTCACGACCACGACTGCCTGGAAACCATGGAAAATAATCAATGCGGGAACTGGAAATTGAAAGATGTTACTGAATATCCATTTTTACTGTTATTTTATGTAGTCGTTTAGCCATTAAATTTTATGCAAACACATCTTCTAAATTGGAGTCTCCCGTTCCTCCAGGAGATCACATTTTCCACGATTCCACCATGAAATTGAAAATTAGGTAGTTATAGATTTTTAGGCAGCTCCTCATTTTCGTCGTTATTTCTCCCCGTAACGGATTTCCTGTCGCATAGTCAGCTTTAGTGTCAAATAATTGTTTACTAAAGATAAAAAATCTCCAATCTCTTCCAGTTCTTTCCGCCAAGTAATAAATTTCCGATCAGCAAAATCTCTTCCAGTCAATGCAGTCTAGTGCACCGTGAACCCAGGTCTTAGTAGTGCTGCATTTCCCTCTATAGACACTCTACCCGTATAGCCAACAATTTCTCCCTCCCTATATCCTAAACTATTTAACCGAAAAACTTCATTGATTTATCTACTTATTTAGACATTTTCTCTTACCAGGGGTAGTCCATAAATAACATTCGATCAAATCTCCATTTTTACAACACTTACCATCAGTCGAGTCTTTTATGTATGTAGATGTCCTCAAATGATTGTCTCGCTTCCTTTCACATGTAATAATACTTCCCATGCACTCCCACAGTCTACACTCACAAACCTAGTTAGTCGTAAATACAGAACACATAGGTTCCTACAAAAAGGATAAAAGTCAAATAATTGCTTAATGGAGATGAAAACACATTTTCTTCCCTTTTCATTCCTTTTCCGTGTCAGGTATCTTCATTCTAAAGCAAAATGTATACAAATGCTATTTCAAAGGTATATGGACCTTAATATGGATAGAGATGGAGAATAAATACGACGTTTGGCACTTTACTGTAAACACTTACTGCTTTGTACTTCAAGAAGAGAAGTAAGAGCGTCTGTAAAATGTCCATGCCATGAACTTCGTCATTTAATTGGTTTTAGATGAAAATTTCAAGGAAATTTTCAAGGAAAATCAACTTAGTAGTAAACGAGATGAAATCAATTTAAGCATCCCAAATTGGAATTTTTATTAAACTTTTATTAAATGTCAATGAAAATAAAAACCCTTCTTACTGAAATTGTAAATAGAAAATACGCTGGCTCTGTAACTGCTTTACTATGAATTATTATGATTACAGATAAATCATACATGAATTAAATCAATCTACTGATTTATATGGACTTATAAAGTACTTCAACACTTGAACTATGAATATAATGTTAAATGCTGCCTTTACAATAAGGTTAACTATAGAACGATTTTAGCTTAAACAACTTACTTAAGTGAAGCTTTATTATGTTGAAGTTTGCTGTAATTAGGAGTGTGTAACACAATTAAGTACATTACTAAACTTTGAGAATACCTAAGTAGCCTACCATTATTATATAAGACTGATTATTGCAAACTTCATGAATATGGATTTTAATGAGAATTTCCAGAAAGGGTATTATTGCCTAAGCTTAGCATGAAAGTTTCCTACACGTAGACAGTGCATTGTAAATTAAATTAATTTCCAATAAGTATATTTTGCGTGGTAAAGACCTGTAATCGATTAAAACTGGTAAAAGCTCGCCTAACTATTATATCAAACATATATGCTGAGTAAAACCCAAAGAGAAAGTATCGCTCTATTGATTGATACACGAAAAGGGAACTATAGAAAATGTCAGATCCAATGGTGAAACTGAAAGAGTTATTTCTACTTTGACATAAAACTGATGAGGACCAAATAAAATATCCTTAAAACATCTTTTTTTCTGCTTTCATGTATTAGATCATTTTGACAAGAATGTTTTTAATTTAAGGAAGTATGGTTAATGACAAGAGATTTAAAAATGAAATGATAATGAATAGGTTGAAACTAAATAGTAGTTTGTTTATAATTGATCCAAGGTCAAAAAATTAGAAAGTAATTGTTGACAGGTAATTACTTTGAAACATTTTGATCACAAACAAATGCAGTGCTAACTGGTACATGTAATTTAAACTCATATAGACAAGAATGAGTAGGTGCAATACTTATTTCCAAACTTTCACCAAGTAAATACTGCAGAATCTAATAAATTAGAGCAGAAGCAGTTGTTTACAAAGCACCGAGGTCATACTTAACTTTGAAAAACATGTATCTGAGTAGGTTATCCATGAAATGAATTTTTGAATAAGTAAAGTTTATTGGAATAAGATGACAACATATTGTTCAACGTTCAGTATTTATTCACGTACTCTACAAATCAGTAGAAAAGAACTCTCTGCTTGCTTTTTATTTATTGGATACGACTTTTGCATTTATTACAGAAACAGATTACTATTTTGGATAAATAATTCTCAATCCGATTGCAATCCCAATATGTAAATATTAGTCCATTCGGATATTAATATTATACTCTGTAGTTATAATGTAATAAGGCAACCCAGCAGTTCCTATATGAATAATATGATTCACTGGATTGTTTGAACACCTCTTTTGTATCCGTTATCAAGAATCCTATATTACATCTTATCTGCTTAAAGATAAACAAAAGTAACACAATACTGTTTTCTGGGACTTTTCCTATTGATTTGTATATTTTTTAAGAAATGTTAAAACGCCAGTAGCTTAGCATTATTTTTATGAACAAGATTTTGTCCTTCTGTGTGCGACTCAAAAACACATAAATCGGAAACCTTATTACATACAGGATTCGACTGTTTGCGTTTCTTTCTTCGTCTGATCTTCTAATGTGATTTACTGATCTTTAAACAGATTTTGACATGTTAGCTCTCAGAATTTCATATTTGTTTCCCATGCTGTTAAAGGTATAGAGGCTGTCAAGTCCTGTAGAATACTCTTCCATGGTGTATTATGGCCATTCGGTCATCGACAAAAACTAGAATTTTGGTAACATTTCTTTGTCATTATTGTTATTCACGGTGTTTATGATTTTTGACTGGACAGTACACGTGGTAGAGTTCAGGTAGTAATTTAATTGTATTTTCCTTTGTATTTACATACCTATAATCCAATGATGTAATTCCCATTTATCTTACGCTAAGGAAGTAGTTAAAATAATAATTTTACTTTCTCTAATAGCTCTCCACTTGAGAAATTTCAGACCTGCTGGTTTCGCTTATGTTTTGTTGGTACAGCAATAGGAATTATGCTGGAACGGTTTGAATTACAGTTACTAAGTTAAATACTAGAAACTCTAAGTGCTGATAATGATACTTATGAGCATATTAGAGGTGGAGTGTCGTGAAAATAATATAATTGACCCCTGTTTGCATGTGGTGGTTTTATTATTTCTTATGAAATGTTTGGATTAACAGTGGATTGTGAACTGTAGATAGAATGTGTAATTCCATTGAAGTTTTATCTGATTAAAAAGAAATTAAACCCCTCTATTAATATTAATTAAAGAAATCACACTACTTTGTTACACCTTATATGAAAATCCGATTGTTACATTAGTCCAATTAGTTGGTTCTTTTCGTAAGCCTATTTTTAATTGTTTACAATTTATATAGTGATCGTTTTAAATGAGTTTGCCTCATAAGTTGTAAAATAATTATTGAAAAGGACTGTAATTATCGACCCCCCTAAAATACTCAATTTTACCCCAAAAATAGTGCTTTTCAGAAATAGAACTTTTTCCCCAATTTCTTCATTAGTACCCCAATTATTATGTATTTTACCCTTAACTATACATTAGCATTGAATAACGAAAATTCAAGTGAAGTAATATTAATAAGTCCAAATAAACCAAAAAGGGCAAATGTGTCTACTTTTATGAACACTTAGTTTTTTAAAGTGCCCTATGCACTTTTGTTCGTCCAAAGGTCTCAAAGGCATTATATTTATCTAAATCTTATATATGCAACTTATGCAAGTATATTGTCAACGACATTTTGAAATTTTATGGTTTTTTGATTTATGGATATTACTTCAGTGGAATTTTTGTTCCTCAAAGGGAATTTATAGCAAAGGGTAAAATACATAATAATTGGGGTAGCAATGAAGAAATTGGGGGAAAAGTTCTATTTCTGGAAAGCAATATTTTTGGTGTACAATTGAGTATTTTAGGGGTGTCGAAAATAATGTCTCTATTGAAAATGAGCGTTGGTCATAAATAAAAACGCTGATAAATAAATTTGAAATTGTTTTTGATAAGCTACTTGTTCTTTTGCAGGTGTGAGTGGTGACGGGGATATAATGTGTTACCAATGCGCATGGTCAAATACACTGTCTGACCCGAATTCGGATAGTATGTGCCGAACGGAAAATTTTGACGTGAAAAATGCGGAGAAAATTTCTTGTCCCCACGGATGCCGAGTCTCGAAGATGTACGAAAGCGGTGAGTGCATTTCTTATCTCTGATAAATAATTTCCACACTCTGTCAGTTCTGTTACATGCCCTATGCCTATTGTCCAGCTATTCCTACAGGTAAACTGGTAAATAAGTCGAATATTGGTAAAGCCTTGAGAAACTCGCTGAAAAATAGAAGCAATTGAATAATACGCAGTCAAGTATTCCTAAAACCTTAGTAATGTCTGTGGAGCAGGAAACTAATTAACCTGGAGACTCGCTTTACCTGAATCCAAATAATTCCACAGTGTAACAATATTAAATAAGCCGAAGAGTTGTGTACATTCTACAGTTTAAGACGTAAATCCTTGAGTTGTAGAAAAGAAGAGACGACTTTTGTGTAGAAAGCATGCATGGACCATTTGGTAGCCACTCGGCGATTCCAATGGAGAAGAATAGGAAATTAAGACGCTGTCTACTCTGTGAGAGCTAAACAAATCCAAAATTTAATGTAAGCAGAATCAGTACAGCTGCTGGCTTAGTAATGTTTAGAGTTGCCGTACATATTGTTGCCTTTGTATTGCATTGAGGTGAAAAGGTGGGACAGAGAAAGACGAAGGAAGACCACTAACGTAAATTAACATCAACCTGACTGGTTCGGTGACAGTTTCCTAGAAAGACACTCCAACCATTTATCACAGTGTACAAAACGTAGCCAAGCTTATTTCGTCTTTGAAACTAAAACAATACTACACAGGAAGCCTAAGTCACAGCAAAGCGTCCTGCATGCTCTATAACACCTTTAGTAGTCATATTCCAAGAAGAGCAGCAACCACAAACTATAAACACCAAAATAACACTGGCTATTCCAAATCATGGTCTATACGCCATCAGCACCAAATTCTCCAAACAACTCCGACAATGCAATGCCCTCCTATAAACTCAATTTTCCCTAGCTCTAATAAAGAGTTTACGGTGCATATTTTAATAATGTCCCTCTTTTCCGTAACTAACTGGTCTACTATACCTTCTACACGTATACTTCAACTTTGGGTAGTCTTTGTGTGCACTAAGCTGTTGTCTTTACATAGATACATAGAAATCCAATCTGGTGGCATAAGTAAGCATACCAGCAGCAGTACCACAATATTTAACAATGAGCTTCACTCACAAGGCACGGACGGACTCAGGCAACACAAGACAGACACTTCAATGTGCTATATCTTCCTCACACAAGGATGTCGACCCAGGGTTTTTGGGATTTTGGGTTATTGGGTTTTTGAGAAAAAACCCGACCCACTTTTTTATCCAAAACCCATGGGTTTTGGGGTTTTTTGGGTTTTTGCCAGGCGGGAATGTGAAGCACGCCGTAATTTTCATAACAAATTACAGTTTATCCTGCAAAATATGAACATATTTAACAATAATAGTTAAAAACTATCATTCTTAATCATATTTTGACTTAAAAGGAATAAATATAAACCATATATCCAGAATATTACATTATTTTGGTAGGCCCAAAACCCAAAAACCCAAAAAACCCCAAAACCCACAAAAAAACCCATGGGTGGAGGGTTTTTGCTCAAAAACCCGTGGGTTTTTGTATCCTTGCCCTCACACTACTGCTCTGCCCTCCAAGTTAGTATTTAGTATTAGCCTGCAAACCAAAATGGCAATTTGGAGAAAGTTTCACTTTCCCTACTTACCTCCATTAACAATAAGTCCAGCACTATTCAACATATTTCAATTAGTATACCGTCCTAAATTGAAAAACACACAACCCCACCTAACCGTTTTGTAAAGTCGACGCTGACCAACCAGCTCTTTTATATACAATTAATTAAATATACTGTCGGTTCTTTAGTAAAGCAAATTTTAAAGCTTAGCAATAAATTATACATTTTTCTAACTTTTTCCTAATTTAAAGTTTTATTATTGTTTTTACTTGTGTGCACAATCAAGGGTTAACAGTTTCTATAAAGTTTTGTTTGCATTTGCTATCTAAAAAGGAACTTTAAATACGACTAGGTCCCTAACAATAATATTAGTAGAGTTAAATATAGAAGGATATTTATAAGTGTTGGACTCGTGACCCCAAATATGTTACAATATGATTCAATGTACAGAAAATCTTAAAACCAAAATATTACATATTTATTGCACTTACAAGATAACCATTCGACATTTCCCCTGCCAATTCGGTTGTCCTGTTTCGGAAATTAAAGAATTCATCTTCAGAAATCGTAACTTTTGGAGATGGGCTCTGAAACCAATTTTACCGGAATGAGTGGAATATGGAATTCCATTTTTTATACTCTTAACACTTGATACTTTTTGGTAGTAATCTATCAATTAACTGATATTGCAACATTTTCTACATGGTATGCTTCATTTGCAGCCAGCAATTAAGGTAGCATTCGTTGAGTGAGACATTCAGTACCCATTTTGAAATGGTTCAATAGGTATTTACTGCTAATATTTACAGTTTAGAAATACCCTTGACTGATTTAAGCTGCTTATGAGGAAAATAGAAATTTCTGACTCATCTGTTAGTATTTGCACATGTAATCCGTAGCTGAAGGATAGAAAAATAGTATTTTGGAATTCATTTGAACAAGTAGTAAATTTACCTCATCCACCTGCCACTCGCATCTGCAACAGTATCGCTCCAGCACATTTGCAAAAGCTACGCCTAAAAGAAATTGCATCTCGAAAAACAATTAATTATCAAACTCTCTTATTTTGCCCTATTTCATTTATGCTGTAGATATATAACAAACTATTAATGCAAGCTTCAGTGTTTTCAAAACACTATTAGGATGCATACGCATGTAACTCCTAAGTACGTAATATTCCTGAATAGCGGAAACGTATTAACCATTGAGTTGGTTAAAACGGAATTGAAATTGAAAAGCATGAGAATATTGTAAATAATAATTAGCTTATTATGGCAGATTACTGATTTAGAGTGGTAAAATCGTGTTGTGATGAATGTGCCTCGTCAATGTGGTTACTAATTCTGTTCTTAACGGAAATTGTTTCTGAAGAAACCCATTTTGTAATAAATTGTCAACAGCAAGACGGCACCAGGACATTAATACGAGGGAAAAGTTCAATATATGTACATCTAGGCATTTTGTGGGAATATTTGCTACAATGCAATTAGAGCTTTTCAATCAAACCACACATTCCCACAATCAATCGACTTTTCTATTTATTGGGAGTAGAGTAAAAGTAGAATGACTAAGGTATCTGCATTATATATAACTTTGTTCCTACTTGTGAATGTAAAGATAAATGTGTAATTGTTGATAACCTGGGGACAATAATGTTAGAACTACGGCAGAGGGCGCATTAGTTAAACAGACTATTAGCTTTTAAAGAAACTAAGAAAAGTGAAATTAAAGCCGGAAGATAAATTCGTTTAAGATGACAGAAATGGAATAAGTTTATAGCTGGGTGGATTAGTCCGTGTTTCTGTTCTGTCGTCTGTTAGGAAATTAGAGAAGCCAAGTAAAGGAACGGACGGAACTGAACCAAACGAAGCCACTCAATTATTAGCCGTCTTCAGCCAACAAAATTCACGTGGAATTACTCTGCCTGCTCCAACACTCAACACTCACTCACCAACATCAACCAAATTACAAAGTCACAGTCATAAACGAATTATCTAGTCTGTGTGGAACATGACATTGTTCTCCTGGCTTATCTCGGCACTACGAGGCTTATCGACTTCTCTCGCCTCACCCTCCGCTCCGTCTCTATCTCCCCAACGCACTGCACTCCACACCCATTAAACAGATCTGCAATCTCTACCAACCATTCCAAATCCTATTACTACCTCCTTAATATTACACCATCACAAAGAAAACTCTTTTTAGTATTCAATCCATGTATAAGGATAATGGTATTCCTCCGATTCACACAATTCGGGTACCACTTACGGAATTTGCATATTCTACAAATTACTTTCCTCAATCATTCACCTAATTAATAGAATACTTGACCATTATTCCAAGTAATGCACCGAAAATATACTATTTACTTGATAGTGTGATCGAAAGTGGAGCTATCTGCAGAAATCCTGAATTTATGTTACATAGTGTATTCATTACAAATAAAATATTAATACTTGCATAACATAATATTGTAACTTGATATTTGGAGAACTAATTTGCTAATGTACTTTTTGGGTAGTGGATAGTTTTACTTATTTAGTATCTTGCCTAACCTATCGCCTATGTATTGCATAATTAGCTTAATACAAGTTTTGCATTGAAGAAAGTTATATATGGTTTAGTATAAAATATGAAGAAAATAATATTGCAACTCGTAGTCTTTGTATTAATTAGATATTTCCAAGAAAAAAATGATTTCTTCACCTGCAATATTAAAAACTTGAATTTTAAGGGTATTGAAAAATATTCTTACATGGCGTTCTAATATTCACCCTAATAAATGCTTGTTTTACCCTAACGCAGGATTAATTCAGTTTTATAACCGTGTGTGCAGTTAACAAACTGGAATTTTATGAGCCCTCGTATGTAGATGTACACAATTTGATGGTTATGTGATGTAATACATGTCGCCCATTGTCATGTAATGTGACAGGGTAAATGTCGACAAATACATGCAGAAGCAGAGCCTTTTACTCAACTGTAACTGTACGACCTTGTAAAAGAGTTATGAATGAACTCACAACTTCCTTAATGTATTCTGTACACAAAGTAGTGATTTTTTCAAATGGATGGAAAGATTGGCTTTTATGAGGTGCCAAGTTTGGGAGATTTGAAAGTTTGCAGATTACTTGATACTTTGATGCGATATCATGATCTGTGTAAACACGGTATTCACTCGAGCGTTTGAGAAACTTTCTCAGATTTCCCAGGTGCTCCAACTTTTGACACTAGCAAATGTTTAAATCCAGAAGTAATTTTCCTGAAGACCGCATCCGAAATTATGCTACCTCTACACCTGTTCATCTTTTATGGTACACTCTGTATATTACGTTATACTCAAGGTAGACTTTGTCTATGCCATAATTTATAATTAAATAGTTACCTATACAACTTTTTATTACGTTTATTATTATTACAGTACTGAATTTAATTAACACTCTAGATTTTAATTATATTTAACAAGCGTTTCGATATTTTATGCTGTATAGACAGTTAAAATCAAATCATAGCGTTATTGTCAAATCACTTAAGTGCTGTTCTCCCGCATTAGACATAAATAAAATTTATAGCTA
Organism: Yoshiicerus persimilis; assembly: GCA_020352615.2. Lineage (NCBI taxonomy): Eukaryota > Metazoa > Arthropoda > Collembola > Entomobryomorpha > Tomoceridae > Yoshiicerus > Yoshiicerus persimilis. The sequence goes on from CM060170.1 coordinate 44,550,710, forward strand.
AAATTTTAACCTTGAACAGAAAGAATTTATCATATAATAAACTTGTACATGTCAGGTACAGGGGCATTACCAACATTAATTGTTCAAACTGCCTTATTCCCATAAAAATATTTCAACAGGAACTGATCAATAATGTATTGGATGCGATTTAGTTTAGATATAGAAGTTGATAGAAGTGCCAAAAGGTATGTAGACTTTGAATACCTGTGATAAATATTTATGTAGAGCAGTAACTACAGCATTATCACGGATATATTATACAGTGCATGTTTTAGCATGCCTAACCCATTTATGCAAATACAGCGTGATACACATATTACTAATGAACCTAATAAGCCACAGCGCATAAACATTCTTTGAAGTGACGATCAAGACGCTTCATTTCTCTCTATCTGATTGCACTACTAATGAATCGGTGGCTTGTAAATGTGCTTACTAATTTCCTTCCATAAACAACAAATCCTTAGATCTTAATTCAGCCTGATTGGTTTACAAGGTTAGCTGTCGAAATATTCTACATACAATTACTTTGCTCAAAGATCGAAAGCGTACACAATTAATGAAAACATTAATTTCTGTTCCCAGTTTCACAAGTCTAGCGATGGTGAATAATTAACCATTAATTTACACCCAAATCTATGAAATAGTAATAAGAACACGGTAACAACAAAGAATGAAACTTTGGACGAAGGCAATGGTAAATAGTTTATCCATTAATCGTACTAAGTAAATGTTTACACAGACTTACCAATCGACAGTAAACCATAATTAATCCACTTTCTCAATAACCCTTAATTCCATTGTAATAGCAAAATAGTTGTTTTGTAAAACCAATATATCTTGATAATAAAGTCGATGTGGCAATAATATTTGTCCAAAACCAAGTAAAAGTATTTTACACAGGGTGGTCTCTTTTTTAAAGGAGAAATATAAAAAGCCAATTGTATTATATGAGGCCAGAGAAAAGGCTTTTGCATTCCCAATGGTAATGAACCATTCTGTACAGATTTAAGAAAGAAAACATGCTAAATTATAATCTTGTTAAAATGAGAATACATTCTAGAACGTAGATGAGCACAATAGCATTCGATTCCTAGCAATAAATTGCATATACACACTTTGTAGGGAAATGTGGAAACGAAGTTGTACTTGCTTTTTGAAATTAAATCAAAATGTTTCAGATTTCGCTATATTAAATGGACATTCGATCAATAGAAAAATCATCAAGATATTTTCAAAGTTAGAATTCTCAGAAAGTTAAATTGACGTCTCTTGTTAGATTGTTATGCAGTAGGTACACATGTTCATGTATTCAATTGGTTATCATATTCTCTTTTCTTACAATAGTATGTTGTCAGGTCCTGTCAGAAGATTCAAATGTGTTTCTTAAAAACACCTTCTTTCTAAAAAATATTTCCTTCAGTGCCAAATATCACATTACAGGCCCCATTTGTGATATATTCATATGTAATTGTATCAGTTAGAGTTTCTATGATACTCATTCGTGTTTCCACTGCAGTAAATGTACTACAAGAGCACATAAATTACATTCAATACAAATGTATCTCCTTGAAGTGGTTTAAAAATATCTTGTAGCACCGACAATGCTAAGCAAACTGAATAGAAAATATGGAAGCAGACAAGAGGCGGGACTAGATCAAAGGTATCTTTAAAAAGTTCAAATATCTGTTACAATAACAATTTCTGAGATAAGGAAAGCTTTCATTTTTACAAAGTAAAAGTAAAGATATAAATCTCAACCAGCCATTTTGTTATTTGACTCCATCAGAGGAATAATTTTCTACAAAATTCCACGAACAGCAGATTTTCTTAGCAAGTGCAAGGAAATCTAAAATGTCATGTATCTAAGTTTTCTGAACATTTTGGTATACATACTTTCACTTCCCAATTTGCTTCCTTAGTACAGCCATGGGAAACTTTATATTTATGATATATATCCCAGTTGCATATTTCTGGCTACATATTAAATTATAAATACATCTAAAATCCAATATGTTCATAGGCACATTGTAACAATCGCGTCATCTTGAATTTATGCTTCTCCTGTTTTCAAGTAATTTCCGCTACATTAAACCTTATATTAGTAAAATATGCAAAATTTGTTTCCCTAAAATCCGTATGCCTAATACTTATTTGTAAATGGATTGCAGTCAACATTTCTTCAAGGGATGAAATGTAAATTAATATGTGGCAATGCATAATACCTTATCAGTGAAGCAACACACATGCAGATATGTAAATGTAAATGAACATCTAAAACGCAGTACACTTGTAGTACACTTGTAGTTATTAACTTTTACTTGTTTACAAGTATGTGTTCAATACTAACTCACCTGTACATGAAACAATCATTGATAAGGATTATGCCCTGAAACCTACGGCGGAAAGAAGTATGAGACGACAAAAAGACCTTCTGATCCCCCCTGTATTCACATCCTTTGCTCGATCATCATTTTCCTACAGAAGCGCAAAGTTATGGAACTCGCTCCCCACAAATATTCAAAATAGCGTTTCTTACAATATTTTCGATGCTAGGGTGAGAGAATATATTATAGCACAGAGGAATGACTCCACAAGATGATACGGATTAGACTACTTCTTATCCCCCATAATCTCATACACTATAAACTTAATATATAATTCAATGAACTGACATTATTGCTGCACTGTAATAATCGTAATTTAAAATTATTGGAATAATTCAACTTTAAAACATGAAATTAACTAACTAGATTGTATTAAATCATACTAAATAATATTGACAAATAGAATAATTATTTACCTTTTATGATATTATTAGATTAAAGTGACTAAAATTGGAAGATAACATGTTATTTTGTAACGGTTAACAATTGGTCAATAAACTTTTCAATCAATCAATAACGGTAAACATGAAGAGGAGGTAATATTCTTTGGGAATTGTTTGTTTTAGTACACTGCTGTAAAAAGGGGAAGTCTTACTTAATTTGAACACTAGAAAATGTATGCCTAATAGTTACCATAAATGAATATGTTGTAAACAAATCTGTAGTGTATTTTCAAAGATCCTTACTACATAAATTTTGTTAGGTATGAATTTATTACGAAAAGCCATTGCAAGGAAACCCGTTTTGTGGCTGGAGCGTCAAGCTTGACTGTACTGTGGTACACTTGCCTCGAATAAGTTGCCTAAAGTATTTCTTAGTGGTAGATATGTCACGGTTCAGTCATCTTACTAGTTTTATAGAATGACAAGGTTTATTTTGCATTGAAAAGAGATTTGATATTATGCGGTTGTATTTATGAGAATCTTTGGAAAGATAAATTATATTCAAGTTTGTCATCTGTGTGTAAGTGCCGACGATGTATCTGCTAACTTGGAGGGATTACTATTAGTATTTGAAAAATGAAAGATTGTAGAAGTTAGACAACTAACAAATAGACATTTGCGACAAATACCCTAAAATGCATGAGTGCCCAAGGAGATTAGAACTGCGCCTGAATATATTCTTAACTGTAGGCTGACCAGACGTCCCCCTTTACGGGGGATTGTCCCCTTTTTGGACCCTCTGTCCCCCGCTGTCCCCCGCGTCCCCCTTTTGTCCCCCTTTCGAATGAAATGTCCCCCTTGTCCCCCTTTTGCAAAGAACACTAAAAATTTGTTACTTGTGATATGTAATTCTACTGAGAATAATTTTTATCAGCCTGCCGACTATGTTAAAAACCAACTAAAGTGCAATCTACCGACAAAAAGATATAATAGAATTACCAGAGTACATTTCTTTGTAAATGATGTTTCCCTTCTCTCATCATTTTCATTCTCATGCAATGTAAATGTACCGTTTTGCTTCCGATAGCATTTATTAAAATATATTAAGCTTTCCGTTATTCCACATCCTCAACTGTTCAGTTTTTAATGCAGTCTGTCAGTATCCTCAGTGTCTAGTTAAAAGCTAAGTTCATTTTCTATTCCACTGTGTGCTTCCTATTTACATTTACTGTGTTCATCTGTTATATTTTCAGACTTCTCCCTAAATTTTAAAATGTCCAAAAGAGCATGTCAACTTACTTCTGATTTGCAAAAAGAATTTCCATTTATAGAAAAAAGGTTACCACTTGGTGTGATAGAGGAAAAAACAGCGGCAGCCGAAAACGACAAAAATTCTTCACACTTCTGCATATTTTTAGCACAAAAACCTGAAAATTTTTCGGCCCTTGCGGGCCGAATTTACTGTTTTCCAAAATTCATCACATTTCTACATCATTTTGGCACCAAAACTGAAAATTTTTTCGGCCCTTGCGGGCCGAACCCCACTTTTACCATGGATTGCCTAGGACCCCGCGTTTTCTAAGAGAGCCTCTGTAAGATTTTAGCGTTTTTTTGAAAATTTTAATATTTCAAAAATTCCCACCTATGTTTTTAATGTAGGACCCTACCGCCCCGCCCCCATTAGAGTAAACTCCTCCCCCTCTTTTTGTTGGGTGAAGTGTCCCCCTTTTGGCAAAATAAAATCTGGTCAGCCTACTTAACTGGAGCTTATCCCTGAACTCAATATGGTTTCTTGTGGCAATAAAGGGACTTGCGGAACAGAGTGCAATTTTAATTCTGAAATATTATTTAGTTGCACTCAGCCGCTGCTCACTCCCAACTTTGTCTTTCTTACGTAGTTATGTCCACCTTGTATTTGTATGTGTCTCAATGTGAGACATTTATTTTTCAGTTGACAATAATAGGAGGAGATAACGTGACAGGAATCATAATATCATAGCGAAGATATCGGAAGGATACGGCCAGTTGTTTTGCAACTTCCTAGCCATTTCTTATGCTTCCTTTCACCAAGGTAATTTCACCAAAGAGTTTACTCAAAAACTTTCTGTCTTCTTGACAAAGCAAACATTCTGCTCTCTTCGCGATCTGCTCAACCTTAATAATGAACAGTCTTCCATGGAACACAAAACTTCTCCGTTCTTATTCACCCAACACTGCTTTTCTAAACTTTTTCAACTCACCAACATTCTTCCACCACAAACAACCTATTATATCACATCAAAAATACCTACCTAAAGTACGCCACCTAAATCTAAGCTAATCATAACTTCACTTTCTCCGCTACCGCTACCTAATACAAATTCCTATTTTCATTATGTAAACCAACTAATCTTCACTTCCTCTAAATAAACTTTTACTGCTGGAGCATTGTAGTTATAACCTACTTATGCACATATAAATACACACATAATTAGAACAAATGATCGTTTACACTTCTAAATTCTTAAAAGTATATCACTCCTCGTATTGCAGTGCCCAAAGTACGCTACACAACGACAATTCCACGCGGCGAAGTTTGTATAGGATCAAGTGCAGAACCTGAAGGCATATTCTTCTGTTCTGAGCCATAATAGTCATTTCGAAAACCTGGCCTACTGTCTTCACGTATGATTAAAATGGGCATGTAATAAGCTTAGAGTTCAAAACGGCTTATTTAAACTTTATTAATTGCCTTATTATTATATTCTTCCTTTTCCCTACGTAATATTCATCATATTTTAGTTTCACGACCCATATTCAGGATATCATACTGCTATTCAATTTAGAACTAAGGAAATATACTCTTTTTGTCGAGGCAAAATCGTATCTACAATTCAATTGGATATAACCCACTATAGAGAAAAACTAAATATCAAAAATCATCATTTGTCTTACCAGTCTTTTGGAGAAGACAATGACTTCTTAAATTATATTCAAGAATACGATACGTAGTAAGCTTATTTAACAATTAGTAGTTTTCAAATTCGAGGTGCAGAGTAGTCGCTGTTATTAACCCAATCGATTTATTATTATATGCACAAGACAGAAAGAAGGTATTTTAAATTGACAATGATGTAATAAATTCCAAAAATTAAATTAACATGTAGTATGTTTTGAACTGTACATTTATAAATAAATAATAATAACAAAATAACTTTCTGAGAAGGGGCATAATTTATGAATCGGAACGCCGGGTACTATTTCACTGACTATAGATTTCACACAACAGATAGACTCACAAAATAATAGAATTAAATGGACTTTCTCCGCTTACTAAGGGTTTTTAGCCGACTTGTGGGAAATTGCGAATATGAAATAAATATCAAATACTAAAGCATGTCTATAAGCGTACGAATATTTCAAACTTTCAGTTTAAGTTTTAAGTAACTTTTGAATGAAAGCTTCATATTTTTTAACTGCTTATCGGTTTATTTAAAGTACGTTTTTATGACTTGATTTGAGTATGTTTAATAAGTATACATCAAACGATCAGTTGCAAAATTCCTATATTCTAAAATAACTTTTTCTAATGCGTTTTAAAAATAAATATCCTAGACATATCAGAGACAGGATATTATAAGCAATTTTTGATAGTATCTACGGTATGCCCCTGCCTGCCTGAATATGCCAAAAAGTGTATGCCAATTAGGGGGTGAATCGTATCTCCAGCGAGGTTCTAAAGTTCCGCACCATAGGCACTTGATGGTAAAGTTTGCTACATGTTTCTAATGCAGGGATCGGGTAAACACTTCAAGTGTTTAAGAAACCACTTTAGCACCACAACTTTATGGTGCGGAACTTTAGAACCTAGCTGTATATGTCCTTGTTCATTGCCTGTGCAGAAATATTAATCCGATTATTAATTAAAACGTAAACAAGACAGGAGAAGTAATAGTATTGCGACCACAAGGTATTAATTCAGTACAGTGGACAACATTTCTCGTACTTTTAATAATGGCCAATATTTCTCATATGGATGTTTCTGTAAAATTGGATCTCACGGAAGCTCAAGTTGGAATTTCAAACCCGATATCCATATCTGTACTGTACCAATAGAAAATGAGGATATGCCACCGATGAGCATGCAATTCTATAATTTCGTTAGTTTCATCGTGCAGTGCACCATTCATACGTCCTCGTATTATGTCCGGATTAAAGAAAATCCAATATTAGAGTTATACAGCATGTAATAAGTATATGTACTGTAAAAGTGTTGAACTTCCATGGATACACTTTGCTAATCTCGCTGGCGTTACTCAGAGAATGTGGCAGACTTCATTGTAGCACATGTCATGCCATTATTAGAGCTCAGCGAATGAGAAAAAATTGTATTATGCTCATAACAATATCACTTAAGAAAGTTCTAGAACTCACGCAATAAAGTAGACAGGCATTGCATTTTGTTACTATTGGCAAGGTTGTCCCACGTATTACACCCACTTCCAAGTAATAATAATAGTAATAAAATACAGAGGCAACAATTGGAAAATATGGAAAAATGTAGAACAGCAAATCAGCAATTTAAACTTTAGAAATGTCTTTTGGGAAAGAGAGCGGAAGAGTATTCGAATTTTAAAAGCCATGCTTATGGTTGTTAATCCATTATACTTTAGAACTAGGTCATATTTAACAGTTAACAGAGGTAGCTAAATCCAGCGACCATCTTATTGATGCTCGCAATAACAAAGGAATGGTAGGGAAATACGAAATTGAATAAAATGTGTAAAATTTAATGTTTTCTAGGGTATTCAGTAAAACTATTCGTGGATTGACTTTCAAAAATGTTTTTGATTTGTGCTGTAAAATAAATTAGAGGCGTTTAAAGGTGTGAGTAACAGAAAAAAGGTTTAGGAAAGCGATTTAAGGTGGAAAAGTGCATAATTTAGCCATAAATGTCAACCCTGAGTGAAGTAAGGTGGAAGCGAGTCACGCCACATGACTTGAACGACACTAAACGACGCTAGATGAGTTCATGACAAGAGTATTAGAGGAAACAAATAATATCTGCAAATACAATAAGAACAATAATATATGGGATGGAACTACATTCGTAGCTCCGTTCGTATTTAATATAAAAATCCGAAACACGAGTTTCAGTTTCTGGGATTGAATCTGCTGTGCATTACTTCCAGTTCGTGCAGCATGCTGGAAATAGAAATATTGTTATTCAATAGGTAGCCTCGCTCTTCCCCCATCGTCTCATGAAGGACATCGTGTCATAATAATAGTATTCTATCAAAGCAGCTTTATTTCTCCACTATCTCTTTTTCACTGTCTTCCTCTTCTCTGCTTTCAACGCATTCATTAATGCATGCCAGTGTAAACAACATCATGTACAGGGTAGACAATAAATTTCGCGAGACGTGAACTCCATCCACAACAAAAACAAAGGAAACAGACTCTAGTAGATCTAGGAAACATCCAGAACAAAATCTAGTGTGGGAGCAAATCTCATGTAATTGGAAAACTATCCTTACCCTACACAAGTTCCCTATTTAAATGAAAGGAAGAAAATAAAATAACAAATCCTGTTTTTCCTATTTTTATAGCTAAATTAACTTTCTCAGATTTCCCAGAGGGTTACTACTAGCTTCTCACGGCTCAAGGTATAAAAATTCTGTCTATGACTTTGCCCCATTTATAATATAGGTTAGCCACTTAATCTTACAAATGTCATACCTATAGAATATTCAACACAACTTGTACTACAGTTACCGTATTGCCTCAATTCGTGCGGAGACCACTACAACAGTAAAACATTAAAATATAAAAATTTTAATATATATTAAATATTAATTTAATTTATTTGTAGTTAATAATATTTATTTAAATACAAATTTAAATAATAAATATAAATATTAATTTATTTAATTTAAATAAATAAAAATATTCATACATTATTTCTATTTTTATAAATATAATATTTAGATATAATTTTAAGCAAATTTTTAATTCTGCAAAACCTGGAAATTGATATACTTTGGTTTACCAAGTAATCCCACAATTATATCCATAGAATATTAAAATAGTACTGCCATCATTTCGTTTCAGGGACACTGTATTAGGATTTTCATGCCATAGAACATTTCTTTATTGATTGGGGCATTTTGAAACACCAGGCACACAGCCCTCCTTGACTTCTACATTTTGCTAGAAATGACGTCACAACATTTACAATCGCAGGATACAAACGAATTTCAGCGAAGCGGGTGGTAAATGGCCGAAATCGGACATTGTCTATTAATTGAGATGTTTGTCGTATTTCAATTAGTGGCACTATTGCAAACTCACATAATTTATGTTGTATTTGAAGAAAGACGGTATCCCAGTGCATAGAGGTCGCCATTCGTAACACATTGGAACCTTGAGTCGCCTAATGCATGTGAATCCTTTGAACCCGGCCTAATTCACTTTACAGAAGTATTTTAATTTTACAAGTTAGTCTTTATGACTTGTAGGAAAAGGTTGTCGTCATTTAAAGCCGGAGCGAATGTATTGTGCAGGAATTCTGAAAATTGTGAAGACACATGTGTAATGTATGTAAGCTTGTTGGGAGTTTGTGAGAGGAGGGAATATTAGGTGTTGTTGGACTTGAAGGAAGACCTTGAATATACATCAGGTTTTGAAGTGGGCTTAAGTACTACATTATACTTGACTCAACTCTGGACTTTCTCCGAGTCATTTTCGTGGCAATTATACAAGAGAAAGCTGGATAATTAAAGTTGAAATGAAAACGAGCCAAAAGTCACTGTTGCGTGCTTGTTGTTCATTGGAGCTGGACTCGAGTCTACAGCTGGAAATATTACATGCTATTATTGTCTGTAAAGTTGATGAGCTCATTTATCCAGCATTCTGCTTTATGGCTAACTGCCTACAAGAATCTGCTATCAACTTTGTTCATCGAGTGTAATGTACTATTGCTTTATAGCTGTCTCTCATTTCATAAAAAGCATTACATTTATTGTTATCTTCCATTTGTATGCGTATTTGTACAAGAATTGTCCCTTGACTCACAGCAATATGTAATATGTATGCATTTTACACACAGATGGACTTTCCCCAGGAAAGATAGCATAAACTTTCTTTCGTCTTTGACTTATTTGTTATTGCTTTATTCTCATCCACAGATAAAAAGTTTGAATCGTCATTTCAATACATAAACTTTAAATACGTATACCTACCGAAGTACATATACAAATAGGAAGCTGGGAAAGTAAACCCTTTTTTCTATTCAAAAAGATTTGATTTATTTCGCAATATACTTCACTTTTACTCCCTCCAATGGAAATAAGCACAGTTTTTCTACTGTATAAAAATTACACACAAATTGAATAGCAAAACATCTATTTCTACTTATCCTCCTCCAACTCTTTAGCCTCCTTATGTATACAGAAGTTCAGTAGATTTCATTTCGAGGTTCCCAATCTTCCTGACTTTTGCTCAGACTTAGCTAAATAGACGCTTCTTATGGATATTTCATTGCGTATAATACGTTTCCTGGATGCGATGCAAACTTTCAATATTATGCGGGGCACTCCTTTACAATAGTTCCGTTCTCTTCAACTTTAGAAGGACCTACTTATCTTATCGGGGCTAAGCTATCTCCGCTTTTAGTCAACAAAGGAATGGAACAGATCGCTTCCAGTTAAATTCAACCAACGAAAATAAACAGAAGACGACAAGATTAAAAGGATACATGCAATACGTATTAGCACTAGTAACAACATATCCGTATGCCTAACTACTCCATGTAACAAGTAAGTAAAACAAAATATATCGCTCCCTATACTCTTCCAGACAACATTTCTTCACTAATAATTCCACGTCTCCTTCCCCCTATGCGTCCATTTCATATCACCATGAAATGACAAACTTTCAAGAGTTCAATTCACTCTACTTACGCAGTTACATAAAGTTTCTACCAGATTTAATAAAAACATTCTTCAAAGCAGAAGCTGCAGCTTTCCCATTTTTCATTTTAGGCCCGCTTAGCTCATCATAAATGCATCCAGTACTTGGTTGCCCAATGCAGGATAAGCAAACTCAGCGTTGTTCCTGTAATTATTAGGTTCTCCCTATAATAACTGCCCCAGTTAGAAAATTTTAAATCAATACAGTGTACTTCAAGGTAACTTGGCCAAAACACGTTAATTTTCACTTGGTTCTTGGCGAAAGCAGTTAATTATGCTTCTATTTATTTACTAGCTGCAACCACCAAGGGATTTTAATTTCCTTTCCGCTTGTTTTCATAGTAGATTAAATATTACATCGAAATGAAGTAAAGGATATCAAATTGTACTTTTTTCTCCAAACCTAGATTAAATAACTATGATAAATGTAACGGTAACTCCGTAGGCACGTGATATTGTACAATTATTTATGCTGAACTATGACCATTATCTATTTAATTTCTTTGATTAAATATTCATTGGTAACCAATTTACATTTATAAAATACATAATATTCCTACAGTTCCATTTATGATTAGTCAATTTACCTATTTAAAAAATCAATAAAATAATGCCTAAGTAGTTACTTCCTTATCGTAGTTGCATTCTAACTTTTCCCAAACTCATTTTTCAATTTTATGAGTAAATGCCAACCAATATTCAATATAAAAGTCGTTATTTGATTGCTCTAAAATCGATTGCTTTACAAAGTGTCGCCGCAACTGGATTTTTATTGTGCCATATGAATAATATTACTGTGGCAATTCAAAACTTCTGGGTTGGTACCTACAACTATATAATGAACCATAATGTTTGTATATTATTGGTATCTCCGTCGTAAATGCGTTGCCTCGACGGAATATTGAATTTATATTTGAGCGACATTAAGGAATGCGGAGCATTAAAAATGTTATCGTTGTGTCATTTCAAACTTTCAACACTTAATAGAGTTAAAAGGGGGAAACGACTTTTTTCAATCTGATAAACTGCAGAGATGTTTTATTCCCTTGGTATTTATTTTGTATGTGGTGTGTCATTTCTAACCCAACTTGTGTGATCGTGTTCTATCAGTCAATACATTTGGTTATTATTGCAATGGTCGTTATAGTCCACCTTCAGACATCGTATTGAATGGGTTCTTGAATCTTTGGGCGAGACAGTTGCCGACTGCAGATGAGATTTATTAGTGATAAACATTTTTAAGGGTTTAGTTATAATGTTCGCAAAGCCCATCTTATCAATATCATAGAAATCATTATTATAGAAAGTACTATACGGACTTTCCAGTATTTGCATGAAACATTTTCTCGGGCGACTTCTTACGTGCTCTTGCAACTTTTGTAGCCTTCCGAAAATACTCGAGGGGATTGTAAAAAACTCCCATGGCTTAATTTAGTGCTCCTTAATAAGAGAATATCACTATACTTGAGTTTAACTTAAAAAATAGCTCCGCAGTTTACTTTCAAATTAATTGTGTGGAATAATCTTTAAGTGCACATCCGGATGAAAGGACTTTTTATATTTCTACCGTTTCCAACATCGTACAGGAAAATAAAATTGCTTATAGTCTGGCTAGGAGAACAGGTTAAAACAAATACAAGTGATCCTGATGATAGCTCACCTTTGCAATTTCAAAATTACACCTTGCAGGATGAAGAGAGTTTCTATGTTTCTGAGTTCTCAGAAAATTTACATTCTCATCATACTTCACTCTCTAATAATAAAAAGTCATTTACTATAGAAATCTTTTGGTAAAAGTCTATGGTGTTTGCAAAGCAATCATTTTCGGAAAAACCTTCCTTTCCCTTAGGCGTTACTCTAAAAATGTACTCTAAAATATTACACAATTATACATAAAAATCTCTAAATATAACTGCAGAATAAAATAGTTTTAAGGTCAGATAGATTTATTTTTGTCTGAAATAGAATTTAATACTACTACAAAAAATTGACAAAACATTCACCTCTGTATGCCACATTAATAATAATAATAATACACAATTATGTGTATTTACTGGCATTATTTAAAAAAATAAATAACTTTTTACTGCAACAGTTAAAAAAGGAAACTAGGAAACATTTTATATCCAAACTTGAATAATTAAAATACGAAGAGGAATATATGAATCTAAAGTATGGACTATGCAAGGTTATTTATTTCTTGTTCATAAATTAAATTATAAAGTAAAAAAGATAAACAAGACTAAAACGAGTGGGTGGTTTGCTGTTTCTGTCTACTTCCTATAACTAGCAATATCTAAGAAACTTACAAGTGGAAGTATAAAGAATAATAGTCTAATCATTAATTGCTTCTTCAGAGTGCCCATAATATTTAAGATCCTTATTTATGCAACACGTTATATTAGAGATAGTTGTAGGAAGTAGGAAGTGTTTGACTTTGTTATTTTGCCTTAGCTTTTGGTTTGTTTTTGGAATTCTAGTTTACTTTCTTTGACTCTAATCCCATCCCATCAGAACGCAACGGATTATAATATTTTGTTTGTTTTTCGTGGAGTCTAAATATGCCGACAGTAGGCTTCTTAAGTAAACATCCCTTATGCCTACATAAAATCCGTGTAGTATTTGTTGCTTGGATTGTGCAGTGCCTCTGTATAAGCAATAGCTTTATGGATGGAAAAGTTTAGGATGGGCCGAGGTTTTGTCTTAAATTTTCTGTTCAGTCTAAATTTGCACGTGTGCCTTTTAGTACAAAAGAAATATTTACAGAATTACTGCAATCCCTTCTGGATAAATTTTTGCAAAAAATAATACAGTTTTATTTTATTTACTTTGTTCTACTGGTATATTACAATTGTTAGTATATTTCCCTTTGCGCCTAATATACCTGTACATAATTTATTAATATGCGCCATTAATATTTATTTCGGTGGTAATTTGCATGTTCGGTGGCTGAGGGAACGTGAAAATGGTTTTCTCGATTGGGAGCACCAGCGATTGCTTAGAATTTTAGGAGAATAGTGTAATATTTGGGAGTACATGAAAGTAGGACTTGGTTCTGATGGGAATAGAATGGAAAGTGTCTGGGTATTGTGACGTATTCATTCATCCGGCATAAATTGAAAAAGGTTTGTGAGAATTTCCCATGAAGTTTGTGGATTTCTCATGGAAGGGATAGATCAGATTTGCAGTTTCGTCTAACAATAAAAGACACGGCTCTATTCGGCTGTCCTGGTAGGTGAAAGCTGTTGTCTGTTGTCAATGAAGAGGAGAAATGGATGCCTGACAGAACGACACAGTGTATTAGAACTCATAAAACTTTTACTGCCGTCCCTGTACACTCTCCCACTGCAAACTCCATTCAGTGACACCGTGATACATTTCTTTACTTTGCATGACACTCCACTATACTCCCTCACTACACTACACTCACATTCAACTGCAAATAACAGTAACTTTTCCTCTCCCGTGTCATTGCATCACTTTCCCCGCGTACGCCACTCTCCTCCTCCAATCAAACCCCGCTTTTATTTATCAAAACTTTCCTTAAAACATTCCCAGCTAATATTTCCCTAAACTTTCATAGCGCCTCCATCCACCGTGTATGCAGCACCTATACAAATGTATATTTTCACTCCTCACCCAACCCAAGTTTTAAATCTCTGGGTAGGCACTCATGTTATTAACTTTACGTATTGTTTGAACTTTCTAACTTTATTTCCGACAACCTCCACTTTCTCTCTTCTCTCCAACTTCGGAGTCTGTCTCTCTGTCATGTCAAATCAAACGTCACGTAATGGCCAACAGGAACAGATCGGACCAACTCTTTTGTAGCTTTTCTTTCCACTTCACGTCAATTTACTCGGTAATAACCTACTTTCTCATATAATAATCTTCAACGGACTTCTTCAGGTAAATAGCGTCTCAAATAAACTCACAATGCCGAATCTAATACCTCATACCCTTATATCAATCTCTACTATACACTTTTCCAAATACACATTTCCGCTTTTTATTACCCACTTTAAATCATTTACATCTCGTCGCTCGTCGAAACGCACTCGATCACAAAAATTGACTACCATTATTCATGAAATACTTTTCGGATCAAAGCATTTACTGTTGATTGGCACAATAAAATTCTATGAGCAATAAAATCACGCTGGAGAATCCAGAATATTACTTCCATACTTACTTGGAGTAGGCATTTCAAAAAGTGAAACCATTTCTGTTAGAAATTGAAATATTCTCCAATGTCCAATATCAATGATATCTCCAATATCAATCTCCAAGTATAAATAGTTGTAGGATAATGTTGAAATTATTTTCTCTTCATATTAATTAAATGTTACATTAATACATAAATTATATTTCAAACGTATTCATGACATTGTGTAAGCATTCATTATATAATTAAATGGGCAACAAAACAGTAGCATTTCAATAATCTTATAATATCCTGTAAGTATTTTTCTATTTAATTGGGTTTCCATGTGTAGCGGGGGTGTTTGGAACCTACTAGAAGATTCTATTGCACTGCAAGTTCTTTAGTCACTTGTCAAGGGAATCGTGCCTACCGTAACAACCAAAGTCGTTACAATCCTAAGGCGGTTTTGTACTCAGGGTTTTGTTGTTCTTCCGTTTTGCATGAAATTCAAGTCGGCTATATAAGGACCAGATTTTCCGACTACAGATAAATTTCCATTAATACAATTTGAAGATTGAATAAGATATTTGAAGGAAATATGTATATTTACAGGAAATACGCACTGTACAAGCTGAGAAGGAAAACATAATTTTGATATTATGTTTCGCTTTCGATTTAAACGGCATAACAGTTCTTAATGATTAGGTACAACAAGTCATGTTAATATTTTGGAGCTACGAATAGTGAGAATAGTGTGGGTGCATGCAAATTATATGGACCGTTACATATACGTTTTATGTGTAGAGATAGAAGATAGTAATTATAGTCATTCGGTATCATATTTCAATATTTCTTGTACAGAGAGACAGAGTCTTGAGTGAAACTGAATAGATGTGCAACTAAGACAGTGGAGAAACAAGAAGAGCAAAACACAATAAATAATTGAGAGATTCTACAATTTATGAAACTAAGAGAGCTGACGAAGACATTCATTTCATGATAATTATAATGAGACAATTTCTAGGAAATAAGACTTAATCGGCAAGATCTCCTTACTTTATTGCCAAGAAATGGCGTTCTTTAGTTTTCAGGAGAAATTTAAATGAAGAAACAGGGTTGTGAGTAACCTAAATGAGTTGAAATATTCGACCCTTTAGTACGACCCTAAGGATTACCCCTAAATTCAAAATCAGAACAACAATTTCACATGTAACACGAAATTATGTATCTGATACACAAATATGATTGATTCGTTATAATTTTATTTTGCTCATTGATTTTAGACTAAAAGTGAAATTGAAACTTTTGTATTACAAATTCTACTTTTACGTTTTGTAGAATTTTGTTTTCCCAAACTTGAAAATATTTTTCTGATGAAACCACCCATGCTAAAGTCGAGAATATATGTCTTCACATATTATATTCTTGTTAAGCTTCTTACATGAAAGTAAATTTAAGGAATCGTGCAAATGCAAAATTATTCCTCGAAATATGCTAGGTAATTGAAAATAGCGATAGCTAGATTTATTTAGTAAGTGGCCTGTCTTTGAGAATAAGCCTGAGCTTCAAAATATTTAAAATAAAACTAAAATACAAGCCGCGGGTTGTAGCCGCAACTTTAAGTTTGTTGAAATATGGCAGGACGGCTCTAGATATCTTCAAAACATTTTTTTTCCAAAATTGGACTATCTGAAATAATTTTTTATTAATTCTTCCAGTAGTATTATATATTTATATGACTAGTACAATCTGGCTTGGGTGCCGCAACCAGCCTGGTGCCCCACTGTTCCGTTGACACATACTTAACATTACCTACGTAAATAGAACTGTTGGAAAGGAAAAGTGAAACTAAAAGTAAAGTAGAGAATTGTGAGAGTAAAAACGGAAATAAAGTTTAAGAAATACGAGTTTGTTCTGTTCTGCTGGTATGGCTTCTCTACAGCGACTGTCAAAATGTGTCTATATAGCTGGAAAAGTACAGACGACTTCATTGTTTCATTTCACGCAACTTTGTCTCTTTTTGAATGTCAGTTTTGCGCGCGGCATTCTCTGGCAGCCGTCCGTCCGTGTAAATTCCATTGTACGAAGCCTAAGTACGACATTGACGCATTAGTATGCATCTTTGCCCTTGTTTCTTTTTCCAGACAGTTTCACGCCCATTTTCCCACAGTTTCCTCCCAGAGCAACCTGCACTTTATTCTCCGTATTTACTTTCATGAACTGTTCCAGATCTAATGTGCTTTTCTCTGATAGATAATCAAGTCGAAATTTATATGCATTTCTCTATAACTCGGCTAGCCTACGAATCAATGCATAATACTGGTCAAGGCAAGGCTAGCCACGTATCATTCGTTTCACTGCCTTTATCAGATTACGCAAATTAAAATGGAAACCAAATTAAACATTTTACCTTCCACAGACAGCCTCCCTTCAATATCTGTACCTCCTGAACTCAAATGCACAATCATATGGTTACGTAATGCAGTAAATATCATTTTACTCTGTAAAATGAATATAATGTCATTTTCAACACACCATTTCCAGAAACCAAGGAAATTATCAATAACGTAAGCTTGGGTCCACATTGATATTCATTTTCCTATGGGATTTTTATGCATTACTTGTTACACAACCTGATGTATAGACGGACCTATTATTTTTATAACCGCTATTATTACTGATGGATAGTTCTAAAATATTCTAACAATCCAATTGTTAAATATGCAAAAACGCAATACAGTATTCACTTACTTTATTTCCAGTGGGGCATATTGAACTATTTAGTATTACTCAAAACTTTCGTCGTCTTGAGTAACACTGCACTACTGACGCCTAGAGGGTGAGGGGCTATGAAGGCCAAAGCGCGAGAAAAAATTCACATTTGTAGGCAAAACTACTTTGTGTAACGGCATAATATCAGTTCTGTCGAGCGTAAGTTTTTGCATAACTTTCTCGCAGAAGACATGGAGAATAGCTTGCGATTTCATTTTCGTAAGTAAAACTAGTGCACCAATCAGTAAATACAGATAGACAGTTCAAGCAACCAATTTGCAAGCCGGATGCCAATTAAAATCTAAAAATTTTAACCACAGTAACAGGGAATGGTTACAGGCTTTGGTAGAGTAGAAGGGGATAATATGTAAAATGGCAGATTTTCTGATTCTGATACATGACGTTCTTTTGTTTGCAAAGATCTTGTGTCCTATTTATTTGAGAAAGTCTTCCCAACTCCTCCACCTCTTCATATTTACCATGCTATTATTAACACAATTAAGAATATTATGTTTGAGTAGTTAGTTATTATTGTATGATTTGTACTATTGATGACAGAGCCTAAACGGCATATTAATACCAGTAATATCAAAAATGCCAGAATAAATAATCCACAAGGAAAAAGGTCGAGACTTTAAATTATTTTTATAGAGCACGTTTATAGATTCTTAAAATATTAATTTTTTGGGGGACAAAAGCCTTGAAATCATTCCTCTTATGCTCATTTTATTGTGTAGATCTGTTAATATTTAAAATTTGTCGTTGTTAGTGATTGTGATGTAAAAAATGCCGAGTAAATGGAATTGTTTATAAAAAATCGTTAAGGAAAGAATTCATTGTGCAGTAGGATCCGAAGGGATTCTGATGAAGTGAATTTGCCTGTGGCGCAATAAATATTCTCTTTGACGATATCCTTTCTTTTATTTACTGAGCATAGGTCGATGTGTACGTGTAGGTAGTGAAGTAATAAATTCAAACTGGTTCAAGAATTGAATACTGAAGAGTTAGGTGGAAAAACTACTCCCACAAATGAGAGCACTTCTTGGGTATTGTGTACCGCAAACATAAAGAGTAATTTCAGGGATCACGAATTCTCGTTAATTTCAAATATCATAAAGTAAGCAACCGTTTTATTGGAACCACTACTGCAAACCGCCAAGTATACCAACACGTTACTATACATTAGCAAACGTTAGTCCAAATAATAGCACATTTTTCGTTTGCATATCTGCCTTTATTTATTAGGATTTTCTGCTTCTGTCCAATTCTAATTCTTCTGGGAGGGATGCAAATGACAATGAAATTCCCATTTCTGATTTACTAGAAAATGAATAATTCTGTTGCCAATTTCTTTGGAAGTTCTGTCTTATCTCTTGTTATGTTTTAATCTTCAGTGCTACAGAAACGTACGAATGTTTTACAAGAATATTTTCGTGATAAGTAAATAATCTGCAAAGGTGCATGTTTGAATTATATTATAAGCAGTAGATTAAATGAATCCTTATTTCCTGTAAATTTAGTTCCACGTATTAGCATTAAAAATCCAATTCTAAAAGCCTCATGTACTCATTTCCTATTGTGTTGGATATATGCTTCCTGCTGCGAATCACAAATAGATTCACAGATGAAATGCAAATCCTTAGAAGTGTTTGAAGCTTTTATCCAAAACAACATGACTCTCGAGGCGAAGAAATTTTATTGATTTCTTGTAACACAAATCCAGATTAACTTGGTACCGATGTATTTAGAAAGAAAATAATGCATGCGGTGAGAAAGACGTATACTATTATGTATACATTGTACATACATGATTCATGCACTTTTAAAATATCTATCCAACACATTATTAGAATGCCCTCAAAATGTATTTCATTTGGAAAAGAAGCCTAGGGTTTCAGTATATAAATCCAGTATGTACTTCAGAAATAATGTAATCATTTTGCATCTAGGTCATACGTGTTATAAAAAATCTTATTCGAAAACAGGAGACTTTATGTGCTTAGAATTGTTTTCGAATAACGCTTTAATTGTTAATTGTTTCCTTGTTCTTCACGAAATACGTCCACAAAAAGTATAAACATGGCTTTGCCACTTAACTAAATGGAAACTTTGGCGCAAAAAATTAACTTGCAAACTGCAAAATAGACATTTTTAATACCAGCAGCAGTGCAAGGACATAAATGACAACTGGAGAATAGTATTACATTTAAAAATTGCTTTTCTAAGGAAAAGTACGACTTTAAGTAGAGTAAAAAATATAAGTAGATTTAACAGTTTATATGAATACTTATCTAGGTACTATTTAGTAATATTTAAATAAGACCTGCTCTACCGTAAAGGCGAAAAAATGTGAAAAAGTAATAGTTTTCAATAGAGCCTACCTATTCCCTTAGTGGGTCAATGTTGATGAATAGTACCAGCGATGAATATTCACAAACAGGGATAATTAATATCAAAGGAAAAAGGAAACCCAATTAATTAAAACTAATAAAGGCATTTATTAATGCTAAGTTTCAATTAAATCCTTACGGAAATTACTTTGACTTAATAAAAAGACAAATTTCACCTATTTTACCATATAAAGCAGAATATTGCCTATTGTTAAGTAAATATAGCTCAGTTTACTTACTCCACTAATACTGCATATTTAGCACATTTGCTTTATTACAGTTTACAAAGAATTTTACTCAGAGACACCATGACCTTCACAAATATATTTACCAGAATACCACAAATGGAATTTTTACGGCAGTTGTGCTCAGTTTTCTTTATAAGTAGAAGTCATGGAAGGAAGCTTTGAAGTTTTAAGTGGAAATTCCTCGGAAGTGCTTGTCGGTAATCTCTACTTGTGTCTACTTTGACTTGTGTTTGCTTATAGAAGAGACAGGACAAACGTTCTCTGTCAGACTTGAACAGAATGGAGTGGAGGAAACTGAAACACAGAACAAACAGTTTTTCCCCGATGACAAAACGGAAGTGCTGAAGAGGTTCACAATTTGTGAATCACAAAACTAATTGGTCTACACTTTAACATATGGTAATATCCTCACACTGTGCCTAAATAAACATGAAGAATCCAACAGAGGAAATTTCGGCTCATGGTCTTTCAGTAGGATGCTAATTGTTGACAACATCTGTAGCATGCGTTATGCAAATAAATAAAAAGAGGACTTATTAAGTCCTCTTTTGAATTCATGTTTGCCATTCTGGAGTATGTATACCATTAATTACTCGGCGTATAGCGAAATATAAGCAAATCTGTTACCATCAATGTAGAAACAGCATTAATTGAATTTTACACAGGCCAAAACATATCAGAACACTCCTAATCCTACTAATAGTCGTAGAGAATTCTCATAATTATTATATCACAGCTTTACTCTGTGACCTATCTATAAAGAATATTTTACATTTTGACAGGGTATTTTGATGCCACGCGATTTTAGTTACATTTGGTTGGAGAAAGATACTTTTGAATAGTATAAAATAGTTCTCCACAGGAAATAGTAAAAAAAGGCGATTTCTTCGGAGTCTTTCAGGTAAATTGTTGCATAAATTACTTTTGGTGAGATAAGGTTGTCTCGTTTCAACCACATCCAAATCTCTTTACTTCCTCACTGTTTCAACAAATAAATTGCTAAGCTATAAATGTAAACTGTAAGAAATTATAGAAGATTCCATTTAATATGATTTGTCTGCTGTTGAAAGGAATTCAAGCTAAATGCAAAGTCCAAAATGAACATTGTAACGACAACGGGAAAAGACACAGGACATTTTTACAGCAAACATAATTAGCATTCAGTTCCAAAATAGGTCAAAATTATTGAAGAATTCATTTTCCATTGTCTTTTATTTAAAATTGCGTCTACTGCAAGTTAAGCTTTCTTTCTACGCCAATTTGACATGTTTTGCTTAGAGAATACAGTAAATTGCATTTATATAATTTCTCTGTGGAGGAAGGTTCAATTTATTTACACCACTTATTCTCTATTTGATGACTGTTTCAAAAATCCTTCCTTGTAATATAAAACAGTGTTGTATAAATCTTACGCAAGTTTTATTAATTTTTAATATTTTCATTTTACATACGTAATACTTTGTCGCTTATTGCATCACTATTTTCACATTGAAAACCAATTTATGAAGCAAAGTGCATTATTTAATGAATTGAATGCCATAATTTCTTAGAACTAAGTAGAGTGCGGCATCTGGAATGAAGGAAAAGTAGAATTAAATAAAAAACTGACTTTCTGACGATGCACTTGAGATGAAATGGAAAAATGTATCTATATCAATGTAATATCAGCGGTTCTCCTTTCTTTTGCAATTAATTCTTTTTTTGTCTCTTCTTTGATTTTTCGTACAGCACTGCAAATCGGGAGTATTTACTAATAGAAAACCTAGATTTGTTTGAAGATACGCTTACGCTTCCATTTACGTACATTTTTGCATTTGAATATTGCATACATTTATTGTATTACCATCGTAGTATTATTAGTGCTTTATCTGGGGAATACTTAAGCGCTGTATAGGATTTTTAGGATTTGGAAATTTCTTTGCCACATTAATTTCATTCATTACTGGGGCCTATGACTAGTCAAATAAACGAAAATCCATTAACGAAGGTTATGATTCCAAAGCAAACTCCCTGCTTTTAATACAGAAAAGTTATGCCTTGAAAACTAGTACTATATGTGCATGTTTTTGTATTGAGTTTGATATGCACCAATTTTGAAATGCATAAAACGGAATGATATCTTTGTGCAAATATGGGAAATGCTTGTATCCTATTGATAAATATGTAAAGAGAAGTTTGAATTTTTTGCAGAGTTGTATAAATCCATTTTTCGGGACTGAATTTTGTGCACCTAGCATTGTAATTCCTAGAATTACTCTGTAGACGAATGGAAGTTTGCGTCACAAGAGTTTTGTGAATTGTTTATCTTATTTAGAAAAGGATATCACATTGCAATGGCATAAGTATTGGCAAATCGAATTTCAATTCTCTAATAAGGTAACACAATCTGACTTAAAGTGCTTGTAGTGTACATATGTAAATATAGTATTATTCCACGCACGTAAAGCAAACTGCAAAATATATTCCCGCAGATCAATAATAGTAAAACTTCGTATTCGAATGTGGCAAGCATGTGCCCACGCATAATATATATCCCTAGTTGCTGCGAACGCTGAAAACACAAGTAATCTGTAGGTAGGCAATTGTTCTGACGGTGCATTTTATTCCGAGTCGATTCAGAGTGGTGGAGAATCAAAGGAATAAATACTGAAGCAGTATTTACCTACGCCGTGCAATAAATGTAAATGATTAAGGTATTCCGCAGAAGGTTTGTCTTGGCTGCGCGACTTATAACATAACGTACAAAGAAAAATAAACCGGTGTGCAAAACGACGTAAGTATGTAGCGGAGATAATCAGTTGATCATCGGTTGATCATTGGTTGATCATCGTTTGATCATTGGGCATGAATGGATTAACGAGATCTCTATTACAGCACTAGGAAATTCGACCAAGCGCAATCAAATGGAGGGAGTAACTATGACTCCATTAAGGTAGATAAATGCTTCGTCATCTATTTAGTGACGCGCATGAATGGATTAACGAAATTTCAACTCCATGGACTGTATTTCAGGAACCCATTGACCGATTGACCCCATCTTCTAATTTGACCTTCCATTGAATCTTATCTAGAGTGACTAAGTTTGAAGTCATTATCTCAATGCGTTCTCCAACCTGTAGGCTTGTCTCAAAGATTAAGCCATGCAATACATGTAGTTGTAGGGTCTATATTTGGGACTGTATTTCTGGAATCCATTGACCGATTGACCCCATCTTCTAGCTTTAGCTCCCATTGGACCTCATCTTTATGTGCTCTAAGTGTGAACTCATTGTGTCAATGCGTTCTCGAGTTATAGAGGATACAGACAGAGAGGCAGACAAACAGAGCGTTAACATAATGTAGCTCCGCTACATAATAAGCGTTGGATATCCGTAACAATATGCAAGATTTAGAACTGCCGAGAAAGATACTTTTGAATGAAGTCGTGGCTTTTCTTAGATGGAGTGGAATGCACTTATGTTGAGATATGAGACAAGAAAATGGTCTGCCGATCCAATTTGTTCCTCCCAAATTGAACTAATGTAGAAAAGGAAGGGGAAGTCTCTACTTGTCATCCCATTCTCAAACTTCTAGTCCAATTTGGCTCACTCCCATCCACATACACTTCCCTTCCCTTAAAAAACCATCTCTATATCATACTTCACACTATCCTTCCCTTCTTCAATTAATATTCCACTGCAATTCTAATTTTTTCATTTCAACTAATCCTTCTCACTAACTTATCGAGCGCTTGGTTACATTTTCGGTAATTGCGGTGAGGACCGAACCATATTTCAAAATATTCTATTTTCGGATGCAACATTAGTTTGTCAGTTTACGTGTATAATTAAAACTCCAGTCCAGTTTATCTGATTTTCAACTAATTTATAAATATTGTGTTCCGCACACCAAAAACAGGACAATATTAGTTAAAACTGCAAAAGACACATAATATAAAGTAATTTTGCTCTTTACAACGAAATAACTGAAAATATTATAAAAAATCCTGTAGCCTTACAAAGTACTTATTTGTGAAGATATCAAAGTAAAAGAAATGGAAAAGTCCAGTGCAGTAGAAATGCTTCTTTCTTATTCTCACCTTTATCTGGCCTGGCCTGGTGTTGAATTGACTTGACATAGCACTGACAGGGCTTTAGACTGTGCACACAAGAAGTCTGCATGAGTATGTAGATATCTTGCATACCATAAGACTACATGTCAGTCTGTTAACATGTTCCTGCATCTCCAAACATAAATCACACGCTCTCACTACTTCCACTTCATATTGACGTACATTTAACTGCCCGCTTACACTTAAAGAGACAAAATGGCGGCTTTCTAGTTTTGGAGAGCGGTAGTATTGAATAGACCAACGGCATAGGGATATTCCATACTACCGCTCTCGAAAAATAGGAGGCCGCCATTTTGTCTCTTTAAGTGTAAGCGGGCCGTTACCATCCCTGATTGCATTCCAGTTGGTCTCCATCTCAATGGGACGTAAGTGTGAGTTTTAAATGTTTCATTCCAATAGCACTCTTCGTCAAGTCTAAACTACATCTATACAGAAAATACAGAGATAGCAGATTTTCGCTACCCTGATTTCTTTTTAGCAACCACTTCTAAGCAGTTGTGTGTTTGAGTCAGGGTTTGCTTTGAAACATGATAATATTATGTCTGTCCTCCACATCTCATCTCACCCAACCCACCTACTAAGAATCCAAAGAGCTGAGTAAAGAGACCCCGAGTGCACACAGAACAAGGAGAAAGCAAAGAAAACATGACGAAAGTCAGTTCATTTCGTATGTGCTACTTTGCAGTATGTAATGCATGTCTGTCAATATTAAAGAAAGATCCAGATACAAAACGGCATAACAGCAGAATTTCATTGTATCCCTAATGGGAATATCCTTTCTTCGTGTAAGCATCCAGTGCCCTGTCTTTAGCGCCTGCAAATGTACACCTACACTTATTTCCCTCTCTTCTCCATCAATGCATTGCTCGCTTGATGACTTGGCTCTATTGTCACGAATTTTGTCTCTCTAGTGTATGTAGGTATCTGGCCTGCGTAATTAATTATGCTATATTGTACTTCTGCAGAGTGTCCTCCATGAATACCTACTTATTAATTACTTAGCAAACTATTCAAATATTTAAGAACTACTTATAGAAATTCTACTCTGAGCTGAGTAGCTCTTTTACTTAGGTATACACGAACTTACGTACCAAAATATGCATTTAATAAAACAGTATGAATCAAGTCGGTTTCAACACGTGAAGATGAAGAGTAATGTCCCCTCATGATAAATCACAGCTTCACAAATGACTGTAGAATTTCTATATTAGGGTCCACCTTCAAATGTGGCTACCTATAAAATAAAATTTGCCATATTGGAAAATAAAATGTGGAGAATTTAATACGTTATTTAGAAAATAATATTCTTTTAGGCAATAATGTTTTATTTGTGTGACGATGAGTAAGACTTGCAAAATGATTTTAGTGTTAATTGCACGCATCCGATTATTGAATGCATAGAGAAGGTATTTCCAAGTGCTTTTTGAGAAAATTGTGTAGCCATTGTGAAACTTTTGGGTTTTAGTATTGTTAAATAGATTATAAAAGTTTTCTGAGCTAGTATAATGTTTATGTCATTGAAAAGGAATGTTTATAAACAATGAGATGTTGAAGACCTGTGAGATACTTGCTTAGAGATTAATATTTTCTAGAATAGTTTTTATTGTTTTTAGTTTTGATTAAAAAATTCCAGATGGTGTCTAGAGTTTGGTGTCCTTGGTAAGTAACTGCGTATTTGTAGTCGGTTGACATTCAGGGACTTTGTAAAAAGTGAAATTCCTTTAGACGACCGTTAGGATTATCGGTAAGCCAATTGATGCAATGTAGGGACCGGAGGGACAGAGACATGTAGGTAAGGTAAACTAATGGAGGGAATGGGAAGAGTGTTTATAAGAAAGTAGGGATCTAGGTTGGTGTGGGAATGCGTGTGGGTGAATTGGAGTTGCGGAGAGCGCAAAGTGATAATAATGTAAGAGCAGACAAGGGAAATATGAAATATCATCAATCGGACAATTTCCGAAGAATTTTGGTGTCCTTTTGGTGCGGTGTCGTCCCGTGTCGTTGGTCGACCGTGCAGAATGGAGAATGACATTGAATTTGGTGGCTCCGCAAAGAGATCAATCATTCACAGAGACCTCGTCTAAATTAACTTAACGGCCGCGGGAGTGAAAGGCAGAGTCCCGCTCAATGACTTTGTCTTTCATCATTCGCTACATCCACGATGTATACATTTCTTCGGTCATAGCACACTCTTAAGAACGAATCTCTGCTCACCATTTCTCTCTCAATCTCATTTCGGAGACTATTTCCAAAAATCTGCTGTACAAGTTCCGTCTTATATTCCGGGATTAGTACAGATATCCTTCTTGGCATCATCTGTGGACACGACTTGGCTTTCCTGCTCTTCCCTCTCCTCGAATCACAATAGTGTTAACACACGCTAGCCATGAATACGCTTTTTGGCATCCAATCCATCCCACACTCCTTAAACACACCAATATGGCTTCGCAACATTTCTTAGCAATATCATCCGTGTATACCAATTACAAATTATTTTCTCTTACAAATTCATAACTAAGACGTCTCGCTTTCAAAAAGTCCGAATTAGCAACGAAAAATTATATTTTCTGTTCATGCTTGTAGTAGTAATTAGTTTTGTCCTTTATTATCAATACTCGGAAATATTCACACACCAAAACAGACATACCTACTTAAATGCTCTTCGAAAACTGCATCTTTAAAGGAAGCTGGATCCTAATAATCTTCATCATAAGATGACATGACAGTGATAAGTGATATATCTCCCATATTCCTTTTTGTTCTGTCTATAAGCATCCAAACCCTTTTACTAGATGTGGAGAAAGTTAAACCGAGGGAGGAAACATGTTCCATGCCTTTATACTCATTATAGTATCACTGTTTCGAAAAAAGTTATTTGATTTGCCTTTTGACTAACGCATCCCAAAAGTGCACACCCGAAGGAAACACAGGCCGCAGGTTCAATCTCTAATATAGGTACGCAATATTTCTCAGTCTTTGAAAAATGACTTTTTGCTACTAAAACTCTAGAGTCTAGTTATTTGCATCACTTCTTTCGAGTATGTTGGTAGTGGCATCGTGGGATGCATTTCAGCTTAAGAGGCCAAACGGCCCTTTTCAAAAATTGATTTATGTATAAATACTCAAAAAGCTTTGCATAGAATCCAAACTTTAGATCTTGCTGCAAAGTTCAATGCAACTTCAATAGACACGCTTTCTCAACAGCATTCTGTATCATTGGTATTCTGGTAACCAAACAAATACTGTTTATCTATATGAAGTCATTATTATTTATTTAGACACCTAAGGTATTAATTACTCCTTTAATTAACTACCTAAGGTATTAATTTATCCAGGCGCCTGGATTTGCGAGAAATTTTATACCTTCATTAACTCTTTAATATTAAAATTACCTTTAGCATACTTTTCTTAGAAATAGGGAGTTGGTATTGAGTTTGCCATTTTTTAAATGGAAAACTATTCTGTAACTACGATTTTTCATAAACATACAGAAATGTTTTCATCATTGAGTTAGACGCAATATTTATTTAATAATCGCGAGATTCTCATGAGACGGTTGTCTCCGTTCGTCCTTCTTTCCGTCGCTTGAATTTTTTGCCGTGGATCTTCTAGGGGCTGAATATTGGTTCTTGTTCAAAAAATTGGGCCAATCAGTTATACCGTTATGACTTTTGCTCTAGTATATCCAATGCGCTCAATGCTATTCACTGATGAAATATTTTTGTTGCTTTGTTTCATTCTACCACCCATTACTGATTTGAAATATTACGCTTACTGATAGGATTTTAATTTAAACATGGTGTAGTAACGGGTTTATTTATATTTACTCGGTGTGCTCGTGAATTAGTAGGGCAAGGATGAGGAAATGGTTTATCTGCAAATGTGCTATACCGATAAATTCCTTCATTGACTGGAGAGTGTGTGCGGACTACAGACTATGTGGGTTACATTTCATGTTGCATGTCATGCCAGCCATCCTATCATTTTTTGGCCCCAAACTCAGAACTAACCGTGCGAAACGGTCTAAAAGTGAGTTCTTCTCATCCTGAGGTTTTTCAATCCACGCTTCGCTGCATGCTCTTTGCTGCTTTTACGGGACTAACGTAAACTGGACATGAAAAGAACGGCATTATCTATGGACACAGTCTACTGCCGACTAGAACTACAGTGATGGCCTTAAGTCGCGCAACATAGGACAGAAGACTACAGTTTGCAACAATGTAAATAATCA
Organism: Yoshiicerus persimilis; assembly: GCA_020352615.2. Classification (NCBI taxonomy): domain Eukaryota; kingdom Metazoa; phylum Arthropoda; class Collembola; order Entomobryomorpha; family Tomoceridae; genus Yoshiicerus; species Yoshiicerus persimilis. Next base: position 44,579,325 of record CM060170.1, read on the forward strand.
GCTCCAATCTTTACCCGCTCAATTAAGTGTATATTGAGGTTGCTTCTTTATATTGTCGCACACTTTAGTCTGCTTCTCCTATGGTGCGTGACTTAGGGCCAGCACTGTATAGTAGATCAGTTAGCAGTCCTCTCACTCTCTCTTTCCATTCCACCCTGCCCTGTCGTCCTCAAATGTTCAAATACTAAATTGAGTTTCTTTTCTCACTCTATTCCATTGAACGCTGCTTTTTCTAATACACATATTATTCATACCTAACACTGCATAGACAGTCTTTACATTTCAAAAGCCTACCTTCGGAAATCAAAAATCAAAAAATCAATTAACAGGTTATTTCCCTACTATTTCTGTACTACACAGCCATGACGTATAAAATGAAAGTTTCAGTTCCTACTGGTCTGGGCAAATTCAGATACAAAGAAACAAATTAATGTTTTACATTAATAATCATTGTGTATTGTATGATTGAAAATCCAATGTTGTAAATCCCATTGTAAACTGCAAAAATTCCTCTAGTGTTATCTTCCATGCGCATTTTGTGATGTATTACAATTCTAAAGTTTCCCGTTACCGGCACACTGGGATTCGATTCGATGAATTGTCTTTGATGAATATGTTACAGCTAGTGTAGGCTAATGTAGACTATAGGATGGTATCTAGTTAGTATAATATTATCTCAGTAAATTTTAGCTAGTATGACTTATTTAGACACTATACGATGTTCTACCATACACCTATGCTAGATAGTATCGGATATTTACCACCAATATTGGCTAACACCATTGAATATAACCAATTACTAATTTTTCGTTACCATTAATAGCTGAATTTTAGTTCTGCTAAGCTATTATGTATTCAGTGTATTTGTTACAGCTAGTAAAGGCTGTTGGGGAATATAGGATAGTTTTGGACTATGTCAACCAATAATGGTCGTTAATATCCAATATTATCCAGTGTACTTGTATGGTAATTAGAAAACATTGTTTAGTTAGCTAAAACTTACTTGGATAATATTATATTGACTAGCTAATATTCATATTAGCTAAAACTTATTGGGTAATAGTAATATTATAACGAATAGATGCTATCCTGTAGTACCCAAAAGCCTTTACTAGCTGTAACAAATACACTGAATACATGATGCTTTGGGTAAATAAATGCCTCTAGGCATTTGGCAGCTCTATTACACTCCCAGAACCTAATGTTTCCATTTGTGTTCCTTGGTCTCTTTCATAGAATAATGTGGGCACATTAATACGTGGTAATTTTGAGTAGCCCAAATTAGGACACCAATCAATGCTGAATTATCGTATTGTTCAGCTTAACTTGAAAGCCTTACTTTAGTTTGTTCCTTCGAAAGCGAAAGTCAGGAGAAAAGGAATTGTTGAAAATATTGATGTAGCATCCTTATAGAATATTGTTAATAAATACGAAAGACCCACACGGGAACCACAATAATTTATTGTTATTTTGCAATGGAAATTTGCATTTCGTGTTATATTCAATTTACCTACTTTTGAAAGATGCACAGCAAAATATTGATTGAAACTTACTTAAAATAGACTTAAAATGCAGCATTAGTCGAAATATTGAAAATTTTAGTTCGATATTATGTATAATGACATATTTTGTAATGATGTGACTAAAATGGTTTTTGCATGCGAAAGTGAGAATGGTAACCGTAGGCATAAGTGCAGAATTCCTTAACGTTTTTGTGGATTGACTTCTGGGCGTAAACAATAACACTGTGAGTCATGATTTATGCTGTCATTGACAAATACATGTGTATTTGCGTTGTACAATATTTATTCTTATTCTCAGTTTGATTTTTCTTTTATTCGCAACTTCGGAGCTGTTGAATAGATTTTGCCCAATTCCTTGTGTTGGGTATGTTGTGATGGGAGTCCAATTTTCTCTTTGTATATGAATGTATTCCTTTCTTGGCAAAAAAAGTTGCCTGGAGCTGCTGTTCTGTTTTTTCCATTTCTCACTCAATCATTCAGTTCCATTCACCGAGAGATAAAGGCGCATAAAGAAAAGACTAGCAGAAAGTGAAGAAGGATTCTTTGTTAGCATTTGACTTGCGTTGCCTCCGTCGGTTATGTAATTCCCGCTACTGCCCAAAGGGATTATGTCTCATTCTATTGCTTAGTCGTCCAATCCACTTCAGTCAAATTTATAACTGGAATGAGGACCAAATTATGCTTCTGTTCACCAGTCAACCCTAAGACCAAACACAAAGTACAATCTTATCATTTCAGCCCCTAGCGTACACCCATTTATTATTGTCTTCAGAGTTACTTTCATGAACGCAATAAATGTAAGGTCATGCCAAACCAAAAAATCGCAAAAGTATCCTAAAAGTTTTCCGGCACCATTGTCATTCTCCACCAGGTAACTTTTCATCTCAAAAACCTAAAATACATTTTGTGACAGGTTGAAAAATTGGGTCAAATATATTAAACAAATGACAATTGTTGACTAAAAGTTGGCCACCTTTATTTAATTGGACAGAAAGAGTAATTTGCAATGTAAAAAATTCCAAAACTTGTACAACATATTTCAATGCATCTGAAACATAAACAAGAAATCAAACGAAACGACTTTCCATTGTACATACAATAAGGAATCTCAAAAAACACTGAATAAAAGCAACTCATCAGTGGTCTGGTGTTGTTTAGAAGGAAATGCAAAGCTTCTTCATCTAGGTGCCATTACAGGATTCGGGACTCTAGGTTTTTGAACAAAATCCTACCTATCCATTTAAATAACCATAAGAAGGCATTTACTTCTGGGAAAAGGAAATCGTTAGATGTTAAACATATTATGCAAAGAAAAACTAGGAACGTCGGAATGGGACAATTAAATCTGAAGATATAAATATCCAGCGACACATAATTAGTGTATGATCTATATGGGAAACATACGTCAAAGGAATCCGTTATCCTGAATGTACTGTAAATTAATATTTTGGAGTAGCGAAGAGGTACCACGGAAAACAAGAAGGAAAAATAAGGAGTGCCAAGAACTGTTAGTCAAGGAAACTCAACTCATTCTTATTTCGCTTTCTTTTCCAGAATTCCCTACTTCCACTTTCTGCTTTCACATGAATTTCCCCCATATTATATTAGTTGATGAATGGGAATGTGTACTTCCGTATTTCCATTCATCATTTTGTTAACCTTATGTACACTTGCGCCATTCATTTATTTATTTACTACCGAAAGGAAACCACATCGCTTCAGGCTTCATTTCACTAAGAGTATTTCTCCATTTACATTGTAAATCAGGACATCCATTTAATGCGTCCTCGTGATGCAACAAGAACAATCTGTACCTAATAGGTAGATATTACTGCTAAGCAATAAATTAGCAACAGTTTATTCTTCATGGTATTTCATTTATAAATTTCTCAGACGACAACATTAAATATTTATACTGCGGCATGAGAATTTGCAGTGTACTAAAAACTATGATTAAAATAGATTAATTATAGTTGCAATGGAATAGCGCATTTACGGAATTTAAAATAAAGAATTAGATTAAGCTTTATGTATTATATAATGGTTCGTTCCTGCTACAGTTTCGGTAATTACAGATATTACTAAAATTTGGAATTGGGAATAAACTTGCAATTAATTTTGATGAACTTTATTTATTTATAAGCGCGATTGTAAAGTGCTTGAAATCTTATAAGTGTATATTATGCTTTCAATAAACCCACCTCCAAATATTTTACGCCATTGTTTTTATTTATGCATACACATATTCATGACAAAATACACGGTTATAATATAAGTAATGTCATGCAATAAAGTATTTCCTTTAAAATTTAAACTTTGGGCATAAATCTCAGGATTTGGAGATTGATTGATTTTTTGTCTTGCAGATCCGGATGCCGTGATAACTCCTGCAGGATCCCAAACGTCAGCGACATTAAACAATCCTAGTGGCAAAAATTCTGAAAAGAATGGCGATCCGGACAACAGCTACCCGAATCCGAAAGTTCCACTGACCTTTATATTGAGAGATTGTTCAGACAAAAAGAAGACGAAAGAAATATGTGAGGTGAGTCAGTGAGTCTTGTTTCCCGGGTACGAATGGAACTGGCCATCAGGGGGATGGCATCATATCAGTTGGCACAGCAGGATTCCACTTCCTCCTTACTCAACACCAATAATACAACTTAATAATAAATAACAGCGTGGGTTGCTTTAGTTCTCCATCTCAATTACCAGAAATATGATAGCGCCATTATACCATTATAATTATGGGTTAAACAAATATCCGACATAAAATCTAAAAGTTTTCCCTCCTGTATTATGCCCGATTTTGCATCATAAATAAGACTCGCCACCCTGTTTGGAAATGCATAAAAATGATAGTTAAAACGATTTTGATGCCACAAAGGTCTAGAGTTTATGATATTGGCCCGAATTTAATGAAATTTTCTGAGATGGGCCTAATTAGCGCAAAAATCCCAGTAAATTGGAATAAATAGCATAATACTACATTTCTTTGAAAATTTCATAAAGTAAACTTTGGAGATTTGGTGTACACTGATTCGGTAATAAAACCACTTATGAAATTCCAATATAGGAGGTGAAAGTGAGTACCTGGTAGACGGGCGCAATTAAACTATCTTGGTGTATGCGATGAGGATGCGTGTAATTTTAGTGAAGAATTGACTTTGGATTCCTTGTGGGGACTAGGGCTGTTTGAGACTTTGTCTTTTGAGATTTTGTGGCTTTGGTGTGCGTGTGCAGTTGTGTGATTGTATCTGTGCCTGAGCAAGTTGCATGGAGTCCATTTAGGTCTGAGAATAAATTGAGCAGAAGAGGCACGTCGACAACAGGACTCGTCTGTCTTCCGCTGTAATATATAATGGAATGGGGAAGAGGAGGGCGAGGTTATGCTGGAAATTGAAATGTAATGGCAGAGAAGAGGAGATCTGCAGAGTGCATTGCTTCCAACAATAAGAGAAGAAGAATAGGAAACAGATAAACATTACATGGAGATTTAAATGTAATGTAATGCCCACATTAGGTTCTTCCTTTCTATCCCGCTCACGTAGTTAGGCCCAGATAACCCAGTCCTCTATACCATTACACCGTCTAATGGCGCATCCTAATGTACCTTCTCTATCTCTACAGTGAGGACCAGCTCATATGAACCATAGCACTTACAGTGTGTAAGGAAGTACATGTGTATTTAAATTTCCCGCGTTTGGCTTGACTATTTCCTTGTACACTGTAAGTGCTATGGCTCATCTGAGCTGGTCCTCACTGTATTTCCTACTAGGCGACAACTTCATGGACACTCTAATGCAATCCTCAGCTAGGCGATACTGTCGCCCTAAGCGCAATTGAATTATTTTTCTACCTTACTCACACTCACCATATAACATGCAAAATATTCAAATCACAGCTTTTCTCGTCAACTGAATCTTATTTCCACTCCATTCCACATTTCCATAACATGCACTCGCGCATCTTCTCCTTATTACACTGCACAACTTATTCTTTTAGCTCAACCCATTCGTTATTGCAGACAATGCCACATTAGAAAGCACTCACTGCACTGCACTGACAACTAAACTGTACCAGGCACGGCAGGCAACTATCTTTAATCTACTCTGGTCCTCCTATGCTAATGCAAAATCTCAACATTCAGCTTTTGTAATTAAAACCTTTATTATAGTATTATATCGTTACTACTTTACTTTCCCACGCTCGAATTTAAGTTTTCATAATCTTTCGAATAAATTTTACACTATGCCAATTGACTCCCAAATGCAAAGGGCCTAATAACGATGTCCTTTTATCAAAATTCTATTGCTTAGAATGTAATGACAAAGTAAACAATGTTGCTCCAATAAAACTATTCCGAGTTCAAATAGGTTTGTACAATAGAGACAAATTCAAAAACTGAAAACTAAGAGTGGAAAAGCGTTCCTAGTAAACGGGTTATATTTAATGGGTACTTAAAAGAATTTAGAAAGTCCCTAATATAATTTTAAAAGTCCCTAAAATAATTTAAAAAGTCCCTTAAATAAAATTAATTTGTCCATGATTGTGGTGTCCCTCGGAATAATTTAATTGTTCCCTAAAAAATAATTTAAAAAGTCCCCGTTTTTGCTGAAATTATCCATATATGTAAAGGATCAAAATAATATGTTTTTTATGTTTTAGAACTTATAAAATACAAATTGTCTTAGGCGCTTAGGTCTGAGTGCTTAGAACAAGTTGTAAATACACAATTTGACATGTGGTGTCTGAGCCTTAGAAGGGGCATTAGATTTCCTTGTCAAAAAATACATAAACAGATGATGTTATTGCTTAGTCTAAGAATTGGGTGGTACATTTCATAATATGTAGATAATGTAGATACTCAGTAAACGGCTCAATAAAGCCCAATATCGTTCATTCTCTCCATCCATCTAGGCCGAAAACATATATCTACTAATAATTAAATGGAAAGTAAAAGTAAAAAATATTCTCTAATTTCAGTGATTCGGATTTTTTCTAGCCGAAAAAAATTTCTTTTTTGAAATTATTCTTAGTTACTGTATATATTCTTAGTTACAATTTATGTTATATACCGTAAAATACGAAATAATTTCAGGGGATATTATTTCAAGTGCCATTATGCCTTAAGTTAAGGCTGGGCTAAGGTGACAACAGTGAAAAGCGAATTTATTTTGCAGTTGGGACATTATTATTTCTTTGCAGGAAATGTTTATTATATGAAATATAAATGTAAAAAATATGGGATAATATAGAAATAATCAATGTTAATGATATGAATACAAATCGCTAATATGACACCTAAAAGCTTATGTTATCAATGAAAACTACTGCACAAATACATGTAAACACCTTCCTATACCACATGTACAAATGTACAAATTTAGATTGGACACTATTTTGCACTAAGGAGCCTTATTCCTAAATAGCGTATATTCATTGGTAAACACGAAAGTGTCCCAGGGAGCGACAGTATTCTGACATGCCGATTTATTTTGTATTTTACGGTTTAAAGGAAACTCTAACTCTAACTAAAACAATAACTATTATCATTTTCTAAGACAATACCACTTATATCAATACACTATAAGTTATTAAACATAAAGAAACAAGCATTTTGAGCATTTACATATAGAGATAATCTCAGTGAAAACAGGGACTTTTTAAATTATTTTTTAGGGAACAATTAAATTTTTCCTAGGGACACCACAATAATTGACCCATTAAATATATTTTTAGGGACATTTTAAATTTATTTAGGGACCACTTAATAGGCATCCCTAGTAAACGTTTTTGAGAAATTATTATACTGCGAGTTTATTTCACAGCACCACCTATAGTTTACAATGGATGCATTTTGAAATAACAGTTGGAGGAAAATCCCAAACCCTAACCGAATACCGCTTTAGCCACTATATTTAAATTTTGTAGCCTTTTTCTGGGAAATAGAATTAGAATATGAGAAAGTCGTCCAGGATTTTTGCCTTAAATATGGCATTCTATTAAAATCAGACCTCATTAAATTGGGGTGTGATGTACCTTTTAGGTGTTTGACTTTGACAATTTCCTTCCTTGACGAGTTCACCGTTACGTAATGAGTGTATGAAACGAAATGGATGTCGACATTTGTGCCCAGATTCAGACAATATTCCTGGAATGAGTTATTTACTTATATACCTCTGTTTGAATTTCAACCTATTATAGCAAATGTTGGTGTTTGCCCTCCGTCATTATTACCGTCATAGTAATCATTAGTACAGGGTGTTAGAAAAGGCTAGTATAACATTATGCAGCTCCATCTCAAATGACTTCACTCTGTAGTGTAATGCTTCTTATTGCATTCACTTAAGGTCACGTCATGTACTCAATTTAGCATTGATAAAATTCCCGATTTATATCTTCAATAACTTGAAAAGTAGATAAATAAATGTAAATGCAATACGGGCAAAGTCTCCGTTTCATTGCCTAAAAATTGGCGTATTGAATTTTTAATTTATCGATTACGCTTTGAGTAAAAAGGATTTACATTACTGTATCCTTAACATAAACTTATTTTGAAGATTTTCTTGATTTGCTTTTCATGTTTCAAAATAGTTTTGTGGATTCGGAACAGAAAATGAATTTTGCAAGATTCTTGCTAGTGGGAGGTGTTGCATTTGTTGAGAAAATAATTACTGTTACTTCAACAACACTAAACAAGCTTTAAAGGATTTTTAATGGCCTATATCTGTGGTTTTTGTTGACAGAGAAAAAACTTCAGTGGAATGCACTCGGAAGAATGTTTCTGTCTCTCTGACTTGTGCAACGGAGAAAATGGATCTTTGGGTTTGTGGAATGAGCGCACCGGAGTGTTATGGATATTACCTTTCATTGTTATCGGACTCCCGGCTTTCCTCGTCAATTTCATCAGCGCCAGTGGCTTTGACTAAGAGAGTCACCAAAAAACACTTTCAGTTCAACCGCAAGAGCCCTTAGGTTCATCTCTTGTAACTTAACTGTAGGTTAAGATGTGTAACATAACAATTATGTAAATTTCCAACAAAACTTACAGATTAAATTACCTATTTAATTTGTTTCCTACATACTAACATACTTAATGTAATTAAATGTATTTAGTGTAAACCATAAGCATATATTATGTCAGTCATTACAATACTCATAGATATAAACAACAGACAAGGAAGGAAAAGCCTCGGCTTTTTGCACCAAAAAGGCGAAATGCCAGCTATTTTGGCTTTTTGTAAAGATTTTTGGGATTTTTGGCTTTTTGATACACCAAATGCCATCCAGTGTACATTTTTAGTTCAGTTTTGTGTTTTTTGACACTACTATATGTCTTAAATAATTAATAGCCAATTATGTACCGAATTCCACTTAAATAGTATCAATGGAAAACTTTTCAGTGTATTTTTCTTAGTGGCAAGAGCATGTTGACGCCAGAGCAAAAAGCTGGCTTTTTTCTAATTTGCGAGCGCCTTTTCAGAAAAATGCCGATAAAACCAAAAAGCCGGCTTTTTCCTTCCCTGACAACAGGATAACTGCATTTTAGATGGTAATGTACAGTTGTAATGATGGTAATGTAAGTATATCTTTGTCAGTACCAAGTACCAACTAATTACGATCATATTATTAAGAGAATACAATTAATTATATGCGTATACAATACTTAAGCATTATACCGTACCATGATTATAATGATGAAAGGTATTCACAAATGGTAATAAATTAATCGAGAATACGTTACAATAATAGAACGTTAGTGTTGTATTTTCAGGAAAACTCAATAAAATCCTGGCTTAATTTCAATCCAAAGATAATATAATGTATAGAATAGAATATCACGCTGTATCTGTAGTGAAAATATTTATATGTCATGTAAATTAACAATAAGTAACTAAGCTAAAGTATTGTATGAGTATTCTTTAGTAGTACCTATTATTCAGAGTGTTTATAATGCACCGGAGTAGAAAGAAAAACCATTATTGTATCCTCACACCAATCTATTTTAACATGACATGTATAGTAAAGGCAATGGTTTTTCCAAACCACTCTAACAACCACAGTTTGGAATAAGAGAAACCGTCACCACATAAAAGTCAATCAAATACCAAAAAATTGTTGTAACACAAAGCCTGTTGTCCATATCGGAGGAGGATATTTAAAGTGCTCTGTAATATAGGAAGTATCCTCAAAATCGAAAAGTCGTTCTTTTTAAGCACGACGATTGTGCACCCTCTGTACTATTTAGGTATTTACATATGATTTCTAAGTTGGTCACTTGGAAAGATTTTAGAATAGATAAGTTCCGGTAATGAAAAAATAAAATTACACCTCTTAGGGTTAGGAAGCTATACTTTATGCCAGGAACAGTAATGATAATGATATACATAGTTAAGTAACTTAAAGATACATAGCTTTTCAAGTTTTCAAAGCTTATAGATCTAAAATCAGCATAACAGTTATTAAAATTAAAAGTACCACTTCAAACGAAATATTTAACAAAGGACCTGAAGTTTGGCTTTGATTGAGATTAGATTATGTTTTGACATTTTGAACGGCTGTGTAAATAACAAACCTTTTGTTACTTGAGATTGTTTTGGATACAGCTGTATCCTGAAACGATACAAAGGCACCAAATTTCTGAACCCAAGTATAGTGCAGTCGCTTTTATAATTATAACCCATTATTATGTTACCAGTGTAATGTAATTAGTGTATTAGTGTACTGTAATGCAACTTACAACAAATATTGACTATTGAAAATATATGTCTGTTATTGCTTTGCTAAACAATTTAATATGGAAAATAAGATAAAGTAACTATTAGCTTTAACTTTAGGGTATCGTATAATTTAAGGTGTTAAATCATTATGTACAATTTGAGATCACAGCTTCCTAAGTCATTACAAAACGAAAAATTCAAATACTGACACGACATTTTCTTGTCTTAAATGTTAATTTATTATAAGAATTGTTGGACTACCAGTAGTATGCTATTGCTGAGAATGGTCAGAGAGTGCTCATCTTCAAACTGGAAGATGTTATTTCATTTCTCGATTTATTTAAAAATATTTCATCGAATTATCTGAATAGGTTCTTGAGTTTATTACCCTGCAGGCAGACAGACAGACAAAACAAAAGCATAAAGTAGACTTCGTCCACTTAATAAAGGGAAGCCGGCGGTAATAAAAAATTGAAACCAAGGTATCATGAGCTCCTGTAAGATTATGTTTTGCAATTACTTTTCTTTTATTAAAACGATAAAAAATTACACACGTATGTTTCGTGAGAATTTACGTTTTTCTACATTACTTCAATTGCTGATGTTCACATTACTGGGCTGATTTTGAAAATTTAAATAATTACATTGTATGGGTCACGAATTGGAATACGGCACTCTGGATTGCTCTGTTTAGATAATTCACTGATTGCCATTTCAAATGCTACACCAAGTCCAGAGGCATACAGAGGCATACAGAGGCATTCAACTCAAAGCGAGTAGTCATTTTCTGACGCTATGTGCTAAAGGGGTTAACTTACACTGAGGGGAATATCAAGGAAAAATGTCTAAATATTCCAATCAAAAATGCATATTAAAGGGTTATATTTTCGTATATCGGACGGGTATTCCTGTCTGTCAGACATTCCGAATAATATTCCCTCAATAAAAGTGTAATACTTTCTAATTAGCTTGTGGTCCTTAAGCTCAGTCCACCTTGGCCTATGCATGAATTTGCAGGGCAAGAAACAACAGTTACTTCTCCCTCTGGGACTAATCCGGGGCTAGGCACTCGTAAGTTATATTATAAGCGCCTTAAGGCCTGTAACTCAATGCAATGGTTGTACATTTGGTGCCACCATAATCGGTAAGCATTTTGGTCATATGCCAAGGTTAATAAAAATTAGAAACCAATTAAAACACATTATTACGGCATCAAAAAATTTAAATCTGAACACTCGATGCATTTTTGCAACTCATTAAACGTGAGAGCAACAATTGTTTCATGCCCTGCATTTTAAAATGTAATTCTTCCTATAGAACAATTTTTATGCGTTTATGATATGATACATAAAACGAAAAATCGGCTTTTCATATTGCCATGCAACCCTTTGAGAGAATGAGAAACTCTATTATCATCGGAATCGTTTCATTTTGTTTTTGTACCCAGCTTACAAAATTCATAAATATGGTTACTCCTTTTTTCAAGTGATGATGTTTTGAGCAATTATATAACGCCTTAAAGTTTAATCAACTTTAAAAAATATAGTAACATTTAAAATCACGTTATTCGGGGTTTTCCGATAGGTGTTCTATAAATTTTCTTAAACCAATAGAAGAAAGGTAAGCAAACACCATGTGAGGGATTTTCACATTTGTTTTAATTTTAAGCTTTAGATATGCTTGAAAATCTTGCACAAAATGGTTTAAGAAAATCGAAATGGTAAATTAAGCAGTTCAGTTGCATTGGTTAATAGAACTTATATTTACTATTAATCGAGACTACAATACTTCAACTATTAAATTGCGTTTATTATTGTAAGGGTTAACAAAAAGTAGCATTTTAAAACATACTTAAAGGGAAAAAAACATTTATTTTAATGGCACATTTCCCAATTAGTTGCCCATTGAGCTTTCCACTGCATAGCCATTTTAACTGGTAAAATTACGTTTTCTCAACGTAATTTTGTTGTCAACCATATATCTTTACTTTTGTGATAATACATGCTAAAGTAATTGTGTCAGAAGAAAATCAAAGTCTGGTTTTTTTGACATTTAAAAGTTGAATCCTTTCTCTTTACTAATGGGAGCAGTACGTGAATGGTGTAATTGAAATTAAGAAACGCAATGTTGCCATCAGTCATTGCAATGCTTTAGATGTTTTCATTTCGTACCGTTTTGAGTGCTTTATCATTAGAAATCATTTCTTCTCCGAACCGACAATGATGATGAATTATCCAATGATTAGTTATCTATTTATATTGCCGAATAGTATTTAAATTCACTAGAAGTCATTAAAATCTAAAAAGGCGAAGCACGTTAGCGTTACTTTCTCAAGAAAAACATCAATATATAAAGTGATGTTCTCAGAAAATAAATAAATAAATAAATAATTACTATAGGTAAACTAAATTATATGAATTATAGTATATCGTGTGAGATAAGCTGATAAGTGTGAATTCTCTAAATGTATTTATTTTCGTTGGAGAACAAATGACTTGAGTTTAGCGTTTAGCTGGCTTATGACGATTCGATATTATTTTCTGCCCTATAGCTATGACTAACTTTTTAGAATACACGATGTTAGTATTAATATCTAGATATAATTAAGTTATTCTGGTTTATTCTTGAATATAAATTACGTGACTATAAATCGATATTGAGAATATTTTAATATTATAAATAGGTCACATTTAAGTTGTACAATATCAATATGTATCTCTATCCAGATATGTAGTTTCTAATTTTCATCTTCTTCAAAGTGTTGTCAATTTCGTCTGTCTATAAAGCATTGCGATTTTGCGATTTGTCAATTTTGATTCCGACAAATGCAATTGTATTTCTGGAACATTGGAACAACCCGGCAAAACAAGCTTTATAGTACTCTTCGATGAAAATCGCATTACATTTACGTTTACATTGTGAAATAAAGGTGTTTATTGTCTTGGAACCCCAATTGGAATTATGATTTCTGAGAGAACCCTCATATAGTATGCTTGTAGCTTAATTTAAAGATTTAAATACATTTATAAGTATATTTGGAAATTAACTGTGCTTAAAATTGCAGTAAATAGGCATTGTCATATATATGTGCAGTGCATTGCATAATTTATAAGTGTACGAAAATTGATGAGTAACTTAATAAAGAAATGAAAATTTAATTTAAGGATAAACTTATGTAAGACTAATTTATATAACTGCGGATTAAATCAAGAATGCAGATACTTTTTGAGTTCGTTGCTTTGTTATTCAGCAAAACTGTATATGAGAGAGTAATATAGCTGAAAACTATACTTGTTGTCAGTCTTACTGCTTAATTACTACTTTAGTGTGAAATGCTAACATTTACTGTATATGTAGTTTTAGGTGGCAACCAACTAAAGCAATCTTTTGGTTTGTATTTAACGTGAAAAAGTTTTCCATACTTAATTAAAAATCTAATCATAAGAATAATAAGCATAACAGTTTAACTTTAAGTCAAAATATTGTTAGGTTGCAGCTTACTTGTAGACAGAGTATAAAGAATTATTACATTTCTACATATTTGTTGCACGAATTAAAATACACAAATAAAATCGTTATTATTCATGATTTCGAAAGTAAAATGGGCATTATTACTTTACACTCATTGTTCAAAATACTGTCTTTAATAAAAACCTAAGATCCTTATGTTCAACTGGGTATTTTTGAATTTCATTTGTGATACTTAATATTAATCTCCGATGCCATCCCGACGCTCGAAGAAAAGCCACCCGACGAAGGACGAATTTAATTTTGCCAGGATTGTAAAAGTATCGTGGTTGCTTACAGGTGTCGGATTGTCAGATTAAATATACTCTTTATTCTGATAGTATTCCAATTATATGGCCTTTGAAGCTAATTATTTCGAAGCTCCACTTCGAAATAATCAAAAACCTCTATTTCAGCATTTACTGAATGAGTATGGTAAGCAGCTTGATAAATTAGATAAGACGAAGAGATAATGGCAAATAACCTTATTACAAGCCTTCATTGACAACATAGGTACTCCTGCTATTTCTGAAAACGATATTCTTATTGCTTCTGACGACTAACTTCAATTTTAGTTCTTAGCTATATATAATTATTTAGTAGTACCAGTTTAGACTAGTAAAAGAAGTAAATCATGCATTGAAAAAGTAATTACCCACGCCGTAATAATCCTCCATTGGAAGTTTATTACGAACATTGCGCGGCCAAAAATTATGCATAAAACAATAATGTACCGGAACAACATTTAGATATATTTCGATATTATGAAGATTAATAATATTATATTATTAATATACAATATTTTAATCTCAAAGAAATTGTCGCTATATATTACTTATTGGTTTTAGCTTCTATTTGCAGATGTTTCATACGTCTCAATAAAAGTACATATTTCCCATATGTTTGCCTTTAATTAAAACGATAACCGATTACATTTATCAAATTATTTGCTGAACTGCGAAATATTGAACTCGAGATAACAAGTAATTCCTTATTATCTATAAGATGTAGTGAAAATTGACAAGTTAATTATAACTGTTGATAAGATATATTGACGTCACAAATCAGGGAATGTAAATCTGTGTCCCACTTGTGGCCTATCTACGTAACTGATTATATTATTGGCAAAAAGTGAATACAACTTCTTGTTCAGAGATTCATTCATTCACTTGTATAAGATACATGTGCGGTGCGTATATGCTTTGGTCCAATATTACACACACACATTTCTTTATAAGGAAGTGAGACATCCAAAACTGCAATAATAATATAAAACATTTCCTCTGGTTCTTTATTATTGTCTACGGAAAATATTTGTGTCATAATTTTATCAAATGAGTCACAGTTCTGAATTGGAAATTAAGACTTTAGAAATAGTGAGCGTTCACAATATTTTACAATTTTTTCCCCAAATGTTTACTACTGTCTTTGTAAATATTTCAATTAAATCTGCCTACTGAGCAGGTTATAAAAATACAGTAGTTTTCCACTGTGTGGCGATTAGTTTTATTGAACAGTTGATCTCTTTTAAAAACGATAAAATTCTAATATGAATTTCTACTTTCAACAGTTTAAATCCAAAATCGAGGACTTACTACCTGAGATAGAAGAGTTTCTAGCAAAGGATATCCATTTACTGCGATGGTTGCGAGGTAAGTATTTTTGGAACAAAAAATACGCAAAGCGAAATAGTAAAACTGTAATTAGCCTATATTTTGCATAACTGATTTGCTAAAGTTTCGTTTTTAGGCGCAAAAAATTGTTTTCCATTATTGTCGCAATATCGATTTCTTAGCAAAATTTAAATTTTTACATGTTCTCCATTGCTAATGCAAGCAGAGTTCCAAGCGCTTAAGAATTAGTGCGCTGCATTACCATAACTTGTAGTTTTCCTATCCATTTTTCACAATAACGTCAATTACTTTTTTGTTTAGCAAGAAACTTCAATGTGGACAAGGCAGAAGCAATGATTAGAAAGGTATGTTTATTTATATTTAATGATAATGATTTATGATAAGTACAAATCCTGCTCAAACCCTGTATGCCATTTAAAGTTAAATATTGATAATTGAAAATTAAGTATCATTTTGTATATTCTTGAAAACCAAAGTTCTTATTAAGACGTTTGTATACCTCATTACATTTACATCAATTACATTGAGCGTTACACTATACTCAAAAATAAATACAGGCAAATATTTTATTCAACTAAATAATAAAAATTAATGTATTATAACTACAGTTTTTATCCAATATATTTTTACCTCGATTTTCTGTGCATGTGGATAAAATAATGCGAAATATCTTGTTAAAATATAATAGTCAATGGCTTGGCGAAGAGAAAATAACATCGATAGTGTTTTGACATGGACATTTCCAGACATAATTGTGCGAGAGCTCCCTTGGAGATGCTGCGGATATGATAGAGATGGATGCCCTGGTAAATTAAGTTACAGTTTTTAATATGAGTATTTTTGCTGCTACTTAAAAATTGATTGGCAATAGTAGACCCAATAAGGGACACATAAATAAATGTCACAAATTCTCTGCAGTTGTAATAATTCCCTTCGGAAAATGGAATATTCGGAAAGTGATTGAAAGTGGATTTAAAACGGAATTTCTTCAAGGAGGCTACTTTTGCAACGAGTGGGAAATTGTTTTAATGAAGCATCAGAGTAATGACGATCGGACAATCCATCAAGCAGTACAAATAATCGATTTAGAAGGATATTCCTTTACACAATTCGTGTCCAAACAAAGTAATAACTTTTTATTCTTCAACTTGCAAAACAATTGTGCATATAGTAACTAATCCCTAAGTAAATTTGGCAAAATTTACATAGAAAGATCAATTACTAGGGATTCGCATTCCAAATTATATCATGTTAGTCATCATAATTCATATTCATATCTAAAAATATAATTCTGTTCCTGGTAAATCTTTTGATACTCATAAATGTTTCCATAATGTACTAAATTTCATAAATTCTGTATAGCGTAAAAAATCGACGTATGTACATCTTATGTAGGTGTAAAATCTTTTATATTATAGCCATAGACGCTTTTGCAGAGCAAATTCAAAGCATGGAGGACAATTATCCAGAAATACTGAAGACCATATACATCATTAACGGTCCATTAAAGGAAGAATTGTGTTAATTATCATAGAATAATTATCGACTGAAGAAATGATTAATAATAGTGCTCTCACAATTCTCATTCCAGCTCCCCGGATATTTACACTATTATTTGCTTTGATTAAACCATTGTTGTCTGCTGAAACCTTATCAAAAGTAAATATTTTTGACTCAAACTCTGCCATTTGGAAGAAAGCTCTTTTGGAAAACATTGATCCCGAAAATTTACCTTCTCAATATGGAGGGGCCAACACCAACTGTGAAAATGCAAGTGACCCCTTGATGTACACATTCCTTTGTACAGGAATCTGCCTGATTACACTTAGAGAAACAAAATGGCGCTTGGCAACAGCAGTGTGATTCTTTTTCGACCCGACGGTACACCTATATATGTATTTATACATACTGTATGTGTACGGTTAGACATTCTTGAGTGGCGGTATATATATAGGTATACGGTCTGGTCGAAAAAAATCGCGCTGTAGTAGCCCATTGCCATTTTGTCTCTCTATTACAATATTACTGACAATATTAAATTTTAATACTCATTTTTGGTATTGTTTTTAAATATTCTGTCTATATGCATCCTTATTTCTGAAATTTTTCAGTTTGACGATATGATGAAGCCTACTTTGGACGCAGGGCTAATTCAGCCGAAATTTATCAATTTTAATGAAAGTGAATTCATTCAAGTAACAGTTGATGCCGGTTCTCGGTTTAAAGCAGATTTTGAAGTTCAAACTGGATTCTTCATGAGGTTAAGCATTTACCTATTAATGTGTTTAGGTTTTCCATGCTCATTCCATCTTTTAACACTTGTATTTTGGTATGATCAATCAGACTTCCGTGATAATTATTCTTATTTTCGATTTGCATAGTTGGGCATTCAAAACAGAAAATGACGGTATCGGATTCGCCATCACCAACGAGTTGAGTGAATCACTAGTTGATTGCGGACTTATTGATTCTCACATGCACACACAAAAAGGAACTTTAAAAATTAATCAAAGCGGTGGAAAAGGTAAGACAACATTTTCATAGGCTGTGTGGCTTAATAGTAAGCGTACCAAGAGTACATACTTTATTTAAAATGTAGTTTTCCTTAAAATTCATTCCAGTATTTTATTTTCCAATACGAGACAATAGAATATAATAGAATTTCTAAATGTACTTCTAGTTAAACAGTCTTCTTATATCTTGTTACAGCGCATAATATAATTACTTATCATATTTGTCCAAAATTGAACTGAAATTTCATAGTCCGCATTAATTAAGCCATTCATTTGTAAGCGTTGGGTGAAAAAAGTGAAAATGTGTATACGCGCAACTAATTTTAAACTCAATCAATCAGAAAGCGCTTCCATAGCATCATAGGATACTTGTTTGGTCACTCAGGCTGAATCCGAATGTATATGTTGTACACTGTAAAATTCCTAAGTTTTCTAAATGTACAGGGATCAAATCTTTTATGTGGTTATTTTATTTTATCTTTGCAGTTACATTCGTTTTCGACAATAAACTTGATAGGAGGAATCCTAGAAAATTATCGTATGTTGTTTCCATGAAAAACTCCCCCAAAGAGCTTGAATAACTGTGCGAAACATAAGCTCACGAATTTGGAAGGAATTATTATTAAACTATTTTAAGAAACTACATAAAATTACCCTAATTTTAAATATTATTTAAAGAAATGGCATATTTTATTCAATGTATTAGTAATCATTTGAATAAATACACCTTAAATTAAAGTATATTAGATGTAATTATGTAATATTGCAATCTGATAGATATAGCCTTCAAATAACACAGAATAGTACGAAAATATATTAATCATTTCACTCCGCAGTAAAAGCAATTAATTCACATTATTGGAATTTCAAATTGCGATGATATTCTTAGAAGTTAGCTGATATTAAGTTAATTGCATGCATTTGCTATATAAGAAAAAACTGCGTGATTGTAAATAAACTCATCGTTTTGCGTTTTGTAAAAAATTGTAAAATGAGTTAGAGAACAACATGAGGAAAGGGCATGTCTGCTTAAAATCTTTATCCCAGTGTTTGCAGTACTCTCTGTTGAGCTGCACCACTGATTATTGTGATTATCTTCGAACTTGGCCAAGCTAGATCAATTTCAAATAATACTCCAGCGACTTTGGCTTAAAGGTAGATTGCAGATTTCGAATATTTTAAAAAGACCAAAAGTCCGAGGGTGCTTATTTTGAACATGATCAAGGTATTTCAATTCCTGATGGTTTAAAAATATTGAAGGATTTATGTAAATGAGTTCTAAAGTTATACCACCGACAAAATGTGGACCACGGACAGACAGACAGACGGACAGAGTGACACTATACTATAGCGTTTCCAGTAGTATCTCCGATGCTAATAATAAAAGAACTTCTGGAATTTAATAGTCATCAGAATACATAAGTCAACTAACCTAATCGTAACCGATGTAACCATCTAATGATTGTACTCCACAAACATTTGAACTGAGAAAGGTGCTCGTTATCGTGACACGTTATTTGATGTTATAATTATGCATCCGCAAAAAGTGATGCAAAGTGCAAAATTTTACTTGTCATATTAATTGTAAGAAATATTCACAATCTTCAGGTTGCATTTCAAAACTCTTTAGCGAGCTTACAACGTTTTCGCAGCCATTTTAGTGATATTGTAACAAAGAAAAATATCGTTTGGCAGACCTGCCATCTAAAGAATGTGGAAATACTAGCTGTGAGCTAGCTGTCTGTGTTTGTTTGAGGAGTCAGATGCATAAGTGAGAAGAGGACGCATCCAAATGACTGCTGGGGATGCAATGCATTGCACACCGTGAAGTGCAGCACGAGAAAACTGACTGCGCTTTGATAGACTAAACTCTAGGGATGTTGTACTGAGGGAAAAGCTTCTCACTCTACTGTATCTTTTACTCCCGTCCCGGCTAAGGCTAAAGGCTTCCTTCTCATCTTCTTCCTTCATCTCACTTTTTTTTCCTTTCATCTATTCAGCAGAATTTGTGCGACAACCACAGCAGCAGAACACATTGGTTCTCCACCTACTTTTCGACATTAGTAAATGCAATACAAAACGATCTTCTAATGCAGAGGATTAGTAGTAGCGATTAGTACCAAGGTTCTCCAAAAATGGCAGGAATGTGTTTTATATTGCTTAAGGACTAATTAAAAGGTGTACTACTAATAATATATACATTTTCAAGAGCTAGAAGATTAGTTACTAAATCTACTGGAAATTAGAACTGTTGATTAATTTAATGATTTTAGTTTCCATTGAAAATAGAGCTACAATTTTTAATGGTGTAGTTTATTACTTTATTACTTTTGTCTATTCATCCTTTCAGTATACTCGGTGTAACGCTCTGTCACATTATTTTACTCAAATAAAATACAAATATCACAGGGTTATTGTACGCCTTACTGTTGTTTTATATAACTTCACATTGTAAAAGTTAAAGTTCGACTTCCTAGATTCCATGAGAGGGGAAATTAAGCATAGTAATTAAGTTATAGCGATATTTTTATTTTTTGAAAGAATTGTTTAGATAATGGAAACAAAATTATGTTCATAAACATTTTATTCACACGCAAATGTCAATAGTCAGCATAGATGGGCAAAATACTCAACAAAGTATTTTGAAAATACTTCACTCAAAATACTCAAAATCTCAGTCCAAAATAAAATAACAAAATAAAATACATTTTTTTCTTAAAATACAAAATACAAAATACTCGACTCAAAATACACATTTTTTAGGGTCAAAATACAAATTGAAAATACTTTTGGAAAATACAAATACTTTCTTTTGTTTATTTTATTCAAATATAGTGTGAAATACATACAGCGTTATAAACTGTAAGAATATTTAGTACACTTTATTATGACTACCATAGATTCATTTAATTCAGGAATATTAAGCAGGAATATGTGCGGGACAAATTTGGCACCTTTTTTGATTATAAGTTTTTCATCAGTGTTACTCGAAACTACTGAAAAAAATGTTCCGTCCAAAATTATGGGTAACGAGTTGTCACTTATATTACTTTCTACAGTATCAACTGGTACAGTTGACATTCTGGACATTTTAGGGCACTCAAATTTCTAAGTAGATCATGCCTAATGCAATGAAAGTAGAAATAGAGGTGCTAATCACCGGTGTCGAAACTTCAAATTTTGTTTTCAATGAAGTACAGAAAGTGGCGCTATAAATTTGATTGCCAAATTCCACCACAGTTGATTTGAATGCAAAAATACTGTGAGTTACACGGTGTGGTAGAGCACGCATGAGTAGGAAGTATTAAATCAAGATGCGCAGCAAGTCAATGTATGAAGGAAATAGGAAGTTAATAGTATTTTGTATTTTGAAAATGTTTTTTTCTTCAAAATACAAAATACAAAATACATTTGGTATTTCAGGAGTGGAAAATACAAAATACCCATTTTCTTACTACGACAAAATACAAATTACAAATTACAAATAGTATTTTAAATACTGTATTTTAAATACAGTATTTTCAAAATACAAGTATTTTGCCCATCTATGATAGTCAGAATACAGAGTTCTGTAATTCAAATTCAAAGCGAGATTCAAAATCCCGAGTCTCAATTTAAGAATTTCAAAGTATATAAATCGGGACTGCAATCTATGAACTACACCAATGTACAATGCTTCCTAGTATATTTTTTCAATAGGGTGGGAGAGGCTTATTATATTAATTCTATGCCTAACAGTTGTAAATAAAGTATAATTTGGGGTGGCCGAGACTGATTTTAGCTGCATACGGAAGTTCTTTAGAATATAGTTGTTAATATTGCAACTAATAGTAATAATGTCTTTTATTCATTCTGCAGTTTAATGTTTAGTGAGTCAAATAACACAGAAATAACACATTACATACACTTTTGCGAAAAACTTTGAATTAGTAGTAACGATGTTCTAGGAAATATTTTCCATACATCAGATTTAATATTTGATTTTCAGTGAACGTCATTTTTGCTACATTGAATCAGTTGAATTTTTTCAGATAAAATTGTGGTTTTCATATGCAATAAGAATTGTATTAATAATCTGAAATGATCAAGTTGTTGTTTAGTGTTTTGTTGTGTGGAGCATTTGTGATCATAATAAATGAGATCTCCAAGTTAAATTCGAATTTCTGGAATCCGATAATAAATTATGACTATTCGAACAGCGATTCAGATGAAAACTTATCAATTGACGATATTTTAAAATACGACTTTTTCAGAGCACTAGATGAATATGTGAACAATATAAGGGAAAAACTACTGGAACCAGGGTCTCCAAATAATCGGAGTAAGAGAGTGCGAAGACTGGTTCCACCAAAAAGAAAATATACTTTTGATACTGAAGACAGAGGCCTCCCTTTAAAAATAAATCCTAACAACCCACATAATACTTACGTCGATTATGAGAGTAATAAATACGAGTGGTATATGGTTGAACGAAGAATCTTGATGACAGCGTGTTGTGCTTTGGCTACGTGCAACTATTTCTTTTGGCAATTTAATGTGCTGCTAATAAGACTGAATGATACGGTTGAACCTGGCAGATATATGGCCGACAGGGAAATGCTTGTAAATCAATATATACCCATGTGGAAAAAGAACGTTGAAAAATACGCGTTTGCCTCAGCCTGGCCTTATAGAAATACGTCTATGCAATTTGTGAGTTACACATAATATTTACTTCTACATTAATAAAATACCTGAAGTAGCCTCATCCAGAGTTTTAATATACCATGTGTCCCACCAAATCACCATCAGCTAATACTACTTATTTTTGAAACCGGTGGTCATAAAACCATTTCCATTTGATTCATGACAAATTTCCAAAAATTTACATGATACGATTACTAAAAACTAAATGTGTTCATTTCATCAAGCCAGGATTAAAACATAATTAACCGTGCAAACCCACCATTCACAGGAATTAACATTTTGTTTTTCAAAATGTGACTGTATAAAAAGTTTAGGGCTCCACTCTGACCACATTTATCTTTTGACAATTGTAGCAGGTACTGTGAATGTTTGAATTTTGTGAGAAATTGAATGAAAATGGTTTCGGGATAGGAATTGATGCTGATTTTGTGGGTTCTTTAAGACTAGACATGCTTTACTTTGATATTAAAGATATGGCCTTAGCGTTTTGCTGATGGTTATAATGAATGAAGTTCTACTAGCAATACTAATACATACTAACAGATATAATATGTGCTAGTCAACTCATAACACAGTTATTAGTTTTAGACTTGTAATGGATTGGGGGATCCCAAATAGCTCTTTGAAGTACGCTTTACTTTACTATTCTTTGTTTTTTTTTGTTTTCGAACACACTGGACAAGGGTCATTCATTCTATAATTTATCTGTAAAATTATTCATTGGCTTCTATTTTCCAGAAAATTATTTCAATGTTTTGACAAAAATTCTATTTATGACAACTCCAATTCAAAGAGTAAGTTGGTAGAGGTAGCGATTTGACAGGATTAAGTACATCAAAATTATATTGAGTTAATTAGGCTTTAATAATAAGACAACTTGAGCTAACTATGCCTGAGACACATACTAATCCATAAACTGTCTTTTTCAGTCTGCTGGTCGCTTCGAATGCAGTTGGCCAGCCGTATACCGTTGTGAACGCAAATTGCATGATCTAACGTATGAGCAATGTGCCAAAACCCAAGAGTTGCTCTCCCCAGCTGCTATAACTTGCAACAGAAATGAACACCCAGTCGAGTGGAACATGTTTAGGATTGCCGGACTTTATTTCGGAAATGGGCCTAAATTTAGTGTTCACAGTGCATGGAAATATGTGGCTCGGTTTCTGCCATCGCATCAGGTTTATGCCTCTCACGGGTATCTCAATCGTGTAGTTAACAAGACTCGGCGAATGTATAATGAATGGCAGGAGGACAGTTTGAATACTGATGTAAGCATTCTTTCCAAAACATATATAACACTATTAACTAGTTGTTATGCCATACATGTGGTGTAATTTGCAAATTCTAATTGTAAAATAATCAGTTAGGGATTCCTAGCGCGCTTACAATTTTATTTAAAACGATACAATTGGAAATGTCACCATTAGATTCTATTTTCTACCGTCAGAAGTTTATATCTTTATCAAAGCAATCTCATTTAACCAAACGTAGTAGCAATTAGCGTTTGAGCTTTGAAACATAATATAAAAAAGTGAGCAATATATACTTTTGTCAGAAAAAACCGCCCAAAAGCAAAAAGATTGAACCATGAATGCTTGAGACTCTAGTTCAAGCGTCAATATTTCATGTGATGACTTACTTTAACACTATAGGAATATAATATTTGCTGTAAAGGACTAAAGATTTTTTTCATAATAGATCAGCTTCCTATCATTAAAAATCTTATGTATGAGGTAATATACAAGCAACAAATACAATATTTATGCGTTAAATATTTACTTATCAAAAGTCTAAGCTATCCGTACTTATTTTTTTAAAGCTTGTGTATGGTCCCTGTCAAAACTCTCGCTTTGCAGAATGCATCTATATCAGAAAGGCTTATGGACATCCTGAATGCTACGATGAAAATCTTATTCATATTCCATGCTGGGGCTCTAATTTTAGGCCAATGAAAGTGTCACCAAACAGAAGATTCGGTGTAGGTGGCAGAAAGGCCAGCAGTGCGGAGGTTCCCCCTTATGTGTCCGATTATGACGATATTCCGTGATTGGGCACGAACTGCTAACACATTAATTAATCTTAAATTCTAATACATTTACCGTACCATAAACTGTTTTCATTTAAATGATATGTGCATTTTTAATAAGGAGAAAATTAAACGTACCTCAAAAATAATCGGTTTACCTCAAGAAAAATAATCGCTTTACCTCATGTACATTAATTTATTTAGATTAATTAGCTTATCAGGTTATTAGCATTAGCTTATTTATATAGATTAACATATTTAGCTTATAAATTTTTATCCAGTCTCAAGTATCATTATTACTCCGAACTGATAATATACCTTTGCCTCAAGTTTTAATGCAATTTGCTATTGTTTAGTACATTGAAGGTAGAATACAAAATCCTTGATATACTTGAGGTGAATATACTAAAACTTTAGTAAATCGTATTAAAACTTGAGGCAAATGTATATTATCAGTGCCGAGTAATGATACTGCGGAGACTAAATAATATTGATTAGCTAAATGGATTTATATGAGGTAAAAGTGATTATTTCTCTCGAGGTAAACAGGTTATTTTTAAGGTGTGCTTAAATACAAGCCTTTTAGAAATAAACCCAATGTCCAGAAATTGTGCTTTAAAATACGAACTAAATTGTTTTGCAAATAAATGTATAAATGGGCAAAAAATATAAAAGTCCAAGCCACGTGCATTATATATGATAAATGGAATAATTTTTTAATTGCGTAGTTGGTTCACCCCGCATTAAAACGGTAAGCTTAAGCAATCTTATGCCAATCTCATTTATTTACCATTCTCATAATGCAAAGGATCCAACGCTTTTCATATTCCAAATAATACAAGCCATAATGACGAATCTTCACATTTGTTTCTTAGTTATATATTTCAAAATCGTTATTTTGATTTGAAATTGGCTCAAATTTTGGGATTACATGCGACTATTTCAAGCATTTTATGTTCAAATGTTCATATTATCTTATTCTCTTATAAGTAATTTTAAATGTCTTAATTTAATTAAGAACAATATTCAGTTATCTGCAATAGACATAAACTTGCTCAGTATGGAAACAGAAATAAGGGACAACGACAAACATTTTAATATGAGTATATAAAGTAGCATTACTCCATAATGTAATTAAATATACACAAGCTGAAGCATCTATTAGATAATATTCCTGCTTGAGGAATTAAAGCAGTGTAATTTGTTACGAATACTAAGCAGGTTTCAGAGAGTAGTATCATCGTGGTAGAGATAGCGATACATTAAAAGGTGGTCATTTAATATTATAAAGTAAATGAAAAATAAATATAGCGCATAATGATATAAAGATAACAATTTAAGATTCTGCATACGTGTACAATTATTCTGTTTTGTCTGGTACTGAGTTGATAGCGAAACGTAATTAGGTATGTTATGTCTATTCTTTGAATTGTGGACAAGAGTTGGCATTTAGAAATGAAATCTGGATGGGCTATCCTTCCTCCTACAATACAAGTATGATAATCACATTACATTATAAAGTTAAGGCCAGGATGCACCAAGAAGAAATGCATGTCTTTTCAATATCTCCAGTCAATGTGGATAATCTGGACGTATGAGTATAGAGGTAGTAGGTTAGATATCCAGGAAAGTCGTATGATCGAGTTTTTGTACGATTTTGAAATCTGAATTACAAAATTTTAACATTGAAGAAAAAACTTGAATATTTTTGTTTCTTTAATTTAAAAATTTATTGTGTCGTAACTAAAAGGAATTTTACCAAAACATTGACGATATTGACCTCCTGTATATCGTAAAGATTTGGTAAAATTATAAACGTCGGTGCGGTCGTTTTTGATATTTCCTTCTTTTTATCAAAAAATAGTTTTGTGGAAGTTACACTTGTGAGTTAAATGGGAAAATGTACAACTAAGAGCAATAATCCTTGTAGATTAGCTACTAAATGCAGATCGCACCTCACTTACAGAGTCAATTGTCACTACTTCGATGTGGGCGGCTACACTGTTTGCTGTTCATACCAAAATCCGCGGAACGACATTGCCATGATGCATCCTGGCCTTAAGAATCGTGGAACAATTATTAAGACCTAAGACAAGACTATGTGGGTCTGGGGGAACTTGAAACGAGAACCTAATGAAACAGAGAATTGCTAAATACGCCAATGCTTCTTGTGTATGGCATGTTTTATGTGTATTTATGGAGCAGTTCAAGGTTAGCAGCATGTGTTGGCTTGTTGTCGTCGTTCGTTACATCACACATCTTCGCATCTTCGATTCTACACAAATGTATGATAATAAGAATCTGATGCCACGGCCACTGGAGTGCTTCCTACTTTGTAAAATACACTGAGTCTCGCTTTGTACAATGAACAGTGGTACAAGTACAGCGTAGTTAGGCATTTATAGTAGAGTCAGCAATTACGTACAAAAGTGGATTACTACTTATTAGATTTCCCTGACAATTTTACACTTTCTGTAATACGCTAGCTACAACACATTATAAAACGCTTTTGTACATATAACTAGAATAATTCCAATCCCCATAACTTGATTCAATTAAGTTCTCAGGATTTTAATGAATAATTGTCCATTGTAAAGTAAACTATCAAGTAAATGCAGAACAATGTGATACGGTGGAGACAAGAGGTGACGAAGTTGTAAAGCAGAAACAGAACTCAAGTCTTTGCAGCAACGCAATGTTACGTAAAAGCAATAGGAGCCTCTCAATGCAATGAGAAGAAAATACAATATCTAATGATTAATGAACTATGGCTTATAAATCTTCATTACTTATTTTATTGGCTACCAGTAGGAACTACTAAAAATTAAAAATTTTACAAATATAATATTCTTTGAAATGGTAAAATAGAGATTAACGCGGTTTCTGCTGGAGTAGGGTGTTTCCACGTCTTCCAACCAGTTGGTATTTTTATTTCTTCAGAATGTTACAACGTATGTAAGGCCTTCTATCTATATATATCCTACTAACTACAAACGTGTACGATGCAAATACTACAAATCTTTAAAACATGTACCAAAAGAAGTTATATAATACCAAGTACATTCATTCAGCGGTGAAAATGTACAGCAATAGATTCTCATCCAAGTGTAAGTTGAACGGCAATGTATTCCACATATATTTACATACGATTAATGATGCTATAGCTATACTTGCTATGTATTAGAATTTGGAATACTATCCTAACCGATAATTCTATGAATGAAAAAATGGCAAAACAAAAGGGATTCAAAACCTAGAATTTTTGTTCAGCCTAAATAATGTTCCTTTGATGGTTTTTTATATAAAAGCAAAATGCAAATAGAAACGGAATATTTTTCATTTTAATGTGGGTAATAGACACTATTAATAGAATGCCATAGTGAACACACTTGTAATAAGAGTGATAACAACAGCACCATTAATGCTTTACTTGAGTACCCTTATTTATTGCGTATTCCGTTTCGCTTTGTGTACTAACACCACGTTGGAAGAACCATGTGCTAATTGTAAGCAGCTATCTTTCATCTGAGAAAACCAGATATCTTCCTTCAGGATATTAATCCAACCGAAACATACAACTAAACCAAATTGGAATGCCATTTCGATATTTCGTCATTTGCGATACTACAGGGTCGGAAAAAAGGATTATCAAGGGGGCGTGTTTAATCCACGGAGTTATGGAAAATGTTGTGGACACTATTTTGTAGATAATTTTATAATGAATTCAATGATCCCAATTTCATCCAAATCGGTGGCTGTTTACTGAGTCTAGTAAGGTCAAGCTGAGCACCAAAAAACCGATTTTTTGAGTTTTACGAATTTTTGGAGGCCCGAATAATTAATTTTTTGAAAAATCTTACCATTGGCTGCAAAGATAGCTGAGTGAAACGGAATGATCGAGTTATAATTAGTACCGTCTTTTTGAACAGAAAAACATAGGGAGTATTCTGCCATACATTTTTACTCTATATTTTTAAATAATGTTTTTACCTTAACACAAATATGAAATTAACTAGAAATGAAATGATACAGATATAATTATGGACTACTGTAAGTAATTGTACTGTACATTTAGTAGAAACCGATTGCTAATTGCTAATACACTACATTACTGTAAATCTTCGTTTACTGAGCATCAACAAACTTTGAAGAACCCGGGATTCGGTCCTACGCCTCTTTTGCTAGGTGCTTTCAAAACTGACTTTATAAAATGACCTTTATTATACCAAATTGATAGCATATATCCGTAAACACATAGAACAAACTGTTGCATATTGTAGTAGATTTTTAGCAACAAAAAATTGAATAGTTGTTTGTACTTATGCACATGAGGATAAACATTCTTTCATTCTTACGTCTGGGTACACTGGACGGTAAGACTGTATATCAGTCTGTTTATCCCTTATTAGCAGAACCAGACTCTGAAATGAAATTCAGAAGGCACAACATGATAATAATGCCCTTGTCCTACAATCTCATCTTGACGAATGGTAGCTAGATGAAGCGCATTTTAATATGCACGAAGTATATTGATACTGTAGACACTAGGCGCTCCTAGTATAATATAGTCTACTTGGATATGTAAATATAAACGTGTACTCCCTCCTCTTAGCAGATCTCATAATATAATCTGTAGATAAGGTAAATACGGAATAAATAGTATGCCGGAAAGGCATGAACATGTTTAATAGTAGAAAGAGCTATAAAAATGGAAACATCTTTTTCCTTATACTAATAATAAATGTATGGATATTGTAAGTGATATAGCATTATGGTAAGACTAGTGTTTATACTAATAGAATTGCACTTGGTAAGATATGCACCTACAAAGCGTCCCCCACGTGTATTAATAATAATTCTAGTATAGTAACCTAGATAAAAATAATATTATATAATTGTGACTACATACAGAGATACGGAACAGAGCAGCGTAAAATGTGTTAGTAAAACTTTGTGGTATTGCAATGTGTAATTATGTTTATAGGTTAGTAGTAGTGGAAATAGTTAGTATTCGTAGTAGCGAGGATGTACGTAGTTGTATTGGTAAAAGTGATAATGGAAGGGGCATGGGGCTTATTGGGCTGATAGTAAATATCTGTGTATTCCATTCCAGTCTAGGAGCAGACTGTCTCCAAGGTTGTTTCAAGAGAGCATGTTCATAGAAAATCTTTAGAGTGTTCCGTCCGTTCTTCTTGCAGAGCATAGCCTAACCGTGCGTAGGAGAGTGAGCTGAGGAAACCGAATCATAAATACTCTCCTTCTATACCTATAATCTTACCAATCTGAAATGTAATGTTCTATAGGGAGTAAAATTATATTTCTACCTTCGTCAGCTGAACCGGCTCCGCTCCCGTCCTTCTAAACCGCATCTCTAAAGGTTAACCTATTTCTTTTTTGTAGATAAATATCTTTCTTCCTCAACATCTGGAGTTTCCAGAAATCTCCGGATTCCAGAAATATTTTTGTGTCGGAAAACTGAGGTGTGTTGATAAGACTTGTGGCTGAAGCCTTAAGTGTGACTCAAGAGAGGTGAGCATGTCCCTCAGCAGAACCTCCCGCAGATTCTACAGAGTGGAGAGTCAACATGACCTCTTGGCCTTCATGGACAAGGGGGAGTCTGCCATCATGGAGAATCGGTGGACTCTGGAAATCGCCTGGGAGGCAGCTAACAAAGGTCATTACCAAATGCATGTCAACTCCTGATATTTATTTCGTCCAACTAATCGTAAGTAATAAACAACTAATAGTTTCAGCTTTCCAAGAAGTAGCAACAGTTTCTTTTTATTCCAGTCTCCTCTTAAAAATGGTCAACAGTAATGACCTTATGCATTTCAAACACTTATCTTACATTTTGACTCAATGCTTGTTCTTTTCAATGGTTACACTTAGTATGAGCTATTAAAACAATGCAACTCTTTATAAAATTATAAATGACACCATTACGAAAATGTGAGCTTAAGTTTAGTAACGTTGCAAAAAGAAAGGAACAGTTCTAGTATTTTATGCTGTGTCTTCGTATACCGTAAAACACGGAATAATGCCATGATAAATAAGTTTTTCAAGGTACCATTTATGGTGGTAAAAGTACTGTAACAAGGTCACGTGTATTTCGACGCAGGGAGATAATTTTTTCAAAACAGGAAAAATTTATTAGTCACAACTTTATGTAAACTAAATGGTACAAGCTAAAAATGTAAAAAAGTTGTCAATATCAATCGTTTATTCAATCCATCTGAACATTTGGTTTATCAAGGCTATTTACATTATTATAAGCATGCGGTTGTAATACATAATGTAATACCAAACACGTAAAAACGTAAAATTGGGATGTGGTACTAGTTTAACCTGCGACTTTAGTCTTGAAAGAATGCATTTTAGCCAAAAAATGAAATAGTACCCCAGTGTGTGTCATTATTCCGATTTGTTCTATTATTTCGTATTTTACGGTATACTGTAAGGTTGCTTTTAGTCTCACAGATTAACACTAATTGCATGTTATGCAAATTCTGAGACGGTCGTTATCTCAACGTCGTGTAATAATTCATGATAAGATTGACACAGATTTTTATTTTGTGACTTTTGCAATTTTTTCAGTTGGCGGAATTTACACTGTGATCCGGTCGAAGGCTTATGTCTCTACAGAGGAATTGGGGGACCAATATTTTCTTCTGGGCCCCTACAAAGAACAGTTTGCTCGGCAGGAAGTTGAAATTGCTGATTTTCCAGACAACAATCCAATTCAAGTTGCTGTAAATCGCTGTCGCGAAAAAGGATTCAATGTTAGTAGTGCTTTTAACCCTTTCAAGTACACCCATGGAATATTTAATTGAGAGCCATCTATAATTTAATGATTGCAGGTGAAAGTAGGACGGTGGCTTGTCGATGGAAATCCTCAAATAATTTTGTTTGACATTGGGTCTGCCTCCTGGAAACTAAACGAATGGAAACAGGAGCTTTGGGATAAAACAGGAATAGGAATTCCTCATTCGGATATCGAATGCAATGATTCAGTTATATTTGGATATCTTGTAGCCATTTTTATTCAAGAGTTCCGCAAAGCAGCAGAAGACTACAGTGATGGTCCTCCGAGGATTGTCACCCATTTTCATGAATGGCTGGCGGGAATCGGACTTATTATGTTAAGACTGTGGAATACTGACGTGGCTACAGTTTTTACAACTCATGCTACTCTTTTGGGACGATTTCTTTGTGCCGGAGCTACTGACTTTTACAACAATCTAGATAAAGTATTTTTCAATTAGATATAATGTGTAGTAGTAGGATTTCAAGGCGTTTAATTGTTAATATTTAAGGAGGTAATCACTTTAATGTTTGAAATTTCAGTTTAATATAGACGAAGAAGCCGGGAAAAGGCAAATTTATCATAGGTACTGCATGGAAAGAGCTGCTTGTCAAATGGCTCATGTGTTCACGACTGTTTCAGAGATCACAGGTAAGAGTTGCAATTATTGTTTTCAATTTATCACTTTTGGAGGTATGCAATAAGTTGTTTTGCTTGGATTTGTCATCAGGACTTGAGGCTGAGCACTTGATTAAAAGAAAACCCGATTTTATTACACCGAATGGTCTGAATGTAAAAAAGTTCTCGGCTTTGCATGAATTCCAAAATTTGCATGCCATTTCTAAAGAAAAAATCAACGAGTTTGTCCGAGGACATTTCTACGGACATTTTGATTTCGATTTGGACAAGACGATTTACTTTTTCATTGCTGGACGCTACGAGTTCGGAAATAAAGGTGCAGACATTTTCATTGAGGCCCTTGCTCGTCTCAATCATCTCCTAAAAGCTGCCAAATCGGATAAGACTGTCGTCGCTTTTCTGATTTTCCCCGCCCCAACAAATAATTTCAATGTAGAGAGTCTTAGAGGGCAAGCTTTGACTAAAAGCTTAAGGGATACAATCAACACAGTTCAACAAGACATTGGAAAACGGATGTATGATATTTGTCTCAGGTAAGTCTCATTTTTCCTCTTAAAATTAAACATAAAACATACATATATAACATACAGTAATAACATTAACATATTTTAATTCTGAAAACAGTGGCCGTTTGCCGACAAATGAAGAAATTCTTTTGAAGGAAGATATGGTGAAGATCAAGAGGTGTATTTACTCTCTTCAAAGATCAACTTTGCCTCCAATTACGACTCACAATGTTATTGACGACTGGAAAGATCCAGTTCTCACTTCATTCCGAAGGTGCAACCTGTTCAACTCTGTTCAGGATCGTGTGAAAGTAAGACCTGTTTTGAAATACGAAATTATTCTATAAAACAACTTTCGCAAAACTACTCTTTGATATCAGGTCATCTTTCATCCGGAGTTTTTATCTTCTACAAACCCTTTATTCGGCCTCGATTACGAGGAATTTGTTCGAGGGTGCCATTTAGGAGTTTTCCCTTCTTACTATGAGCCATGGGGATATACGCCTGGGGAATGTACTGTAATGGGAATTCCATCCGTTACCACCAACCTCTCAGGTGCAACACAAAAACTTAACTTAATTAGCACTAATCAAGGTTACGTATGATATGCATATTTATCTGAGCATAAAAAGAGTGCCTACTTAACTTTTAAATTATTAATTTCTGCTTTGTTGGGCTTTGTGAAAAATTTAATAACACTCTGAAATACTTGAAAAGAGTACTAGGCTGAGGTATTGCTCATTTGGTGGACATTAAATGATTTGAGAAAGAAAAATAACTTGTAACTTAAATTTCTTAGGATTTGGGTGCTTTATGGCCGAGCAAATTGCCGATCCTCAGTCCTACGGAATTTATATAGTGGACCGTCGGTGCATTGGACTGGAAGAGTCTGTGAATCAACTTGCCAAATTTATGTACGACTTTTGTCTCTTAAATCGTCGTCAAAGAATTATCCAACGAAATCGTACTGAACGTCTCTCAGACCTCCTAGACTGGAGAAACCTTGGAGTGGTAATTCAAAAATTGTTCTTAAGGCTAAAATCTACATGAGGATTATTTGTAAATTTTTGACTTGTTGTTCAGTACTACCGCCAAGCTAGGATGAAAGCCCTAAAAATGGTGTACAATATTGAGGACGATGACGTTATTGCTTCCAACAGAGGCATGTCTTACCCTCGTCCTATTTCAGAACCGCCTTCCCCAACGTCTTCTAGGGCCACCACTCCTGCTCCGTCTGATCACGAATCAGAGGATGAAGTTGACTCAGAAGCTGAAGTAATTTTGAAATTAACAAAAATAAAACGTATGCATGAAGAACAACAATGAGTAACGATGTATTTTCTTTCTTTCTACAGCTGAAGGAATTAACTACCCATTAAAATACTTTTTGGACTTGTCTGCATGAAATGAAGACAGAAACTTCTTGCCGGAACATTTGAAATATAGATAACATTAAATGAATACAACACTCAATCAGTTGAGAAACAGTAGATAGAAAATTTAAATTAGGTTTGAAATTGATGTGTATTAAAATTTTTATGACCAGCAGAAATTCTAATTATTATTAGCAAAGTTTTAGTTCTCCAGAAGAAATATTTTTCGAAATTGAAACATAATTCTGTATATGAAGTTTTGACATTGTTTGGATTTCAGCAGTACAATCTGACAATATATTGTTTTAAAATGACATTAACTTTAAAATTATAGGAAGACTATGCAATCTGCTGTGTAATTAAAACTTGGGTAATAATCAGTTACAAGCTAATTGTGACAAGTAGATTATGCATGCAGCAGATTAGAATAAATACGTATATTAATAGTACAGGAGAAATAAACTGCCTGTGAACTATGTTAGCAAATGTTATTACGGTTAATGTATGTGACTCAAGTAGAGATCAGGTAGAAAATCATATCAAATTAATACTTTACAATGAATCATTCATGCCGCAATGTTAATCATCGTATGTTAGTGAAAAACTTTGACAAATCAATTAAAGTGGGAATCCACTTTATTCAAACGGAAACTTGTGTTTTCGAATATATTTTTCTCTGATTACGTAGGATCCCGTACCTATAACCAATTGTAATATCCGTGTACGATTCATTCATAACTACCATGTGTAAATATAGATTTCCTTTTACAAACTATATGCACCATGTAAGCCTCACAAATCTTTGATGGCTCACTGTGGAAATTATGTATATTTTTTCGTACAATATGACACATCTTGTAAAGCTATCACCCTCTTATCACCATATGTCACTCTATCAAATTGTACTGAAATACATCAAATAATACAACATGATTGGAAAAATTGTTCAGATTTCTAGATTAAAATATTGTTAAAATTAAAACGGCAGAACAACAGTGTACTTAATTCCTACTGGCAGTTAATTACTACATGTACTGGACTGGTGACTAACTATTTTTGTTAATTTCAATTCATTTGACAGAGATGTACATATTCTCAAGCTATATGCTAGCGACAGTAAGGAAATTCAGACCATAATATACGTAATCACCAAACACATTAGAAAATACCTTTATTTTGGCTTTTAATACTACTATTTTGCAAGGGATTTCAAAATTTATGGTACAAAATTGTAGAATGTGCCTAGTAAAACTATTGTAGCGTCTCTACATACATTTTGGTGGATTTGGATGCAATGGTAATGCATAAATGCAGCTTAATATAACAAAAAATGAATTTACACAAAAGATGCCACCGCCTAATAGGACTACTTGACTACTACCTTGAGAATGCAGTTTTTGAAAAAAAGAAAATTAGAAAGCATATTCTATACCTTGCACTAAAAATGAATAAACATCATTGTTAATAGCATATGAAACGGAATACGATTCTTGCGATGCTAGCATGAAACAGTCACAAAAATAAAGCTGGGGTATTTAAAAATAATTAGCTGCCCACAAGTAAAAGTAATATAGATTTAATTAGCCACATTTGCATGATTAAAATAAATTGCTGAAATATTAAAACCAACCACCGTTTTTATTTCCATCAATTATAACCGTAACCTCTAAATCCTTAATAAAAATTGCTGCATTTATACTGCAATAAATTATTACCCTCCAAATTTTTATTAACCGTCCACCATGTACCATTAGTAAATACGATTGCATAGCATAAAAGTAAAAGAAGCATACGATATTTTGATAAATGAGTAAAGATAAGGAGTTTTAAAAAGTTGACAAGAAGAAGTGTGCTATTCTTACAGTATTATAGTAGCATAAATGAATCAAAACAACACTATTAAATGAGTTCAAGGCAATGGGAAATAAATCTGCATCCATCTTCTGTAAATCTCAATACTTTTGTCATGACGAACGCAAAACACAACTCTGTCAATCTGTTGTAATTCAAAAATCATATTGTTACAAATCAGGTAGTATGTGTTATTAAAAGATTATATGAGATTCCCCTGAAAAATATTAACTTATACTGAAAATCTAACATTATTTCTTTAAAACAAATCAACAGTTCAAAACGAAACTCCTAATCATACTTTTAGATCAGTAATAACAATAACTGACGCCGATCATTGATAAAAGCTTAATCTATCTATGAGTTCGAGCGGACATTGCTGCATGGAATTCAGAGTGTACCGTTTTAAATCGAGGATGTTAACTAACCTTGTCACCGTGTAGTTGCAAGAATTGGCGAACAGTTTGCAGAGCAATTTGAGCAACAACTGAGCATGGAATTTCTTCAAAATTTGGAAACAGAAGTATATATTGGTTAAAAAACGAATAACAATTTTAACCTGAAAAATAAAAGGAATTACCTGCGTGGCAAGTTAAAGTGCATGGAAAAGCCTGAAAAGTAAACACAAAATCAAAATAATATTGTTACTTGAAAACTATTTTCCAAGAGGGAGTTTATAAAATTAAGAAAATATTATGGAATTTACATAGTACACTATACATAACAAACGAAATTAAAATTTGCTCAAAATTCTTACAATTGATTTCAGTCGACTCCTGCAGAGAATATCCAACGCATTCCAATAACTTACTTGAAGTTTTCCAACGTTATCTCCAGGAGGTGAATTAGATTGGATTACAACTATTATAATAAGTTTAAAACAAAATTAATAAAATGAAATAAAATAGATTAGAGTATTATTAACAACAATGAAAAAGAGAACAAGTTCAGATCCAACTGTTAATTATGCAAATAGTAAATACCATTAAGATAAAAGTGAAAAGTAACATCGAGCTAAGCGTCCCAATTTAATAGTGATAAAAATAAATATGATCTCATGAGGGTACTCACACTTAGATGGCCTTCCGAATGCTGGTGTAATTTCCACTTGATCGGAAAGTCTCACACCCTGACATGAAAGTCTTAGCAGAGCTCCAGCTGCACTTTGAGTTTCTTGGTCAGCTAAAAAGAAAATGCTCAACATAATGTCATATCTCTTTTCATAGTTATCTCCAACAAATTGTGGAATTTTGAAGCGTGAGACTTTTTAAAGAGATAATTAGTATTTAAGAACGAGAACGAGACACACCTGTTGCTTCTGCATCACTAGAAGTTGCGTTTGAATTGACAACGGCGTCCACTTCGAGGTAGTCAATATCGTCGAAGCAAAGAGATACCTTTTTGTTGATGTATGGATCATATTTATAGCTGACGTTTTTATCTTCACCTACGAGCAAAAGTAATTATGTATTGTAATTCATAATTATTTATTATCAAAAGTAATTTGGTAAAGCTCTTATTTATTTAACAACATTTAGAAAGAAACGTTCTCAAATATTTTACTATAATGCTTCAACTATAGTCCACATTTATATTCTTATATGCTGAACAAATATTTATTAGGTCATAGTTGTATAATTACAGAATTACTTTTGAACGGAGGAATTAAATATCTTTGATCGTTGTAATAAGTTGTCCAAGTTGGAACTTTATTTAGTCCAATAATAAATCTCTTGACGCCCAAATCAGCATACGATAAACGTTCAGAATGCAGACTCCCTTCAAGCCCTACATCGTGAAAAGTTCTCTTTTGTGGTCGTTTGGGTGAAGAGGCGCATCTCGGTGGTGGCGGAGGTAAGATTTCATAATCCGTCGGAGGGGGGACTCCATATTCCAAAGGCTGCAAAAGCTGAACCAAAGAAGGCGTAGAAGCCGGAGGTGGAGGCGCAGGTTGGACACTCGCCGAATCTGGAGCCACTTGCTCCTCCGATTCATTGTAATCCTTTGCAGCTGCAAAATCATGCAATTTTTGAAACGAGATACTCGCTTTTTGGTCATCCCTACCTCCAAAAAATAGCTGTTTTTCGTCTTAGTTGCAAAACAGGGCGTGGAGGCAGGGATGACCAAATTCCAGGTATGAGAGAACACAAATTTTCATTACACGATTGGAGGCCGGTTCACAGAAGGTTTGGATAACCTGCGCTGCCAAGGATATCCAAACCCCTCTGTGAATTGGCCGTCATAATGTATAATTACTATCGTTCAACAGGAATTCGTAGGCTGGGTACGTCCCTTGTCCATTCTCCATCCTGAAACATTAAAATTTTAGACTTCTTCAAGGAGGACTGAAAAGTAATTCTAAATGGATAATAACAAAAATATTATTTGCAAGAGTTTCCATATGGAATTCACTTTCGCTTTCCCAGAGACATTTTGCAACAATATTTTTAGCTCATTTGTGGCTACCTATTTGAATTCGGATTGAAGTGAAATTCTCTGATGCGATTTCCCCTATTATTCTTGAACTTGCCTTAGGTCACATTGGAACAACTTTTAATTTATTGAAAGGATTGAAATTATGGTAGAAATTCTAGAAAAAACTTCTTGAGTACTGGTAAGAAATACGGAAACAGGCTATTTTAAAAATTATTAATGCATAAGCACTAACGTTTCTATATTC
This sequence comes from Yoshiicerus persimilis, assembly GCA_020352615.2. Classification (NCBI taxonomy): domain Eukaryota; kingdom Metazoa; phylum Arthropoda; class Collembola; order Entomobryomorpha; family Tomoceridae; genus Yoshiicerus; species Yoshiicerus persimilis. The sequence continues at coordinate 44,617,788 of CM060170.1, forward strand.
CTGTAATTGAGTTGATTGAGTAGATTTCCCATACGCTGCAAAAACCGTAAATTTTAATTTTACTGAAGCAGGAAGGCTTTCCAATAAACAGAAGTGCTCTAAGTCTACTAACCACCCTACTCGAACTTTAATTGCATGCAATAGCATCCCAACCTACTTAGTTAATTAATGTTACATAAAATAGTAGGTTACCTGTATATCCTATACAATGTAATGAAACAATATGTAATAAAATATTTTGTGCATATCCTGACTAGATTATGACGCAAATAATTAATTAAAATTTTCAAGTCATCAACATCGCCATTGAAATTGCTTCCCTATTCCATTCTAAGGAGTCCTATTTAAACCCTTAAGTATCATAGTGTAGTTTGTGTAATTAATTTACGATTGACCGAAGTTACCCCAACTCAAATATCAATTTTGACATATATATCTCTATTGAAGTTTATTTTATTTTATGGAAACCTGGTAATTATAGTAGAATTTGAATTTGCTTTTGGTTGCAAGGAAATAAGGTAAGCAAACCATTGCTATTAATCATATTCCATCTATCTTATAAAAATGCGAAATAATATGACATTTGAAACTACAAAAATCAGTGAAGCAATCTGGGGTGAATTTACTTTAACTCTTTCGAGAAACGTTTATTGGGACTTGCATTTTCTAAGAAGTAAGACAGGTACATCATTTATGCTCTTTGTTAATGGCTAGAGCGAAATTTCAAATGCTAATCCGTGGCAAGCGCAATCTATTTATTAAATTTTCGAATTCAGTTAAGCCTCTGAAAATGAACATTGCATTTACCTACATAGACAAATTCTAAATTTAGATATCTAAAATCTATCGAAAAATGTTTTTGATTTATCAATTGCGCTTTGATTAAAAAATAAATAACTGAAAAATAGAGGAAATCGAATTAAGTGATTTTTGAGAGTATATAGCCATGATGATACCGATACCCTATTTGCACTGGACGACGCATACATATGGAAAATGCGTATACGGTAATAAATAATTAGATTATGCTGCTATTGTTCACCCTGCTCTCAGTATTCCAGTATTTGTGATAGCCAATATGTATACGTCGATATCGAACGCAAATGTTATGCAATTTTTAGATGCCTTCTCCTAACGTGTTTATATTCAACAGAAATCGAGTGCAAAGTTCAGACCGTTCTCCGGATATTAATTGCTTACGATTGCAGATTGTCATATAGCATCTCTGTGTCAATTCTAAATAACATTGCCATTTGCACTGGTAGGGTGTAATTGTCATATAAATCATCATATATGCAGCTAGCCGTTTGATAAAAATAAAAAGTACGTATTGGCACCTAACGTACCTACCCAGACGTATTAACTTTACTTTTATTGTGTATCAGTATGATGTCTAGTTTGTCGCCGATATTTCAAATGGCTTACTTCCATTCCATAAATGACAATGACCTTGTAAGTGGTTGCAAATTCCCTTTATGTCAGTAAAAATTTCCAATGCATTTTCGCATGGTGCTCCGAATAATTAAACTCAGTCATAAGCTGTGCACCAGCGTAACCATCTGCATGACCTTGGAAGTTGCCGGGCTCAGTGTGTCACTATCCCTATTTACGGAAGCAAAGGGCTAAAATCTAGCCATAGGTAATAAAATGAAATAATTGGCATAATTCGTGTAAACATGTACAACCACGTCACGGTAAGACATATCACCTATGAAATCCAATTTTACGTAAAAACAAAATTATGGAGACCAGAAATTATACATAAGACGGTATTACGATACAAATTACCAAATCAATTTATGTGATGATGATACACAGGAATGGAGACCAAGAATTTCATGAATTTTTACATTGAAAAGTTCAGTTTAGCTAAAAAGTCTTTAATAAATGGCGTATAAATAATATACCGAGCTGATTCAATTGATTTATAGGGAGCTATATAGTGATATTATTTTTTAAATGTACTCAATTACATTTAACTAGAAGCAGTTTGTATTAACGATCATTGATTCGAATAAATTTTTCATTCTCCATCGTTCTGGTACGAGAAAAATTCTTTGTGTGACTGAATGTAGTTTATGTAATGGCCAGTCGTAAATGACATCATAAAACAATGAACTTATCGAACAGTTCTAACATACATCCTTTTAAATAGCATTGTCATTTAATATTTCTAAGCATCTATATCCCTTTTGAATACATGAGTATTCGTATATGCTTCAGTTTACCATTCATGATTGTATAATATATTTATTATGTATATAATTAATATACAGTGTATATTAATTTTTCTCTTTACTGTCAGCACAACGGATCTGGTAATACTTGCCACCTACGAAGCCCATATAAAATCAATGGGCTTCGTGGGTGGCATGTGCTACGAGAACCGTTGCGTTTGCATTGCAGTAAGTGATCTCACAGTCTCAAATAAACTAATATATGTCTTCTTTGAAAAAATTGATAAAAATAAACCAGTTGCATTACAGTGAAATTATACTACTGCATGCTGCATAGTTATTTTAAAAGTGTAAAATAAAGAGAAACTCCCTTCCCCCTTTTTAAATGCAATTATATACGCGGGTTAAGTTATTTTTGAGCTTCATTACCTGTTGAAATATTTGTAAGATAGTCTTGAAACCTGTTGTGAAAACTGTAGTACCAGGTAGACCGGTGACGTGGAAGTGGACTTCTTCCTTATTCTTTTTACTTAGTACAGCGTCAGCAACCGAATAGCTGGAAACAACATTTACTTTAGTTGTAGACTTTAAAATTACGATGGAGAAATGAATAATCAAGATTCTCCATGGTTGTAACGCATACCTAAAGAGCTTTTATTAAAATATTTCCCAGTTAGCCAGTTGTCCTCTGTTCAAGGCAACTTAGGAGACATTGATACTCTCCAGTGTCTGACTGATAATGATGTGTCCCTAGTTTAACAAAGTTCATAAGAAACAATAGTATTTAATTGTCTGGAAGTATCTCACTCAGTTAGGTGTATCGAGTTACGTACATTGAAAGAATTTTCACTAACTATCTCCTGAGCACCATACCCGGAAGAGTTTTAATACTTAATAATATGAGCGTCAATAAATTGTCACTTTTATACTGTAAACACATAAATAACTGATCGTCAAATCAAACCAGCGTTTTATACATGTCAATGAGGTACATTCATCAGCACAATACAGTAACCAATAAAATCAGTACTTAATCAGAGGATATATCTATGTCTGACAACGGAGAGCAAATCTACAGATAATAAGATTGCAAAGAATGCTTGCATTAGTATATATTTTGATTTCCAATTTGCTCTATTTGAATAATGTATTAAATATATATGCTTAAATAGTCCATTTGGAAAAGGATTGAATTACGAGACTTAAATAACATTTGAATAGTCTCTAGGAAATGTCAACGTCCATATACCCCATACAAAAAATTAGTGCGTCAAAAGGAGCACAATATTTATTTAAACAAAATTTAGTGTTTTATTATGGGTTTTAATAATGCTTGAGTTCCTACCTTAATTTATTTCCTTACCCAAAACAACGTCATAGTGTGCCACTTTTCGAGGTTATTTAAGGGGCTGAATTGAAACGTCATTGAAACCCAAAGCCGTGTTTTCCCAATTCCCATGTCATAAAATGAAAATATCAAAGCAAATCAATGTCTCAATAACAGTTCTTAGTAGATTTTATATCAAACTTGTTTTTAAACCAACTAACAAAATGCAGTTTTTCATAAACATGTTTACCACATAAAAAATAGTATACCGTACTTATACTGATTTTTGTGTAGGAAACGGTGGCTCTTTAGATGGCATGGAAGAGACTTCATTGTTCATCTATTCTAATGAGTCAGAACTCTTCTATTCATCAGTCGTCTTGCAACAACACAACATATCAGTATCAGCCATGTGAAGCCATGACATGGTCCATTTCTGCAACATGATGAATAGAAACTGATTTAAGTTTTCGATATGGCAAGAAAATTGGCACTTATTTATGTAGCAATGTAACTTTCTTGCTTTTGAGGTTTGAGGAGTAAAATCAGTTAAGAAAGATTCTACTAAGGCTTTATAATACAGCGTTGGCCCCAAGTCACAAGTCACACGCCATAAGGAAATAACATAAGGATTGGGCCACAAGTCTAAGTCACGCACCATTGAAAAAATGCATGTAACGTTTGAAAATGCCTTTCAACTGTTTCGGAGGCATTTTCAAACCGTACCTCATGCTAAAGCCCGTGTTCGGAAAACCAACACTGCAAGTCCCTTCAGCTCCTCGCTCCGTCTAATCCTTGATCCGGCTACTCATTTGAACTACACTAACCATGCAGTAGACAATCTTAACAGAGGATCGACACACAATTAACATTAGAGTTGAACTTTAAACTTAATTAGCAAACAGTAAATCATAGTTAGAGACAATGTTCGCCAATACTTGCCAGATCGAAACAAGTCCTCACTTGGGACGGTACGTTACTTCGCTGAAGAACTTTGAACAGGGTGATATCGTTTGGGAGGAAGATCCTTTGATTTTTACTCCGAGCGAAATAGCTAATCGTCAACGGTTGGACTCAGTTCACTATTCCTGCCTTGGGTGTTGCAAGAAAATTACCGATGCCGAAATGAAATGTCCCCGTTGTCAATGGCCTTGCTGCTCCGTTGTCTGTTCTCAAGTAATGAATACTTTATTTAGTCATCTGTTGTCGCCAAATTTCGTATAAACTGTACTAACTTAGATAAACTGTAGTTTAGTCCGATTACTTTTTTGAAACAATAGATTACAATAGAATCAATTACATTAAAATTTAAAAATAAAGGAGATTATGCACAAAATTGCCGTCATTCTAGAATAGATGTACAAAAATGGAACTCTTATTTGTCTGTATTTCAGATGCCTTGTCACAAAAATTTTGAGTGCAAGATTTTCGCCAGAAGATCAATACAGGTATTTGCTGATTCTTACCGGAGTATAGTTTTTGTTCGTTTCGCAATGTTCAAAACTTTGGAGCCAGAGAAATATAAAAGCCTTCTTGAGCTTTGTTGTGAATACGGCTACCTGGATGTGCATATGCAATTGGCAGTGAATAGTGCAGTAGAATCACTAACTGACTTTTTAAAGGCGCAATGCTACTTGGATGTGTCACGGAGCGAAGTTCTGAAAATGTTTACAATATTTCAAACTAACAATTTCCAGTTCATGTCCTTTGGGGGTTTTCCAATTTCACAGTAAGAAATAGTACAATAGTTCAAGCACAGAATATAAATCCCTAAAATTAGGTTTGAAACTTATTTCTAATTTTCCGTTTCACAGATTCCTCGGTCGAGCTGTTTATAAGTACAGCAGTCTTCTCTCTCATTCCTGCTCTCATAATATGGAATACACCTTTTATAAGGTTGTGTCTGGCAATGGAAATTCGGAATGGAAAATTCGGATGCATGCCCGCCAAGCCATTAAGATCGGCCAGATTCTTTCAGTGTCATACGGTGTGGGTCGCTTTGTTGTGGGAACCGTTCCTCGTCAGCTGCAAATTCTAGAGGAACATCATTTCATCTGCAGGTGCAGTCGCTGTAACGATCCAACTGAAGAAGGAACTTATTTGTCAGCAGTCATCTGTCCCACTTGCCGCAAGGGGAATCTTCTTCCTGTTGACCCCATTGCAACGACCAGTCCCTGGAAATGCGATTCGTGTCCTGTTGAAAAGAGCGCTGATTTTGTTGAGGATTTAATAAGAGAACTGAGAGTGGTCCCTATGAATTTAGCTAACATTACCGAGGATACCATGACCAAGGCCGACAATTACATTGAGATGAACAGTGGAACCATTCTACACAGCCATCATTACTTTGTATTTCAATGTGCACTTCGGTGGCTAAGCAAAGGTTTTTTCCAGTATTTTCTATTAGAAACTTCGGACGAAACACGCAAGTTGTTTGAAAAAATAATGAAACGAATCCACCGCTACTTACCCATAGCCGAGAAGTTCGAGGGTACTTCAGTCAATGGTAAATCACAACATAGAGCATTAATGTCGCTGATTTTTACATAATAGAATAACTAAGAAAATGAAAAAGTTAGCTTGTAAAACCTGGAAAGTCTTTACCCATATTTATTAGAAATTATTGAATAATATGTGTGTATCATTTAACTCATTTTAATTTCATTGCAGCAAACTTGCGTTTTCTAGTGGCTCAGGTTCTGGCTGCTTACGTTTTCAAGTCTGTCGATATGAAGGAGATTGAGGAAGGCCAGCTTCTGCCGAGAGATAAAATTAGAACTTCGCAGCAGATTGTGGATAATTTAAAGAGCTCCTTGGTGTGGTATCGAATGCAGCCGGAGGGTGTGAATTTTGAACTTGAGGTCGAGATGATTACTGAGTTCATTAAAATCTGGTCAAATTGGCTCGAAGTATTTACAGATCAAAGTACTCATCTGGAGGAAAACACTTTGGGAGATATCTCTAATATGTTTATTTAAAATGTTTCATGATAAATAGCTAGACTACTACTGCCCTGATATGCATTTCTCAACTTGTAGTTTTAACCAGTGAAAGTTGTACAAAATTCCAATACTGTGTAAATAAATGTTATGTGTAATAATGGTAATTTATTTTCAAATTTTATTACAAATTGCATATTGACTAGTCTAAGCATTATTAATGATCAACATATGTTTTTACATCATAGTAAGATAGAACTTGGACATGATTGCAATGAAAGCAATTATAACGAGTAGGAGAACAAAACCCCATACTGGGAAACCGGGTTCGGGTAACTCAGAAACAGCACTGAGACAAGGATGCGATGTTTCATCGGTATCGCATTCCGAGTGGTCGGATTCGCCTTCGATTTTGTTGACGTAGATATGCCAAATACCCTGAACGAAGTGCAAATTCTGAAGGACTTTTTGATAATCACCGTATCGTGAATTCAGTTCCGCCCATTGCAAGGCTTTTGCGAGATGGGATAGCACCTTGCGAGCGAAGTAGAGCCTTCGTGGTACGTTTGGGGCATTTTTGATAATTCTCAGATCCGGCGATTTAAAAACGTATTCTGCAGTCCTCCGAGCAAAGAAAAGCTCCAGGTCAACTATCGGCATTAAATCAGTACTTATTAACTTTATTTGCAAAAACATTGCCAATATAAAAGTAAATTATGAAATATCAAATATCATACAAATTACCAAGTGTTTTAGTGGGTAAAATTCTTGTGCCAATGTAATTGACCCGTTCGGCTCTGTAAATGATTTTCTTAAACAGCTTTTGGCTTGCCTTGTCATTTCTCAACAGAGCTTCGGTAAAGTCCCCATCGAAAAGCCAATCTATGTAGGCTTTGAACAATACAAAATGATTCTCATGCAGTTTCTTTCCCGCAGTTCTTGCAATGAATTGATCCAACAATATCGGTTTAGTTGGTAAATACTTGCTTTCTATTATCTTTTTCAGTTCATCTTCATATTTGGAAACTTGATCCATAATTTCCGAGGCTAGAAGATAACTTGAGCACTGGTTGCACTTCCAGATGCAAGTGTCGCTCTCTAAGGCCTCCATGGCCAACATATATCCCTTCTTACACGTTCTGCATACCACGGAACCAAAGAACGTCTCTCCTTCAGTAGGATCTGCACATCGACTGCAAAGGCATTCAAATGGCAAAATACGGCTGAGTTGTTTCCGACGCCTGGCTGTGTCTAAGAAGGTTCCAATCACGCTGTAGCGCATTCCAAGGATTTCGCCCTTTTGTATTTTGGATCGCGAGTGCACTCGCATCATCCAGCGCATCTGGCCTTGAGGGTTAAACTTCCCTTCTAATCCCCATTCCACGTTTGGTGCACAGGAATGTGAAATCTTGCACGTCAGTTTTACAAGCACGAACCCAGCATACCTGTGAATATGCAACACATGTGGGTGTAATTACTCCGAAAATAAAGGGTAAACAAAGTTGACACATACAGACTGGCTTACCGATTTCCCGTCAGATCGACCAAATCAAAATTAAAATGGTTCAGACGGATTGTGGACAATATCTTCAACACATCTTTAAATTTTACATCCATTTTGCACTGATTTCTTAAGAATTCGTGACATCTGCTTGCTTCCTTCTCCAAAGCTTTTGCTGCACTAGGTCTTTGCTTATATATATCCGATGAGAGCGCCATAAAAGTTTCGTATTCAGGGGAATCCTTTGCTAATAAAATCCTTACGACTTTCAAATACGAATTCCGTTCCTTTGAATGCTGAACTCCGTTTTCTGAGAAAGTCTTGCACTCAGCTTGATGCATTTCGTCCTGCAAATTTTTTAGCACACTTTTAAAAATACTTATGCATACGCAGAACCCATTATTATGTTTTTAAAACTTTAATTGTCTAATTTAAATTTTAAATATCAAAAGTGAGATGTTTAATGATTGTTTAATTGTTCTGTTTTATTAAAATGATTTTTTGTCTAAATTTACTTATTCTTTAGTTAAAGCAAATTATAAAAATCAAAAGAAGACTTTACAGAGCTTAGCACTATTGCAGTTATCTCAAAATCAATTAATATATAGGTTTTAAATAAACTGATCAGGTATTATGAAATTCAACAATTACTTTTGCACATTCTGGACTACATATGGGCCATCTGCAATGTGAGCACAGACTTTGCTTTTTCAAAACCTTTAGACACGCCACGCAGCAAACGGGAGCATCCGAGGGGAACTCTTTCGGCAGCGAAAACAGTGGGGTTTCAACTAGAAAAACTTGCCCTTCTTCAATACTCGCTTTTGGTACAAGGAATTCTCCAAACTCCTTAGAAGACTTTATTTCCATTTCAGTGTCCATTATTTCAGGATATACCGTCAATTCAGTAGTTGGTTATAATATGCGGTTTTCTATATTGGCTTATTATTAGTCAGAGGCCAGAGGAATGCTAAGAACAGTCAAGTTATTTTTTACGCAAATGTCGTCGTAATGGCTGAAAGTGTAGAGAGGGTATTATATTTTAACGGCATGTCAATAATCCATGCCACTTGTCTATCTACTTTAAACTTTCCGCCTTGGAACAGAAGTTAGTTGCCTTACACAAATGCATGTACAAACTCGACTTAACCTAACAATTCTTTCTCTATGCAAAGCAGTGGTCTTGCCGTACCCTAAAGGATATCGCCAAGACTTACAGAAGAGTACAAAGGCGCTTTCCGTAAAAATTGTTTTTGATGCCGCATGCCTCAAATGCAGTAAATGGCATACACACTAAGCATTAGGTTTAGTTGCCGCCACAGTTCTTTGATGGGATGGCATATTATTATTCCTTCCTAGATGAACATAGAAGCGTTGCCAACATTTTCGTTGTATGTGTACCAATAATTGTTTTAGTTATCAATTATTAATCAATTGAGAGTTTTATTTTGCCAAGTGTCCGGGGCATCGGGTGGCAATGGCAATGAATGAAGTACAGTTGTCGGAGAGCGTGCCCCAAATGTCAAGTGTACCACCTTCACTGGACGAGACTAAGAGAACGGAGTTCCAGCCTGACCTACCCACCTTTACAGGACCTCATGCTACAGTTTACAAAGAAGGAACAGTTATAGGACAAGGTACATTCCAGAAATTACGTTTATACTAATTTTAATTTTTGCATGTACTAAGTACTACCCAAGATAAGTAAGTTTTTGGTTTCCTAACAAAGTACTTTCGCAGAATGAAGAATGCAGTCTGCAATTTCAATTAAAAAATATTAACTAAAATAGTGAATGCGCAACGTTACTGCTCTGCGCAGAGGATGACTCGCAAGGTAAACCCTTTACATGCGTATTCTACAAGTAAAAGTGAGGTGTTTCCTTTTCAAAACTTGCTTAAAGTGCCATCTAAAAATACCCGGCTAATTAATCAGACCAGATTACCACCGAAATGAATCAAGTGTATTCTGAATGAAAAAACTTCAATTTCACCCACCAGGGTAAAATCGGTTCTTCGTGCGTATCTCAGGAAGAAATGACTTAGACGATTTCCTTCATTTTTGAACTCAGCATAGCCGAATTGGTCGAAAATGAATTATCTCATATCCGATGCGCATGTAAAAAGTTACCTTGTCAGTCACTATTAAGGGAAATGTCAAATGGTGGCATTGGAAGCAAGGTTACACTTCTATCCTTGGTTGTCGGTGTTTTACGGTCCTCTAAAGTACCTGACTATTAAACCAATTTTACCTACCTTGGCATTACTTAAAATGACGTTATCTTGTGTATCCATGCGTCTGAAATTTCTTTTAACCTTTAAAAATACGTCTAATGTCTTTAGGAAATTTATGCAGATATACCTGTCTATTAGAATATACGTATATACTACATCCCATTATTTAATTGATTTATATTTTACATAGGAGCTTACGGAACGGTATATAAAGCGAAAGACGTAAACAACCCAGATGGCTTCGTAGCACTTAAAAAAGTGCGACTTCCCCTCGACGACAATGGGGTTCCTGTTTTCATCCTGAGGGAAATCGCCCTGGTTCGTCAACTAGATAGATATCAACATCCTAACATTGTCCGATTCTTTGATGTCCTCCAAGGAGCAAGACAGGGAAACGAACGAAGTTTTACCTTGTTTCTTGTTTTCGAGTTCGTAGAAATGAACTTACTGACATACATACAGACTTGTACCGATGAGCTAACTCCATCAAAAATTAAAGTATGCCACAATATTGATAAGCTAATCCTAACAATTTCATATTTTTCTTTGTTTAATAAGAAAATTTTCATTTTTTGCAGGATATACTTTTTCAAATTTTATGCGGGGTAGATTTTTTGCATAGTCTGCGCATCATACACAGGGATTTGAAACCTGAAAACTTGTTGATTTCTAAAACCGGTCAAGTTAAAATAGCTGATTTTGGACTGTCAAAAATCTATGACTTTAAAATGAGACTAACAAGTGTGGTAAGTACAAGTAATTAGTTTGGAAATGTTTTTTGCTTCCTGTGCAACATTTTTGTGTCCTTCAAATCATTCAAATGTGCATTAAGGAATGTATAATTTCTGAATTTACAGGTAGTAACGCTGTGGTATCGCCCTCCTGAAGTCCTGCTAGGATGTTCTTACACCACTTCTATAGATTTATGGTCTGTTGGCTGTATATTTGCTGAATTGCTCAACAAACGGGCTCTTTTTCCTGGAGAATCTGAGCGAGATCAATTAGATAAAATATTCGAGTAAGTTATTTACATCACGTTCTGGAAGCATAAGGCACACAGCCATCATTATTGTAACAAAGGTTAGCATAGCTGCCTTAGAAAATTTTGACAGTTTTTAAATGGTCTACATATATGATATATACTAAAGCTGCCCACAACCAAAGAAAAACAGGTTTACTCTTCTCTCGCAAAAGTCAAAAGCTATTAGTACTTTACAGAATGTTAAAGACAAGAAAATATTCTGTTCCGGAGAGGCTATAATTTTCCTTTCCCTTCATAAAGCTCAATTATTCATAAAGTATTACTCATTACTGCTAACCATACACATTTGTGTAAATTGTGTACAGTACAGAGTATGAATGCATACAAAGTAATTTATTGCAATGAACGCATAACAGTATTTACCTTTGTATTCCAGATTATTTTATGGTAGGTAAACATTAAAATTCCAGTAAAGTCAAAACTTCCAAAACATGTATTCTTTTCCTAATAAATAAACGCATTACATGCAGCAGCATGCCTACAATTATTACGAAATAACTAAATAGTTTCTTAAATACGAAATGTATTAACACACGCGTTTAAGAAACATTAACTCTTTTAAAAGAAAACTTTCTACTAAATTGCAAGACATTGCTTCCCTGTGTAAACCATTGAGGCGAGAGAGCCAGACTTGATTAGATTTGTTTTGGTTTGAATAACTTCTGAGAAATAATCCCCTCAAATCATGGTATACGTCTATATAATTGCCAAATTGACAATAGTTACATTGTCGAGTGCATAAATTGATTGTGTTAGAAGCATTAGCATTAGGTAGCTGCAATGATTAACTAATTATAAATAATTAACCTTGGGTCTTTTTTCTGTAATTGCAGTGTGATTGGAACTCCGTCTATTGAAGATTGGCCCAGCAGTGCCATGGTGCTACCCCATGCCTTTCCACCGCGTCCAAGTCGAAACCTTGACCTTGTGGTTCCAGAAATCTCTTGTAAAGGAAAAGAATTACTTTCTGGGCTACTGACTTTTAAGGGTAGTCAACGAATAAGTGCTCAGCAGGCGCTTCATCATCCATATTTTGAGGGACTGGAGATCCCGGTTGTAGAAATTAGAAAACCATTAGTAGAAAGTCCTCTGAATAAGACTCTAAATAATTCTACTTCTCCCGACGATTCAGGGTACGCCTCGATGCACTCACAATGACGAAATATGAATCGTAATTAATTCTCTTTAATTGCATGATGGCACTTTAGGTTTGTAATTGCTGTTTATGTGGACTGCAAATTTCAGTGTCAATTTTTAAGGGAATTTAGCTGATTTCTGTGCTACTCCTACGTACTTGAGTTCTTACGATTTGGAAATAGTAAGGCCATTTCCAAATCCTAGAAAATTTTTCCAGTGAATAGGCAATTTCCAATCGCACAATTTTTTTGGTACTTTTTTGTTTTTTAATTATTATATTAAAACAATTCTTTTGCTAACTGACTTCTGACATTGTAATACTAAAAGTAAGCAGGTCAATTTTTATTATGCTTGTTTTTTGTCAATTAATTATTATACACTATACCTATTTACCTAATATGTATGTAATAGCTATTAAGTTACACTTATTATGATTGAAGGCTGAACTACGTTTTTCGTTAGCTCATTCGCTCGAACAGTTTTTATTCCGTTTTAAAGTCGATGTAAATATAGCTAGTCTAATCCGTGAAAGCGACAGAATTTACCACGGTGAAAAACATAGTAAGTCAAACAGGATGTACCTAAAGTACAGACAGATTTCTAAATACCTCCATTTCTACTGTTGCACTATTATAATAATGTAAATTATTTGTTTAATTAATGTATTACACAATAGCATGCTTTCACTAATAGAATATGTAGTCTGTCGATTACTTGTAAACGTTTTTTAATTGAAAAGCAATGTTATTAGTTTAACTGATCGTGAGCTCCGTTTCGTTACACTGAGAATCTATGATTTGAATTGAACTGATTAATAATAAAATGTATCGTATTCTGTCGAATATGCAAGTTATGATAGTTGTTTTTGTGAAGATCGGGTTTCAATTGTTCGGTTGCCCATTATGTAAATATTTAATTAATAATTACCTTGTTACTAAATACTGTAAAACTACACAATTCTGATCACGCATAATATTAGAGTATATAGATAAACTACCTTTTAGTGCATAATTAACTATTGTTAGTTATAATTTTATGATATATTGAAGTGACAAGCGACAGTAATATCTCCCCTACTATACCTGGAAGTGAGAGAGTCGAGCATTAACCTGGAGGAGTAGAGAAATGTACTTTGGAGTAAATGCTGTAAAGTGCTCTGAATATAACTGTTTAATAAATTACAATGTCTTTGATGACGAACATGATAATACGCTTATTAGATAATAATGATGACCTAAAATATGAAGGGCTACCTGATACTAATTAAATTCATGTATTTGTAAATTAGATTTACTATATAGCTTAAGTGGTAAACAAATGGCGATTCAATGGAAATAAATGGAAAAAAAATTGGAAAAGTGCATTTTAAATGATTGTATTATTAGTATTACAACTTAAACACAACCTTACCTACAGGGTCACACATATATTCATGTCCAGATATGTTTGTCTTGAAAGACAAAAGTGACACTTTCGATTGCTTGCAAAAAGTGTCTTCACCTTATTTTTAAGCCGGACAGACAACTGAGTTCTGCTAATTCAGGTCAAAGGAGCACAAGGTTTTATATTAAACACTTCTCGCCATTCTCACGCTATATATATCTTCTGCCTTATATGAATCCTATTTTTTCAATGACAAAAATCATCGAAAATTCAAATCCTTAAGTGAAACTTTGACCTGTGTTAGTTGAATAGTTGAAATCCGCTTTGAAAAAGAAAACACACTTTCTCAAGTATCTCAAAACGGGTTATTTCCTTTACACCTTATGTGATTCGAAAGACAGTTCAGGAGATTTATGGGCTACATTGCATGTTAGTAGCTTAGCAAGGTAACATTTTTTTCAAAAACTATTAGAGCTTCATAATTAACGATTAATTCTAAAAGAAATAGAAATCAGGATACTTTCACTGCATTGTAATATAGGTAATAAGAGAAAATTGTTTTTCTCTATAAACTTTATTGTATAAAAATCATGAAATTTGGAAAGCTTATCAAAAATATATGTTGTGTTGTGTTTGCCTTTGGGGAACGAAAGCGCTCGCAACGCTACCGCAACGGGCATTTTATCAAGGTCAAGGTAAACGAACCAGATGTGTGATTGCTAGTTGGCTAACTTATACGTGAACCGCAGTACACAAGGGGAACGTAAGGATTAAAGAACTGTGGTTGAAGCGATTAACAAGACAATGGAAAACTAAACTTCAAGATTTAAATTTTTCCACCAACATTACCAGTATAAATTATACAACATTAAAATATTAACACCCATGAATAAGCTGCAATCTTCAGTTGGAACAACATTTCCCTTATTCTCGTTGCCTTATGTCATAATGTACTAATGATTTACACTTATAATGTATTTGAAAACAATTTATTAGGGAATATGTATTCAAGGCACTTTACAGAGGATTTAGGGTGCTCAGCATACTGGCTAGAAACTCCGTAGATTACATATGAAGTAAGAAAGTGAATATTACAACTACCAAAAGAATGACCATAATTATATAGAGAAGACACGGCAGAATCTTTGAAAGTGGAAAGTCGTTTGCAGAGAATGCTGCCTCGTTGGTAATGTAATCATAAGAATTTGATTCTCTAGACAAGTCCTCCACATTGTCAGTCCACATTTCTTGAAGTTCACGCAGGTTCTCAGCGCATCTTACTAATTCATTATTTTGGGGATTCAATTCTGCCCATTCTAATGATTTCGTCAAATACGACAACACCTTCTTACCATAGTAAGCATTTAAGAGGGGATGATTGGAGACATAGTTAATCGTCCGGTGATCCGAGGATTTGAAAACGAACTCGGCTATCTTTTGAGCCAAGAAAAAATCAACTCCCGCTGGAAGAGCAAAAAGAATGCATCGATTAATTTTACAATTTATAAAAAAAATGTCATTTCAACAATAATAATTAGTGTTTCATGCTGTAAGGCTGTAAATTACCAACTGCAGATATAGGCCAAAACTTTGAATTCAAAAGGCGGACAATTTCGGCTCGTTCTTTGATTTTTTCAAATACAGTCTTGCT
Organism: Yoshiicerus persimilis; assembly: GCA_020352615.2. Taxonomy (NCBI): domain Eukaryota; kingdom Metazoa; phylum Arthropoda; class Collembola; order Entomobryomorpha; family Tomoceridae; genus Yoshiicerus; species Yoshiicerus persimilis. The sequence continues at coordinate 44,633,177 of CM060170.1, forward strand.
TTGCTCATCATTTCCTAAGAGGACTTTGGAGAATTTACCTTGGAATAGCCAAAATTCATAGCCCTTCAGCAACACGAAGTGGTTCTTATGTAGAGTCCGCCCAGCGTTTCTTTCGATAAATTCATCTACCAAATTCATTAAACTTGTATTGGGTTCCATTTCTGTGAGACGGGTGATTTCCCGGTCCAAATTAGAAACTATTTGGCTGATTTCGTGACCCGGACGATACTGCTCACATTCCTCGCATTTCCAGAAGCAACAGTCACCATTTAAGGCGTCCATAGGCAACATGTCCCCACCGCAAATCTGACAAAGTGTACCTCCAAAGAAAGTCCCTTCCTCCGTAATACTTTTGCATCGACTACAAAGGCAGTCGAAAGACATAGAGGACAAAATCAATTTCCGCCTTCTGCACGTGTCAAGTTTTACACCATTCAACGAGTAGGAAATGCTTAGGATGTCACCCTTGCGAATTTTTGATTTAGTAAGCAATCGAAACTGAAAACGTCTGATGCCACTAGAGTCGAATTTTCCATAGATTTGCCATTCCACATTCGGGGCGCAAGAGTGGGCAAACTTACTGGCAATGTTAAACACGGCGTACCCTTCGTAACTATAAATAAATAAATAATTAATTATAACATGCGGAATACAAATGTAATTTAAATCAACGGTATACTAAATGTCATTGCCAAATTAATTTAAAAGTACAAATACAAATCGAATACAGAATCCCTTACTTGTTTCCTTTGGGATCTTGAGACTCAAACATGAAACGATTTATTTTGAGTATGCTTAAGACTTTCACAATGTCATCAAGAGTTACGTCCATACCACACACATTCTTTAAGAAGTCGTAGGAGGCATTTGCTTCATTCATGAAACATTGATCTCTGTACATCCCAATGCCAGAACTTAACTGGGTGAAACTTTGGAATTCCGGAGATCCTTGAGCCAAAATTATACGGATGACTTTCAAATAACCGTTCCTGGCTTTTGAATACTCGACTTGATTGTCAGAGAAAATTCGGCACTCGGCATGGTGCATTTTATCCTAGAAAGCAAAATTTTCAGTAATATAAATTCTTGTATGCAATCCCTGAATTCCAGATAGGTCAACACAATCAAATCAAAGGGAATTAAAAGTCACAGATTTTGCCCGTATTCATATAGAATAATCCGTTGAAAAGGTATACAGAGAAATGTTAATGGCGTTCTAATTATAATTACTCCGAACCGGACGTAGTTTCTTCTTCACGATTCGGGAAAAACTTATGAAAGAAAATTGATTTTCTGATCTAAGGAGAGCGGTGTGTGTTTTTATTTGTATTTTCTATTCTCTATTTGTTTTGTATATTATATTCTATATTTACCATCATATATCGCGTAAATTAATGAAGGCATTGATGCAATTCTGGTTGACGGAAAATTTTAATCAGCCCCAGCCAATTATTACAAATATTTAGTCTTCAAAAAGTGAGCATACCGATATGCTCTCAAAGAAAGAAAACGATAAAGTTAATTGTTTTTCTGACATACTGCTTACTACATTATCCATTAATTCTACGATTTTGAATACAGGTAGTACTAGTTTTGATTTACTAATCTTGTATAATGACTCATGTGATTCCAATTTGTGATTTAAAAAAATTCTGAAATTGTGGTTTAGACCTGGCTTATATTTTGCTCTTAAGTCCTGGGAAAAACTTTTGTCAATTCGACCTCTTCTTATTTTAGTGACTTATGACTGCGTTATAAATACGAATAACATATTATTTAATTTCAAAAGTTGAAAAAATAATTTATTGTTCATTCTACTTCATTAAGGTGTAAAATTCAAGGTTTACTTGTGCACACTCGGAGGAGCAAACAGGCCAGTTGCAGTTTGGGCACTGATATTCAGTTTCCCGAAAAGAAGGGTCCACGATTTTCATGCATGTTACACAGCAGTCACTGCAAAGTGAATTAGATTCTCTTGGCGAAATGAATAATGGTCTTTCTACATGGATCACTTCCCATTCGTCCACGTCAATCATCGATACCAGAAAGTCTCCTAAATCTTCAGAGGACTTCAATTCGAAATTATAATCCATTATAGCAACAGCTGATGAAGTCAAAGTCAAAGTCAAACAGCGACTAATGCGGATAATCGACCCTTTGGAGGTGTTCAAAGTACTGTTATTTGAAAGAGAGTTTTTAATTTGTGCTTTAGAAACTACTATTTAATCAAATCCCTAAAGATGGTCAGTGAGAATATTCCATCTCGCTTCACAAGGTCAACATTGGATGCTTGCTTCCAATTTTAAAGACAGCGCGGCATAGCTAACTCTAGTTCCTTCGTTCCTTGCTTGGTAGGTGCGGTAGATATAAAAATTCATTTCGATATTATTTGTGAAGCACTTGAATGAAACTGAACATTGGGCAACTCTTCCAAAAAATGAAGGAGCGTATGGGAAATAAATATACTAAACAATGTCTCAATATATCGAAATGAATTTCCACAATATATTTTTCAATAAGAGTCCCTTTGCAAAAATTAGCCTTGTTCTTCAAAATTCATAATTCCGCTATTTTACCACAGCTTTATTTTTTGAAAGGTAGCAATCAGGGTAAATGTTTGAAATTTTATCAGGAGTCGAATTAGACTATATAGTTTCATGTTCATGGGTTAAGCGATTCAAAAGGTATAGGGGAAAATAAGTATAGCCAAACAACTGGAAATGACGGACCTATATATGCGAAATGTCTTAAAATGCAAATTGCATACGCACTTTTTGCGAGTTGATGTTGATTGGTAGTCCAATTGATGTGATTCAATTTTTTGGGTTGCACGTCACAAGTGTCTAATTTAAAATGCATGAAATACGTCTCATGGTTTTCAATTCATTTATTACTAAGAATACTGTAAAAACTTTCAATTCAACAACATAACGTGAAATAGTAGTGGAACTTTAAGAATACATAATTTCAGTAACAATGGAATTTTGCAATGGTTTTAAATTCATTGCTTTAATCAATCCAATTTAAATATTTAATTCAATTTGGCATCCTGTGGAATTATTATTATTTGATAGTTTCTTTAAATCAATACCAAGAGAAAGATACACGTTAGTATGAAAAGAGAAGTTATGAGAGGAACTGTGCACTTCAGAACACGAGTTCTTGGGTTTTCAATCGAAATAAATGCCTCTTCAACATCGTCCTCATATGACGGGTTTTCGCCTGACAGCTGTTTAACATTGGCAATCCAAATAGTTTGTAAAGCACGAAGTTTCTGCCCGTTTTTTGTGAAGTCACTATTTTCAGGATTAAGTTCCTCACGCTGTACGGCTTTCGTTAGATGTAATAACACCTTTTGAGCGTAGTACAGTTTTTGAGGATCATCACGGTCAGACATCACAGTCTTAACTGCATTTAAATCCAATGTTTTAAAGCCAAATTCTAGAGTTTTTTGAGCAAGAAACAATTCCAGATCAACTGTAAAATAAAAATAATTGCATTGTCGCATCAACTTGTAATATCAGTCGAGTGCATTTTAGAGGATAACTCAAATATTATGGGTATAAGGACATTAAATTACCAAGCGTCTTGGTATGCAAAAGCTTCGTTGTGATATAGTGAATCCGATCGGCCCTGTGTAATATTTTTTCAAACAGCATCTTGCTTGTCTTTTCATTTTTCAGAAGGGTTTTTGTAAAATTTCCGAAAAACATCCAGTAGATATGGGCTTTGAGCAATACGAAATGATTCTTGTGGAGAGTCTTTCCAGTATTTCGTTCAATAAATCGATCAACGAGTTCCATTGTTCTTGGAGAGGGGTCCAACTCTGTCAGGTAATCAATTTCAGCTTCTAAAATCGAAACTTTTGCAAAGATATCTTCAGCTGGAAGACAATGTGGACACCGATCACATTTCCACATGAAACTGTCACCGTTTAAGGGGTCTGTAGCCAACATGGAGCCTTCAGTGCATGTTTCACAAACCGTAGAGCCAAAATATGTACCTTCTTCTGTGGGATCCTGGCATCGACTACAGAGGCAGTCGAAAGGAAAGATCCTAGAAATGAGTTTCCTGCGTCTAGTGGTGTCTAAATGAGCCCCTATTTTGCTGTAGCGCATACAGAGCATGTCCCCCTTCTTAATTTTAGTTCTGGTATGCAAGCGCATTTCCCAGCGTTTGTTGCCAAATCTCCTTTCATCAGACCATTCTAAATTCGGCGCACACGAGTGATTAAACTTATTGGGCACTTTAAAAACAGCATATCCTGCGTAACTGCAAATATTTTACAAAAAATTAAACAACATACATTGAAGCAAATAGAATGTTACTGATACTGGATATTTATTTTTAAAATGACTGTGATAAAGAACGGCTCACCTATTCCCTGACAGATCATCAGACTGAAGTATGAAACAGTTTCTTTTGAATCTACTCAAAACCTCCCATATTTCATCAATTGTCACGTCCATTCGGCATTTATTTCTTAAGAAGTCAAAGGCTTCCGGAACTTCAACGTTCATATCTCCAGGAAAAGGCGTTTGACGCCCTTCAAAATCTGAAGGCAGCTCCATGAAAGTTTCGAACTCTGGTGATCCCTTTGTCAACAATATCCGAACAAGCTTCAAATAACAATTTCGGGACTTTGAATATGCGATGTGGTTTTCAGAGAAAACTCGGCACTCTGCCTGATGGACATTGTCCTGCAAATATATAAGTAAATTCCATATTTGCTAAAACTGCCAAACTATAGAAACATTTTAGACCCAAAATCGGGAACATCAAACATTATTTCTTTTTCCTATTTCTATTGACGAATATTTTGCCAACAATTAAGTTTACATCAATTAACAATGGCTTACATGTTTCTTTACTAAAGTAAATAATAGTATTCTAACCTAATACAATAACTGAACGTTGTAGGTACCCTTAAATAATCAAAATAACTCACGTTTGCACATTCGAGGCTGCAAACAGGCCATTTGCATTTTGGGCATAGAAATGCTGTCTCCAGAAAAAATGTTCTTTTCAAAATCTTCAAACACGACAAGCAGCAATCATTGTTCACAGACTTATACTGCTCGGATGTTGTATATAGTGCTCTTGTGACCAAAACAACCTGTCCCTCGTCAATGTCCGTTTTTGACACGAAGAATTCTCCTAAACCCTCTGATGATTTTACTTCGGTATTCAACTCCATTATCACAGCTGACGCCATCAATCCTCGAAGGTACCACTAGCTAGATACCTATCAATAATAACTCACAACAATAGTAACCAAGAAATTAAGAGTTTTAAACTCATTTGCTAAATAACTAAGCCTCAGCGTGGTCTCAGCTGTGTCAACATTTATGTTTGCAGACACCCCACATTTTACAAAAATAGAGTTAAACTCATTTGCTAAATAACTAAGCCTGCAGCGTGGTCTCAGCTGTCTCAAGATTTATGTTTGCAGACAGAGACACCCCACATTTTACAAGAAAATAGAGTTAAACTCATTTGCTAAATAACTAAGCCTGCAGCGTGGTCTCAGCTGTGTCAACAATTATGTTTGCAGACACCCCACATTTTACACGAAAATAGAGTTAAACGTTAAACTCATTTGCTAAATAACTAAGCCTGCAGCGTGGAATCAGCTGTCTCAACATTTATGTTTGCAGACACCCCACATTATTTTACAAGAAAATAGAGTTAAACTCATTTGCTAAATAACTAAGCCTGCAGCGTGGTCTCAGCTGCCTCAACATTTATGTTTTCAGACACCCCACATTTTATTGGGATTGTGTATTCCGTACTTGGATTGGAAATTGCCGCAGTCTTTCGTTACCCCTTAATTCTATCTAACGTTTAAACGCTAAAAAAATGTAATATAGTTTTTGAATTTGCTAAAACTGGAAGAGCCACATATATTAGGCTTGTCTTTAGCTGTCCATAAAAATAATCAGTTTACTATCAACAAAAAGTGTCATTTCTCCATAGAAAACATACAACACAATACGTGTGCAGCATGTACATACAAGAATGAAGTTCGACGTACACAATACGTGTGCAGCATGTACATACAAGAACGAAGTTCGACGTACACAATACGTGTACAGCATGCACATACAACAATGAAGTTCGACGTACAAATCCAAGCAATGCGTTCTACTACACAGCTTGCTCTAGCCTGTGCATTCTGTGTGAGGAGGACAGCGGAGGTCTCCACAACACAACCATGCATATACAATACAAAACGTGGCTTTGTAACATTACCGGCCTACCGCTGACTTTCAGCTTGCTCTGTCAGCTTACTCTAGCAAGCTATTGTGGGTCATAATACATAAAGCATGTTTGATCTGTGTCTATTTCTAAATGCATGGCTTAATCTTTGAGACAAGCATAAACCCTGCATGTTTCTGTCTTGTTCATACATGTGCCCATTTCATCTCCATTACCTCGCTACTTTATAATGATGTCTCATCTGTCTGTCTGTCTGTCCGTCTGCATGTTCATATGTCGCCTCATTGTCAATATTCCTGCTGTTTTTATCGGTTTTCATGATGCTTTTCTAATTCGGTTTTCCCAATGTCTACGCTCCTCTTCATTATGTGCTGTTTTGACGGGTTTATTTTGCTTGTTGCCGTGTACTCATCTTTTCCTTTCTTAATGACTGAACTTCACTCGGCAGTAAGAAAAATGACTCACCTTAATATGATTTTTATATACTGTTACTTCTTATGGTAATGTATATTGTACATCAGAGTCGGTTTGGCATTGGAATGTGTCGGTTGTGTGTGAGTGTGCGTGCGACGTGAGTCTGGGTAAAAACTGTATTTTCGAATAAAAAATTGAGTGTTATCGACTGTAATTGTGTCAATGTGCTCCAAATTTCACGGGCTCCGCGACCAACTACTTTTCCTGCTTGTTCGAAAGGAGGATTTTGGAAAAATCTAAAGTTTTTGTGAAACGAGGCAACGGATTGAAGAAAAAATGGAAGCCCTATGTAAGAATTTGATCTTGGGTGGGAGGAGGGACTGACCTAGTAGTAGGTGGACGGTGGACGTGATGCGGACGGGGCTATCTGCTCCTGCTTAGGTCCTCGCAAAGTAAAAGTGTAAAGAGTGGCTCAAGGTATGGACCCAGGAGCTTTGCGTCTATGTCTTAGCACTCTTCTCCGCCCCCGATTGCTGCGTTGATGTCTTTCCCTAGCCACAGTGAAGTGAATTGTACTGGAGCCAATCTCAGTGAGACAGATATAATGTCTAATTAATACTGCCCGACTCATTTATCACAGCACACTAATTTGAGCGTAAATATTTGTAATCCATGCCGGGAACCGACTCTCCCCGTAAAGTACTTGTACTATGCGGGTAATTCATACAGGGTGATCAGTAAGACCGATCGGTAAGACCTACCACAACTAAATTATCATGATCTTAAAAAAGTTTAAAATAGAAATTATCATGAAATTGTTAAATATATATTTTATATGCTATATCTGTGGGTGTTATTTGGACTTTAAAATTAGATTTAGCTAAGATGATCGTTTTTCATTATTATTTTCCAAAATTATGAAATGTATTATTAGATTGTAAAAAATGAAACTTCGAAATGTAATAACTTTGTAATAACCAGTGAAATAATGAATTTGTTTAATGTGTTAAGTGTACTGCATATATATATACAGGTTTGTGCGTGTTGCAAAATATTGTTGTAAGCGTCGGATTGTAATTTTCGTATTCTGCAATGTGCAATGGAGTGCGTCCTGATGAGTCGTAGCATAGGGAGGGGTCACTAGGCCTCGTCTACGGGTATGTAGCAGGTTTTAATTTGTGAAGTCATCAGTTGTCAGTTTACAACTTAAATATTCTGTAATGTGGGTAGGGACTAATGTATATGTAATTTGTGAACCTTATACACTGCTTAAAATAATTGGAAGACTAAGATATTCGAAAAATTGTAAAGATTATTAATGTCGTATTCTATGGGCTACTTGCTCGAAAAGAGTATCAATAAAACCATTCATTCATTCATTCATTCATATTGTACATATGCAAGAGAACATTATGCTAAGAAAAGCTTGAGATTTATTTGATGTCACTGGACATTAGGTCTGACATGAAAGTTTACCCAACAACCCCTAGCCCCAACGCAATATGTTCATAAAAGATTATGGAAAGTTCTTAGACGATACTGTCGAAGTTTATTGCTATTATTATTGTTTATTACTACTTACTACATTTATTATTACTATTATTATGTATTATCAAATAATTTGAAATTCAAAAGACCCGATTTTCACAGTTTTACACCCCATTTGCAGTAGTTCTATCGCAGTTAGGGTAAAACAATGTATATTTGATGACTGTTAGGGGTTGTGTGGTGTCTTTTAATGTCAGACCTGATGTCCGGTGACATTGAAAAAATTTCAAGTTTTTCCATCCACCTTGCATATGTTTCCCCATATGCTTTGTACTTGGAAAACATAAAACATTCCGAGTCTTTCCAATGTAAAACAGGCATGTCGGATTATTCACGGCCCTTACTGTACATTAGTAAGAAGTAAAGATGGGCGCTTATACTTGTAAAACTTATATTCATGTCATTTTCATTTCCAAGGGTTCGTTCACATAGAAATTTTTATTTCTAATAAAAATTTCCATTTGAACGAACTTTTGGAAATGAAAATGACATGAATACAACAACTATAAAACTCACTTAATACATCACGGTATTTAAAAATTACATTAAGGTGAGTCATTTTTCTTACTGCCGAGTGAAGTTCAGTCATTAGTCATTAGGGAAAGAAAAGACGATTACACGGCAAAAAGCAAAATAATTTAGGTACCTTAATGCCGTAAGAAGTTTAGGCTTTAAGGAAAATGCCTAGTCATTTTGCTTAATGCCTCGGCTAAATGAAAATAGCCGGGCTGTCTTCAGGCATTTACCAAAATACCAAGGCATTTTCCTAATTGCCTAATTTGGCTTTTAGCGCTGACAGGTATTCCATAAAAATATTATTTTCCTATAAGAATCGTCACTTAATACAAGAATAATCCTTATTCCATAAATAACCTACATAACTCTGATAATCTGAATCTGACGTGCTAGAGCGTCCCCTCAATACCGTTCCAATGCAAAAGCGCAAGAAGATTACAAATGAACTAATTCATGGGATTTGTCCTCCAGGCGCCAAAAGTCTTGTTTGATTAAGACAGGAAAATATTCTACATTACTCTCCCATGAACATTCTATTATTTTATTTACTGTTTGTGATTATTTTCCTTACATGACTTAGTAATTAATTTGTCTTTTAAAGATTAATTGTTGTATTATAGTTTTCACTATTAATGCAAGTACATTTCTGTTAGCAAAATTATTGCCAGCCATTTATTATTGTATGTAAAATAATTGGAAGAATAGGATAGTTCACCAAACTGGTCGCCGGTATAAGTCTCTCAATAGATATTACTTATTACTACTAATTAATGTTAATATTTATTTAAAAATCCCGTTGTAAATCGGTATAATAAGTCAGCAGGTTCTCAAGTGTTTTCGAAATGCATGAAATCCTGTGGTGTCTGAAGTTCACGTAATATTTTTATGGATTCTTGAATAAATATCTAACAAGTGGAGAGTGAGATTTACGATTTGACAATCTAAGTAATATTTTCTTATAATTGTATTTTTCTGAAAATGGAAATCACTCGCCCACATCTATAGTGCTTAATTGATACCCATAGCGTAACACTTCGAAACTTACGACTGATGTATATTTTTTATTTTACTGACTCAGCAATGAAAAAATCCAAGATTTTCAACATAGTTCGAGTGTACACAATAAACTCACGAGGTTGTCACAATAAGGGTGGATTTAAAATACCTGATCATCCTATAAAGTTGTCTGTTCCAGATACAAGGGTCATCATCATCAAGCTGAAATCAAGAGTATACACCTATATGGAAGCTTACGAAGAGTTCATAGGAATAAAACAAGTCAAAGAAGCTCACAGTAGAGTCATACTAGTGAGTTGAATTTTTCATTTCCTTATAGGCGTTAAACTGATAACCATTAAATCACATTTACTGATTATTTTGTTAGACACCCAAAAATAATTACAAGTAAATTTTAAATTTTAAGTGTTCATGTAATATCTTGTGTTGACTCAAGGCAGAATTGGAGTTTGTTAAAGCCCAAGAATTGCGGAGAACAGTGCACAAAAATCTAAATGAAATACAAAATAGATTACGAGATATTCGTTCTGATCTGGAACGTACTTCACGAGGGGAAGATCGTTACTTGGAATTAATTAAGCAGGTCCGTAAAATTATTGAGTAGTAATCACTGCAATAATCAATTATTGAATGGACGACATTCGTATTTAATTTTGTTACCTAACATCTTAATATTTTTATTTTGTTCTGCTTATTTAAAGGAAATAGCGCTAGTCAGAGAAGAAAGGACCGTGAAGCAAGAATTTGAAGAGCACGAGGGTAACGAAAGGGACAGTTTTAATGGATTGTCCAACGCCCTTCGCCTCTCACACGAAAAAGAAAGAGCGCAAAATGAGAAAACGAAATATTGGTCCATTATTGGATCTGTTTTTGGAGCGACGGTAGGAATAATAGGAACATCCATTAATTCAAAACTAAAAATTCGGCAGATGAAACAGGTTTTGACGGAAAGTTCTCACGAATCTAATTTACTGATTCAGGCACAACTTCTTGAAGCACTGAATAATTTGAATGTAGTCGCAGCTGATGTCAACGCAAAATTAAATCAGGGCACCACGGAATATAACGCAGCAAATACGAAAGGCAATACACTGGTCAGTGAAAGTGTGAGTAAAGACTTTGTTACAAAATCTGACATTCTGATTAGTACTATAGAAACTTTACAAAAAAGACTGGATTCTTTTCAAATCCGTTCCTCAAAAAGCGGTTATATTTTGATCAACCCAGAGCAAAAAAATGATGTCAAACTCATCGTTCTTTCCTCTGCGGTAGTAGTTACCGTTTTGTACTTTCTTTTTAACCGATAGAAGTAAAAATTTTAACAATTTTTCATCTAATCGCCCGAAATTGTCAAGATTATTTATTTTATGGAAAGTGTATAAATTTGTTGAATGATAGCCGAAAAATCCTATTTATTGCCAAATAACTCTGTTTTTGAATAATTGTAAGTACCTATTAACTTTAGTACCTTATAAAACTTGTCAATAAGGGACATGAAGTGCTATCATGTGAATTGTTAACTATATAAGAAATTTTAGCTATTTTGTAGTACATGAAAATATTGTATTGTAGTCATTTTATTTTCTGTGTTTGATATATGTGGAAACAAATGATTGATATTATAGAGGATCCATGTATTCTTTCCCGACAGAGAATACATCGATTTCAGGTTTCACTTTATCGTACAAGTGTGGGAAAGCTCCTTCTGCATGATATTTTGCCCGAACTTGTTCATATAGCGTTAAGTCAAACATTTCTTCAAATTCCTCTCTGCTCATAAATATATCAGCGTAAAGAAATGGGTAGCCACCAACATCTCCCGTAAATCTGTAAAAACATCCATTTTTAAATTGAAATCCAATTATCTTTATAAATATCTGATGGATAGTTTAACTGGTATTTGCAATTAAAAATTCCAAGGATTTCAATGTAATTTTATACAAATGCAGATTGTAACAAATGTGTTCAGTATTAATGAACATGTACATTGGCGATAATCCTAAAGCTCGTATTTCAAATTCATAATTTACTTTGAGTATTTTAAGACTTAGCTCAAGAAAGCAAGTTGAAATTAAAAGAATTTAGCAATAAATAATGTCTCTATCTAAATTCATTGTTAATCTGTAAATGTATACATGTATTCAGTGGAAACAAAATATTATTGCCGTATCCAAACTGTTATTGTGTAGAAACATATTCAATGTCACTATCATAGAGCAAATACAATAAAAGGTGCTAGTTGAGAATTGAACTTACTTTTCCATCTTTCTCATAGCAGCAACTGCATCAAACCTCTCTTTCCTTTTCACAGCAGCAGGAACACCATAAACTCCCAAGTCATTAAACATGCCATAGTTCGTTCCAGGGACCATTTGTTCTGGTCTCGGTTTTCGTAGCTGTCCCCTGTGAAATACAATTGCTATCACTATATATATTTCTCTAAGCTCTTAAAACTAATTAAGCACCATTGTAGATTTTTATCTTATCCCAGTACTAATTGAAGAGATGTGTTGATTACATATTATCGCCATGATCATAAATTCTGCAAGGGTAGATGAGCACCGGATAAGTATCAAAAAGTTTTTCAGACACATTGATTTGTTCTTCAAGTTGATTCATGGGAAGGACAATATCTTGAAAAACTTGTTTGGTAAAGGTCATAGCTCGGATTCCGGGCGTCGTTGTGAATTTGAGAAACGCGGGTTTCGGTGGTAAGAGCCACCCAAATAAAAGTCTAAAAAGTGGGTGATTTCCGAAAGGAATCATACTTTCGACTACCCAAAAAATAGCCCTATTGTGTCTCAAGAGATATTCTCTCATCGGGATGAATTCTTCCCCTTCTCCTGATTTTAAGAAACTTTGCACATGACAGTAGAACCACGGTTTGTACCAACGGGACACATTATTAATCTTAGAACCAACAAAATGAATGGGAAATGGTTGAATCCATGATATATAAAATGGAATGAGCAAAGGAATACTGTAGTTAATAAGAATTTACTCACTTTGTTGATTTGAGTGATTGGAGGCTTATCAGCGAAGTTACCAAGCATGATAACAGCCTCATCTTTAGAGTACACAGTGGCCTCTACGTAATCAGCCACCTGCAAAAATCATACATACTCATACCAAACTATCCTCAAAAGCATTAATTCCATCTCAATGCATTACAAACGTTAATAATTAAAAAATAATCAATTAATCAATTATAAAATATGTAGGTAACTGTTATTTAAATAAAAAAAAGGCACTCTTACCTTTTTGTCCTTATCCAATGCACCGGAAACATCCCTGATGAAGTCGCAATACTTTTTCTGACCTTTGATAGGGATATATTTCATGTGAATGTAAGGCTTTACTGGAATGATATCCAATTCCAAAGCAGTGAGGAATCCTAAGGATCCATGCGACCAAGGAAGTGCATAATATAAGTCGGAGTATTCATTATCTCTGGTCGCAGTGACAAGAGAACCATCGCCAAGAACAACTTCCCAGGATCTCACTGCTTCTTGGTAGAGTCCTACCTTGTGTGAATATGTGGTCATCCCAACTCCCAATGCCAATCCTCCGAGAGTAGCATCCGCGATTTCTAGAGTAACTGCCAATGTATAACCTAAAATAAAATGCATAAACAGTTTCATAAGAACTAAAAAATAAATTCAAACACAATTCCAAATTCTTAAATATGTATCTTTTAATTAATTTCCTAAAAGGATACCTTTCGGAATTAAGTATTTAGTGATTTCTCCTACAGTAACCATTGGCTCAACAGTAACTGTCAATTTTGACTCGTTTAGATTTAGAATGTTATACAGTGGTATCGGAACTTTATGGCACAAGTCCTAGAACACAGGAGAATATTATATTTTATTTTCTCAAACATATTAAGAAATATTGACGTTACCTTTCTGAAAAAAGTTACAGAGAGACTCTGCCAATTTGCTCTGGATGTGCATAATAGTTTTCTGTCTTTTGGATTCTGCTGGCCCCATCTTATGACCTGTAGGTTTCAAATAGAAAAATTATGATGACTTTAATTTTTTGACGAATTAATTTGATAATAAAATTATATAGTAGGGATATGCAGATATATACAGAAGAATATATACAGAAGAGTATCTATTGTATTATTGCATACCTGTGCTTGGATATTTGCAACTCGCTTTGAGTGTTCCTCGGGAACAGAAGAAATTTTCCTTTCCAACCAAACTCTAAGACGAAGTGCAATATCAAAAAGAAAACTAGCCGGAAGACAGAAAAATAATACAACAAGTCCCCGGTTCTCCTCCAGCCACTTCACGATAGATTTTTTCCAATTTGGAGGTAACTTCAATCCCATGTTTCTGACTTTTGTGCCAACTAATTTTAAGAACTGAATTTTATCAACATTTACAAAATGATACTGGAATCGAAGAATTCGTCAATTCACTACAGATGTTTTTTGCCTACTGACTTTTCTACGCGCTGTCCTCTCAGCTGGACAGCTAGTCAAACTACTCGTGGGAGAGTTAAAGCTCTTGGAGAGTAAATCAATTGACTTCTGCACTGAACACACATTTCCTTCGTCACGTCATAAACTATTATCTATTCGCTCTCCAGATTTTAAAAAGTTCTATAACATATGTAACTCTGAAAAACGGAATCCAATCTAACACGTGTTCCTGTGCGTTCACAAACACTTAACTTGCTCAGGTTCCGAAAGGTTGTCCCTAGAGAAAATAGTTAAACCAAGATTTCTGGTTTTCCAAATTATTTATGTCAGATTTTCATAACTTTATTAATTCCAAACGTTGTGGTGCTAAATTTTCCAAATTTAGCTCCACAACGAAAAAAAGTTATTATTTTTAAATTTAATATTTTTGCTTGAGACAACCTTATAGGAGAATTATTATGGTTACACCAGCCTTGCTCAGGTTCATTCAAACGCTTTTTATCTCTATAACTTCACTTATAATGTTTTCTGTATTACTACAGGTGATAAAATCCACCTGCTATGTAATTATGTAATTCATTACTTCTTTTTAATCTGTATACAGATAATTGCACAACCCAGGGCAAAATACAATTGCCGATATAATTCTTCACACAATATAAATGTACCTATAAAAGTATGTAGAAAGTAACGATGACACTATAACGGAGTAAAATCAGGAGGCAAGAGAGTAGAAAGAGTTTTGAAATATGAGATGACTCTTTCCAAAAGACCTATTTATTGATGAGACAGTCGGTGCTATACAATACGGCTACATTTGGACTTGGATACTTGGATCTTGCCGTTAGTACGAGTCTCACGTTGCCTCCTTCTTCGTATACCCTCTCATTGCTCTCATGAAGTAAATTAGCAATCATCCCCAAAAATTTTCAGTAGTATTTACACACCAGTATTTTGTTATAGTTCGTTTAATTGATTAACTTTTTTCTTGCTTCGATTGCTAGTTTTCTGAAAAAGACCATTTACTGAAGAACTTCCATTTTGCCATTAATGCACAAAAATTTCATTTTTTAAAAGATTTAAGTGGATAGTAATAAGAAATTCTTAAATAAAAATGGGTTTATAGGGGTACAAAAAAGAAGTCTTATTTGACTATCCGAAATATTAAATAGTAGAAGTAGGATATATACAGATATGTTGAATTCAATGAAAAATATAGTTAATTCGATTTAAAATATTTTTAATAACCAAACGAAATGATAAACAAAGATTCACTTAAGAGATGTGATGGTTATTAAATTTAACCAGCTTAGGTATGTTAAAATATTAAAATTAAAAAGTTAAAGAAGGTGCGACTCAATTCGAGGATAATAAGATAAAGAAGGATTAAAATTCCGTTTCCGCTATACTAGGAAAAATTCCTAAAGTAATGCAACACTAACTGTATCTACAGTTGTGCAATTCGCATATCATGATGCATCTGAATGAGCTGAGCCAGCAAAAGCCAATCCCAAAAACCATAATTAGGAAGAGGAGACAAACTAAACGACTTTCACATACAGTTCATATGGTGCACAAAGCTGTCCTTGACTAATTGACTTCTGTATGATGATAACGTACAGTTCGAGTGTGTATGACGAAGACCGTGTATAAATAATGATTGCCTTATCAGACGCTTATTACTGCCCTGGAAGACATTTATTACAGTTACAGTTTGCTTGAGGTGACACTAACATATTTTCTGTGAAATGCAAACAACGTCGGACAATAAGGAAATCTTCGAAACAGGGATACTATACAAAATTTCAATTTGCAATTTGCAAATTGTTGCAAATTCTGCATGCTCTTGTAAACTTGTAATTGTATAATAAATACATGTGGGCCAATTATTCCCTTAAGGCTGAGACTAATTGTCTAACTACTAATTAGCAAATTTTAGAAATGAAATGACAATACACGACAATGTGACGTTTTTCTTTCAATTTATGTTTTTATTTCAGTTAGTTACGTAGGTATGTAATTACAATTGATTACTTGTAATAAAAGTAAATATACATCCATCGCTATAGTCAACATAATAAACATTTATACTTCGTAATTGCATTTATAGGCTATTGCAAATAATTATTTCGTAACATTAACATAGATTGAATTGTTTTGAGTAATGGTTCGGATTGCTTTGATTAAAATGGGACACAGTATATTGTCTATTTCCATTGTGTGCATTAGAGGTCAAAGCAACGATCGACTTGAAATCCAGAACGCACAGATTATTGAAAAGATGAGAGCACCGGGGCTGATTGTTAACGTAAATTGTGCTGAAAGTAAATGTGCACAAATGAAACTGTTACAGAAATAGGAAGCAATTATTATGAAGTAATACAAGAATTGATTGTGCACGGTATTAGTTAGTTATATGCTAATAACAATTTACATTGCATGTGCGTAAACCTATTTAAATGCACAAATTATACTTGCTATGTAATACATATTTAGTTTACTTACAGTGTTCTTTACACTTATAAATATATAATAATACAGAAGCTTAAAATTTCACAATGTTGCGTATTTACTACATTATATTAATAATTACTGCTTTCTTATATTGATTTTGGGGGTACTCTATAATGTTATAATACATACTCCCAATCAGTTATATCTATTTCAGTTACCGTAACTTTTATCGTACATTGTTGCCTATTTATTTACATAACTGGTTAAAGAAAGCTAGCTTTTCAATGCAGTACTATTAACTATATACGAAATATGGCTGTCATATTTAAATAAGATCGCTCTTCCTTGTCTTCCTTACGAACTTCCCTTAAATCTCTAAAAGTTACCTATTTGCAATTCACAAATAGTAGATGGATTGTATTATTGTATGTAGTTGCTTTTGGTAGTACGGTGTCTAAACAAGTATTTAGGAATTTTCTATATAACTAATTTAATCATAGAAATATAATTTCTACGCGTATTTTGAACTTTTACACAAATACTATTAACGTATGTAGCCCGCTTTTCAATGGTCATGGTTCATAGATACTCCTAATTTCTTAACCTAACCATATCAGCGTAACAAAGTACTTCAACACATCCATTCATAATGTATACTAAATCTTACGTAGTATTTCTTTGACTCTAACTTCATTTCAAACTAAAATTCTGCGTATCCACCCTTATATAACACATTGTTAAATACCTACTACTCTAAATATAAAACAATGTCTCATATTTAATATTTGCTTACTAATATTTCAAATATTTCTACCAATTCTTGTTATACATCAGTAATAGTAATATTTAGTTCTTAATTATATAAAAAGACGGTGGGTAATCTATAACACTATAACTGCATTATATTTCGTCGTTGTTTTAAATATACTACAATATTAAATAAGTCTAACTTTACTCACAGAGTGGAATTTATTTCTCTTAGCTAGTCCATCAATAATAATTCTACCGAAAAACGGATACACACAATAACTGTTCTAGTGTATTGCTATGTAATGCCATTTTTTCTATTCCACCAACTAAAATGAATGAGTCATGGTCAATGAGGAGCAGGGCTCATTAGTTTTCCTTGGTGAAAAATAAATTACGGTATTACAATACATTCAACACCACAACGGTTTACCTTTAACACAATTACAATATTCAAAAAACCTGAATTTTTACCAGTATGTATTTATGTACAATACATAGTAATATATAACTTACTCGGTATTTTCGTCTTTATCCCACAGAAGTCTGTTCCTACTACATTACAGTTGATAATTCTATTCAATTAATAAAAATATCACAACTCAGTTTGCAATGAATACTTTCCTTCTTCAATAGAAGAAAGACGAGAATGCATAATGTATCTTAAATAACTAAAAGTACAGTAACTAGATATAGCGTAATTTAATTGCTAAGTTAAATCCAAACATGTGTATTTATACATAAGTACCTATGTCTTTATTTAATAAGCTTAGGGTAAAGGAAGTATTTCTAGTAGAATGAAGTGTTCTTGGTCGAGAAATCAAACAATTCTCTTTAAGAAAATAAAAATTTTGAAAATAATAAACAAATTAATACAAATTGGGGAGAAATACTGCATATTACAAGGTTTTATCATTGCAAATAACGTTTGCTAATTTATAAGTATTTAATACCAACAATTTTAATTCATTTGCAATAAGTTAAACGCAAAATGACTCTGTATTTAATATTAGAATACTAACATTAATTGCAATTTCAATTGTTATTAAAAGACAAAAACTAAGCTGCTTTGAATTATACAAATTAGGTGAATTGTAACATTAAGTCAAGATATTTTACTGCGTACGTACATAAATAGTAATAATTAAATTGTCTAGCATTCACAAATCTTAGGGGAAAATTATTTACCTGCCAGTTAGTATCGATTTCATGTTTTTTATTTGGGAAATAGAAAATAACAATAAGAATTCTATAGATTTCATTCGGTTTGAGGTATTTTTGAGAGCAAATTCTTACTACAGCTGACTGGAATAGTAAAATGTGGAAAGGATCTGTGATTTATGTTATATATAAATAAATTCTAAATACATTAAACTACGCTTTCAAATAAATTAAAAACTATTTAAGTGGATTGAACCTGACCTGGTAATATTGTAAAGTATATCAGTATAATTTTGAAATAGAACTGCAACCCTGAAACAGTTATTGAATCAGTTAAGAGTAATGGACATGATTATTTGAGTCTAGAGTTTAAATATTGCCGGAAAAAAACATTTAGTCTTTTACGGAAAAATTCTAAAAGCAGGGGTGCACAATTCACCCAATCAAACCAGACTACTAGAATTGCATTCGCCATTTTCAGAAAGTTGCAGAATAAAAACTGTAAAATACAACCGTGCAATGTGCAATACAATTGTTTGCTAAATCCTATTTGTGATTTCTTTCAAAAGTTGACATCATTATTATTACACACCTTTAATTCGTGAATTTATAATTCTTACCCTTTTCCCCAAATTTCAGGAGGATTCATATAGTAGCCTTACAGCTGTCATAACTATTTTCCTAAATAGAGCATAACGTTTACAACAATTTATTTGACGATCCCCAACATTGGTCTGCTTTTGGACCACTGCTAATTCAGATAAAGGAAAACATTAGCCTCTGTTTATCGTTGAACTATTAAATCAGAAAGTAATATTATAAAACACCGACTACAAAAGGTATTCAATAATTTAATTACAAGACTGAAAGTAAGTGTTAAATAAAGGGTTAAATAAGTTAATGTTTAAAAAGACTGAGTTGAGGTTTGATGTCTGAGAGATTGGATAAAATGATTAAAATTAAAAATTAAAATAAAGGAACATTGTTATTGTCGTGGCACAAAAGAAGTCTAAAACGTCAACAACGGATTAAAGCATACAATTAACAAAATTACTCGTAGGTAAATAAATTAGTTAATTGTGGCAGTTTACCTAACAAGAAAACCACTCACTACAATTCTACGTATTCTCTAAATCACTGTAAAATATTATACAACAACGATAATAACTAAGCATAATAATACAAAAATAACTGGACTGCATCGTTATTAGTAGGTAGATTTTGGTTGGGAATGAATTGAACTATGGAACTAACTAGCTAACCTACACCAATACAAATACAAATAACAGGCATAACAAAACATTTCGCTAAATATACTAAATATAAACGATTCCTTATATTTTACTGACGTTTATTCCTAGGATTAGCTCCAATCTGGAAATTCAATTGACCTAAACCTAATATTTAGCGCATTTTAAATTCCTCTATAGATTCATGGCAATTATACTGCATGCTCCACTAGCTGCATATTAACACATACCATTTGGTAAAGAAATTAAATCCGTATAGACATCATAAATGCTTGCGATATACCATTTAAAGCTGTTCACAAACCATAGCGTCAGATTTCTTAGCCTTTAACTAGGAATAAAAATGGTTTTCCCCTAAATTCTACCGTAGTTACAAAAATTAAAACCTAGAGTATAAATGTACACTACTACAGCAGGACTCTTTTGCATCTTATCATACTCTACTAGTGAAAATGAACAAAATGGCTGAAAAACATGGGGATGAATGAGTTTAGATTACACAGGGGTGGAAATGGAGGCGGGCTGGCCGTCCTTGAGGGAGTGGACACTGACGCTGAGTGTTCTGAAGTTCCCCAAAGGAGGCTGCTCGCTGTTGAGACCATCTGAAGAGGAATCGGCCAAAGCGCCGTTGAGACTCTCGGTTTCTTCTGACGTGACGCTGTGGGTTCGCTCCTTGGCCCGTTTGGCGGGGGTGCGCACCCCTAGACTACTGTAGCCACTACTGCTGGAGCTGCTGGGGCACCCGCTGCGAGGCTCCGCCACTTCCAGGGTGTCTCTGTGGGGCAACTGCACCACCACGTGCGAAGAGGGCGGCACCGGCATCGCCACTCGTCGGGGCATCGACAGGAACTCTCTTCCAGGAGCGTGGGCCAAACTGATCACATCACAGACATCACTTTTCAAGTCCAACCGAGCTTGAGACAGTCTCGACGCTGACGCTCGCGTCCCGAACGTCGAAAAACTTTCCATTTCCTTTTTCCTCCGAGGCTGCCTCATCAACGCTTCTGTTAACATAATCAAATTTAATCGGATTAAACAAAACGCTATTTATCTGCAATGGTGACAAGGTAAAATAATACCTAGATTTCATTTACAAAATGATAATTACAGCTGAAAAACCAGTAACATTAATAATTGGTGCACACATTCAATCAGAAAACGAAAATTGTTTGCAGAGTAATGAAAAATATTACTTAAGGCAGATTTAAAAAATATTCTATTTGCATACCTAAATAAATATCTAAATAAATAAGGATCAGAAAAATCTTTAAAACTTGAAAGCAATTAATTATCTAGTGAACTAAGGAAGTGTTGTTGTGATGAAGAGAGGCGTACCTTCTTCTGGATCTGGGAGAGCCATGGGATCGGCGTCAGGAGGGAGATCGTCCCCGGTGCCACTGTCTTTGCCAGAAGAAGACTGTGAGCCAGCATCTCCGCACTGAACTTTGGCTAGCTGGTAAGGAGCAAGCGGAGGAAGGGTGGCAGAGAAGCTTGGCAGATTGTCTTCGAGATCTTCGTACTTGGAGAGAGAATGGCGGAGACCAGTTGTCTCTGCCGGGTGGTTTGACTTTTTCCGCTTTCGGGTTCGGTAGATGACTACAACCCAGGCAGCCGACGTGCCCACAACGCAAAACACTGCGATGATTATAAATATTATCGTCATCGCCGACGTGTCCATGTTCAGTGTTTTAGCACTCGCATCTGCAAACAGTAACAAATCCTGAAATATCTGTTCAGACCCGATTTCATGCAAATGGCCAAGGTGTGCGATGATCTTACTTGGAACAACAGCTAAAGTGGAGAATCCTCTGGCTGTCCCGACGGCGTTACTAAGAATACATTCGTAGCGTCCTGCATTATCCTGGTGAACATCTTTAATATACAACAGACTTGCGTTGTCTGTGAAGTGGTAGCGATTCTCTTTGCTTTCGCTTATGAGAATTCCGTCTTTGTTCCATGAGATCTGTGGTTTCGGCGAACCACTTGCTTTGCACTCGAGAATAGCGTTGCTTCCCTCAACGGCCGTTTGATCCACCATCGGCTCACTAAAGCTAGGAGTTTCTAAATTCACAACAAATACCCCACAATTCAATTTTATCCTCAGAATTACGAAAGAATACCAAAAAAGGGAAAAACCAATGTAATTAATTAGCGTCGACTGATGCAAATAGGTATTAATAGGGGAATTACCGTAAACAGTGACTGTGGCATACGCCTTAATTTCACCGGCAGCATTTCGTGCAGAACAGCAGTAAACCCCCATGTCGGACAACTTGACTTCCATGATGAAAAAAGAGTCGTCATTCGGCATCACATGAAAGCGACGGTCTAGAGCCGCTGGAAAGTCCTCACCGCCATCCTTTTGAAAAGCTATCTCAGGAATAGGGAACCCTTTAGCGGCGCATTCTAATTTGGCATTACTACCCAATCGAACTGTCACATTTGATGGTTTCTTGACAAACGAAGGGAAAACTGCAACAACGAAGGGAAGTCCATTACTTTTAAGAATCTCTAGCAATAATAAGCTTTACAATCAAAGATTTCGTTGGATTTGGAATGACATCTGAAGAAGGGAAAACCCATAATAAAAATAAATAAATGCAAGTCTGCTCTGTTGGCCAAATATTTCGACTTAAGCAACTAAGAGTAATGTTCCGTTGAGCTTACTGTGTACGGTCACATTGGCCTTGGCAGAGTAGACGATGCCCAATTCGTTTTGTGCGACACATTGATATCTGCCAGCATCCGCCCAACTCACGTTCACCAAGTGCAGAGTTGAATTTATTTGGAAGGAGCCATTATCTGCCCGACGCTCCAAGTTTCGCACTTGAGACTCCTACATTCAACAAACCAAATTTAAATACATTTATTCCACTCAATTCTTCAGACTTCTTCCCCGCTTAAGAAACACAACCACTTCGTTTCCTATTTACGCCATTTCATCTAAAAACATTTCTCTAAATTGCAATCCAGAACTTTGCCCTCTTCTTCACTTCATTTATTACTGTTCTTTGAACACTCCTATTTAAGCAATTCATAATTTACCAATTCATTTAATTGCACTTAATATTTCTGCAGTAATTACAGTTCTCAGAATGCAATTCAGTAAATTACTCAACACTTCCTTTGTCTTGCTGATATTTCTGCACATCCGTTTTTCTACAAGATAGCATACTACATTAAACTTTTATTCGAAATGATAGTCAGCAACTTTATCTACTGGAAACGTTGCTGACCATAAAACCTACTTAATTGTCTTAACATTACCCAGTCTCTCTTAAATTATAAAACTAATTGCTTTTTAGTTAGAAATACTGTTTCACTAATTTTACACTTGACAGATCCTTTCGGATGTCATTGTAGTACATGTACACCATTTGCTTTGTTATTCGACCATACACAGGCATGATATGGTTGTATGTACTTGATAGCCTTGTACGTGAATGTGTACTGAGTACCTAAATAAAGCACAATAAGTAACTCCCCAGGTATGTAGGTAATGTCTCGACATACCTACGCTGTAATTCCGGCGGTGTCTGAAACTACCTTGTCCTATTAAATAAAAACTCAAACTCATCTTTTTGTAAGTCATGAACATTGTACACTGCGAACGTGGGTTCGTTGTCCAAGTCCACGTTGTGCATGTGGACTGGCCTGGCCTGGAATGCGGAGGACATTATTTATGGATACGGTGTGTGTAGTACACAGACACACACGGTCTGCAATAACGTTTCTAAACATGCAATTTGTTTCATGTTGTAATGGGAAACACACTAATACGCTATTTTCGCAGTAAACTGTAGTTGCAATTCTGGTTTAAAGGAAAACATAAGACACGAATGTGTTTATCCTTGTAAATAATTAGGTTAACAATAAGATTCCTAGCAATTTAACCTGGCAGTGTTAATTTATCAGTCTTAAGTACCAAAGTAACACAAGTTGTTGTCATTGCTATTAATTTGGTATTCCTGATTACTGCTAATACAAAAGTTGGAGAAATACAAAAGACTAGTTACTTAAGATACAAGGTATTTATATATTTACTAACGTAAAATGGCGTCCTGAGAATATTTCCAGTGCAATGCAACAATTTAAGAAATATTTTGCACATGAAAATACTTAAACTGAACTATAGTGGCTCTTAAGAGAGGTAGATTGCTGAATCGTGGATAACCTGGTCTTAGAAATAACATTTAATTAAATGGATAGAAAAGTATTGCGGCGTAGGCTTACTAAATGCTTTGGTAAATCTTGATGGTCCTTCCTCCAGAGAACAGTAGGAGGTGGACTGGCGTAGGACTCGACATGACAACTTAAAGAGCCATTTCCTTCCATCAAAAAGATTTGTGTTTTTGGCTCAACCAGGAATACCGGCCTCGGAGAGTTTTCTGAACAACAAGTAAATCAATTTTAGTTACATTCAATTCGTATTTACAATCATCCTTCTAATTTACTTAAGCAAAAGACAAAGAGCCGTTTGCAATGAAAATGTACCTAAGGAGAGTAAAGATTCTTACCTGAGCAAATGAGATTTTGCAAAGGAACTTCAAGAAGACTTTTTCCAACAGAATCGGGCGGAAAGGAGCAGGTGGGTGCAAGCCGAACTGCGAGGGCAGAACTGGGAATCTTTTTGGAAGACCTGCCGGAAGGAGATCCATCCCCATCCCGATGCCGAGATCTACCGGGTTTTTCTTTCCCCGGACTAAGGCTCCCTTCAGAACTCAATTTAGACTGGAGCCAAACACTTTCGCAGTCACACACCAGGGAATGTACATTTGAAAGAATCAGAGATAGCAAGGGAGCATCTTGAAATGGTTTCTGCGACAGCCACGTCACAGGATTCGAACTCAGGTTTAGTGTTCTCAAATTAGTCAGACCGGCCAGAGCCTGAGGGTGGAGACTTTGGATCCGATTCGAAGCTAGGTTCAGTGTGTGACAATCCGCCAGACCCTTAAAGGGCGCCACCATATCCTCCAGAGCCCATGACAATTCGTTGTTACTCAAATCTCTGTGAAAATTAATAATCCTTTAGTAAAACCTGCAACATCTGACCAATTACTTAATTTAGCTTTATGAATGAAATATAAATCACAATCTGGTCTTTCGAATATTTGGATTTGAAGCCATATAATGATATAGCCTTAAAATCTTTTTCTAGTACTTTAAATAAAAAGTTTGTCACTCTACTTGACTTAATCTTAAAATAACGGTCAAAGGGTAATCACAATGCAAACCTTTCCTGTCCAATTGGTATACACAATTGATTGATCCTAACTTGATAAAAATCTAGCGAAAATTAAAAAAACATCCATTTCCTTTATCTTCTTTTGCAATCCGACAGCAAAGGATGAGTATTTATACATAAAAAATTAAATATATAATTTCACCTTTTAGGTCTTTGACATGCGTACATCTTTAGATGATTGTGCACGAGAGAAAAGCAAATTGTATTTGTTAATCTTTTAAGTTCACTGAATTTAACCTGTCTTTCATTTCAAGATGGTTGTGACGAGATAAGAGACATTTCTTTGAAAAGGACTTACAGAATCTCAAGCTTTTCCAGGGTGACAAAAGAATCTTCTTCCAGGTCAGAGATTTGATTGAAGCTCAAGTCTAAAACGCGAAGCTTTGAAAGACCTACGAGAGTTTTTCTGGAGATGCTCGGAAGTTTGTTGGAGCTCAGTTCACTGGAAACACAAAAAGAGTTTTTTATTCAAATGAGTCCCATCATATTTTCCACTCGGATAACATTTCATTTATCAGTTCATCGGATTACTCTGCTGGGACGTTATTGTGTGCAGACGTCTTTGTTTTGTAAGCGATTTAACATATATCCTATTTATATTCCTATTCAAGCAACAAATATTCTCTTGTACACATTTACTCTTCTGGAAACCAGAGATATTTCTCCCGTATTATATTCCCGCTATTACTTTCGTATTACAGCCCATGTATTTAACCCTTCCTATTATATAACTCCTGTTTCTCAAGGTACAATAAGTATTACCATCTAATCAATTTGTGATATAAATATCCCATTTATAATCATTGTACTACAATGGGAGCGATATTATTTGATTTTAAAGATAAACAAATTGGGTATGCATTTATATTTATACTTATATCGCAGTATTTAATACTGGTTAAAGAAATTAAAGTAGGTTGGATCTTTGATGTAGTATTTCTTTGCAAATTGTAATGTATTTAATGTCAGATGAGCACAATTAATTTCTCAACTAAGAAACAATCGTATCCGTTAATACTTATTGGTACTTCGCGGTAGTAACTTGTCAAAGAAAAATTAAATTTTCAATTTTCAGTTTCATTGAAGCTCAAAATCTCAAATTCTACGAAGAATTACCAGCAATAAATTAATTTGAAAAATTGTAATTAACTGCTTAGTTAAATTAATGGACAAATTACAGGTTCGCACTTGGCCAAGCAAAAACTAAAAAGAGAAAACTATATTTACGCGTATTAAGCTTAGTGAAAGTATTCTAGTTAAGGACATGTTTACATAGTATAGAAGATCTAAAGCATTGTTCAATATTGATAAAGAAAATGAGTTTAGGTGGAGTTTGTTGAGGTGACTAATGTTACTGATGTATGCAGAGTTTAGTTAATCCCACATGGTTTACATGAGTTGAGATCACATCAAGTTGACAGATGAGAAGAGATCCGAATGGAGACAAAAGGAGCAAAAAGCGATGTCAAAGTCAGACGGAGAGGAAAAGAGGAACACTCGTCTTGACAGAAACATTCGATTTGTGAGTGAACCATTCAATTCATATCAAGACATCTGAAATATCTACGCGATGCCACAAGAGCCGCAGCTTTCATTTAAAAGTGTATCATGTATATACCAGAACACTATTTAACATCAGAAAACACGATTAAATAGCCAGGTAAAGGAAAGCACAAAATTAACTAGTATTTTCTATCTCTGAGCTGAAGAAGTGCCCGTTTCACGATGAGTCAGACCAGACGCGTAATTCGTAATGCCTGTGTCACACTAGGATTAAATACATTAAGAATATCTTTTACTACCAGCATTTAGATTAGGATTGAAAAAAGATGTGACAATCCAGAGTGGTCTGAGGAGAGCAAGACAACAAGAAATACCCGTGTCGTGTACAACGGCATTTAATTTCATGTTCTTCTAATCGAATACATAATTCTCTACACTTGGCTACAGGTTTTTTACGCGTCTCTCAATGTACCTTCTCGTAATGCATAAAAATACACGATAACTAAACCCTTTGGTTTACATTGATGTATTATCCATATCAAGTATTTCTTTTCAATAGCCTAGCATCATAAATGAATATCTGAAGGAGGCTTTGATGTAGCAATATAATATGTAAATCCTCCCATTAACACAGGAAATGTATATAAAAATTGATTTCTCTTGACATTTGGTTTACACTCACATAAGTACTTACAATTACTATCTGATCCCTGTAAAAGTTGTATTGGTAGGAGCCTAGCGCGTACAACTAACGTAAATACTACTAATGGTGTCTCTTGGGCAGATCACATACAACAAACATATCATTCCTCTTATAACACCACACCACACCACACCACCGGACATAGTTGGAATGCAGCCTCTCAGCTAAATACTCCGGCAGGAAAACTTTATTATTCTTCAAGGCGACTGAGTCCAGGAGATTTGGATAGCACACTAGGAATGGAAATGTGGAAACCACATATGGAGGAAGAAAGGTGGAAGAAAAATAGTCAAGTACCTACGTGCGTACTTTACTAGCACAAAAGTCCACCTATAGACCAATTGGACGTGGACTATAGAGGAGATGAGACGAAAACGAACCAAGCGTGAGGTTCAGATAGAAATCTACAGGTGGTCATCCCATCTTATTCCAAAGTCACTATCTCATCTTTTCTCACCTTAATAACTCCTACTTGCCCAACTCATGTTCTCTAAGAAAGCCATTTTACAGGCATAGGTACTTCCCATGCGTTATCCCCACTAATCCTATCACACGTGTTATTAAAAACACTCTACTTATTATCCAACGAGTAGTCTTACGTATATTTCTACTACCTCATACATACCTACTTAAACCTACTATAGCATTTCTCTATTGTACTCCAAGTACCTACCTGGTATCTATTATTACATCCCTTAGCTTCTAAAGCATAGGTACTTGGAACATTGTGTAGCATACATTGTGTAAGATAAGGATACACTTCATATTATTATTCTCTGTTTTCTATTATAATAACGATATACACTACGAACAGTTGTAGTAGGAATTATAGGACTTACAAGTATATATTTGTACCTAGTAGTAGTGCTGCAGTTAGCATAATTTTATTTGTATGTACAGCACAGCACACACCAGGTGGATACAGAGGAATTCTCAATTCTCACCTCACCTTACTCCCGTCTGTTTCTGAATATTGTCTCCATTTACTCCAGAGGATAGGACAAGTCAAGCAAGTACGTAAATGAAATGTTCTCAACCCTCTAGCTATTTATTAGTAATTATTATGGATGACCTATACTCCACTGGACAGGACTAGTCCAACCTCTGTCGACGCCATGTGCTAATGCAAATCTAAATCATTCATCCACCACACTTATTTTGCACAATTATAATCCCAATCCAATAATACTCATTATCTCCGCTACAAAAAGATAGGTAGCCCATTTTACTATTACCCCTTCTAACATTCAATACAATTATGCAAACAATTAGTCAGTTAGTTAACTATTATTTCAGTTATTGAAATTCGCAGGAGCAAACACCTTTTCTTGGTATAAATTAAATAATAAAAAATCATCCGTTCAGAATAAAAATGACAAGTATTGAAAAATATTGGCATGAAATGCTGCACCGGAAAAGCCTCACATTTAGTTGCAAGTGTTGCAATTGTGAAGGTGAAAACAAGGTCTGAATGTTTTCTGCCTCGATACTGAACCGTGTAGAAATAATAGTGAAAGTATTTAATTGCAGAAAGTAGACATGATGGTAATATAAACAAAGTATACTTAAAACGAAATACGAGCCGTTTTTACGTATGCAATACCGCAACTAACTAATTGCCATTATTAGGAAAAGTCTAGATGATTGTTTTCATTAAACGCAGTTAGGCGAGTTACTGTTACATCCAGCAGTTACTCAAGTCTTGGTTAATTACCAAGTTGGTTGGTTAACTTGTCATTTCAATTTTCTTTCAGAGTCGGAAAACGTTAGAAACGAGTACAAAGCAGCAATTAGGGACGATCTACATAACATCATAACCGTAATTTACACAGTAAATGCGGAAAAAAGTGGCTCACTCCTCCACCCTTTGAATGCCATAAATTTAACAAAGTGGCAATTGCTCTCGATTTCCAATTATATTAATTATTTAACAGTCGTAGATGCTTAAGTACTTCCTAATTGCTCTTGGAACTCCTAATATGTTGACCTGAACTCCAGAATCGCCAACAAAGAAGAAATTTCATTTTTCACACTATCTTTATTCTCAAACTATTACATCTCATTTGCTATTAGATTATTAACACTCAGATTTACTAGGGCTTCAAAATACAATTCCTTTCCTACTTTTCATGCATAATGAATATTCTGTATATATTTTCAATGCTCTGATGCATAGAATACGATTTTTAAACAAATATTCAAGAAGGGCCCATTTATGTACTACTACCTAATACATACAAATAATTATTAATTACGCATTGACTAAAAATAATATCTAACATGTAACTAATTCTTTATGAATGAAATGTTTGCACTGCAAGACTAAATGCATCATCAAAGATAAGCGCCTTTTCGGTTAGTTAATCCCAACTGAAAATTAAGGCGGAAATATCAATGGAATAAGTTCTGCGAAGCGAGAAGAGATTTTAAATTATTGAGTTGATATTTTATACATATCTTTTAATTTAATATCCAGTTGGATAAAAACTGTATAAAAAATAATGGTTGGAAGGTGATTGTGAGAAACGACTTTAGGTTATCAGTTATGTCCAGAAGGAAAGAATTGGTTTTGATTATTTCAACTGGCAGAAATACAAATCTACTTTTGTGTAGATCTCTATCTATTCTTTTGCCATGGATGGTTACTGCGT
Organism: Yoshiicerus persimilis; assembly: GCA_020352615.2. Classification (NCBI taxonomy): domain Eukaryota; kingdom Metazoa; phylum Arthropoda; class Collembola; order Entomobryomorpha; family Tomoceridae; genus Yoshiicerus; species Yoshiicerus persimilis. The sequence continues at coordinate 44,663,037 of CM060170.1, forward strand.
AATAATAAAAATCCAAAATGTAAATCAGCTAATCCTCTAAAATGAACAAATAGGATACAAAGGAATACTTTCTCCTTGTGTCCAGAATTACAAATGTATTCTTATGAAATGAGATTTTTCTTTGGAGGTGTTTATATAAATGAACACTTGTGTTTGTACCTACCTAACAAACGTAGAGAATGAATGTTAATAATATTATTGTCCCAAGCAAGACAGTACTAAGAAGGAGAAGAGGTTCGGTTGATGTTGATATGCATAAGAGACTGATATGCTTTATAAAATTCTAATTGTGTAAGTACCTAAGTGGTTTGGTTCTAGTTGTCCCTCATTGCATTTAGTACTTATTAACCTGACTTGGTAAGATTTTATAATATTTAGTGAAACAAGTGTAGTATTGTTGTTGATGGCATAGAGGACGGAGTTACACACGTAGCGTAAGATAACTAAGGATATTATGGACAAGAAGGCAGCGATTTCCAACCGTGGAATATTTATGATCATAATTCATAATTCAGACACTCCTTGACTCCAGTCAGGTCCACTCCAGCCAAGAGTTTAGTCCAGACCGAGCCAGTGAAGTCAGTCCACTTACACTTTACATACATTCACACTTGTTTCATTCCAGAAGAACTTCACATATGCAGTGAACAGACCTTTGCTAAGGTATACACGAGTAACTACATGATAATAATATTATTATGTATGTCCTTTGGCCTTACTTTACATCCAAAGATGGTTACTCCGCTTTTAACTCAATCTGAAACTTATTTCCATGGATTTGTGTTCAGAGAGAGCAGATGGATAGGCATAAGTGTAAGGCCATGTCAGACCAAGCCAAAAACCATAGGATTATTATGCGGTAATTTAACTGCTGGCTCGTTCGTATGTATTTTTCGTAGGGAGTCTAATCATGAGGACAAATCGGATGCAACTTGTACTACAAGGAGGGAAATCGCCCCAGGCTCTATTTCACACCTACCAACAACCGTCTGTCCGTCTCCGTCCTCCAGCCTCTTATTCATCTCACTAACATTATTTATCTGAATTAAACTATCTACATCCATATAATCCATCTACTCCACTACTACATATCTCTGTACACATCCATATACATATCTCCTACTATAAACTACAACTAAAACTAAACCAACATCAGGCCACTCCAATCTCAACCGCCTCCGATCCTATTCCCATACTAATATCCTAACAACAGCAGCACACCACAAACATTTTTCTCATACTCAAATCCAATCTGTAAATAACTTTTAATATCTCAGGTCTGCAGTTCACACCTTAAACACGAAACATTTACTAACTAACTCCATCTTTCCATGTTGCAATAGTCGGCATACTTTTAGTCCACTGTCATCTGTAAGGAAGGAACCTCAGAATTTTTCCAATTGCCAATTTTCTCAAAATGTAAACAAAAATTGTAAAATCTAAATTGGTAGAGACAACAAACGAATGGAAATGCGTTTCGTAGTTTTTCTCTTTTCTTCTCTGAGACAATGCTGTAAAAATTCTCAACTAAAATAGTACATTGTGCACAGAATTGCGTGTACGAATATTACTTACAATGTCCATTCCAGACATAGAGAAGGTGTAATCGTGTGATACATAAAAGTTTGATTATTGGATTAAGCGAGGATTACGCTAGTCATAATCCACATTATATAATTACATATGCACACAAACATTAATTAGGACGAGGCAATTAATTAGCAAGATTTATAGCAAGTATTGCATTAAGAGTTAGGTTGGTAATAAAATACTATTATAAACAATATGTAGAATGTAGATAGTTCCAGATGAGCCGAATGGGAAAAAGCAGAAAATATATTATGCCAAAGAGAAAACGTGAAGAGGCACTAAAGAAGTAAATCCAGATTATTTTATTAGGTAGTAAATTGTAGAAGCGTATGTTCATGAGGTTAGCAAGAGGCAAAGGCAAGCATCGTAGTAGAAAGGTTAATTCAGCCGAGTTCAACTTTTTTCCTCGTGTTTTTCCAGAGGAAAGGCGAGGATTGGGAAGGAAAATGACAATAATTTCGATAGCCAAGAGACAAAACGTAAAATTCATTGGTTCTCTCTGAGGAAACAAATGTTATGCAATCGCGAACTGATTTGAGCGTTTCTTGTGGATTGACCTATGAATTTTTCTACTAATTTTCCCGAGCCGTAATGGATTAGTTGGAAGCTTTGATTTTTGCAGTGGTTGGTTTTGAGTTGGGTACTCGTGATTATGATGAGTATAATATAGGGACTGTATATGAGAGCAGAGCTTCGTCCTCATCAAGGACACCTTTAATTTAATCTAATCTAAAGTAGTCTGTAATGTAATTCACTGCACATAGAGTAACGTTAGGGAATGTTATCCATGTCTGCTTGTTCTCCTATTTGTTAGTTGAGTTCTATTATAGTTAACAGGACGGACTTATTTGCCTCTGCTCCTTCATATTCTATTTTACTGCTTTCAAGTTGATATTCCAGCCTCGTCTCGCCTCCAGTCTTGGCTTGTCTAGTTGTCTTGTCCATTTCCCACAATCAACCAAACAACACAGACAAAACAAGATAACATAATATTGTGTTAGTCTTTTTGCTCCTGGTGATAAATATTACCTACCATTCCCTACCTACTACTACCCATGTGTAATAAATATTATGTAGTACAACACACAACAGTCAACACACAGCTACTCCTAACTTCAATTCGGCTCATCATCCCTGGCCATGCCTTTGTTTTTACAATTTTTCTCTCCTCATTTCCACATTTTCATACCTTTGCTCTCCAGTCACAATTAATATGCCTTATGCATCCCCACATTTCACTACTTCAAATTTATTTATGAAAGTCACTACTAGTTTCGCCACTAACACATTCTATCTTAAATCAATTCACAAAATATATCATTAGTACTCCCACTTTCCATTTCCAATGCCAAAATAACTATTTTCTGCCATTCTTACCCTCTTTGTCACCTAGATACTCTAAATCGGACATAGTCCTGTTACCCCGTTTTTTATCACAAGTTTCTGAAATCCTGATATTTACTGCATCTGGGTATTCATGATTGGTAAAAGAAACTATAACATTTAAAGAACATAAATTAATCCTGTTAATTTACTTTACACAGGCTACTAGCGAGTATATACATTTATTTATGGAAGACTACATTAATTTGTGCAGATAGGTAAATTAAATAAAAATGAAATTAATAATACGAAATGCCTATCATTAGGAGATCAGTAATTAATGAATGATAGACATCAGAAATTACCTGTGTCTAATAAATAGTATTTTATGAGATATTGTAATAACTACTTATTAAATATTCATCGTCACATCTAAACTACTAAAATACAGATGCTAATCTTGTCTGGCCAAGAGGAGGATTGGATGTAGAGCAGAGGTAGGTAGAGACAGAGCAACAGAAACTGATTTTTAGAGATTACATGCGTCAGCGTAATGACTATGATGATCTTGATACATATTATGATGATCACCACCCCATTTCAAATACATACGCAATTCATTACTACAGACTCACATTATACAATTTGGATATTATAATGTAGTCTTGCATAAATACCTAATATACATACATGTCTTGTTCTTATTTCTCTCCGCCTATTCTAAAGCAGGCAGGCAACGGGCAGAAACACTATCCATACGCTGTATTAGTATTTTTCTATGCATCTAGTAGATATAAGGAGTATTAAGTTATATCTGTAGAGCAGATTGAAACTCTTGATTCGTTAAATCTGCAAAATGTCCAGTTGAGTTTTCTAGTGTACAAATTCATCTGATTGTGCGATGCCAGTTAATTAAAGAGAGAAGCGACGGAGACAGAGCAGGGAATTGCGATGTGATTAATCTAATACATGAACACGAAATAAAGTGTTGTCTTTGTGTTCGTAGATTAAATGTTTTATTGCGTACACTGCCACAATCTACATATCTGTAGTAAGTAACACTTGTCGGTTATTTGGTTTGTTTGTGCATCCTTTGACTTTTGACTACACAAAAATGCAGAGTGAATGGAGGAACAACACATTTGGTAAATGGAGGAGAAAGAGAATGTTCAATTTCCATTGCTGGTTGCCTGAGGCATCTTCCTCGCAATGCTCAGTCTACCTCTACATCATGTTTCTCATCTTTACATGAAAGTTTGGGAGGAACTCCAACTTAATAACAAGCCTTTTGTCTTACAAACATTCAAAATGGGTCGAAAGTTCATTAAATTTACATAATACGATCTTTAGACAAGTAATGGCCATTGCATATCCAACAAAACATTAAATACTGTCATACCAAAGCATATTCACTCATATCACACTCATTTGTTTCATTTCTGATAACCACAACAGAAGTCATACCTATTAACTACACATGCTATTCATGTTTATGTCCAGCTAAACAATACAGCCACTCTATAACTTGCAATTAGTCACAATCTTGTAACTTAGCCCATCAGACAACAAATCCTACATAAAATTAACTGTAAGTAGCCATATATTTTATTTTTGACACTAAGTAACATTTTCCATTGTCAAACTTTCCATTCCATCCCAAGTACCATTAACACAAAATCACTGGCTTTGGCAGAGACCGGATGGCAAAATACAGCCAGTTAAACCGTATGGCAAAATACAGCCAGTTAAACCGTATGGCAAATCCTTTATAGAAATCACAAGTCAACAGATCTGGGTACCGGAGGGGATTTCATGTTTTTTAATTCAGCGGAATTCTGCGGAAGCTTTTAATGATTTCCCTCAGATATTGCATTCGAATGGTCTTTCATCCGTATGGTTGTCTTCATCTATTTTTAATTGAGTATGGATCTTTAAATGATTTTCCACAAATATTGCACGCGAATGGTCTTTCAGCTTTCTTTCAATACTCTTAATGTGCCTTATTAGTAACAGATTTATTCTCTTTTTCTCATAATAACGCGACGCTGGCATCCTTAAGATATGGCAACAAAATATTTAGGTGCCTAAAAGTAGATTAGCAATGTAAGCAAACATACACAATTTTGTGTAACATCCAATCAGAATGGATATTACAAATAATTATTTTAACGGTCCCCTTTTCATCATTTGATTGAACATAAATATAGTCAAGATAAATTTGTAAACATGTAAACTTGCGAAAACTCCGACTTGGAAAATTTAGATAAACATTTATTGCTGGGAAAGACTACTCCGCGGAAAACAGCACAATATACACTAAAAATGCACATCGTTTTCGAATGTACACAAAATCAATTGACGGTTTCATACTTTCTATAGAAATCTGTATTAAAGCAAATAATCCTAGACTGGATAAGCACCTTTGAACAACCGTGCAACAAGATAGCCTATAATATTATTTGAACTACCTACTTATTTTTGATAAAAGCTGATTCGGTAAGCAGACAGCAGAAAAGCGTTAGGAGTATTAAAATGAGTATTTAGTGGTGAATGTATTCCCTATCTGGTAATTTTACCATACGCATACCAGCAGGAGCCTCTAAAATACAGATCAGTAACCACCCTAACTTACGCTGAATAGTTACTCTTGTTTATACATAATAAAAACAGAACACAAAATAAATAACATTACTGAAAAAATCAGACAGGAAGTAAATAGAGGCGAGCATGGATAAGGATAAGATAAAGTGACTTACAGTGTTTGTAGCTCCTCCATATATTCCCACGAGTCATCTTCGATCCGGGTCACTTCATTGCGGCTAAGGTTTAGCGTTTTCAACGACCTGAGTCCGTATAGCCATCGTTTCTCCACAACTTTGATACTATTCCAATCTAAATACCTGAAAGTCAAATAATAATACATTGAAACAAAAATTTACATCATAAGATATTTGCATTAATGTTACTTGCTGTACTAAGCACAAAATTTAACCGCAATTCTAATATGTCAATTTTAATAAATTGACAAAATGGAAACATATCCTATTCAATGATTACGTGGTAATGATAGAATCATCATATTTTGCAAAAAATATCACCAAAGATGATAATAATGCCTTAACACTTAATAAGTAAATAATAAGGCCTGCTTACTTTGCCTAACTGCTATTTATAACTACATTTATCATCGATGTTTACAATAGAGGTTTTTATCACATTTATTACACCAAGGAACTTTACAATTGCGAATATCCACCCACTGCCATGTACATCACAGCATTTTATTCTTTCTATGTGGTTGTTATTATATGTATGTGGATAGAGAATAGTAATTGGTAAGCCGAAACTAATTCCTAATACACCCTTTTCTAGGAGTTACAATAAATGGCAGTAGCGAACGGTGCCATAAAAATCCCAACCCGAGCAGATCAACAAATATGCAATAGCCGTGTGGTGTGGTCATTATCACGTCCCGCACGTCTGCACCGTTTAGATTATATTAGTGCAAACTATTCATGCGGGTAGTAATTGCTCAAGCATTTAGCATTTATTAACAAGAAGCCTTTTATTACGACTTGGGAAAACTACAGTATCACATTGCACCATTTTTATTTCAGAGTTACTGCAATAGGTACCTCGAATTTATCAGCAATAAAAGTTCCAACACGTCATTTTAATTATAGCTATTAACTGTCACCATTAGATGACAATATTTTCTTAGTAGCTCTAGTGACTTGGCAAACAGACGGAGGCAATTGGGAGTAGCAATAAGTACTCCGCCTGAGTTCTCAGAAAAAACACTCAGAATACTTATCGCTATACAAATATCATATTCCTACCTAATCAGAATGTAGTTTAATTAAGGTTGTAATTTTATTAACTTATTAACTGAGCTATTAAATCGATGGCGTCGAAACATCATCAGTTCAGTTATTTGGTAATTAGGCAAAAATGGTCAAACATAAAATACAAAAGGAAACTCCCAGTGCAATAAAACGATGCAATTGTTAAACACCCAGATACCATTTAATCTGCTGCATACGGAAAATCCGTGAGAATAAACTTATGGAAATTCTTCCTGTGCTAACTAGAATTTTTGCATGTCAAGAATAAATACACAAAAAGTCAAATGTGCGTTTCTGTCAGGATGCTTTTTTGCCTCGTCCACGTTAAAAATAGTTTGCTAATGAAATTGTACGAGATTTTGCTAATTTTGATTACATAAATATAACAAAAGGTTGTAAAAGGGATTTTTACATCCTTTTGTAAAGAATTTGTCATTAACAATTGTGGTCGTATGAAGAACTGTTAAATATGTGATGAGTGTGAAGTGTTTAGTGCTTACTAGGGGCTGTCTGATGAAAATAGCTATGAATAATTAGTTTAAGTATCTGATTATGTGTCTTAAAGTCTTAAAGACGACAGTAGCCAATAGACCCGTAGAGAAACGTGGTTCGTTGTCAGTTAATAAAATCCAGTAAAACTCATGAGTCAGTTGAATTGATTGTGATGTAATTTAAGAGGATGCAATTTCTATGTCCACTAATGTTACACGAGCAATAAACGTAGTGAAAAACATGTTATGGAAAGTAATTTAACGACATAAAAAGATTTGCGTGCTGTATGCATGACTAATCTCACGTCCGACGAGACGACTTGTTTTCTAATCAGAAGTGCTTCGTTAAAGGCATACAACTAATTACACATATCTGTACCATTGTAATTATAATCGCTTAGCAAGAGGAGAGGGAATTTAAGGAAGTTGTAATATTGTCTCTCACAACCCAAATATTCATTTATTTCATTCATAAATCATATAAACGCATCACTCCATAATTGTCCACATTCGAATCGAGTCATGTTGAATGATTAATATGTGGTCCATGAATATCTTCACATGAAACCTCACAAATAAATCAACACAGTAATCAATTCTCCTCATTCTTCTATCACTATCTCCATGTAACTCTATCTAATGCTATTAATGCAAGCAATCGAAACAATAATCCCATTGTGGCAATTATTACTTACTATATCCCCCGTCATATGCACTTTCTGGAGCTACTTACTATTTACTATCACGCTACTGTAACGTAAACAGCAAAAGCAGTAAACGCAAGGGTTATGAATAGTGACAAATGTAAAACAGAACGCTCCACTATATTACTACGTTTTTCTTATTTCTCCATTCCCATTCATAATAACCCTTCTTGTATGCAGTATCGTTTATTCCAAAAAGATTAGAAAAACATCCAATGAGAGATAAAAACAAAAACATGTTACTAAACCAATTTTTATATTGCTTTTTGATACGAAAAATGCCTACAAATACAAATTGACATAAGCGTCGCTCATTTCATTAATGCAAATGGTAATAGGGTTATTTACTACAGAGTGTTAATTGTCTTCAGTACAATTCTTCATGCTGTACTTCGAAACCACTACAGATATTCTTCTATTAAGCAGATACTCAATAGGAATATAAATATTATGCAATGTAAATACACGAAACTCAAGCGTGCAAATAAATTACATTTTCCTATTCGCTACAACTTCAATATTCTAATTTTAGTTAGGCATTACCGTCTTTTGTAATGAATTCAATATGCTTAACATCACAGAATTCGGAATTACTTATGGATTTTAATAAACCACACTGAAATGCTACAGTATTAGTTTACATATTCAGTGTTAGCTTAATTATGACTTGCAACTTTAAAAGTGTATGCGTAATGAGAACCATGTACTTAGTAGCGCTGATATCATACCATTATTACGATTATATAGCCCACTTATTTATCACCTTCATTTATCATTCAGGTGAATTAGTATCTGTTATGTACACAGAAGAGATTATTATGATTATTTTTTATTTAGTGTACAATTGACACTGTACAGAGCTTATTGTTTAAAACATTGATGCCCTAAAAGCGGAAAATCACAAGTGGTGCAATTAATACGATATATATGTTAATGGAATCATAATTAATTGATAAATGATATTATGCATGTACAGAGGATTTAGCCCTCAACAGACGCAATTCATAAATGCGACACAGTATTGGAATCAAACCAAAAACACGAACAGACAATCGGACGACTTAAGTATGTACTACGCATTTGGGTGCAATACTTTGGTAAACAACTACACTGGCACTGACTAATGGTCAATCCACATGAACACACATGTTATTTTGCTTTATGGTCAAATACGATACTTAACTGTAGGCAAATTGTCTAACAAAATACTTCAATATCTAAAGCCTTCTGGATACCGAGATTAATTTAAATTAGAGAAGCAAATTTATTGCATACTATGAAAATTAAAAGTTGTTTCCTGCCTTCATGACAACTTTGCATAATTTGTAAATGTATTTGCCAATGAAATGTTCAGATAACTGTTACTGACAATGTAAATCAGTACTTACAGTTTCGCTGCACTTAACCATTACAATTTAACGTTAGCATTAAGTATTAACTGCCCTATCAAATTTTGAATTAAATGACAATTAAAACTGAGCATGAAATATATCATGTACATGTTTAGCGAAATATTACTGTATAATAATGCTGATAATGCTAAACCATATTTATCAACTCTATCTAGGGTAAGAAAAGCTGCAAAAGACAACTGTTGGAGATCATGCTGTATTCCAGTATTCCTAGTCATCTGCGTAATTCTAATGCTAATTTAAAATGAAACATAAAAATGGACACCCAAAATAAATGCAACCTGTGCATACGGAAATATAGCCTAACCTATACGGAAAATGCACGTTTGCTATTTTGCTAATAAAAGTTCTGCTCTGTCTTGAAACAATAAAAGAACAAGAAGTCAGCATTAAAACGTGAAACAGTAAAAAAGGCATTAAATAAAACCCTATTGAATACAAATCACGTGTAAATATAAACATACTGTTTGAAACTATTTCGAATAACAGTCCAACAGAGTTTTTATTGGTGCTTGGCTCACTGTTTTATTTTTATTGTTTGTTTAGTTCTCGTTCTCTCCTTCGGTCTACTAAAATGGCACAACTAGTGTCACTTTTTAGCTTTCCCAGTTAATTTTTTACAGCAGTTTTTTGTCAGTTTTCTTAAGCTGTGCATTGCATTACTGATTTTATGTGTAAGTTAATGTGAGGCCTAGTGAGCATTTCAGGTCCAAACTAATGCCTTATTGATTCTCCTTCGATTTTCAGCATTTGCCTTCCAATCTTAATATATATGAATGGGTGTGCAAGGATTATAAGGCAATTTGTAGTGTGACGGAGAGACTCTATAAAGTTGACGCTATTGTAGTTAATCTCTTGTTTTCGTAATGTTCCTATTTCTTTTTGAGCACAGCTTTCAGTTTAGATTTGCATCATTATTTTCTGACTCTAATCTGTAGTTCAACTGAGGTGACCCAAGATAAGACTCACCAAGTAGCAAAAAACTGATTTTTGCCCGCTCTGCAGTCGATGGCTCAATATTAAATATCTTCTATTATATCAAAGTCACAGGAGGAGTGTCTCCCAGGCTTCCGTTGTACTGTTCCATTTCTATGAACTCTACACATCAATAATGCTTAATTGTTCACAAATTAAGAGTTAGGATTTTTGAAGATCTGAGTAATTTGCTTAACCTTAAACAAACTATTTAAGCACGCCCCAAGTCACATTTTGGTTAGTTTTTGCTAATAAAGAGTGACCTATTTTTGGGATATTGACATTTGGAGATTAAAGAAGAATATTGCGGCTATTGATGATTTATGAGAATATCTGAGAGCTCTGTGCAGACGGGAGTGCTTTGCAGACCCACATTTAACTATCTTTCTCCTTTGTTCATTTCATTTGAGCTGAGATTGGAGAACGTGAGGAGATGGCTGTGTCACGTCTTAAAATATTAAACAAAACTTCACAGTTAGTAAAGCTTTTGTGCCACACTCACGTTCGCCGTAATAAAATATTATTTGCTGTTATGACTTATGTCTCAGACCTTTGGCCATGGCCAAGACAAGGTTCAGACAATAAAAGAATCCCCACTCTTATTTACATATGCATGTCTCCTGCCACTTAAATGTACGATTAGCATTTCCAGTCAAATTGAAAGGCGAGAAAAGAAAAACTACCCTGCAGATCCCATTTACCTCAATGTCCTCTGCAGATAACTATTTTTCCTTCGGCTCACACAGCTTTCAAAATGTCACACAGAATAAACATAATTCTATGTCTAGCATTACCTACCTACGATTAGACTCCTCTTTATATTATATCAACTAGCTATTACGATATTTTATTGTATTCAAACCCTCAAACCCATAGGTAATGGGAAATGGATCAAAAACAAGATTTACTTTTGACTGTTGACTTTGTTACCTCATTGTATCCACTCATGCAAGGTTTTTCTTATGCGAGTTATATGGTTTACACATAAAACTTAAACAAATTGAATAGCAAAGCCAAGAAAATTCTAGACGTCAACTCCCATATAATGTTTTCTAAACTACATGCTTTCTTACGACAATAAGCTTATATTTATTGTGTTTGACCTAACCAGATAGCTATCAGGAGAAAAAGAATTAATTATATGGTTGATGACTTGTACAAAAAATTCTCGACAATATTTTTTTCAAGTTTTCATCGTTTGAAATTAGATTTCCTATAGATTTATAGTATCTGGTCTACTGAACAACGTTTTTCATTTGCTGTACAAGAATTACAAGAATTACGAAATAAATGTTGCTTTATAACCGGAGTAAAAGACGGTTTACAACGTATACCTATTTATATAATTGCCATTCTAACACCTAAATACGCAGATAAAGTTTTTCCAGAGTCTTAATTAATGAGTTTTCTAATTTTTAAGTTTAATTTTGACTCTTTCCTACTAAAATCACGTGGCGTAACTATGTATAGTAAAAGTGCAAAGTTTTATCAGTAGAACAATAGTAAAGTACTTACAAATGCTGAATCTTGTCGAGACCATAAAAAGCAGCATCGGAGAGGTTGCTCATATGATTCCTCCTCAAGTTGAGTACTTGAAGCTTCTTGAGTTCTTGAAACCTCAAACTGTCCATTACTTCCAATTTGTTTCGGCTCAAGTCTCTGCGTACGCATTTATTTTCATTAGATTACTTTACATAGACTAATTATCATTCTAATAACTCGTTCTATCATTCCTTATATGTACATCTTTATTACGTATCAACTCTGAATTAAACCTTAATCTCATTATTTTCCTTTATCTAAACCCACAAGACTGAAAAGCATACAAGCAAAACCAAATTGAATGTTCTTCTACGAAAAAGTCTATAATTACTCATTTTATTCTGGCTTAATCTTTACAGCTCTGCCTTTCCAACTCTTCCTTTCCTAGTAATTAACTTCTAAATGATACATTTTACTCCTTTAGTAAAAGTAAGCATCTTAGTAAAAGCATTTAATCATGCTAACTTTGGTAACGTATTAGTACGCAACTAATTAAACTCCGTTAATACCCTTTCACATACAGATGCGTTATTACTGTAGTAAAGATATGGATGATAAGCCATTGTAGGAAAGTATTATGTACGTAATGATAAGGCTCTTACAGTCTTTCTAGGTTTTTCAGTTGAGAGAAGAGATCTTTTGACAGAGTCTTGATTTTATTTCTGGGTAGAATTAAGTCCTGAAGAGAAGCGAGCGGGTCCAAACTACCGGGCTGAAGTTGCTCTAGTTGATTCCCTCCCAGATTTCTGGAAATGAGAAAACCAATTAAAACAAAATTCCGCTTTATACTTGTAATCCTTGGAATTACTCTTTCGTTCGGCAACGAATGGATCGATAAACAGTCAGAGTGTCAAAACGGAGAAAATACAGCCTACGTGTGGCTTCTCTGCTCGAAATTTTGATTCAGGACCTAAACTACAACTATCCTAGCAAAATAAAACTATTCTAAAGTAACCTCTTCCTACATACTCAAATACTCACAAAAATAAAGAAAAAGAGCAAAACTTATTGACAGGCGAAATGAGACGGAAGTGTCCGTATAACAATATATCGTATTCTTGTCTCAATGACTTTTCCAGATTATCACTGCAAACTTTTTATAATATATTCAAGGGTTTCAAATGCTTACTTCATATGCATATTCTAAATACGTTATAATTGTAAGAACTAACTAAAGACATCATCAGCATTTTTACTGGTATAAACTAGTATCCACTATTTCTAGTACCGTATGGAGTATAGTAGATAAAACTATACTTGGTGTTATCAGCATTCGTTCTCACATCATACAGTATAATATAGTCAGAACCCATTTTAACACACTACATGGACAGACACATATCATATAACCTACAATTAGTCACACTTGTAGAGGAGTGAGGGGAAGGTTGAAAGTTGGACACTAAAAATGAGCTTACGTATAAGAGATTTTTTGTTGGGCAAGAAGTGAGAAGGGAACATGTGTGTGTTAGTTTCCTATATTGTAGTGTAGTATATAGCCATAACTATATGTATCTGAAGGCTACAGGAGTAGTTCCAGCTGAGGAATACAAAGTTGTAAGACATAAACCAAAACTTACAAAATGTGCAACGGCAAGTTGTTGGGGAAGGAGAGGTTGGACAGAAATTCGATCTGATTCCGACTGAGATCCAATTCACTGAGAGACTTCAAGGGACTCAGTTGGCTAGCTTCTATGGATGTGATCATGTTTCGAGATCTGTGCAAACAATTATTCAAATGAAAAAACAGTTTCAGGCATGCTACAAGAAAACAAATCAACTCATTTGATGCTTTAGCAAATTAGTTCGGCAATTAATGAATTAATCATGCTACTATAAAATAAAAAGGAAGGAAATATTATACAGACATTATACAATATGATTGATTTTAAATTTTATTGATTTGTAATAAAAATAAGTAATTTAGATTTACTGAATTCGTATAATAATTTTTTCAATGGCTTATGATCATTCATTGCCAGCGCTGGTATAGAAATTAAAAATGGATATTTGTGTATTGTGTTACTTATGTTGTGAAGACATAAGATTTGCTCTGCTTTGGCTTTGCATTTTGCTCCTTAAGAGGAAAATAGAGCTGAATTGATTATTATTGCACAGATACTACTTACAGTTAAGTAGATGAAAGTAATAAAGCATAATCTAAGGAAGCATAAAACCATAGTAAGGATATATTTTGAATTTGACTTACAAACTGAGATAAGTGAGATCTACAAGTCCACCAGGGCCAACTTTTGGAATGGTTGTCAAGTTATTCCCGTCCAAGGATCTGAAAATATCGTAGAGAATTAATGAGACGAACGAAGCCCATTAGGATAAAAGCTAACCGCCCATGACTGATGACATGACGGCAAAACTCAATTCAATATTCTAATTCAAACTCTAGCATTTAGATTGGCTTAACTGAAACATTAAAGTTGTCTCATGTCTGAGCAAACATTAACAAACGATAAGTAGGCACTTGCTTATGTTCCTCTGCAGTGCTTATGGTAATATCTGCCATAATAAATAGTTAATAGCCTCAGATACCATAAAACACACAGCTTAAGCCCAGATTCTCATCGTTTACTAGATTTAGTTGTTTGTCATTTCACAAGGAACATGTGTATTCGCACCAAACTTCACTCATAAGTCTTTCCTGCACATAAAACCTAATCTTTCATGTAATTCAATTTTAAGTGGCTCTTGGATTGACTTGGGTGACTGCGATTGTTGATTCCTCGGCTAAAAATATTATTTTAACAGCAACTCGGGAATGAATGCATAATTATTTTCCAAAGACCACTTTCATAAGCTTTACTGAACTGAACTCCATTTCTTGACTTTATATTCAGCAAGCAGGACTGATTGTTACATTTACAGATAACCTCAACCTCTACGGAACACATCTACTTTTAATATTCAAACACTAGTCCGGAATCATTAACCGATTTTGACGATTTTAATACATATCATCACAAAATGGTTTTCTATTTCACTCATTCTTTGTAATTAATTGAATTACACCAACAAACATTTAGAAAAAAGAAAATCATATTCACAGAGTGAACTGGGGAATAATTGAATATTGAACATACTATAACAATATAGAGAATGATCAAAAACTGAATACCAGAAAATTATCCGTACCATCTGAGATTCAACAGATGTATTTTACAGGAGATATTTATTCATTGTGGTATGGTATTGGCATAGATAATACAGATATTCGGTACTCTGCATTTTTGCATTTGTCTAAATCATAGTATAGCATAATTGATGAATTAAAAATAATTCAAGAGTAAA
The DNA here is from genome assembly GCA_020352615.2 of Yoshiicerus persimilis. Classification (NCBI taxonomy): domain Eukaryota; kingdom Metazoa; phylum Arthropoda; class Collembola; order Entomobryomorpha; family Tomoceridae; genus Yoshiicerus; species Yoshiicerus persimilis. The sequence continues at coordinate 44,678,222 of CM060170.1, forward strand.
TACCTTATACCTTCTAAATTATATAATTGTACTAGTAATAAATGACTATATTTTAGTTAATGCTTATGATTGCTTATCCAATACAGGGGAGGCGTAGACCTGAATAAAATAGGTTTTAAATCGAGCAATGAAGAAAAATGAAATCCCAAATTTAGAGTTCGCTTGAATAGCAACTTGAGGGAAATGGAAAAGAAACCCTTCAGTAAGAAATTATTTCTTTGTCCTGTGTTGCTTTCCTGATCTCAACTTTAAAACTCGCAGTGAATTAGTTAGTCAATATTTTAGCTGAGTTTTGTGAAGCTCGTTTGCAAGCGCTGTAAAAATTTGAGTACATCATGGGTATATTACAAATGTGAGGATAAAGGGACATACACACATGGACCTTAGGACTCTGTTCGGACAAAAAGAAGTCACTGTAGAAATAGGGTGAGTAAAAATAACAATGATTGAAATTCGACATACTTCACTCGTAAAACGAGTACCCTGAAAAGAAAACAATCCTATTTCCTTGACTATTGTGGTATGCTTTGCAGCCTACACTGAATATGTAGAGGAACACTCTTTGATAAGGTAAATTGAAAGAAGTTGAGAATGACTAGCAACGAAAGTTAAGACTACAATAATACTAAGCCTAAATTGAGTTCAATGCAGCCAGCGAAGCATATTATGGAGAATAGTGCACAACAATGCAGCATAGCACAAAGGAGTTTCGTACAGTTCACAGTTCAAGTCGGGTCGACTAAAGGAAAGCAGGTGTGACAACCGCTACGGACAAGCAAACCACCTGTTCTAACAATAGCCCAGCACTGAACTACCTAAACTCGTAACATTACAAGAAATCATTTCACAATGAATCAAACCAAAGCTAAAATATTGAATGCAATAGTATTCTAAGGAAATGTTTCCTATACATGTGAGAATTCCCTAACCTATGAATAGAAAACACATTTATGTTATACCAACTGTAGGAACCCAAATGCTCTAAAAGTTACTTAAAAGTTATGTGAATATGTGAACAGATATACGAGGGCCCTTCTTCTTTACTAGTATACCCCTACACTAATATTATTTTACTCAACACTCAACAAATACGATATGACACAAAAAGAGATGATATAGCAATATCATTTATTTTGTTGCCGTATGTTGTGAGAAAATGAAAAGAGAAAATTTAAATGTCAATTTTTCATAAATACAAAAAGGCAATAAACATACCTATATCTTATATATTCTGTAATGGTTGGAACAGTTATATTTCCGATGCAACATATACATATATATGCATTAAATGCATTTATACACTACAATAGACATAAAATTTTGGGAGAATTATTGTTAGAAGTTTCCTTGTTTCCCATTTTCTAGATTTTCTACATATAAATCACAAGAGAGGGAATTATAACCACGGACGAATTTTTGTATATAGTAATTTTGTCCCCAGTTAATAGTCAAAAATCTGTATTGGGGCTGGAAAATCTTGTAACTCCGTCTTCATGTCCTTCGGTAATATCTTTGGAACTTTGCCTTTGGTTTACTAAAACTTAGTAGTTTTCTACCGGCGGGTGACTACTTAAAGTAAAATTTTTATTGTACTTTCATAATATGCATCAGAGATGCTTCACACGTTTTCAATGTGACTACCATAAGGTTACATAACAACATTAGTAGCACAAAACCCAAGTAGATACCTATATACGAACAAGAAATGGTGGGGAATGCAAACACAGATAAGAGTAATATGTCAAATCTTTGTATCAGGATTACAAATAGTAAATAAATAAATTATAATGATTGTAATCAGCTAGATTATATTTAAGTAATAAAATCAATATTTAGCTATCAATATATTTTTATATTAGCATGGTTCCCTGTTTTAATATTTATTTGCATTTGCTGTTAATGTAGCACATACTGTTGATATCCAATCATCGTGGAAGTCTCAATGAAAATGCTTAACCAACTCGGATGCATAATATTGAAATGGCAATCAAAATTTGCCGATGGAAATGGAAAACTACTATGTAAATTATTACATTTTTTCAGGTAATTATGATGAGCATAATATATAATATTATTCTTCGAAATAAAATAGTGTAATGTTTGGGTAGATAATATTAAATGAATAATTCAAGTTAATAAGGAAAGCAATCATGGTAATTCCAATATATAAAGTAATCCTACGGCATGGAAAATTAATACGGGATTTCAATTCAAGGCATTAAGCATGTAGTGGAAAACGAAAACAATCAGTTTCGATTATTTTGTCAACAAAAATCTGCTAAGTCGTTGAGCATGACTTTGTGCAGCGGTCAAAAGGGGGAAAATGCACTAATTGTACAGTAGAATCGCTATACTATTATTAAATGCCCATTTAGCATTCTTTTTGTTTTGTAGTATACTATTTACTATAATATAGCTAAGAAATTAATAATGACAATACAATAAAAATTTCCGTTTCCCCCGGAAAGCATAAAGCATAGAAGATCAATTTTTTAAAATCAAAAAGTAGTGGGTAGTAATATTAAGTGCAAAACGCTTTTCGAGGGCAGTTTTCTTGAAATGGGGCTATATTAACATTAAGCCTATAATTATAATTTCAATAATGATGAAAATGAATATTCAATTTAACCATATGCCCCTAATAATTATAAACACAATGAAAAACCATAACACTGGCCATTTTTATGTACTCCACCTGATAGCTAGCTAGTTTACACCGTTCTATTCTAATTATTCAAACTAACTATGTAATTTATATATTCCATATTATATTAAACTACATGATAATTAATCAAAAAACTATCCAGATGAAGTATCATTAAATGATACCCTTTTAAATAATATAATCCAGACATGAAACGGAGGAAATACAAAACATTCCAACTTTCCAACCTGAGTCTAATTAGCTAGAGAGAACATTATGTGTTTTGTAAAATGAACAAAAGCTATAAAAACGTGTTAAATTTCTGAGAGTATTTTATACCTAGTTATTAAATCTAAATGTACTGAAATATACACCTTCATTTAAAATACACTATGGTATATGTCATTTTTGGCGGTCAGAGGCTAATGACAATATTACGATTTAAATAAACGTGGTTCTGCTTTTACTATGCATACTATGTAATGGATAGATAAAATACTTAGTACTAGTTTGACACATTAGTGAACATTTGGTGGACCGAGTTACTTCAGATAATTTTTTTGTTAATTGTGACAACGCAACGAATAAACTAGTTAATGATGTTTTGTACTTACAATTTTTGGATCCAGTTGGGAAAGTCTTTGGGGAACTCAGTGAGTCCTCGTTTGCGACAGTCGAAAAAAGTGTCCAAGCAAAAACAGTCAGGATGACAAAGTTCGTCGGAGCAGCTGACCTCTTGTCCATAGTGGACATAGAGTACCGTGACCACAATCCAAAAAACTTGGAGAAAAGCCCCCATTACTTTAGTGTGTAAACGATAAACAGTTTTATTGTTTATGGCATTTCTACTTCGGGGTTTAAAATTAATTCCGAAGACATGAACTGACAGAGAGGTGACGACATTGGGATTAGTACATTCATAATTATTTCGAACATCTTTTCCTTGTAAACAGGACTCTGCATTCATTCCAATAATATATAACCCTCGTAGCATTTTTAGCACCTACACCGAGATTTTCTTCTAGTGGGCCAAAAATGGAGAGGACTATCGAGTAAATGGAAGGAAATCATTGTTGGTAATTTTGGAGACAGACTCTAATGACCAGTGAATTGTCAACAGTGACCACCACAAATAGCAGGGAACATGAGTTGAGTCACAAAGCACAAGAGAGGATTTCAAAAGTCAACATAAACAAACGCAAATGCTGAAGAAACTTGGAGCACATCAGTAAAAGTGAACTGTGGAAAATTGGCAGACTTAATGTCTGTTGTGCTCAACTGTAATTGCAACTTATGTGAATGGTATATATAGGTAAATAAATAAAAATTGAAATTTTTGTTTATGTCCCCGTAACAGTAGGGAAGAGCAAAAGAACACACTGCACAATTCTAACACTGAGTGTATGTGAGAGTGCTTCGGCTATGCTTCGAGTTATACGACTAACCTAAACTGAACTTGAACAACTTCACTCTGAGGTTATCCTGTCCTCTTCTTCCATCCTTCCATTCGAATTCCGTCCAGAAGACTCACAAGAGAGAGGAGCATGCGCACAAACACAAGTCGCTCTCAACTATTTACTTTACATATTATCGCCTCTTATTTATATCCCTACTCTATTACAGTATACTCTCTATTACAATATGAAATATGCACCATTTATATCCATGGCCTCCCTGAAAAGTCCCAAGTCCCTCATTCTCAAAACATTTCCTTCATAATATTCATATTACCCAATATCTAAAAGGAATCTGCTTTTTTCGTTCACATCCTTCCATCACTAACATGATTTTGAAAAACCATTTTCTCCAGGAGTTTCTACGAAAATATTTCATGCTTCTCTTCTGGATTGTAGAATTGTAGTAGTGAATAACCACAACATACACCTTTAACCTAATCGATACAAAATACAAGCTGCAGGATAAAGTATCAATTCTATTTGTGGTATTGCTACATACAGATACAGCTAGTACCACCTATAAGGGAGCTGACAACTGTTTCCCACAACCAAGGTAATCGGAATATTCTTGTATTTTCTAGAAGATGTACACAGTTTGCAGACACATCAATGCAATTCTTCAATCTTATATGGCAAGCACTATTGGAAGTAATCACACGTGTATTTGACGTGGGAATGAGACATAATACTTCGATTTTATAGGTATTGCAGGAGTGAAAATCATTTCTACAAAATATTTCATCAGTCTAATTGTAAATCGCAAAGGAACAGGTAACATTTTAAGTCGTGGACATCTGAAATACTATATCTAATTTCGGATTTTGTTTTCTTGACAATTTTAAATATTGTCGTCATTTTATTCGGGGTTTTAATCAATTTATTTGTGTTTTCCTTAATAAACACTTTTTAAAGTTTTGTTATTGGATTTAAGTCAATAATAAATACTATATTTAAATCTGTAGACAGGTTACTTACAATCACAATTAAGGAAATTGGCCATTAAGTATTATTATTAATATTATTGTTATTGGTCATACATTAGACATTATTATTATTCTCACTTTCAGGAATCACTACTTGACTTTTAGAAATTCTCGTCCGAAATCACTTCCGCGAACTTCAAAGCCATCATTTGAGATTTAGATAAGTGGACTGTATTTATTTAATTTGTCAAAAGTAAAACCAAGAATATTCGTTGAAGATTTACATACAAAATTAGGAGTAGTCAAGATGTACAAGAAATTCAGTTTGATATTAAGCATGTTAATGCTCGTACTATTTTGCGATAAGAGTTCTGCTTGGGGTAAGGAGAATCACCGTTTATATTAATATTTTTACCTATTTCATAGTTATAGTATTTCTTAGAAATCTAAGACCTTCAAGCAGCATGCAACTTTTTCGCTACGCTTAATAATATAACTAACAGATGTTTTACATATATAATTGTTAATGTTTTTGTCAATTTTGGTTTTTAGGTAGTAGTGACAAAGTAAAATTAAAGGATGTCGAAGTTTTGACGTTATATTCTGGCAAAATGACCGCGGGTCGTCGGTCATCCCCTGTTCCCCAAATGAAGTGTGTAGGTGGGAATGCTGGCTGCCAATCGTTCGTTCCACAAGTTGTTCAATGTTACAATAGAGGGTCAGATGGTGTCGACGTCCAAGTTAGTTTAATTTATTTGACTATCAATACAATGAGCAATGATTGGGCTTTATTGATTTTTTACTTTTTTACATAGCCGTTTTCCTTTATAACAGTTTCTCAGTTAACTGTGTACTTTTAAAAATAATTGAGAATGTGTACAACTTTGACTTGTAAAATATAAATACAACTTGTACGTATCACCTAAAATTATAAGTTATGGGTATGCCAAAAATTCCAAATTATTTTTTAAGTTGTAAATTACCTTCTAAGGTAACACTTTTTCATTTTCGACAAGCCAAAGTTGCCTTAACCTTAAACTTAAATTAGTTCGCTGCACTTTTTATGCTTCACTGTGGTGTGGTATCATAAAGGGTAAATATAATATATTATATTGCATATAGATCTTGATTTCTTTATGTAAAATTAGACGTCACCCTAGTCAAATAAGAATTTCTCTGCAATTCTAAGCGATGGAAATTGCACAGTCATCTATTATAACTTGTATTGTCAGTCTATCTCAATTGTGCATGTTCAGCAAAGAATGACGTGTCCATGATAACCTTGTCCTTGTACTGCAGTGTTAATCTCCTCCATGCTAACGACTTGTAAATGCCACGTCAAGTAATTTACTTACGTATAATTGTAAACCAATCTTATAAAGTAAACCTTTACTACTGCAAATATTATACATGTCAGATTAAATAGCTTGTCAAAAATTCAAAAAGTAAAAAAAGTTTTTGTATTTTTTGGACAAAGTTTATATATAAATGATTGGTTTGTATATTTAAAAAAAATTATCTTATTTAAACTAGGCTATTCAAATGTATCTGGTCAGGTAATAGTCAATAGTAGTAGCCGATGGCCAACGGAATCTTCATCATACGTACTATATTTATAGCATAACTGTTATTTCAATGGTACTCAAAAATAGTAGTCTTTCACACTCCACGTAGACACTCTAACTAATTTTGTTATGCGTACTCAGTTTTCGACTTCCTTTCCTGAATGTAAGAAAATCTCTGTCTTGGAACCATGACTTATTGCAGCGTTTATCTATCTTATGACAGATCAAAGCCATTATTTCCTTGTAGTAATGCATGTAACGCAATGCATTTACGTATGCATAGCTAAATGCATTGCGTTACATAGCTATGGTGTAGTATTCATTTTCTAGAACACATATTGTATCTTTGCCTTAAATTTGCAGTGGGAATGTAAAACAGATATGGACAACGCATTTCGATTTGGCAACGTACAAGTATCGTGCGAAGGATACGATTATCCAGATGATCCCTACATTCTCAAGGGGTCTTGTGGGGTAAGATTTATTTATCGTACAAGTACAACTCACGGCATACAATGTTCCGGTAAATAGCCGAATTTCCTGCAGTGATTCTAATTTGAAGGAATATTTATTTTGTTAGTTGGAGTACACACTTGATTTGACCAAAGAAGGAATGCACAATCAGGGCCAACATGGACATAATTATTATGGTGGAAATAGCCAGAATACTTACCAACAGTCGGCATACACCGGCAATTACAAAAGTGGACCTAAATCTCCTTTTTTCGCTAACCTAGCTTGTGGAGCTGTCGTCTGTATAATTGTTTATGGAATTTATAAGACTTGTATTTCTCCCTATGAGGAAACTCGTCAAAGAAGGTTGGAGATTTAAAATTCGCAATCATTTGTTTAAATCTGGTTTAATTTTTGAATTGCAAAAATAATTTGTATGCTTTCTATAACAGTACTACCAACCAAGATTATCCTGACCATCGTGGACCGGGAACCAATCCGCCGCCTCCTGGTTTTCGAAGAAATTATTATCCGGACAATGGTGACAGTTTTTCAGGAGGATCTGACTCCTGTCATGGAAATGCTGGATCAAGTACTGGGGGAGGGCTTGGCGGTAGAGCGGGGGGATTCTGGACGGGAGCCGCTACAGGTGGACTCCTCGGATATATGTTTGGTGCAAGAAAGTAAGAATATTTCTGAGACTGAAATAATGTGTACGCCTTGATTTACAGAACTATAAAATTGTATTTCTTTTTCTTCAGCCAAACCGGAGGCTATGGATATAATACTGGTTACAGTCAAGCTTTCCCGGGAACGTCCCGACGTGCATATGGGGGAGACAGTTGGGGAGGGGGCGGTGGCGGTGGATTTTTTTCGTCGGGTGGTGGCAGTTCAGGGTCGTCTTCCGGAACGCGTACTGCATCTGGCTTTGGCGGAACTAGTCGAAGATAGAACTACAACCTAAGAAATGCTATACCTTAGTCTTTAGAACTACTACGCAACGATCGATGATATTTGTTACACGAACAATTTTAAAATTATTCTCGTTTAAACATTTCTTTTTGGCTTGGGTACTTTACTCCAGTTGCAATAAGTAAATACATAAGTTGTCAATCCCATTTTAAAAATTATTAATTAGTTACTATGATCATGGCAAATCATGAAATGAGTCGCAAGAACTACAGATATTCTGAATTCTTTTCTACTTGAATTAAATCATTACTTGATTCACGGATAGATTTAAATCCTTGTAATAATAACAAACAAAACGACAAATGCGCGTTCAAAGCTACTAATAATTTATTGAAATGTGATATGAATCGGTAGTTAAAAGAGGATTTTGTTTTAAACCCTTACAAACTTGTTCACGAATTACTCTGGTAGTAGCAATTCGGTACCACCACCACAATTGAACAACTCCTTTTTTATTCCTTGTATACAAAGTAATGTTAACACCATGTCATAAACATTATTGTCAATTAACCGTTATGCTTAATTTATAAGCACTATATTTATATTTGTAATAATAAAGTCATTGTAAAATGATAGTTTAACGTGTACAGAAATTTCATATATGAACGCGTAACGGAATCGGAAAATATCGTACCAAAGTACACATCAGAATGAAAAAATAGTTTGATTGAAATCAAATTTAGATGCATATTCTTAGTCTTAATCCAACATTATAAATTGCGTACACAAATTCTTGTGCTTCAGGGATTTAGGTAAAGGTAAGGTGTAAACCATAAGTGCCTATCGGAAATTTAAATTCTTATTCTTTTCTGAAATCGAAGGCAAATCTGATTCTCAAACTAAAAATTGCAAATATTGAAGTTCTAAGTGGCATTCTTATTCCTAAAGATGGACTCATTGTTGGGAAAATGCAGGGAGTACTGTAGAGTAATAAAGCTTAAACATTTTAAATCTACGTTTATATTTTTATCGACCCTGGATGTTCAATTAAAAAGTTTAGGTCAAGATAGATTATTGAAAGAAGGGGAAATACACTGACGAAATGCATTTCAGTTAAATTCATTTATTATAAGACACAATTGTTTATTCTCAGTTTTTCACAATTATGAGGACATCAAATAAAGAATAAGCAAGAATAGAGCAAACAGTGTAATTGCCCTTATTAAGCGTACATTGACAACCATGGGATCAACAAGATGGCCATGAATTTCTTGTATTTGGCATTCGCTTGCGTTTGATTCCCCCGATAAATATTTTACGTACGTAGTCCAAGCAGCCTTAAGGACACGTAAGTTTTCAGTGGTGTTTACTAAGTTGCCATGCTGAGAATTCAGTTCAGCCCATTGCAAGGATTTGGTCAGATGAGATAGCACTATTTCAGCAAAGTACAACTTTCTAGGTTCATTGGGAGTGCATTTTACAGTCAGAAGATCAGACGACCTAAAGACGAATTCCACAGTCTTTTGAGCCATGAAGAATTCCAGGTCAACTAAAGAAATTAAAAGAAAGCTTATAAAATTTGCCACACCAAGAGATTGAAAGCATAAACAACTGTCTTGCGTATTGAATGGTACAAAGGGTAATTAATGGTTTAGGAATCATCACATTATTAATTGACATTATTAATCATTTTAAAGAAAATGCAATTTAAGTACTGCATTTAGCATAAATCTAAAATTATTATTCTAAAATGAATTAAATTACTCATAAAAATTGCCTGGACAATTTGATTAGCATAACAATTAGCACTGCTTACCCAGGATCCTCGATGGAAGAAGTTTAGTTGCAATGTAGCGGACCCGATCGGCTCTGTAAGTGATCTTCGTGAACAACTTCCAGCTTGCATAATCCTTTTCCACAAGGACTCGGGTGAAATCACTCTGAAAGAGCCAGAACATGTAGGCTTTAAACAACACGAAGTGGTTCTTGTGAAGAGTCTTGCCTGCATTACGTTCAATGAATTGCTCAATCATTTCCATCTTGATTGGGTCAGATTTCATTCTTGCGAAAGCATTGACTTCATCTTCCAAAATGGCAACTTCTCTAATAATTTCCTCAGCCGGAAGACAATGTGAACATTCGTCGCATTTCCAATCACATCTATCACTCTCTAAGGCTACCGTAGGTAACGTATTTCCATTTAAGCAGGTTTTGCAAATGGTGGAGCCAAAGTAGATCCCCGCCTCTCTGGGATCTTTGCAACGTCTGCAAAGACAGTCAAAAGGCAAAACACTTAATAGTTCTTTTCTGCGTCTACAGGTGTCCACAAATGTCCCAGAAGTGGAGTAACGAATACTGAGCATATCCCCCCGTTTGATTTTCGATTTTGTATATACTTGAAGTTCCCAGCGATTGTTGCCTTCACAGCCCGATTTCTGTACTACTGCCCATTCCACGTTTGGTGCACACGAATGAGAAATCTTGCACATTCGTTGGACAAAAATGTAGCCAACATATCTGTAGACATGTAACCCATTTCAACATGACATTAGAACATTAGAAGCAAATGTAGATTGCTTATTTGCTTTTTTAAATTCATGGATACATTGCCAAATAGAAATGCCTTCGATTAATTATACATTAGGTTAAAGAATCTTATTGCAGAATGGCTTACGTATTCCCTGCTGGATCAGCAAACTCAAAGGAAAAGTAATTTAATTTGATTATACTTAAGATTTTCAGTACATCTTCGAAAGTGGCGTCCATTTGACATTCATTTCTTAAAAAGTCAAATGCTTCCTTGGCTTTCTTCTTGACAATGGTAACAGAACGACCTCTGCGTCCCTCAATGTCAGATGGCAGCTTCATGAAATTATTGAATTCAGGAGACCCTCTTGCCAACAATATCCGAACAAATTTTAAATAGGGTTTTCGGCTATCTTCATACTCTATTCCATTCTTTGTGAAAAACATACACTCAGCTTTGTGCAGTTCATCCTGCAGAAATTAATAATATTTATAGTAAGATGTTAGAATCAGGCACCACCAAGGATAAAAAGCATTCTTATTTATTTCTTCCTGTGCTTAATGCTCAGATAGTACTTAACACTTAATACAATGAGCTAAGGTGTAAAAGTAAGTTTGAAGATTCCATCCTGAAGACTTATTTATGATAAACAATAATACTATAATTAGCATTCTAAAGCACTGCATTGAAATGGCTTACTTCTCATAAAATTCATTTAGGCTTAAAAGTCAATACTTAACTTACTTTTTCACATTCGGGATTGCAAACCGGCCATTTGCACTCAGAGCACATATTTCCAGTCTTCAAAACTTTGAGGCACGTCAAGCAGCAATGACTGTTAAAACCAGAACAATTCTGGTTAGGCAGCGTAAATAAGGGCCGTTCGGTTAAGATCACTTGTCCTTCTTCGTAGTCCATTTTTGATGCCAGGAATTCTTTAAATTCCTCAGAATATTGCAATTGCAATTCGTTTTCCATTGCAGTGATGAACAGTGAACACCTTCAATTCTTAAAACTTTACAACAACAGTATTCCCAATGTGGTTTTCGTAGCAATGAGCATTCAATCTTAGATAGCGATTAGTGAGACCATTGACGGAGTACCGTGTATTAGAGGAACCAGCAGCGGCTATCGTTATCTAACGGGGCACATATCTCAGCGAATGAATGAGCTGGTAACATGCGGGTTATTGGAGACAGTGAAAAATCGGTCAACGTGGTAGAACGTAGAGTAATGTGCAGCACACACAACAAAAACTTATAGGTATAGTTGGCTATTGTAATCACATCACTTTTTGAAATCTCCGCCTCTAATGCCTTAAGCCAATAGTTCGCATGGGTGACACAATGAAAAAGCGACGGAACGGTGTTAGTGTACTGATCCCGTCAATAAGGTTTTGGCAAGGAGGCATAGAAACCCTTCGATTTATAATAACTACCGAGCCGCCATTCGCCACTAACTATTCCGACTTTTTGTCTTTTCATAATAAAAAATTAAATTTTTTTCAATAATTCCCAAGAAGAGGGGCCATAACAACTAAAATCACCTTGTGATAAATAAAAATTTTGAGATTTTTATTATGAAAGGACAATAAGTCGGAATAGTTTGTGGCGAATAGCGGCTCGGTAGTTATTATTAATCGATGCCTCCTAACCAAAACCTTATTGACAGGGACAGTAAAGGAGAATTATTAGATGTCTAAAGTCTAAGCGCAAAAGGAGAGGTTGAAGAGACTTTCCGAGATAAACATCACATTTGCTTTGATTTTCAAGTGTATTTTCTTCGTAAGTGTTCGTGATCATCGTGGATTTTAAATATGGATTTGATTTTCGAGAAGAAACACTCAGCTAGCTATGGCCATTATTTGGTATCGAAGAAAAGTTATCAAATTGGGGAAAAAATATTTGAAGAAGCACCTCTCTTGGTGGCACCACACCATGATATATCGTCAGACATGGATTCCTCAAAGTTTCTTTGCGTTGGCTGTTATAAAAAGATCACTAGAGAAAATGCAGTTCGGTGTGGGAGATGTAGCTGGTATGCATGCTGTGAACAGTGTACAGATGTAAGCCTTCACTATACTTTAAATAGTTACTAATGGTTAGTATGAGTATCAATGGTTATTTCGATATTATAGTAAATATTTTGACTTCTAATAATACAGGAGCCTTGGCACAAAAATTTTGAATGCGGCGTCTTCGTGAAGAAAAATGTGGATCCTTCCCTTGAATCATTAAAATTGATTTACCTTGTACGGGCATTTTTGTACAGAGAAACGGATGCATCCAAATTCAATCAATTCCTAAACTTATCATCAGTTGTACAAATCGAGGACAGCAAATTGAAATTATATTTTGATAAGCACACCAATGATGCATTTCTGTTTCTGAACAATCAGTGTGAAATTTTTGTTGAGGCTGGATTAGTTAAAACCCTGATAAAGACATTCTTCGTCAATAGATTTGGAATGATGAGCCGAGATAAAGCCGAAAATAGGTAAAACGTTCACAGAGCAATAGAATCAAAGAATTGAAAATATTTGTGGCCAATTTTTGAAAATCGGAATTGAAAATTTGTGCTTTTTTATCCTTTTCTTTTCTTTCCCACTTTTCTTTTGCGAAATTTATAAACTAATTGCTTTTAATTATGGATGGTTTTTATAGGTACAACGGCGAAGCTATCTTCTGTATCGGTTCGATGTTTGCACACAGTTGCTCTCCCAATGCAGACTGGATTCTTCTGCCCACAGATGAGGAGGATGTCGGGCGACGCTGGTGCTTGACAGTTTGCGCTCGTCGGGAAATAAAAACAGGGGACATGATCACAATTCCTTACTCGTCAGACAACATGATGTACGGAACTTTAGCGCGCCGTCTCCAAATCATTGAAAACTTTAGGTTTGGATGCAAATGCCAGCGATGCTCTGATGAATCCGAATGTGGAACAAACTTCTGTGGCATAAAGTGTGAACAATGTTCTGGGGTTCTTCTGCCTGAAAAACCTCTTGAAATTTACACGAATTGGAAATGTGCCACTTGCAACAAAATTTTGACAATGGACGCAGTGAAAAATCTCGAAGATATTTTCAATGATAAACTGGAAGTCATTTTGGAAGCCGAGAATAAAGATTCCAGTTGTGAGCAATTAGATATATTGATCGAAGAGGGAAGCGCCAAGTATGGACTGCATCCTAATCACAAGTTGATTGTAGAAGCGACGATGCAATGGCTCTCGCGTGTTAATTTTAGTACTCTCGAGCAAATGGGATCTGAGGCTGACAAACTTTTTGCAATTATGAAAAGTCGGGCTAAGCAGTGCCTCAAGGTTTGCTCTGCAATTGGAGCGTTGACAAACTGGGGTAAGCAGAAGTTTTAACAACTAACTTTGGTAGAATTGGAGGCGGAATTTGGTAAAGCATGTAAAGAAGATGCTTGTTTATTGACTTGGCAAAATAATCGATTACTTGAATTTAATATCTACTGATGTAGTAATAATTCATGCCTTTAAGCCATATTATTATTTGGAATCAATTAATATTTTTCCAATACCTTATTTTTGACTACTAGTAAATCTTTAAAGTTACTACTTGCTCTGTAATCTCAATTAACATGGTTTTAGAACTTTATTTTCGCATTTTAATACCCTTAGAAAATACTATGTAAATAATACGTATTTTGCGCAAATACCTCAGTTGACAACAATATAAACTTTTTAAACGGTGCTGCTACTATTTACTTAGATATTATTTACTTACTTAGATACAACATTAATTGTACCTTAAAAGTATTTATTGTGCTTTCTTTGGCACTCATTTGCTCATGTATTAAACTGTTACAACTGAAGATTTTCTTTTCCAGTTACCTGTGAGGTCGCCCTAGCTTTGATTACAATCAAATACAAATTCAAATCCAGAACCAGGTTTTCCATTGACTACGACAATTATACTTTGGAGGAAAAAATTACCATTATCAAGCGAATTGTGAAGCATTTTCTGAGAGGACTACGACTGATCAAAGGCACCTACACTTCCTATGACGCTGCCTATGGAAGGGTTCTCAAAAATACCCAGAAAGGATACCAAATATGGAGAAAGCACCTTGAAGACGCCTGTCGCGAAGCCCAAATTACGAATTTGGAGAAGGAGCTCCTGGACTATACACTTTGAACAAATAACATGCTCTGGAAATGTGATAGTTTTTATATGAGTGTAGAAGAATTGATTCTTGTCATCAGAAATGACGCCATTGTAAAATTACAAGTACTAAATAAATATTAATACTTATCATTGTATCTCCTTTTTCTCTAATTAACCATTTTAGTAACCCACTGCGAATATACAATGTTTTAGAAACCCTCATCTTTCTCCGAATTTTGCGATCAGCTTTAAAACGGTAGACAACTCAAAATAAAGCAACCCTAGATTCAAAGATAGCTTATAAAGTCTCAATTTTTCATAGTGAACAGAGAACAGAACACCCGAAAACCATACAGCTTGTATTATATAGACATTGATGGGAAAAACATGTGTTGTAAAAATACAGTTGATCAGTTGTCAATAAAATCCATCCATCCATCAATCAATTATTCATAGATAATATATAAGAGTCCCTAAAATAAAAGGCACCCCCCATTAAGGCGACCACATTTACGCACATTTTTGGAACCTAACCTAATAAAAACAAACAAACTTCAATGTAGATATATTTTTTATAGTTTTCAGTTATAAATATAGTCAACTTAATGGGGGTGCCTTTTATTTGGGGGGTGCCAAATCCATTTTTGGGGGGTGCCTTTTAGTACTACCGGAGTATAAGACACTATAAAATAACCTCAAGAATCAAGACTCGTCCATGCCAATATTTACAACGCGTTCATCCTTTATCACCGTTGACTCAAATCTGGACCGCGAAGCGAATTACATGTGAATTAGTCGGCCCGTTGCGTATGGTCGCCTTAGTCGGTCTGGGAAATACGAAAAAGGTTATTTTGAACATCGCACTACAAGTAGAACAGCAAAGGCCGTTTAGGCTAACAGTATTGAGAGTATTACCTGCGTATTAGTTTTCGTATTTGTCCCAGATGTTTTAAATAAAAAATAACCCAACACAATTTCAAGTTTACACCGGCAATAAAGTGTATTTCACTTTTCGTTTTCTTTCTATATTTCACGTTAATAGTAATTCGGACTTTTGGATTTCAATTGAAAATGAGCCGTAGTAATTTTCGAACAGTAGAGAGTTTGTACATGGGAAGATATTTGGTCAGTGAAAAGAACTTCGAGCAAGGAGATGTCATTTGGAAAGAAGCGCCATTAGTTACAGGACCCACAGAAGGCTCCGGCGTTTCTCCAGGAGAGGCATTTGAGTCAACATGCATCACGTGTTTCAAAATTGTCATTAATGAGGGAATGAGCTGTCGACGTTGTGGATGGCCTTGCTGCTCCGCTGCATGCTCAGAGGTAATTCAATTTCAACAGGCAATCATTGATACAAAGTAAAAAACTTAGAAATGAATTTAATTCTAATCATTTCAAAATAATGAATTTGCACTTTTTATGTATGGTGATACATTTAGTATTTAATTTTGGAAACTAAATTGTTCCCATAATGTCAGTAAGAGTTGTCTTAATAGTAATCTAATTTGTTACACAATTTTATTGATAAAACAGAACGGGATTCACAAAAACTTCGAATGTGCAATTTTCAAGAAAAGGAAAATTCCTGTAACTTATATTGCATTCAGAAACATCATGTTTGTTCGATTTGTGATGCATAAGTGGAAGAATCCTGAAAAATATGAACAATTCCTCACTTTTTGCTCCGAATATTCAAAAGAGGATTCGCTGTTAAGCAAAAGATTAGAGCAAAAAAGTGAAATCGCATGGAATTTTTTGAAATTTAATTGCAAACTGGACATCACCATTTCGGAAGTCTTGAAAATTGTTAAGATTTGTCAAATTAATGGATTTGATATTAGTTGCCAAGTCAAATTCATTTTGAGGTAAGTACTTTTATTTGGTCAGAGCTCTTGAATGGCAACTATTGGAAGTATTAATATTAATACGGGAAATAAAAGTAAACTGTGTTCTGCAGATACTCAGGTGAGGGTCTTTTTGAAAAGAGCAGTCTCTTCGCTCACAGCTGCAGTCCGAATTTGGAATTTTCATTTCCCAAATGTACAGACGATAATGGAGGGATTGTGTGGAACGTGTTATTTCAAGCCCGGAAAGCCATTCAAAAAGGCGAAATGCTTACTATTTCTTATGGATCCCCTGCACTTCAGTTGGGCACAATTCCCAGACAGGCCTCATTATGCAATCTCCGTAATTTTGTGTGTCGGTGCTGCCGCTGTCTAGATAAAACCGAAGAGGATTCTTATTTCTCTGCACTAGTGTGCCCCAAATGTAAAGATTATTTACTTCCGGTGGATCCAATCGAGACTAAACAGAGTCCTTGGAGATGCAATGGTTGTAAGTCAAGAAAGAGTGCTCGTTGGGTGAGAAAAACGATCGGCGAACTAAGCGAGCGTCCACCATTGTTGTACGAAATGGATTCACCGACCTCGGAATCCTTGGCTTTCGCCGATAATTTCATTGAAACCTACGGTGGCTCCACTCTCCACAGAAGCCACTACTTGATATTTCACTGCGGAATGCATTGGATACTGGGCAAAAGTTTTCTTCCACATTTGGTCTACCGATCCGAGGAAGCTTTAAATTTATTCATTAAAGTCATGAAACGAGTAAGACGTTTCCTGGCTCTTGCAGAGAAATTCTTGCCACCAAATGGAATAGGTAGGTGTGCCAATACGTTAAGATACTAATATAGTCTCTTTAGGCCCTATTCATAATCTTTCTGTCTGATAATCGAAGATAAGTGTCTAGTCATCCCAACCAAACTTGATAAATATATTTTAACATATATATATCCCTTTATTAAAATTAAAAAATCATTCCAAAGTTCTTTAGTAACCTTTCTTTTTATCTATTATTATTAGTAGCAAATTATCTTTCCTAATTTAAAAATATAGCAACTAAATTGTGGTATGCAGGGAATTTGAATATTATTTCTGTTGACGAACTCATTTTATTGCAGCGCAAATTCATTTTGTCGTCGCAGAAATCCTGGCTGCTTATTTGTTTAAATTGGA
Organism: Yoshiicerus persimilis; assembly: GCA_020352615.2. NCBI lineage: Eukaryota > Metazoa > Arthropoda > Collembola > Entomobryomorpha > Tomoceridae > Yoshiicerus > Yoshiicerus persimilis. Next base: position 44,695,852 of record CM060170.1, read on the forward strand.
AGACATATCGGCCCTCGATCAGCACGCATTTCTATCTCAGGGTAAAGCTAGATTGTGTCGGCGAATTTTGACTCATTTAAAAGCGTCACACATGTGGATAAATATGTTTTTCTCTCACAAAAATTATGCAAATTTCATCGTTCATCTGGAAAGTCTCATTTCGCTTTGGTCATCCTGGCTAACAAATTCAACCACAGAAGGAAATGACCGTCAAGATAAAGCTTTGAAATCTCTCCGTCATCTGTTTCTATGAATGGAAAATACGACACATGTAAATTAAGATCATTAGTTATCTTCCTAATATGTCCTTCAAGTTCCTACGCTGAAAGTCATGCTATGAAAACATTTATAATGTGAGTAAAATACTGTAATATTATATTATGAACTGCAACTCTTATACATAATAAATTCCACGACTCCACAATTCTCTATTGAATCTCGTATTGTTTTATGTTAAACAACCATTTATTCATTATTATTTTATATTTGTTCATTAGCTGAGGCTTATTTCCATCATAAAAACAGGTAGACGACATGTACAAAAATTAAATTCGGTGTACTTTTACCCGTAATCCCAAAAAGCCATCCGTGACTATGAAATTAATTCCTACTTTACGGTACGCATGCTTAATTATGTTTCCGAACCTTAGAAATTGGTCTACTGTACGTGTATGTGTTCGCTCCCTTTTGCCTAGTAGTCAGTTTTTATTCACCTTAGTAGGCAAAAATCCCAACAACTATAGAAACACGTTGGTTTTAGTAATTAGTTTTGTTTCCTGTGTTTTATTACACAATTGACTTTGTCAAAGTTTTCATGTTTAGTCGTTGTGCATAATTTGTGATGGCATAATTTTTATGGTCATTTTCTCTTGTACAGTGGCAGTCAATGTTTTCTAATCCTGTCCACATTGAACACAGTGATCACATGGGAAGGTATCTGACTAATTTGTATACATACTAAAAAGGATGTAAAGGTATTACCTCTCAAAAATCTGATAGGAGTTCCGCACTTGAATAGGGAAAAATTGGACCAGCATGAAAATATTCAGACTGTTACCTCGGATTCTCTGGATTCTTTCATTTCCCTAGTTAAATGCCACACCTACCAGGTCGTTGGGACAAGGCAACATTTTATTTTGTGCTGGCTTTGAAATTCATAGCAAAATATAGGTCTTAATTATAAATTTAAATCACTGAAATAATTTAAATTGTATTTGATTTGAGATACTATTTGAAAATAAAATGATCCCAACTGAAAACCAAATTTGTAATAATGTGATATAATATGAGGCAAGCCAAAGTCAATTATTTATTAATATTCAAAGGAACCTAATTGGCTACTTTAGAATCCAAGTTTTCAGTAGCATATCTTTCCGCGTTTACTTAAAAAAGCAGTTCTCTCAAAAGTCAAAGCGTTTTTTCGAATTATTTTTATTTTTCATAAAACATAACGATTTTAACTGATTAACTGATTAACAATTTAATTACTTCAATGTAATTCAATTTTTACACAATTTTGTCTGTTATGAGGTATTATAGTTTCCAATTTGTAAATTTGGGCTAGTTTGAGTTGGCGTAATTTTGGACCTACGGACGAAGGGGTTTAATATGTCTTATGCTGCAATGTTTTAACCGCTCAATGTAAAATGTATTTACTTCATAGATTCGATTCCATATGTATTTTCTCTTGTTGTTTTCGCTATTCGTCTTAGCCGTTTTGGGTCATATCATCATCTACTTGGTCTTTCAGAGAGGAACTGTTAAGACATTTACTCCAGGCGTCATGTATTTGTTCCAAACTTTGTTGAAGCTTTATGTAGTACTTGCCCTTGATTACTCGAAGTCCCATCTCACAATGCATGACTATGTCTTTGATCATAGCCCGTTTCTCCATCAACGAATAATTATCGTAGTCAATAGACAATCCACTGGAAGATTTAAACTTGTGTTTGATTATAATCACAGCCAAGGCTTCTTCGCACGTCGCTATAAAAATTATACGATATAAATAAACCAAACCATTCGCTAAATAAAATGAAAATAATATTGTTGGGAGTAATTTTGCACATTGTGAGCCACACTTAGAGCCAAATGTTATACTTTGTAAGGACCCTGTGTTCATTTATTAGTGCTTTCATATTTAACATTTGTGTACCTTCTAAATTTTCCCGTAGATTAATATTGACCAATTTCTGTGTAAATAAATTCGAGGTACAGTTTTTCATGTATACTTAATAATTGTCAGTTACAGCTGTATAACATTTGTATTTTGGAAATGTACACCTATATGAGCTCTAAATGATATTGGGTCACTTTATAAATTTCATATTTTTCCCCAATTTTTTATTTTTAGCCTTGGTTAATTTTTTTCAAAGTCCACATTTATTTGAATTTGAGTCCAAATAATGCGAAGCTACTCAGAGAAATTGCTATTTATAATCTGTAAAATTACGTCCTTGAAATTCTTATAAACTCTATGTATCCACCACCATACAAAACAATAATAATTTAATAGCAACTTACCCCAACCGAACAGTGCCCCAATTGCAGAGAAAATCTTCTGGCATTCCTCAACCCGACTTTTCAAAATTGCGAAAAGTTTGTCCGCCTCCGATCCCATTTGCTGGAGAATATTAAAATCAACACGCGAGAGCCATTGCATCGTCGCTACTACAATCAACTTGTGATTAGGATGCAGTCCATACTTGACGCTTCCCTCTTCGATCAATACATCCAACTGCTCACAACAGGAATCTTTGTTCTCGGCTTCGGCTTCCAAAATGAATTTCAGTTTTTCCTTGAAAATATCTTCGAGATTTTTCACTGCGTCGATTGGCAAAGTTTTGTTGCAAGTTACGCATTTCCAATTCGTCTTAGATTCAAGAGGCTTTTCAGGCAGAAGAACCCCAGGACATTTTTCACACTTTATGCCACAGAAGTTTGTTCCGCATTCGGATCCATCAGAGCATCGCTGGCATTTGCACTCAAAGTTGAAGTCTTCACGGATTTGGTGACGGCGTGATAGCGTTCCATCCATTATCACGCTTGCATTGTAAGTAATTGTGACCATTTCCCCAACGTTTATTTCGCGCATAGCCTCCAGTTTCAAACGCCAACGCTGAGCTTTATCTTCACTTGTGGGAAGAAGAATCCAGTTTGCATTGGGAGAGCAACTATGTGCTAACAAACAACTGGTAGAGAAGAGAGCATCACCATTGTACCTAAACAGAATTAGCCTACATTAACGTAATTCAAACACCATTTCAAACAAAATGGGAAAAATAGAGTACAAATAAATTGAGTACAATTTTTTGTGGTAAAATTGAGTATTTTAATGAGTGTCCATAATTACGGTTCATTTCTAATGATCTTTAAATGACTTACTTGTTTCCGGCTAGGTCATCCTCCTCTATTCCAAATCTATTGACGTAGAACAACTTTGCTAGTTTTTTAACCAGGTCAGCTTCAACGGCAATTTTACAACGGTTGTTCAGGAACCGACACGCTTCATTTGTATGCATATCAAAGTAGAACTTCAATGTGAAGTTCTCTACATCTACGGTTGACGATAGTTGCAGTAATTGATTGAACTTGGACACGTCGTTTTCTCGGTACAATAATGAACGCACTAGGTAAACAAATCCCAATGATTCAAGGGAAGGTTCCACATTTCTGTTCTTGAAAACCCCACATTCAAAATTTTTGTGCCAAGGCTCCTGTATTATTGGAAATGAAAATACTATAATAATACATTAATATATTATACTATACATTAAAATACTATAATATCGAAAAAACACAGGTACTCAAAAAACGCTAATTAGAAATTAGAGGTTTCAAGAATAGAGGAGATGACTTACATCAGAGCACTGCTCGCAACATAGATACCAACGGCATCTTGGGCATTGAGCTGTATTTTCTGTGGTGATTATTTTGAAACAACCGACACACAAAAATTTTGAACAATCCAAGTATGAAATGATTTCATTGTGCGGTACAACCATGAGCGGGGATTCTTCGTAGATCGTATCTCCGAATTGATAATTCATCTTTGATATTAGGTAGTGACCAAAGTCGGGCGAATGTTTTTTCTCGAAAAGTAAATCCATTTTTAGAAATGGTCAATAATCCAAATGCTAATCAATAAACACCCACAACAAATCACAGCAAAAGTTGTTTTCTTTCTTCCCAATGTAAGATGTAAAAATATTTTACGTAGCAAACCTCCAAATTTAAATTCGGTGCATGTGCAACCACTGACACTGCCGCTTTGCTTAGTATTACCTTAGCGTATTACACTCTAGAACATTCGGTCTTCGATTACGAATGAGAAGTTGCAGTCAACCGTGCTCAACTCACCTATTAACCCAGTTATCAGAAGTATTATCGTTAATAACAGATAGTTGATTTAAAGATTCAATTCTTAAAATGGCCAGCTGTTATTTCAAAGTAGAAAGTAACTCCGATTTTGGTCGTTACTTGGTTTCAACAGAGGATTTTGAGCAAGGAGACGTAATTTGGGAAGAAGAGCCGTTGGTTTCTGTTCCGTGCGAATTTTCCGATGATAACACTACTTCTGAGGTCTTTCCATTTCCCTGTATTACTTGCTGCAAAATACTCACTGAGGAAAATATGAAATGTGAACGGTGTGGATGGCGGTGCTGTTCGTCTTTGTGTTCCCAGGTATTCCTTATAATAATGTTTGTGGACTGTACGGTCGTCTAGCAATATTTACTGCTGTTACCCGGGATATGATTGACAAAATTGACACAACGAAAATTCCGTATGCTTGCCAATTAAAGCTTTTTTAAATAACGAAATCTAATTGGTTCGCAATTTTTTTTACAGAATGAAAAGCACAAAAATTATGAATGTGACGTGTTTGCGAAGAATGGTATTGGCGAATCCTCTTTTGCATTCAAGAATGTCGCGTTTCTCCGAATCGCTCTCTTTAAGTGGAAGAACCCAGAGAAGTATGAGAGATATCTCAACCTCACTGCCGAATACCCTGACGGGATTTCCTCGTCGCAAGGAGCTCTGAAAGAAAAACATACAACTGTGTTATCCTTCTTGATAGACAAATGCAAGGTTGAACTAACGCCTGCTGAAGTTTCAACGATTCTGGCCATACTTCAATTAAATAATTTCAAATTTTACTTTAGAACCAATGGCATCATTGAGTAAGTATTTTAAATTATATCTTGTTATATATTTAAGTAATGTATTTAATGATCGGAATGGGCCGCTGTTGAAACGGTATCTACATGTAGTCTGAAGAAGACACATTTCAATTCGTTCTTGAGTTATTTACCGGAGTAACTGACAGACCACCCAATACCATACAGTATCTTTCCCTGCTGAACAATCAATAATAGAGTAAAAATTGTTATTTATTTTATATTTTTATAGATTCGCTGGGAAAGCCGTTTATGACAAGGGGAGTATGTTTTGCCATAGTTGTGTTCCGAATGTTGAATTTTCTTTTGTTAAGTCTGGCGAGGGTGGAGAGATTTCTTGGAATATTCGTTTTTACTGTCGCCAAAAAATTCTAAGGGGTGATATGCTAACTATCGCCTATAAATCAACTTGCCTTCAGTTGGGTACAATGCCACGACAATTGGAATTAAAACAAGGACTTCGCTTTACTTGCAAGTGTAGCCGCTGTCTGGATGCAACCGAGGCAAATACGTATTTCTCGGCAATTACCTGTCCCCAATGCAAACAAGGATCGATGCTTCAAGAAGACACCATCTTGACAAAAGCAAAGCCGTGGAAATGCACCGACTGCAATTATCAGAAGGATTCCAGTTGGGTAACAATGGTAATTGAAGAATTATGCCAACGCCCATTGTCCTTAAGACTACTGCCAGCTACGCCAGATTCTTTGGCATTTGCAGATCATTTTATCGACACTCACGGGGGAATCACACTTCACCAGAATCATTACTTATTGTTCCTTTGCGGAATGCACTGGTTAATGCGCTCCAATTTTACCCCCGCTTTGCTCAGTCATTCGGAGAAATCTGAAATAATTTTTAAGAAAATTGTGACACGAGTCGAACGTTTCTTGCCTCTTGCAATGAAGTTTTTGCCATGCGAAAGAATCGGTAAAATAATAATTTAAGTATTAATTGGAAAGGAAACAGCAATTAAACTTACTTTGAAGTTTTCCTTTGATAATTTGCTAATTTCTCAATTTCATCACTGTAAACTACATCAATGACCAATATTTTTACTCTCATTTTTATTTCAGCTAATTTTGAATTTGTGATCGCAAAGATATTAGCGATTTATTTCTTCCACTCAACCGATATGAAAACTATTGCTCAACATGATTTGCCATGTCGGGATAATGTCGCGTTTTGCAGAAGAATTTTGAAACATCTGAAATCCTCTCTCGCTTGGCTTAAAATGAATTTGATGGATTCGATGCAACCGATGTATGTTGCTCGTGTGGAAGGTGTAATTTCTACATGGTCTTCTCATCTTGAAAATTTTATCGCTGAATCAAATCAACTTCAGGAAATAGCTCTGGACGAAAAGCCGTAGCCTCTGCAGGTTTTAAAGCTGATGATTCGTATTGCAGTTTAATTCTATTTTAATATTTTAATTTTAGTCTGATGCACTAAGAAGTGATGGGCGTAAGTAATAAGTATTAAATTAAATGTAATGCATGGGTTAAATATTTAGTTCTTTCATTCTAGTGCCTGTATTAAACAGTTCTAAAGCTTCATTCAATTCGTCAAAATCTGTGCATTTATGTCGAAAGCTCAGAAACTGTAATAATTATGTTTTTTCTATTATCCTTTCTACCGTTTTAAAATTACCTCAATATAATATTATCAAAGGCTGGAGACATCTTAAATACCTATTTCATATTGCTAAATAATTAATACGGATTGAAAATGTTGATAACTAATAGTAACATAACAGCATTAGCAAAAGGTGAATAATTATTTTATTTGTATATAGGTGTATGTTTTTATTTATTCAACTTTATAGCATTTTACAGTTCAGTACATATTTATTAGTGTATCAAATTAGGTAAAATGTACATAATGCATGCCACATAATTCCTATAAAGTAAAATTAGTAAAACATTACTGTTCTTCCTTGTAGACACTTAATTATGAATAATAATAAGTATAATAGTAACAGATTATAATTATAATAAACCATAATTTATTGACATCAATCCAATTATCCAGGAAATAAACAAAAATAAAATAGTTTTGTTAACACAAATACGATCTCTTTGGTAAATTTTGCTATCGCATCAATGGCGAGACATAGACTGAAATTACATGTACACATAGTTCAAATCTGATATTCTTGAGAAGATGGATGATGTATCAGACAAAATGCAAACTGTCTCGGTCATTCATCAGTCTTGAAGGTTTGGGCCTCGGGAGAATTTTCTTCTTTTTCTTCATGATCTTTATGCACTGGTGTCCAAGTTCGCATCCAATCGATTTTCTCAGGATGTAAGCACTCGATTTCAAAGAAGTCTATTAAGTTTCCTACCACGCCTCGATTGAACAATGGATGTCCTCCGTCTTTATTGTGGCCACGGAGGTAAGAGTAGCGGTTCCAGTTAACACCCTCATTGGTTGTTACACCCGAGAATAAAATCTGTTCATGAAATGTGAAAATGGAAGTCAGTTTACTCACAAACTTTTAAAATATTAAACGTTTGTAAAACGCATGCCAAATAATCCATTGTGATTAGCTGGTGAACAGCTTTAAAGCTTATATTTAAATTAACAAATTTTATGAAATAGTACCATAGTTAATAACACCAAATAAGATTGTAATTCAGAGTAAATTTTATCCTTATAGATATAATTTTGATGTAAATACCTATGTATGCATCTTTATATCCTAATAATTAAACAATATATCAAAATTGAATGAATGTAAACTTCAGTAAACTATAACACATGTATTTCAAAATTATATCTATAAGAATAATTTACTTATCAAATCACAATTGGTTGTTTAATGTAATACGTGTCTCAACTTGCTTTGAATTATTCTATATAATGAAGGCAATTTGGAAATTTTAATATTTTTAATGGCATTTTTGTAGTGGTCAATGCAAATTTCTTAGAAATCAAGGCCAATTGCACAGAAATTACAAGTATCATTTAACAACTTACTGAATTCTTACACATTACTAACCTAGAAGTAATTTGTGGTATTTTCCAGTCGTATTTCATTTTAAAACCGCATACTTCACATTTCTAAATTACAATTTGTTAACATGAAACGTGACAAAATGCTACCTGATAAAGCTGGATGAAAAGATGAAGAGGGGTCCACGACAAATGTACTAGAGTTTGTATTGCCATAAACGTGACCCAAGGTTGACAAATCAACGCTTGAAATAAATTAGCTTCTAGGTCACATTTGGCCATCCAATATTCAACAGCTGCGTACATATATAGTAGACCCATTATGGATAATCCAAATAAGTAGCCAACAAAATACTTGTGGTTTTTCCATCCAACGCAATTAGAAGTCCATGGACAATGGTGGTCAAATCTAAAACGAAAAATTGATCAGGGAGTACCTGAATAAAACTAAATAAATTGTTCTAATGAATTAAAAAGGTTAAGCATTTACTTGGCTACGCATCTATTACAGACTGAGCAATGTTTCGATCTAATTGGCCTTCTAATTAGGCAGGTAGTGCAAAAGAATTCCGGATTAAAGAGATCTTCTTCTGCCAAGTCAATAATAGTCTGAAAGTAAACGATTCTGCGTACATGATATAATTGTATATTGAATAACATTAGAAATTTATCATAATTTAGCGTTTACCTGACGTCCTCCTTCAATTGAGGCGCTGATTACACCCGGGTCCCCTTTCCACGCATTGAAAAAATTATACCAAACGAAAGCCAACACCGCAATCATTAAACCTGTCTGTAAATAGGAAACTTCCGGTGCAATGTAACGGAACCAAACAACGTACAACCAAAACTAAAGCAAAATAATTCCCACATGAGTCAGTTAATTAGTATTCCAAATGCAAATAAACTTAGAGTTAACTTTATTATTTTGCGAGTCGCTATTTACTTTAGTGGCTAGATAGACGTTGATGGGAAAGATGGTCATAAACCGATCATCGAACACCACTTTTCCTGTTCCATGGAATACCAAATAGGACAACATCAGAGAAACTATTTTCCACGCCAAACCAATATCAGCAGAAAAGATGGATCCCACAACTAGCATTGCTAAGTAAGGCATTGCCCCTGTTGCGTACAATCGAAACTTCTACAAATGACAAAACAAAATATTAATCAAGGAAGTAGTTCAGTGTTGGCACGAAATGGGAAATCTCACTTCATTTCTTTGGCACGCAAAGTCCCAATCCCTATGACTTGATTTATCTGCCTTTTTAACAATTGACTCTAGGTATTTTTCATCAATCCAGTCATTCGACCCGATCTTCTTGAGCAAGTCGTAGGGAGTGTCTCCATAACTATTCGGTGTAAATAAATCGACGTTACGGTCGACCAATACAGTCAACGCAATGGCGTTCCCTTTTAGAATAGCCCAGTGTAAAGCTGTATTCTTTCGTGCTCCATCTTGAAGATACACGTTTGCTCCAAACGTTATTAATAATCGAATAGGTTCGCAACTGAAATCAAAAAGTTTTCATTCATAGCATTAGCTCCCTTTGTATTGTGTATTAGTATCCAATATTAGCGATAATTTTTTCTTTTTTACTAATTTAATGCTTAGAGGGAAGAAATATTTTTAGAGCATGACCAAAACATTCCTACCTCCGCCCACGAAAGACCGCCCACATGAGTGGAGTCATTCCACTACTATCTTGAGTATCCGGACTGACCCCCTTGGAGAGAAGATAAGCCATAATGGGAGTAAATCCAAAGTAAGAAGCCAAATGGATGGCTGAGAGACCTTTCTCGTCTCGGAGTAAAGGATTCGCTCCATTCTTCATTAAGAGGACTACCATGCTGAGGTGGCCGAACCGGGTGGCATAATGGAGGGGAGTCGCTGACAATTCACCTCCGACGGCATTGACATCTGCTCCATTATCAATGTACAACTGGGCAATTTCCTTACGACCATATATGCATGCCAAGTGAAGTAGAGTGATGCCTTCCTGGTCCCTTTGATTCACATCCAAATCTTTCACTAGTTCTGCACACTGACTGTAATTACCCGACTGGAATAAAGAAACCCACATCAAAATTGTAGCTAAGTGATATTTTACTGAGGAATGCAGTCATTTAAATTAGTTTCAATTTTATCAAGAAATTATAATCAAAATATACTTCAGTAGCTTCCATGATGTCCGCTGAAGACAGCTCCTCGTTAGAACTTTGACTTATACTTGGACATTGAACATGTTCTTCATATCCCACCATGTTTACTAAAAGAAACAGAGAAACGATAAATCAAATGACTTAGTTAACTATCAGACTAATAATATTATTATAAAGGCTCTTCGCAGCTGAACGCTGAACTACCCGACGCCCCATGGCCATGTCAAATGAGCCGACCTCAGACCTGAAATTGCGCCCATGGACATAAAGAGCTCAATCTTTGATGTTCCAGTGTGAAAAAGAGGACAGAAAGAGGAGGAGGATAAGGAGGAGGTCCAGAGTGTGTTAATAGACGGTGAGGAGGAATTTGTTTTACATCCATATCGGGAGCGCGAAACTTTTTTAGCATTTGAAAGACAAAGGATGCAAAGAAACGTCTTTTCTCACGTAGCTCTATTTTTTTTACATTTAAGAGACTGAGAAAATACGGTTATTTTCCGCAGCGAAAATTTTTTTAGCATTTAAAAGGAAAAGGAAGGATTCGTATCTATTCATCCACAGCGCATACTTTTTCATGTGTTAATACGATAAACGATAGCAGGTTATATTCAAGGCCATGTGCACTTCCTGGTTGCAGTTTGTTTATGCAAAATTTTAATGCTGTAATTATGCTACGTAGAAAGAGATTTCACATAGGGCCAATTTTCAAGTAATATACAAAATACCTTACTATGATATCATCATACGCAATTGTAATTTTGCTTTGCATAAAACTTGTTTTCACGGTATTTTTATTGGAATTCGTAAGCCAGTCAATACTTCCTATAACTTTCTATCTGATATTCTATGAAAATGGCAATTCAGTGATATTTTAAATTCCAGAAGACGTGGAACGTGGAAGAGCCAAAGCAGTTAATTATATTTGGGTATTCTCTTTTACACAATGTCGAAATTAGGAATCTTTAAACGGATATTATTTGTGGGAATCTTAATATTCGGTTTACTTTGGATACTTATTAACCGCTACTTTGAAGTCCTCACAGAATCACAGAGTCACTTACTAAGTGGTACAATACATAAAACTGATGGTAAATATTTGTAAATACCTGTTTGAAAATGTATCATATGAAATTATTAGGTACTTTGATTCTTATTTTCTTTTAAATAAATGACTTGTCTTTTGAAATTATTTGTTAGGAGGGGAATACGAAGTATGTGAAGTGGCTAACCTGAACTTAAGTGAAATACGGTTTCTTGACGAATTAAATAAGGACAATGAGAGAAGAGCATACAAACCCAAGTGTCTACCATCTTCCTGGCAGCTATTCGATTTTGATTACGATTCTAATCTTGTCAGAGTAGAACAAAAACAACCGATTCCCTGGAATAATATTTCGTGTTGTTATATTCCATTTCAGAGACAGGAAGACTCTGACACCGGAATAATGTTGGAAATGTTTTATTAACCATTACTTTTAATTAACTATCCCTTGACTGACATAGTGTCAAATATTTATTTAATATTTCAGACTGTCAAAAAAGTGTCACAAAATAAATCAGGACAAAATGCGTCTTCCGGCAGAGCATGAATTCATCAACGTTCAGTGTACAGAGAAAAAAGAGGGAAAGAACAATTTAATATATTCCGACCTCCTTGGATTTGTTCCCACAAAACCAGATGTTGAAAAACGAATCTTGGATTACGAGAAGAAGATGGGAGGTGTTACATCTGAGCACAAAAGAGTAAATATTGTCATTTTCGGGTTAGACGCAGTTTCCAAATATAATTTTCTTCGATACTTACCGGAGACACACAAATATATTGTTGGGAATATTTCTGGAATTGAGTTTACCAAGTATCATCGTACGGATGGATTCTCGTTTGATAACATGGTGGGCTTCCATATGGGAATGACTAGAAAGGAAACAGAGAAGATGTGCTGGCCGAACAAAGATGCGTATCTTGACACATGCCCTCTAATTTGGAAGGAATTTGCTGCCAAAGGATTTAGAACTTCCTATGCCGAAGATGCTGTACCTTGGTCAATTTTTTGGTATGATGGGGATTGCAAAGGATTTGTTAAGCAACCCACTGATTACGACTTAAGAACACTCACAAGACGAATGGAATATCACCCGGGATATTTAGGAGAGCCTACCTCGAAGGTTTGCTACGGGAGTAAATTTAATCATCAAGTGATCATTGACAATATTATCCGAACTGCCGTAACCCTAAAAGACAAATTGTACTTTCAATTTTCGTGGATTTGTGCCATGACTCATAATGTCTCTGTTATGACTAAATACATAGGCGATTCAATAATTAAAATGTTCCAAGATCTACAGAAAATTGATGCAATGGATAATACAGTGTTCATTTTCACTGCGGACCACGGAATGAATTTCGGATTTCCAGCAAAAATGATTCAAGGCTCCCTCGAGGCGAATTTCCCTCTCTTTTACATGATCTTCCCAAAATGGTTTTCCCTAAAGTATCCCCGAGCAATGAAAAATCTTGAAAGGAATTCCAAACTCTTGACTTCACATTTTGACACATACGAAACCCTCAAAGATTTTCTCGATTTGAGTACAATAGCAGATGAAGCTTTAGCAGAACGAGAAAAGAATATCAGTTACATCTCAAAGCGAGGAATTAGTTTTTTCCTCCCCATTCCTAAAAGGAGGAACTGTCAAACTGCAGGTTTGATGTCCAAATATTGCTCATGTTGGACTCTACAAACTGTTCCAAATAATCATTTTCTCGTCAATGAATCGAAAGAATTTTTAATCAAATATCTCCAGAACGGATTATCCAATAATCCGGGTTGTGTCAATGCAATTCGTTCTGGTCAAGTTGAAAAATCAAAATGCAATATTCCGAGTCAGGATCTTGCGTCCCGAATAAGTGTAAGGGATTACCAAACTTTAGGAATTGAACCTCGGTGTGAATTACATTTTAAAATTACGTCAAACAGCAAAACTGTAATTTCTTCATTAAAAAAATCTGGTGGGGTCTGGACCTTAAAAGATATTTACTTTTCTGGAAAGCAGAATGAAAACAGTGAATTCTGCAATTTAAAATCTTCTTTAAATAATTTTTGCGATTGTTTTCTTTAATTATGTGTTATATGGGCAATATTAACATTTATAATGGAGCATTAATTGGCACTGCCAGTCCTAACTAAACTACACCGGCTAGAAGAATTTAGGTAAGATAATATTGGATAACCGAACATTACCACAACTATTAAAAAGATGGCTTCGTGTTACGATGAAAATGATAATAATAGTATTTTACCCAAAATCTGCACCTCAGTATGCTTTTGAAATATAATAATACTGTGAATACAATTTGTACTATTGTATAAGTTAATCAAAGTATTGTCAAATAAATACGATTTAACCATTCAGCTGACGAATGTTCGCATATCGGGGTCACAAATGTGTAAAACTGGCAAACTTTCTTACCGGATGATGTTATATTTTATACGTCAGGAGAGAGATGGTCCAAAAATCAAAATTTGGTATTTTGTAGTAAGTATACGCTCAGTCCTTCAGTGTGACAATTAATTTTCCAACAATTTACATCCGTTTGTAGTTGCAGGCTGCGAAGTACATCATCGAAGACACGCGGAACGCACTTCCATCAGCTCCTGAGGCCGCTGAGTGGTTTTTTGTTCATTTCTGCCTACTTACACAATAGTAACACCATATACAAAATTCAGCGACACAATACAAAAAAAGCGCCACACGAAAAACATTGATGATGAGGAATTTAGACTACTTAGTGTTTATTGTATTAAAGGGATAATTTTAGGGGAATTTGAAGTTATTTCCATCATAAAATTTAAATTATTTATATCTGTCGTCTTTAATTTGTCATGGACTTAATCACTGATGCAGATATTCAACGGACTACTACAAATCGAAGTTCAGAGCCAGAACCCACTGCTACTGACTTACTGACTTCATCCAAGCTATACGGGTACACGTCACTATTGTTTATCAAAGTAATTTAAAATTCACAGATTGAATCATCTGATTGTCAATTGATTTCTAATGTTGACAAACTTTGAATGAATACCGGTTACAATTAGTAAAAGTTTTTGAATATTATGCAATATCACTGGAGGCTTGATGTCTCTAGTGTAATTCAGAATTCAAATAGTATTCATGGGCAATAGTTTTCTGAGCATGCATGCTTCTTTTAATTAATTTTGCGATTATATCACTTGAAATTTGTATGAATGAACAAGTTGGACGCATTAATAAATCCAACTTTGAACGTGATTTTCACTATTTGGACTGCTATAAAAATTCATTAATGAAAAATTGCAAGTCAGGTTCCCAATATCTTTGAAGGGAAAAGAAGACACTTGATTTCCTAATACAATACACTTTTGCAAAGATGGTCGCACAAGACAACTTTTTTTCCACCTTGTATAACTGGAACCCATGGCAAAAATCTTTTGAGAAAAAGCGTATTTAAAAAGCCTTTACATGAAGATGATAATCACAGTCCTTTTTTCTGGGAACTCGTGACCTGAAAAGTTAGGCTGCTATGCTTAAGTCCTCCCCTCCGCTAAGCTTAACCAGACTCCTTTAGGTTTGAAATCCATAATCCGGATTATTCGTGTTGTATTCTGACTAAAAAGTGACTCACCCTTACTTACTCATATTTCACATTCTTTTCTTTGACTACAATATACGGTAACATGAGGCAAAATAAGGACAATCATTTTCTCCGTTAAATAACTCTATATTTCAGTCAGTTCCCTGTTCGACTTCACCAATGATCCATCTTACAGTAATTTTTTGAAAGTTCATTGGGTAGGTGCAATATAATAGTAGTAACAGTGTAAATGAATATTTAAGGAAGAAATGGTGTTTCTATTACAATTATACATACTCTTACCAGTTACTGCAAAGGAGCGTTAAGTTATCTATTATATGTACATAATTAACAAAGTTGTTTACGATCGACAAGAAGAAACTTGTGGAATTTTATTTGGATGGCCAATTTTTTGGTTTATTTTAACTGGTAATTACATAATTTATTTTTGCAATTGCCTGTCTGGCGTTGACAAATAACTTGCTAATCTCTATTATTTTAGTTTACCCTCAATTTAGTTTTATTGAATTTATTATTACTATTATTTAGTATTTTAGTTTATGTACCTTTGTAGCTAGATCTTTAAGTTTATAAAGTACTGAATTCTCTTTGTTTGTTCTCAAGATTTTCACCTTTTGTTTTTGTTATTCAGATACCTGTACCGCATAGATAATAGCGTCAATTGAAAATCAACAATTTGTAAGCAACTACAAGCATGAAGAGCATAAATTAACCAAACAGCCTTTAAGCCTTTGCTACATTTATTTCATCAATTTGAAGAACAAATTAAACGACTATCAGAAATCATGAGAACACCTTGTATTTCATCGTGTTTCTTATTACATATGGTGATATTAGCATTCTTTTGTCACGTGATTGCACAAAGTCACATTTTACCATTGAAGATTGACTCCGAGGTACCACAGGACAGTTTAGTGTCAAAAAGGGTAACAGCCAGGAGGTCAGTATTCGATGTTCCAATGAAAACAAGAACAGTCCCTCCGGTGATTCGATGTCCGCCTAATTCTCAGCGAATTGTGGAACGCGGTCCTTGTGTACCAACAGCTAGCAGTATTAAGACAAATTATAACTTATTTCAACAATTGATCAAGTTGAGAGATCGCATAAAAGAGTAAGATATTAACATTAAAAAAATATTTTTAGAGCATCTTACTATTACCAACGCAGAAAATACTTAGATTTATTATTCATTTTGAATGGTTTTATATATTCATGAAACATGAAAACTGATACTAATTAGAATGAGGTCTTTCAATCCATACAATATTATTACTGAAGATGATTGATAGTTTACATGGTTATACTATTTGGTGAACAGATATTTTGGATGAGTATAACAACTAATGAGAGAATCAATCAGAAGCGTTTCTTCTACCTTCACGGCGACATGAGACGACTTGGAGATAAATTCGTCATTAGAAGATAGATTTTCTGGAAGTCGATTTCTTGCGGTATGAGAAAACAGATTGGATGGAAACCTGGGTCCCAACACATCGGAATCACAACGACAATCCTGAATACAACCTCCTCATTCACTATTCACATACCAGGAAACCGATCAACTTGAGAATTTGCCGCTTGCAGCTGAAAATAATTCAAAGTTAGTCTAGTGAAGTAATCAGGAATAATATTTAAGCACAGTAATGATTTCCGCAAAGTTGTTGTTTTAAAACCGCTATTTTAATACAATACAGAATTCTCATAATAATATTCATGAGTGTTAACTAAATGCTTAGTCAGATAACATTGTCATGGGTTGATTGCTGTAGATCAAATGAAAACTACATATTTAGTATTCATGCACCAGCGGATTATGTTACTGCATTCATTCGTAAAATCGATCGGGGTACCTTGCAGGGCCCTATTGCATAAATATCTCAAAGAGGCGCATTACAATATTAATAATGACGCCTGCATAGTCATTAGTGGAAGCCCACTAATGTATGATGCACTTTGCACACTGGTTTGCTTTGAAACTGACTGAACTTTCATTGAACATGGAAGTGCTGACAGGCACATTCTTATAGTTACCCTAAGCATATAGCAATTTCATTTGTGCGAAACTAAAAGAATTATAAGTAATCCGCCAGCATCTTTCGTGAGTGAATGTCGATGAATGCGTAAAAGTAAATACAAGAACCTCCTTCTGTGCATTATTATCGCTTGGAAGACTTTTCCGTAACGCAAGTCAATTCTTATAAAGAAAGCAATTGACATTTGGACAAAGTGATTCCATGATATGAAAGCAACGGAAAAAGGAGTAGGAGTTAATGTAGAAAGAAGACAAATTGAGTTTACACTTTGCAAGACGAATTTGCTTTGACTTGGCAGAAAACGTATTTTTGCTTTATCTTATTTTCTTTTCCATTTCTAAAAATCGATTTACTCTGTTGAAATTAGTATCTAAAAACAAGAAATCCTCATCTCAACCTTAAAAAGTATAGTGCCTCTTAAACTTTTAATACGGGACACAGGATAGAAATGTGTAATAACAATATCACGTGGCAGTGTGCAACGTAAGCACATTTGCAATAGTTACTCGGTTACTCTTTTAGTAATGCAAGGTGAAAGTCAAAGGGTCACACTTTGTTATCAAATATAAAAGCAAAAGCAAAATGAAAACTGGTGCAGGATGCAGTCGTGTGACTTTTATAGTATAAACTCAATTTGTAGAATCCAAATTATGACTAAGAAACAATAATGTGCATACATGTGTAAAACATAGAGATTTTGGTGTACATATCGTATTTCCTGTTCCAATTTCTAATGAGAATCGGTAGGTTCAAAATCAAAATGCTTTAGAACCGTGCTGGTGTGCGTAAAGTCTCAAATACAAGTTGTAGTTGTTAACTACTTGAACTGTAAAAATATACAAAAATGTTTAGTAACCACGTAGTTTTAAGGTCTTAAAAATAAGTTTTTTCTTAAAAATAAAATCTTTTTATCTCAAAAATTACAGTACCTGGAGCTTAAAATTAAAGCGATAGCTTTTAATAAACCACTTTTATTACAAGTAGGTCACTTTTGTGGTTGCGCCCTGTAGGGACCTTTACACTAGATTGACTCTATAGAAATACTTAAGTCCTTCATTTGGTCTTTTATGACTATATTCTACTATTTGTGAGGAGGAATCTTTGGTTCTAAAAGTATTGGGCAGAAAGCCCTACTAATTACAATGGGAAATTTACTTTGAGATTAGTCGTTTTAGAGTCACATGTCTAAATATCCCGAATCTGAAATATTTGCAAAAAAGCATGTAATTCAATCTTCTGCGGTCATCGTGGCATATTTTTGAGATATTGCTGTCATAATCCGTTTTGAAACTGTAAAAAGGGTCTCTCAAAAAATATTTTGATTCGCAAAATTTCTCAAAACTAAAAATCCGTCTCTTAATTATTCAACTTGGTTTTTGATCCAGTAAATGTAAACCAATTTGGGTGGGGCAAATTTTGATGAATTGGTCACAAGCTTCTCTACAAAGTATTGTAATACAACAATTTTTATAACCCTCTGGAGCAGCGACGCCCCCCTGGATAATGCTTTCTTAGACTCTGTACGTACATTGATGATTTAAGAACACACCTCATCTATTTTGATAAAATAGGTGAAGAAAGCCTGGAACAAATGTCTTCCATTGCAAAAGTAGCAAAGGGACTTTTTGCCAAAAAGTCTTCTTCTTTGCTAAAGTGTTTTTGATTTTGGATGCGAAATTGCTGACTTTGGGAAAACTGAACTCAAGGAAAAACGAGTTTGCGAGTATCCTAAATGTGCTACTAATTCTCTCATAGCCCTTAGCGGTAGTAAAACTGTAAACTGTGTAGACTGTGCAGTGGATGACTGCATCTAATGTAAAATGGTGTGGTATGCGAAGAATTTAAATTCAATAATGAGCCTAATTGGAGATAAAATGAGTAACATAATACACGATAGTGCAGCATCAAGGTGAAATGACTTATCTGCAGATACTCAACATACTCCTGACTTGATTTACTAAATGTTGACATTAGAGAGGACAGAGTGGCGTGGTATTGCATTGGAAGGATGTTTTACTTGTGAGTGTGTTAAATAAAGCAGGTAATGTACGGTAGCAACAGTAGTAAGTAAAGTGGGATGAAGAGATAGTACTGTTGAGGAGGAAGGAGAGCTAGATTTGTAAATGTAGCCATAAAGAGAGACAGAGGAGAAGTGTGAGAATATTGACTTGGTTTTAGTTGGAGGAAAGTGAGGCCTGGTAGGATGTTTCGGGAAAGGAGGGAGCCTTTGGGAAGCCAGAAGTTGTAACATTGCAGTAGGAGTAACTTTCTCCGGTGAAAGTGGAGAAAGTCTGTGAGTCTCAACAGGGTCTCTCACTTGCACGGCGTCTGAGGTCGGAGTCACACGTTCATCCTTCACGTTTCCACAGCAAACTACACCGGACTCGTCAACTTGTTCCAAGATTTGTGAGAGTCCGGAGTCAGTGTTGTCTCGGCGGCCTGACGAGTCAGTCCATTTCTTTTTCTCTCGCAGCTCCGCTTTCTTTCTCCAACAACGCTTTCATCCCACAACTGCTTCAGTCACAATAACAACTTTTACACGAAAAGTCCGTAACAACGGGAACTTTTCAAGGAACTCGAGACAAAGATTTTCTCTGATAGTCAAAGTCGACCTAGAAACTACTTTGTGTCTAAAGACTCTATAGCGTCGCAATTCGCAATAGTCAATTCCTCGAATTCACTCAACTCTTTTTTCTCACATCAACTGAAATGGTCAGATAAAGAGACAATTACTCCACACTCTGACAAAGACAACTATTACTTCCCTGTCACATTAAACACGAAAAGTACAAATGTAGACGTTTCTTCTAAACCTTGTTATTTACATGTTATAAGTTTCCTTGAACAGTTTCATACCTAGTGCACCTCTTTTCGGATTACTGTCACTATTACAAGTGACAGCCATAGATATTTAATATAAAAGTATTAAAACAAGCAAATGCTTAAATTGACATTCAAATTCTACTTTTAGTGTGCTGAGGAAACTAAATGCAATACTAGGTACGCATTTAACAGTACTTAAAGATTTAAATACACAGTAGTAATAGCTGAAAAGTTGTCGTTGAGATTTCAACCGTAGAAACTTTACGCTTTCCATCACAAGCAGCTACGGGAGACACAAGCCTATAATAATATCGACCAGAAACTTTCACAATTACAGTTAAAGGACTAGATCAGGGAAATTCCTATTCTCTCCTTCTACATCGCAGAAAGACAAAGATTTTCCACTCAATTAGTGAAAACGAAATCGGAAATTTTCAACGCTTCACTACATTCCTTCCAGGTAAGACTTTCTATTGTGTACCTTCGATGTTCGACGTCTTTTCCAATTCTCTCCTGTCTTTACTTTCTATCTGCATGTGTGCACTAACTACTTGAATAGCAACAATAAATCGATGTCTGTTCCACTGATTTATGTTGCCAAATTTATTTGAATAATAATTTCCTACTCTATATAATTAAATCCTACAATAGATGAGTCTGTAGTTGATTAAAAAATTTCCCTAAGCTCTCAAATATGGAAATTCGATTGCTACCTAATTATAATCTTAATCTGCCACCAGTGAACTGAATTTCTCACATCCCATGCTAAGAATACAGTTCCTAAGTGCATTATGTAGCGTAGCTCAACAAGCTTTTCCTTTGAAGATTGACTCAAGATTGGAAACTTTAATTCTTCCAGTCTTATAATAGCAGAAGAATACTTATAGGTTCGTGAAATGGGGTTTTTAGGAGAAGCTCGAGACATTTTGAAAGCTAAGGGTACCTATTTAATTTTACCAGCATGAATAGACTCAATGATGCATAATCCACAGGTTTATGTGGTTACCTTTCTCTTTGAGATTCCATAGAGAGGAGACGCAATGAAAAATATAGTAATTATGCTGATGCTGGTTCTAAAATAAGGACACCGAGGAAATGGGATTTGCAAAAACTGTATTTTGCATCCGTTTGCTTGGTTTGTTAGAATGTAAACAATTTTTGGAAAACCAAAACTACGACCTTGTCGAACGACTATAACTATTTAGTAATCATAATGCATATATTGCACTGATGGCCCTGAAACAGACCCGTGTAAAACAAAACCTAACTTCTATTCAAGCGAAAAACTTCATTGTTAATCGAGTCGGACTTTGTTTCAATACACCTTATTCATAACAACAACTATTTTCCCGGTTTTAGTAAAGGTCCACCACTTTACAGCCCCACCTCTGCACCACCCACCGCTTCACAATAGGGGTGAGTCTATATACTGTGGTGGGTTTTTACTATAACCGAGAAAAACGGTTGACGTTATGAATAAGGTCTATTAGAATCTGAAGTACTTTTTGGAGTATATAGACTTGTAACTAAAACACTCACTTGACCAATTTTTAGTCAAATTGTATGTCACATACTTTCAACTTTATAAAATGCTGCACCGAACACTGACCACATCAAAAGCGGTTTGAGTTAAAAGAGAAGTTTTCCAAACAAGTTGAAGTGTAGTGATAGTAAATTAATCTTATGATCTCTGAGTACGAGCTGTAAGGATATTATTTGTTTAGGTAAAAGCCCCTACCCAAAATCTTTCCCACAGCACCTAATTGCTACTAAATTACTACTGTAATTTTCGGAAAATTGTGCAAAACAGAAGCACTGCGAATTCATTAACATGTATAGCTTCGTTGTCATCCAAGAGACTGAAAATGTCTTTCAGGAACAATTTAGCAAGCACCGTTACATTTCCAATATATTATCTGCAGTTTTCCACGTTCCTGCTTTTGAGACAATAAAACAGCCTCTGGCCTATTTACTCAGCATTGGTTGCTAATAAGCCTCTTTATACAATACAGATTCCATCTACTTCTGCTCTCCTTCATATTCTGGTAGGTATATTTAGAATAAAGTGTTGCGGCCTTAGTATGTAAAATGAAAATTCGCTCAAGCTGAATGCACGTGTATTAGAAAAGCCAGTTCCTGGAAATTAGAGATATCAATTGTCTTTCTTTATTAAGATCTCCAACAATGGACTCATTTTGTTTGTCCATATCTTTAAATATTAAACGGAAATAACTCGTTTGTTAGTTTGTGAATGTTTCATGCAATGCGTTTGTTTAGAAACGACTGACGTATTTCTACCTCACGTGGTTTTTAATAATACCGATGAAAAATCTTTAGATTATTGGATAAATTGCATGGTTTCGAATTCCTCAGTAGTCTGTGCTGTCCTTGTTCCTGATCTATTCCTTTGTACTGCAACCAGAGAACCTTTAAAGCCTAAATAAAAATATTTTCTTTGATGTTTCGTTTACAAAATTCATTTGCGTGTTTTGTTTCATACTCACTCACTACTGTATTGCACACTACTTTCCCTACCCTTCCGTCCACATCCACATCCACTGTCAGGTAACCAGAGTTCATGCATAATGGACATTATACTTGCACGAAATCCTCTGCACTAAATTCATTGTGGCCACTGTAAAGCCACTGATGACATTTTCCCTAACACGGCACGGTCTTATATCGTCTGTGACTAAAGTAGGTGCCTAGTTGAAACACTGCATAGTATATAATACAGTTAGGTATTTTAAATTATGATGCTAACCGGGAGATTTCTCTGGAACGCCTTTACAGCTGCAAGGCTTGCATTATTACAACAGTGGTCTTCAAACAAATATAAAGATATATAAAACATTGCGATTGGGAACACAATTTCTTAGATATTTCTGATTATTTTTATATTTTCTTTCTTGCAACTGACATTTCTTGCACTTGCAAATTGAAACACTGAAATAATGTATTATCATAATACTATAGATGAAGTATATACCGTATTAAAGTTCGAAAACCATTGATGACTAATCATGACGAAGTATAAATGGTGAAATACATAGTGCGGGCAGATATTATTTATTATAGTACTTTTAAGGAGTGTACATGTCACAGACAGGTTTTGTTACAAGGCTGGTGGAGACACATTAGCTGCCTTACATCACACATCTATTGAAATCGATACAATTTTCGCGTCGCGTCTGCCAGGGTAATCTGGTAATGACCGATGGTAGTCGAATTGAAGCAGATGGGCTTGCCTTTCGCCTTCTGTGTACAAAATATTAGAAGCAGAGGACGCAGATTAGTTTTTCTTTCAGTTATCTGCGTTTGCAATGGAAAGAATTTCTTTTCTGCACTACGAATTCTCATTTGAAAATGAACCTGGGCGACTTTCTGGGTCTAAAAGGAAGAAAATCTAAATCCTATTGACTGGAGAAATGAGTAAGGTTCATGAATACTTAGAAAACTTTGATAATTGTAGACTCAGTCGGTAGTAGCTGTTCCGACCAATGGTACCAAACCACAGTAAAGTATAATTCAGAGAATGGAGCAAAACTTACCTGTATTGCAAACATTTCGCAGAAACTCGTAGCTTTGAAAAATAAATTAACCATTAGTAAACCATTTTTATTTCCTGCTGGTGACATTCAGGTGAAACCGGTAGGATAAAAGCAAACAGACTCAATGGTCTCATATGGAATGTAATATGATCAGTGTTATTATTGAAAATTCCTCACAGGGAAATGAATTCATCAAATCTTTGCCAAATATATTAAGCCCGAAATTGTCAAAGGAATATTAATGTTACTCCTCTTTCATTTAACTCTCATTTCAATCCTCTCCCAACAGAGAACAACAATTATACTAGTTCGACTGCAATTCAGCGAAATGACGAGTTTTTTCGTTTTGTTTTGCATTAGCCTAATATTTATGTAAACATCAATTTATTGCAGTTATAAGCAATTTTGATTACTCTACAGAAAAGTTAGGCTAACTAGGTTAATTGATTCTACCTCTAGTATATGCTAAATTACTGTTTGATACACAAGTTAAATATTAACCGTATCTTAAATCAAAGAAACTATACAATCATAAGGAATTTGAAATGAGTACATTATGCACAACTTTTTTAGCCTCAGTAATCCATACTTCCTCTGATACAATCACTACAAATCACTCCTTTATTTTTCTTTAGTTGAATTTACGTAAGAAATAAAATTTGCGTAATAAGTCTGGTTTGGGAGGATTGATTTGGATGGAAGAGATCTGAAAATGGAGAGAGGCATGAAATATGCGTACAAATTCATAAATGATTCATTGGTATGTGGTGTTGGTGATGAGGGAATTTGAATAAGAGTGTCGTGTGGAAGAATAAGATTGACTAATGGTAGTGCGGGAGTGGGCACGCACAAGTGTACATAATTCAGTGGTTGGGGAATCGGTGGCGAAGTAAAAATCGAAAAAATATTTTTCAGTGGTGTCTAGATGCACGTAATTGGCTATCAATTCTGGAGTAAGTGAATTTCGCTCTTTCCATCTCTTGTCTGTTGCCTTGAGGAAAGTTAAGTAGATTTTTCTTCCGTCTTAGTTTCTCAAGGATCACTTGACTATTTTTTGTGTGGAAGAGGGGTAAGACTTATTGGATCCGTCAAGCTTGTTAGTTAGTGTGGCTGTCTGATGATGCTATAAAGTTGCAACCAATAATAATAGGAAACTTCACCACAGCCCAACAAAAGGGAAACTGAATACACACGGCAACTTGCCAGCACATGAACTCAAAAGGGAACTAAATAAATACAAACATGAGAGAAGAGCCTCGTCCTAACCGAAAACATAATATATAGTCGGAGAATAAAAGTTTATAGGCGTGTTAGTATATTCCTGCAGCAGAAGACTATAGCCAAGCCACGCACAACGTGCATTCTTCACATCATCAAATGCTTTGATTACTCCACCCTTGTTACGTTTGTGTACCCAACACTAATCATCATTTCTACAGAATACTATTCATAAAAATTCATACAACAAAGAAACCAAATGAAATACCATCAAATTACACGTAATTTGGTCCTTAGCCTTCTTCGCTTGTCAAGGGCAGAAGTGCTGAATCTCTAACTAGCCTTAAGGAGCAAATTCATAACTTTTCCTAACCTTGCCCGATTTACAATAAATAATAGTCTTAGGTTGCATGCAACCCAATAATGTCACGCATCTATTTCATAAAGCCAATTAACAAACTAATACTTTGAAATAATTGCATTATATACCAAAATGTAACAGTGTCTCTTCCTTTTCTATATGAATCTTCAGCCGAAAAGATTTTAAGTATTAAAAAAATATTGAAAATTATAAATACAAGTTTTTCGGTTAGCCAAAGCACATTATGGTAACGGACAATTACCGAATAACACCGTTTGGATGTTTTCTTCTAGTAAATTATGGTGGAGGTAACAATGGATCCTGTATGTCGATAATGAACAATGAGGAAACGGATGGGCATGTTGAAAACGCGTAATGATGTCCAGGTTTTCTGGTACAGAGAGTTGTGCTCTTGTGCAAATACAAAATCGTCAATGTCATCCACTATCTAATTATAAGAAAGAAGTTGAGTGACGCTAATTGACACATGGATATTTCTAGATGCGGAAAGTTGCAATTCTTATTAGCGTGAACTTGCTGTGCAGAAAGGCATATTTGAAAGTGACAGTTACTGGAAGGAGACAGCGATTTCTCTGTAAATGTGCTCCACAATATCTGCTTGCTAAATCTACTAATTGATTTGATTGTCGGCTTGAGTTTTAAACAAGCTTGATTAGATTCGTATTTGTGCAGCCGCTCTAATCCAATTGTATGAACTTCCAAAGCAAATGTTCTGATTCTGCTCGTGATATGGATTATAAACACATCAGTTCAGTACGCAAGGGAGGACACTTGATTTAAACAGGAAAAGGCGCCCTGTGGCACTGCTGTAATGGACACTGATAATAATCTATCATTTCGCTAACTCAATTATCATTTAGCAAAGGTGTTGGTTTAGTCGAGTGAGACTCATCGTCAGTCCTTGATTGATTTACACAGAAACGTCCACGTCACACGAATTTCTCATTTTCAGCCAAATCTTCATAGACTTCAATTTTCTTGCCAAATTAATCGAAATTACTATTGTAATGTTGTTACAAGAAGCATAAATCAAAAAATCTACTTTAAACAAAATTTGTCTGTATAAGTTTCAGTGATGTATTCTGTATCAATCTAAGCAAATTAAAAATTTTTCCTCTTTATATGAATAATTTAAAATAATCGTAAAACCGGTGCGGTTCTATGATAATAATTTTGGAATGGGTTTGAAGAATAGCTTTTGGTCAACAGGCATATTGGACAACTGTTAATCGGAATAGAAACGTTATATTATTTCAAGTTAGCAAAGGGAATTATAGCGTGTAAAGGTATATTCTTTGTTTTAACTTATTCTGATGGAAACTTGCGGGAGATTTTCATCAGATCCAGTGAAAGAGAAAATGAGAAAGACAAATAGATGTGCAAATTGCGAAATCGATCTGGTTGTTGAGAAATTGTAGGTTTGCAGCATAATATCTCATACATGTAGACACGAGAGTCAATCTACATGAGCCAAACAAATTGCAGATTGTCGATTCTTGAAAATGAGGAATTAATTTATCAAATAGAAAGTGAAATGGAGGTTTTGAGAATCCGAACGGGGATTTCGTATTTGTGGAGACTATTGTATTTCGAGATGAAGAGTGAGGAAAGGAAAAGTCCGTAAAACAAAGGCGAATAGATTATTAAATAATTAAAACCATAAAGTTGCGAGTGGATTTTGAGAACTGGGTAAGTATAGTAAAAAGGGATATCATTTGTTTGTGATGGAGTGTAAAATGTGATGTTTACTGGTGATGAGAATGAGGATATCGCAGTCAAAGTCAGATAAATACTTCATTATTCATTAATAAGTATTGCTGATTAGTGCTGCGGCTGCTCGAGTCCATCTGCATAAGTTTATAGGGCTGATAGAACTTTTGTTTCAGTTTAATTGATGAACGTGGTGAATGCCACTCACATGAGTGACTGCTCACTCGCCAAATAATGCCATTGTGCCGTGTATTCCTGCAGGCCCTCATCATGCGCTACATTTTCTATTCACAGTTATTTTACTTAATTGGATTACGAAACATCCCGCGGTGCTATTCCAGCTGTATTCCATTTTAAAGGCACTCTGGGGAAGACAAAATATCTCATCCTCAAAGAGACTCTATTCCTACATTACCACATTCCTCTCAAAAATGTTTTGACATCACTTTCTCTAATGCTCACTGCTAAAACAAACTTGTAGCATTAAATCTACCACCAGTGTTCTGCAATATAGCACGGATAGCTTCCTATTTTCCTTATTTCGCGTAAGTCAGCATTTTCCAGGCATAAATTACACAAAGTAAAACATTCGTTAGTAATCACACAAAACTGCTTAATTAGCACGCTATTTTCCTACCGTGTACATCTGATATACGAAATGTTCTTCTCTGCTCATATTTGAAGCGCAATTCACAAGAACAATGACATTTAAATTATTTTAATAAAACCTAGGTAAGGAAGCGATTACCTAATTATGAAAACAGTAGGTGTACAGTTTTACAGAAAAAACATTCCAAAAACTGTGGTATTTTTATAAAAGTTATTAAACAAGATTTGAAAACAGTTTTTAAACTCATCCCAAACATTGCAATGTGAAACTGAAAAGGTACCTCTGGTCCTGGTCTCGTATATATTGCTTTTTAAGATTAATTAGCCTAATCGAATTTAGTAATGAGTTTCAGACTGTAACTCAATTCACAATTATCCATTTTCCAAATTTTCTTGTTGGCAGGCAGTAAATTCTGATATGACTCGACTTGATCCAATTTAAGTAACATTAGTTTTGTGGTTATTGACCGAATTAATCAAATTAAAGAGCTGACAAGTCTCAATTCTCAAAACGCAAGTGAAATTGGCCAACTTAAATTTACACATTGCGTTTGCATTATAAGGAAAGGAAAGGAGTATAGGAGTATAGGAGTTGTGTGTACATCAGATGAACTAAAGGATTCACATTATGCTTAAGTGCGTGAATTTCAAGGATGTCGACCCAGGGTTTTTGAGCAAAAACCCGACCCACTTTTTTATCAAACACCATGTTTTTGCTTTTTTGGGGTTTTTTGGGTTTTTGGTAGGCGGGAATGTAAAGCACACCGTAATTTTTATAACAAATTACAGTTTATCCTGCAAAATATGAACATATTTGTCAATAATAGTTAAAAACTATCATACTTCATCAAAAGAAAAAATATTAAGCCATATACACAGAATATTACATTACTTTGGTAGGCCAACACCAAAAAAACCCAAAAACCCACAAAAACCCATGGGTCGGGGTTTTTGCTCAAAAACCCATGGGTTTTTGCATCCTTGGTGAATTTTACAGGCTGCGGACTAGAAGTGCTTATCCTGTTTATCGCATTCGGTTTCATGTAGCTCCGTTTTCCAGGGCAAACTGCATCATTTAAACTCACTTGCATATTCTGCAAATTACACAGAGGGAAAGAATTATGTTTGCATTCTACTGATTGTGAGATTAAGTCTTAAGTTTGCTTAAATTAATCCAAGTGTTGGAAAGCCGAGCATTTAGACTGCGTACTTCTATTCAATATTAGGTCGATTTATATTCTGGCTAAGTTACGTGTTTGTAGTTGTACGAAAACCATTTTTCTTTATTTATAGCTCCAGCTTTTCATCTCTCACAATTTCTTCCACAGTCTGCATATGGACCATACCACAAACTAGTTCATGCAGTCTCCTCATAAACTACGCATTTCTGTAGCAATATTTTAATTAAATTACTCACGTAGTATTAATCACTAATCAGTCCTCGGAAAGGCAAGCAACATTTGAGTTTTATGTAAACGAATCCTTTGATTTTCAACAATTTTTCATACGTCCGTTTAAAATGCTCGTGGGCTTACATAAATATCAATATTGAATAATCTCAATTCCGTAAGGCTCAGATGATTACGCAAAACTCTTCATTTACACGTTCATAACTTCT
Source organism: Yoshiicerus persimilis (assembly GCA_020352615.2). NCBI lineage: Eukaryota > Metazoa > Arthropoda > Collembola > Entomobryomorpha > Tomoceridae > Yoshiicerus > Yoshiicerus persimilis. The sequence goes on from CM060170.1 coordinate 44,724,730, forward strand.
ATCTACTGATTGTTATGCAATCACATGACCTGTGTCATAAGGATACCATAAAAGATTGCAAATAATTAAAATATCATATTTCTTCATGTTAGCAGCAGAAACATTTGGCGTAATGTAATTTTTCACGTATTTCAAGTCTGGCCTCACATGCATAGAATGAACAAGATTTTTTACTTTCTTTTAAATGATTACCTAAGTAAAAAGCTCTCCAACCTATCCCTATCATCAGTAAATTCTGAAAATTCAAGTACTGCTTAAATAATGATTCAAATATTTAAACTACTGAAAAATTATAATTTAGTTGAATAGTTTGTATTTTCTAGTGCAATTCTCCATGAAAACATTCAGTCTGGACAGAAATTGAATGGTTATTTTTGCAATATATTATTTCTAGTTTCTAGATTCCAAAAGCCATGTATAATGTATCGGTCATTGTATGTAGGGAGATTGGATCAGATATTAGTCGTTTCGACCAGCTGAAATACTAATAATTAATGCAAACCACTTTAGGCACTCAGAATTTGTCCATTTCGGATTTGCTTTAATCTTTAAAGTATAAACATTATTTGCTTTAGTGAATCTGCGTTTTCATATCTGAGTTTTGATTGCTTTGGATTGAGGCCCTTGAAGTTCGATTTGGTTATTTGTTGTTGCGTAACTTTATTATTTGTAGCACATCACATTATTCGATTCCCCTTGTTTCCTTGTTCCCTTAGGGTAGTTTATAATTTGCAATTTGCTATTGACTACATTTCACAATCTTCCTACGGCATCATCAACATATAAAAGCAATTGAGTTTCCTCTGTTCCTCGAGTATTTTGCCATGCCATTTGTTCAAGTAGATCTTCAGTTCAGATTGAGGGTCTTTTCGCTTCAGTTTCAGTTTATACCATATCATTGAATATCGTTGCGGCAATACCAAATTCTAGTACTGTTTTAATTCTAATCAACATCTCCATAATGGCATTACATAATACTTCAGTGAAAACGTTCCAATGCTATCTAACCTATTGCCTAATGCATATAAACCGTAAAAGTGTCTAAAATACGTACTTACTTTCCATAATTGTGAACGTAGAACTTGAAATGTAAAATACAAGAGTATTATTGCTGGTGAGGTTTCCAAAACCAATTTATACTTAATGACAAAATTATACTACCTTTTGTTTCTTCCTTTAAAAGAACAAGAAGTCAAACTGTGTACACGCTGCAATGGAATACTAGACCAAAATTAGTCACCAATTGTAAATGTATTTTTCATTTTCGATAGGAAAAGAGCAGAAATTAAATAATATGTATGGCTTACAGATGGAAACTGCTAAATTAATACTTTTTATGGAAAATAAACTTTAGTTTATATTAGGCTATTTTTCCTGTAACGAGAAGCGAATTCTGATTTCGTTATATCCAATTTCAATTTAATCTATGGAATCCCAAATCTCACTGGTCAAATAGTACCTACGCAGTGTAGTTAATTTGATGCCCTGGGGTAAATATTAAACTGTCAAATTAGCATGTAATGTAGCAATTTAAGACTAGCAATATGAAATGTGCTCAAATAACCACACAAGTTATTAATTTTAAAATGTGTTTAAATTGGGGCGTTCTCAGAATAACCTGAAAACTTGTAGCTTGAATTAATTTTCTTGTGACGAAGTTTTGCCTTTGCAGTGTTATATTGCTTGCTTGTTATTAATCCAATTTGTTATGCATTCATTAGACTGCTTTAAATAGATGTTTGGAACTCTTGCTGTAGAGAGGAGTAAGAGTTTTGGAAACCTCGTTTCTTGCGAAACCATATTTAGCCATCTCAACCAATTCAAATTCAATCAAGGCAACTTAAAAGAAGCCACAGATGGTAGCTGTGGTTTAAAATTTGCTTCTAGAATTTTTACCAGTCCAGTTGTTCTACATAATTTTCTAATTCTCCTTGAATTACGTTGTTCTTATGCAATAGTTCCCTGAAATGTACAAATACTTATGCACATAGCGATATCTAGACCGTAACAGTAATTAATTCTTGGGCAAATGTTTAATCCTTGAAATTCACACGCCACTAGAGTGTGCTAATAGAATACATGTCATTAAGAATTTCGGTATAACAGATGTATTCATAAGCCTTTCGTAAATAGGCAATTTAATGGAAATTAAATTACAAGTAACTGATTTAGTAGCTAATGCAACCAATGACTATGATGCCATAGTCATAGAGTGCTTTAATTTCTACCTAATTGTTTTATTAAGCAAATGAAATTAACAAATTCGAATTATACCACAAATATAATTATGGTAATAACTGTATTAGTTACTGCCTGTTATATTAGGCAAATAGAAATGCATACCTAAAGGTGGGCACAGAAAGTGTTTTACGCAAAAAGAAAGTTTAGCAAATTTTCGTTTGCAATACATTTGTTACATGACGTTGTTAACTCGAGAGTGGGAAACATTTTTGATAGCTGCAACATTTATATCCTTGAAAAACTTGTTTGAGTAAATGCTCGTAAGACTTGAGAAAATTAAACATTTCGTATCTTGTCAATTAAATAATGAAATCAGAAATTACTGCCGATGATATTCCGCGAAGTTTTGCTGAGTAAGAAGTTCTGGTTGTAAACTAAAAGTTCTATGTCCGTCTTAGCGAGAATTCCTGAATTAAATTTGAAGAAACTATTGGAAAGTATTTCCTTGTTTCTTGAAGGTTGTTGGAGAAGACTTTTGGTAATGTTATGGTATTGTTATTTGCTTTAACAAAATTAGGACAGTGAAAGTGGAAGGAAGAATTGATACATTGATGCTGTAGGATTTAATTTCAATCAAAACTAAAGTAGGTATGGAGAAAGTAATTGAATTGTGCATGTATTCGGGATTGGTAACTGAATTAATGTTCATTCCTTTACTTTCGGTTTTACATAGCTAAGTGGAGATAGGAAGAAAATGGGAGTAGAGGATGGATGTAATAGTTTGTAGACATTGTAAATGGTAAAATTTGATTTAGAAAGGAGGAAATAATTTAACTTATTTACTCTTGTAATGGAAAGCAGATTGAGAACCGTTGGGAAATGGAGACAGTTGTAAGTAATTCCGTTTTCGGTGTACAAGGAAGCATAGCATATCTTTGTTCGTGTTGTTGAATATGATTGAGGATTTTGAGTTGCTCGCCGGCGTACTTTCTTTTCTATTAGGTGACGTGGATTATGAATTACTGAGCAAATTGCCATCATGTTTCCATTTCGTTGTTCAGCCATAATGTTGCAGTAGTAAAAGGAGTCCATAATACTTAGTGTTTCATAATACTCGTAAAAGAAACATTAAATCGGCAACGGCAACAGAAAACAACCGCAGGAGAGAAGAGTATTTTATATTTCATTCCATTTAGCATTTCCTCGTTGGAATTCTTCTCTGATCCTTGGTTGTCTTAAGTGTACATACTTCGTCATAAAAGCCTATGGAAAACGAGTTATCACTTCCTTTCAGTGTTCAGGGGCGTAGATATATCATACTTCCAACTCCTCATGCGACAATCCCCACAAAAGAGGCCTCGACTTTTAAAAGGCTTTTGACTCCGTACATCGCCCTTCAAACTGACGCTAACTACGTCCACGGCCCTCTAATAACACGAACATTATATTCCTGTTGTGGGATCCCTATTATGTCTATAATAGAAGAATCGACTATGAAAACATCTCCGACGGATGTGAATTATGAGAATTTCCCAAGTGGCTTCTTGTTCCGCAAGGGCCAAAGGAAGTGCCGTATTAGAAATACAAGGCTCAACATGTACCCACCACTTTACATAAGGGAACCAGGCAGTTCAGATGACATGACGTGAGTAGGTAATTAGTGGCAGACACAAAAAGTGAAATGATACAACTTTATTCAACTTCCAGCCTCTCTCCCGTACACTCGCCTTCTCAACTGTCAAGTGCAACTTAAATGACTCCTATCCCATTACATTTACCTACACACTACTTACTCCCCTAAAAGCGACTACATTTTACGATTTTCCTCCACTCCCCTTACCCATTTACAACATCTCCCTACTTAAATACCCACGCCTGTCTTCCACTTTTCTCTCCTCTATATTTCACTATTTTCCGCAGGCCTCATTTTGCCCCTCACATTTTCTTCTACTCTCAAAACTAATTTACTCACTAGACCCTTCCATATCATTCGATAATAAGTAATACTTATCACCAGTATTTCATAAAGTACAATACTATCATTTTCCGTTACTAAAATTCAATAAAAAATTGTATACAATAAATTTTTTTCTTGTTTGCCGAATTTCGAAGCAATTTCTCTGCTATAGTAAAGACGACCACGGGCTCAGCTGGATTCGTAAATTCGTGTGTTATGCAATAGGAGGCAGATTAATAGCTTATTGGCAAAGTTTCTTTGTTGAAGTAGTTATAGAGAAACAATGTCAAAATTAACTTGTGAAATAGTTACCTGAGCTAGTAATGTACTCCATCAGATTGTATTTACCCTGTTTAAATTGTATTTCAATGGCCGATTTATTAAATTCGCAAATGCATTGGATGAATTACCTGCACATAATAAATGGAGTAAGTGATATTCGGAAGGAAATCCTTATTCGTGTATTTTGGCATATGGGTAAGGATAAATTTGGCAATGATAATAGAAGTGTGCGATTTGCAATAGACAAGTTGTGGGATATTATTGTGTTCATTTCTAAAGTTACCTTACTTATCATAAGGTCTGACATAAGGTCTGGAGAATTTCGAACTTTTCCAGTTTCCGACAACGTTTTCCCCGATTCGATTTTCTACAGGGCAGAAATTTAGTTTGGCGCTGTCCATTCAACAAACACAGACTGTATACGTATGTAAATCAGATAGGAAGTTTTAGCAGACGGTTTTTGCCCTTGGATGACAGTTGCCATTTTGACAATTTGTCCTCGTGCGAGTTTCCTGCATGCAGCTCAGAGTTAGAGAGAAAAGATGCAAATGGCATTCGTCAAAAGTGAGAACACAACCAAAGTCGGCTAACAACTTTACTTTTTGTTAATATTTGCATATTTTCATTGCAGAATAGACTACGGTCATTGCAATTTCACTTGCTCTATACTCGACAGAGTTAAGGGGGGAATGTTTGCGTGGCGCACTGTGTAGCACATGGGAGAAAGTAAATATGATCTCTTCATTGTGCCAAGTTTGTTGATTCATCAGGCTATGCCGTGAGGCGTACCAGAAGTACTTAGAATAATAAGGTAGATGGATTCTGGGGTATTATAGTATGGGCTACACTTTCATTTTATTTCCGACACGTGCAAAGTAGATAAACCATTTATTGTTTAGTTCGTCATTGTCAGCAAGATTCACATTCGCAATCTCTTTGCCTCTACATATGACATATGTTCTCCCCATTCATACTTTATCACACAAATATTATCCGAACAGACATACTAATAAATACTACTCATCTCATTACATACCCTGCACTCTGGTAGAATCCTATTACTGTAATAATATCTTATTAGTATTTCTATTACCGTGTTTTCTCTCTTTCTACACCTACTTAGAGCTTTCTACACACCGAATCAATAGAAACTTATTGTTATTTACGAAGTTATAAAATTACAGAGGAAATTGGAAAGATGAGTAGAAAGGACTTGAGTGTGCGAAGCATAATGTGTGGAAATGATATATGGTGTAAGTTTCTGCGATGGATAACTAGAGCAAACCTGATTGTCATTGTGATAGACATTGATTGTTGTTCTGATTCTAGTCAATTGTGTAATGGGATACCAAACACAAGAGATATAATAAAAATCCTGGGAAATTATTGTGAACAATGGCTATAATTTTATAGAACGCAGAGTTTCAGTTTCTCTGTGGAGAATGTAATGTAGGTATTTAAAGGAATAGTTGTGATGACTTTTACAAATGGGAGATTTAATAGTGAGGATTGCATGGCTATAATCCCCCAGTGCCTTTGTATTGTAACGAAGCGTGCGGAAATGCGTAAGGGCAAAAGGAGAGCAAAGAAAGTTCACATTTTCCTACAGGAGAGCCAAAGGAAAGTGCAGAATAAAAAAGGCTTTCTCTTTCTCGCTATTCTTCATTATATTTTATGAGAGACTCACAATAAGGACTCCGTCTACACATTATATTCATATCCGCAACACTCTCTCTACTGTTTCTACTTGTTTCTCTTTCATGATGACTTTTAGTAGCCTGTAGGCCAAAGGAAGTAGCCATGCAAACTACTCTATAAGAAATCCTAAGGAGATTATATATATCGCCAACTAGCTCACAATATACAACAAAACAGTCGATTTTCTAATGTACAGACTCTCCAACCTAATACTTTCTTTCCATACAGCTTATGCCAGAAATAATATTCCACACTATCTCTCCCTCTACATAAATACACCGTAAAGTTTCCATTCTCTTTGCCAATTCTCCTTATTTTTTACTTGTACTGCATTTCTCTCCATTTCACCTCGTTTCGTAAAAGACTTTTCGTAAAATAAGTTCTATTCATGTTTTACAAAAGTTAAATACGCTTTTACTCTGCACTTTAGTTAGCGCATACATTCTTCTGTTCATACTACATGCTTACTAATTGGAAGAAATTATTTTTTCCGAATACCGCGTTAGAAGATAAAATGGAATTTTTCCTGGTTGCAATTGTACATGGCTGAATAGTCCTAGTAGGTTCGTAGGAGAGTCTTTCCGGTAGGAGCTTTATCAATAACAGTACCTAAGTAAACGATAGTAAGTAAGCAATACCATTTAAATAATTGAGAGATCTGCAAGAGTAGGAATATGTATTGGGGATGTCCAAGGATGTTTATTTAGTAGCCAAAATCTAAAAGTAGTCCAGGGAAATACCCAACTGTTCTTATGCTTTGTTGTATTGAAATATATTGCTACGTACGTACATAGCCTCAATGTAACTCATATGCAGTAAACAAAATATTTTGGATGCCGGAATCAGAAGCTGCACGAGGAATAAAAATGAAGTGTTCGTGTTTCGCTTATTTTTTACGACATTCGAAACGCTATTCGTATTTAGAAGGTTACTTTGTAACCACTTACAAAAATCATTAATATCAATTTGGATATCGTAAAGAGTAAGTATTAAATAACGTCTTGATAATACTTACAGAAATAAGGACACAGCTTAATGAAATCGCAATTAATCAATAAAATCTTGGAAAAATGACCGGGTGCAAGTTTTGGGTCAAGTACCTGATTTTAGGACCATAAACCACTACTCTAAGGGATATTTGCACCTAAAGATAAGTGAGGACTGGTTGAAGAATGTATAAGTATCATTCCGTGATATTGCTAAGTAGCTCTTCATTTTGGGGAATTAGTGTGTTCATAATACTCCGTCTAAATAGGTATCGTGAGCAGAGCACAAAGGAACGAGGAGAGAAGGAAAGCGCTGACTTAATAGTCCTTATTCGTAATAGCAACCATTAGTATTAAAGGCCACCAGCAGTCGGCTAAGTCATCCGAACGCGCGCAATAAGACAGCCGACTTTTCAACAAAGACGTAAGATGTTGTAGTATCTGATTTCCTGAATGTTTACTTTTATTATGTGACGAGAGAAAGGGCAAAATAGAGAAAAACTGGAAAAGGCGAGATAAAATTATTGTGACAACTGTCTACATTATTACATAAACTCAGATGTGCGCATATGCTTAGTATTACATATTACAAAATAATTTTGTATTTATTTTGCCTCACAGAACTCTACTTTTAGCAGAGACAATAAGAAAGAAATAAAAAATATATAACCGGTCAAATAAACAGATGTAGAAATGTATAACTAAATGCATAAATTAATAAGTATACACAAATAAATAACTCAGATAAACAGTAATAAACAAATACACAAAAGTAATGTAACATTAATGTACAACTTATACAAACTAACAGCAAAAAACAAATAAAAACATTTTACATTACAACGTAAATACAATGATAGAAAATGACATAACTAGCATGCAAACTAGCAATACTTTAAAACATTACAAGTACATACATAATAAAATCCAAAGAGAAAACTACTTAGACAAAGACATTAGCTGGACAACAGTCGTACTTATAATACAACTCAGACTTAATGTAAACTACTTTACTTTAGCAGGCAAAAGTGTAAAACTTTCCGGACACACGGAAATATACAGTAAAACTCCATCTGAAGACCACAACTGTACTCTGTGCAACTATAAAGATATAGAGGATGCTTACCATTTAATCTTTGTATGTCCACACTATCTAGCTCAGAGAAAGGTGTTACTTAATAACTTTAATACAGAAATTATTAGTAGAAAAGACATTGTGTCCTACCTAGCATTAATTAATGACCGCACTTACAGAATATTATTAAATTTTTGGGTTAGTGTTTTGAAAACCAGAAAACATCTACTTGAATTAGCATATAGCAATTAATTATTATTACTGTAGTTTCTTTAAATCTTCTTATAAGTTAATCTTAGTTTAAAAATTATGTACCTTAATTATAATGCACACATAGCTTTTAATATATAATGCGAATCTAGCAATAATTTTAATAAAAATTGTAAATGAATAATACACCTTATAAAACAACTGTATTGTAAAGGCCATTGGTCAAATCAATTATACAGTGAAATAAATTCTATTCTATTCTATTCTATTCTACAACGTAAATATTATTTAAGTAAGTAAATGCAATAATGTTATGTAGAAAAGTAGCAGTTCTCCAACAATACTGAAACGAAGCATAACAAATGTATTCACTTAAAACAAGAAGCTATTGGAAAAATTGTTCTGAAAAATGAGGTAGCAAGTTATTGAACCAGATGTCGCATAACTGTTTAATTTCGGTGTCAATGTCCTCCTTTACAACTAAAGCATATTCGATGTCTGAGGGAGGCACAAATAAAACCAAATAGGCCTTATTTATATTACAAATGTTTAGCTGGGCTTGGATTTGCATATAAGTAGGATGAGCAGGGTTTGCCTTCAACTGAAGGCCATCGTAACATAAATAAAAATTAGAATCCTTTGCTTTATCTCTAATTTTAATTTTTGAACTATAGCAAGCATAGGGGCATTTTACTTCAACAAGAAAGAGTTCATCTTTGTCCATAATGCAGTAATCAGGAGACGCACCAAAGCAAGGGTAGTTCGTGTTAATTACAAGCCCAATATTAGACTGATTTGCATCCTTCGTAAATTCCTTATTTTTATCCATAAATAATTTGATTGCACTTTGTTCATAAATCTTTCCATGTTTAGTTGCTTTTGAGTAGAATGGCTTTATAAGCTGAGAATGTAATGACACAGGGTTTCTTGAGTGCAAATACCTGTAGAAATTAGAAGCCGTAATACGAAAAAATCTTTGCTTTTTCCATAAAGTTGATATATTTTGCATACGAGTTCGTTTTTCTATTTCTTTAGCATCCTGCCGAGATAACTCAATTGTAATTTGGAAAACTTTGCTAAACATATCTATCTGCGATTTGTAGTGTTCCCTGTAGTTCAGCACAGGGAGTTGTTCTTCAATTTGATTGAAAACCGCATCAGCGACACATATATCACTGGCTTCTGGAAATGTGAAAATAAACATTTTTCAATATTTCAAGAAAGCATTTATAATAATAAGAAAGCATTTATAATAGTAAAAAAGCATTTATAATAATAAGCTAGAAAAAAATTGTACCTTTAGGCAATATTGGCAAAAATTTAGAAGACTCCCATGTTTCCATTATTAAAAGATTGTCTGATTTTAAATCGGAAGATAATTCTCGTAAAACATCAGTTGTGACATAATTTCTCAGATTTAAACTGTTTGAAAATTCCAGTATTCTTTCACCCAATCCTCGTTCCGTTTCACGTCTTTGTATTTTCGATACAGTAACATTACTGAAAAGTAGTGGTTCATCATTCAGAGGTTTTCTTACGTGCCACATTTGGGGTTGTTCCGTAGGGACTACTGCATCAGGAAAACTTGCTTCTCCAAGCAGCACGTGGTGCCTTATGTGGAATAATGTTGCAAGAACGTGCTTGCATTCGCCATCGATTCCCGCTGGACAACCACATACCGCCCACTTCAACACTGATTGTTCTGGTTTAAAACAGATATCAACCCTGTAGCCTTGTTGCTTCATAGAAGCTTGTGAGTAACCCTGATAAAACAGGAAATACGGAAGAAAAAGTTCATTGGAAAAACATTTTATAATGTCCCCATTATTCCATAACTTGTATGCCTCTTTGTCTATTCTTGTTGACAAAGTGTTAAACAAAGCAATTACAGGTTCCAAATTTCCTTGAAATGCTACTTTTGTTGTCCACCCATCTTTAGGAGTTACACGACCATGCAGTTTCAGAACACCTAAATTGTTTTTGAAATGTTAGCCAACAGCAAGAATTGTCTTAAAAAACTACATTTACAATGCACAATAAAGGAAATTATGACTAACGAAAAGCATTAACCTGTTTCGATTATATCCGGATTTATCGCCCTCACCTCAATACATCCATTGCAGTTCCACGAAAAGAAATTTAAGGGATCCTTAGGATTTACATTTGTGCAACTTATGTGAAAGGATTCCTGGCAAAACTGACATTCTATCATTGGCTTGGTTATATCAGGTGGTTGTTTGCAATAGCAAATTAAACCAACCTTGGCTGCCTTCTTTTTCCCCATTTTGCACAAATCTGGAATTCCAGGGTAGTCTACAGTCACAGTTTGATAATAAGTGTCACTGTAGAGTATGAAAATCAGTAAAGGTCACAGGTAACAAATGCAAACAAAAAGAAAGTCTACGTTTTTTAATCAAATGAGTAACCTTGAGTGAGTGAAATGAAATTCACTTTTGAATAAAGAAAGCAAAAGTTGTAATGATTACAACATTTATGATTAACGTCTAGAATACGTTGGATGGTGCATACGTAATACGAATGGTAGTTGAATGGTGCACGAGTAGCACGTCTGCTGACGTCATTCAACTGGCACGGCATTGAAGTTTGCTGTCGTGCAGCAAATCAAACATTTTGTTGCATATCAAACTCATCGGATTTGTTGAACGGTTGCTACACTGATTATCGGATCTCTGATAGTTTTTGGATAACAGGTAAGATACTTGGAGTTCATCTATATTGACCAATGTGTTTTCCGCATTGATAGTCAACTCGTCAATCAAGTTACATTAAATATTGTAGTACTGAATATTGACAAAGCTTTTAAAGCCTGTTCGATTTTTGAATGTGTGTTCCCCTTACGTATGTCAAATTCTTAGCCTTTTATTACCCAATTTTTTCTAATCTGGTTTCTCAGTCATCATTGCTTTTCAAAATTTAATTGCATTCATTCAAAATTTAGTCACGTATTGTCACAATGGGAAGATTTACATGCTGTGTGATTGGATGCAAGAATACTGGAAGAAATAGTAAGAAATTAAGTTTTCATCGTATTCCTGCTAAGAGAGGACAAATTTCCGAAATATGGAGACAAAGCCTAACAAACCCTGGACAGAAGGACTTCATCTACAAAACTGGTATGCGAATATGCGGTGTTCACTTCCAACAGGATGATTTCTACATAACAAATATGGGTCGTAAGAGAATCAAAAAGGGTTAGTAAAATAATTTTAATCAAAAATAATTCAATTATTTTTTACACATGCACAACAGTTCTCTACGAGGATTCTAAAACAAACGACAAATATTTTATGCAGGAGTTCGACCTACAAAACTACCATGGGGAGACGTAACCGATGCATTTTCAAACCAACCGTCTCCCATTAAACTAACTCCGAAGACAAAGAAAAAACAGTTTTTCTCAAGCTTTACCATGGATTCCTTACGAAATAATGAAGCTGTACTAACAAGATACACGGGATTCAAGTCTTTGAAAGTTTTTCAAACTTTGTTTTCTTTCTTTGAGCGTCCAATGAAAAAATTGTCTTTAATTCATTTCCACAAAGAGAGTAAATCAAAGCCAAATCCTCTAACACCTTCAACCAAAATGGGAAGACCTCATAAACTATCTAAAGAACAGGAATTTTTTATGACTATGCTGAGACTGCGGCGGAACATTCCAGTAGACGTAATAGCAGATATGTTTGGAATATCACAACCGTCAGCTTCCAGAATAATAAACACTTGGATAATTGTCATGAGTAAGTTACTGAGAATGACGCCAATATGGAGAAGCAGAGCAGATATACTGAAGCATATGCCCGCGAAGTATAATGGATACACAAACTTTCGTGCAATATTGGATTGCACAGAAATGGAAATAGAACGGCCTTCCGATAAGAATATTCAAAAGGACTCATTCAGTAAATACAAGCAGAGGAACACAGTGAAAGGTTTGGTAGTAGTTAGTCCAGATTATCAACTTATCTTTGCGTCTCAACTGTATCATGGATCTACGTCGGACAAAAAAATCGTAAATCATTGTGGCATACTGGACAAATTTGAAGAGGGTGACACCATTATGGCTGACAGGGGATTTGATATACACGAAGTATGTGCAGAACGTAAACTTACATTACTAATACCCGACTTTTTAAAAGCTACTCAGCTGCAGCCTGATGAAGTAAGAAGAAGTAGAGAAATAGCTAGAATAAGAGTCAGAGTAGAAAATATGATAGGACTGGTCAAGTTTTTTAAACTCTTACACCAGAAAATACCACTAACTCTTCAACCCATTTTAGAACACATATGGACTGTATGTACATACTTAACTAATTTCATGATGCCTTTGTCGACACGACGCCAACACCTGCAACTAGTCAAGACCTCTCATCAGACGGACCTAGTACAAGACAATCAGTTTCACGTAAAGTTCTTTTTCCGGAACCTGTTTTAAGAAATGTTTATTTGCCCGAAGATTGCATTTCCTGCTTTCTTTCGCACGTAGCTACTAACACGGAAAAGAATATCGAAACATGTGGTTTATTAGTAGGAGTTATCGTAAGACAAATTTAAATATTGAAGCTGATTGTATTATTGTCTGAGAACTTAAACTGATATTTTTATCTTTGATTGTCTACAGGATGATGACCGTCTACAGGTAACACATATATTCATTCCTAAACAAAATGGTGACGCAACGTCGTGCATAGCTGAAAATGAATCCGAAGTTGCTGAATTTGTATTAGAAGTAAATAACTGTTAATTTCTTCACTGTAGATCATTTCTTTTAGATATGTTAGTCATAGTAAGGTGTACAGTTGCTTTTAAATGTATGCTTTTAAAGGAAACCACTGTCTCCTTTTTAGAACGATTTGATGACATTTGGTTGGATACACACTCACCCTTCGCATACGGCTTTCTTATCATCTGCTGATTTACATACACAATATGGCTACCAAGCGCTTCTACCGGAAGCAATTGCTATTGTGTGTTCACCTTTGTATGAAGAGTAAGTATTTATTTTGCTTTATTTATGCCATTTCGTATGTCATATGTAGCACTCGTATTTTTTCAATTACACATATTTTAATAGGAACAAAATATTCACAATTGAAACTACGACAGGAATGGATACAATTAAACGTTGTACAGATATGAATTATTTTCACGACCACAAAACAACAGTAAGTTACAAATTATATGATTGACTTTGTAGTATGACGTTACTAAGTTTATTGTTCCTTTTAAAGGATTCGTTGTTCCATGAGTGCAGCCATGTTATTGAGGATGCAAATACGAATATTTCTATTTTCGATCTCCGAACCATTTGATCATTTTTCCTTACTTGTTTTTATTTGTGTTCATTACATTTATAATGCTTAATGTGTATACTCTTATGGTAACTACGACATTTGCGTTCATATTGTTGTGCTGACTTTGTTCATTGTTCATTACGTGTATTATGACTACGTTGTTTTGTTAATTGCTTTTATTATTTTTCTATCATTTATTTCATTACGCGTACATTACTTTAAATATATGTTGTTAATGTGGTATATTTGAAATAAAACATCAACACCTGTAAACATGTAAGCCAACAATATTTTTAACTGCCTACCAAATATAGGCTTTTATAACATGTTCAACATTAAATAACTTTCTTATAAAATCTGTCCTCTAATAATATGCACATGTAACCTAGGTCAACCAAATATTTTGAAACGATAAATATGATCAACCAAGTATTTCAAAAAGATAATCATGGTCAACCAAGTAATGCGAAATGATAATCATGGTCAACCAAGTATTTCGAAATGATAAACATGGTCAACCAAGTATTTCGAAATGATAAACATGGTCAACCAAGTATTTCGAAATGATAAACATGGTCAACCAAGTATTTCGAAATGATAAACATGGTCAACCAAGTATTTCGAAATGATAAACATGGTCAACCAAGTATTTCGAAATGATAAACATGGTCAACCAAGTATTTCGAAATGATAAACATGGTCAACCAAGTATTTCGAAATGATAAACATGGTCAACCAAGTATTTCGAAATGATAAACATGGTCAACCAAGTATTTCGAAATGATGAACATGGTCAACCAAGTATTTCGAAATGATAAACATGGTCAACCAAGTATTTCGAAATGATAAACATGGTCAACCAAATATTTAATACCGGTAAGCACAGTCATCCAAATATTTCATTTCGATAATCACTGTCAGCCAAAGATTCATGACGACTAACACCGTCAACCATAGAATTAGCAGCGTCACCCACATTTTTAACCCTAGATGAGGTCACCCAATTTTTTTAACACTGGATACCGTCACCCAAATTTTCTTAGCCCCAGATACAGCCACCCAAATGTCTATGTACCCCTGATATCGTCCCCCAAAGTTTTAATATTCTCAATCAGATAGTCAATCAAACGAATTTCGATCTAATGCAACGTCAACCAAATTTTTCTACCTTTGTCGGTTGCCTTGACGTACACTTTTGGCGTCAACCAAATGCAGGAAAAAAATGGTTGACATTACGAATAAGGACTATTGTGTTTTCTGGGTATGGCATGAAATAAACGCAGCTAATGATATGAATTGCCATGATTATGTAATAACGAAAATAGTCATAATACTAACACGTGTAAAACGTATATTCTCCTTTTATATCCTCTGTCATAAGCAAAACCACCTAAATATTAATAGCATCAATCTAGTAACAATAAAATAAAAGCATACGGTCGTAAGTAAGAACTACCAAGGATAACAACTTAATGTATACAAAAACCTTCTCTTCAAGCCTTTGAAATGTACAGTGATGCGTATAAGTTACGCACCATAGGGAAATGACATTAGGTAAGATGTTTCAAAATGGCTCTCAAAAGTTTGATGCGCATTTTCAAACATTATATGCATTTTCCTATGGTGCGTGACTTATGCGCAGCACTGTAGGTATGTTGCCCGTTTGGAGTTACAATTTCCCATTTTCCCATGTCCTTGCCACTTATGTACTGAGGATACAATACGATGTAGATTCCTATAAAAATACAATAAAATATTATTATGTTTTCTTTTACTCCTTACACAAGCTTTGCGAGGCAACAGAAATAAAATCCTTTTCGTTTCAGTAGCTTTACTAAGTATTTGTATTATATTATTACTGTTACTGTTATCAGTACTATTGACGTAATTTGACACCATATTTTAAAATTTCGATCCCAATAAGTATTCACTTATAGTCTTCATTATATCCCTACAGCTATGGTTCTGTATTAGGCACAAAAATAATAGTATAAAATTTCCCCATTTTGTTAATTAGATTTTTTGTCGATTTAATGCTGGTTTCTAATCTTCAACATTTCTTTAAGCCTTTTATACCATAAAAGGGAAATAGTTATTATTAAGTAAAGAACTAAAAGTGCGCTGAAATTATTTTGTAGCAGTCCCTTATCAATCCCTTAGAAAATATGCAAATATGCTTTCTTTCTTCGAGATTTATTCTCGTATAGGCATATATGTCGTAGGTTTTGACAGAATCCAGGCTGTGACGAGACAAATTGTGTATTTAAATCTTAAAAATGATAGTTACCAATCTTTAATCAGTGCTAATGTAATCAATATATTCAGAAAATTTCATCTCTTTTGCTGTTACAGAAAAAGGTTACCATTAAGGTATAGTTTAAAGTGAAAAATAATTATTTTTGATTTTTTGGAAATTAAACACGAATACGAATGACCTTCTTTCTTTATGGCAGCTAAAGAAATGAAGTTTACCGAAAGTATTGATTATAGTAATAATTTACAAATATTAGAATACTAACCGTAGTAGAAGAAAAGCATTTTAATACACAAATCTCGTCAGAGCCTGAGTCCTCTCAAAGCCTACGACATATATCCTCAAATGGTGTATTCTAGATTGTTCTGGTTTCCAAAGCCGTTGAAAGCCAAGAATTTCCACAACAGAAAACGGTAAACAATATCAAGAATGTCGTCTTACTAATATCCATTTCTTCCTACCTTTCATATCCATCTTCTCCGCATTGAGTTACCAGTTACCAATTACCGTGCACTATGCAAAGAAAAGACGGCCATCGAAAGGAAATAATATGTACCCCAGATAATATTGTTTCCACTTCTATGTATTGTGTGTATTTTGTATTTTCTGATCATCTGAGCATCTTATGTAAATGTATTTATTCTTTTGAGTGATGTTGACAGATCTAAAACTATCATATTAGCTCAATTACGTCAAAGTCCATTCATTAAAAGTAACTCAAGGCAACCTTTTCGACAAAGGGTCGTTTTATCTTGGTGCAGTACAATGGACGACATTCAGCCTTTTAATATCCGACAAAGTTATGCTCACTTCAAAACCAAAGCCGCAAAACTAAAGAGATTATTTCAAATACGTTTAAAGTATGAAGAAAAATATTTTCTACGGCATGTTTAGAATTTATTTATTTTATTGCACGTCATTTAATTACTGTTCATTCCTTTCTTTGTTACTTATTAATTTTAGACAAATTTGTCTGTAGCAAGTTATACTTGCAATTACTGCAAGGGTAATATTTACTTAACCTAAAAAACCACAAAATAAAGCTGATAAGTTCCTTAGAGAGCTTCCCTGGGGTAATCAGTGTGAGAATGATAATTTTTCGTGCAAGAGACAAGAGACTCCCTTGAAGTTAATTAGTACTACTTTCCAAAACAGAAAACCCATTTCCATTGTATTTCTCCCTGGATGAGTTTCCAAAGAATGAATGAGACTTCGACTTGTTCTTGTTTCAATTCCCTCCAAGCACTTTGTAGCAGAACAGTAAGGTTACATTTATTTGTGGTTTGTAAACAGTTGCGTTGACTTGAATGGATGCATGTAATCAAAACTAAACATTTGCATTTAATTTTTCATTTTAGAGGAATTCATTTTCCTTTGCCTGCGTTTCTTTTCCACTTTAATGTTTACGTTTCTGATCTTGAAGTACATACCCTCGAGTGTATTTTTCTTGAAATGAATGGCTATTATACCTAAACTAAATTTATATACATGTGTACTACCATGATCTATTTATCTTTTGTTCCACTTTCTCAAAGAGCAGCCTAAACAATGTATGTATCACAAATCTTACAAAAATTTGACAAAAGATGAAAAGAAACGAGGCAAACTATTTATGAATGACGGAGACAGTTTTCACAATTTTCTTGTGTTGCATGTAACGAAATACAATATTTGAAAACAGGTCTGGACGGGGACAAATCTCGAACATAAATATTTTTCGTTCTGAATTGCCATTAGCTTGCATAACTAAGTTTAATATAATAAATACTTGTAAACAAGCGAATGAAAAATATTTTAATGCCAGTAATTAGGGGGATGTGTCACCGACAAAACCGTTTACAGGTTTTGTAGGCGTATGAATATCACAAATTATCATTTGATAACTAGTACTAGTATTATCATATTTAATATTTATTTTGCTATGATACCCGCCCATGTGTGATAATAATTATTTTTAGTACTTACAGTTAAAAAGGATTCCATAGGTAACAAAACAACTCAAGTTTTTATGTATAATTGCAATTGCCATTTGAATTGCGAATTGTTGGAGAAAACGGTGAAGAAAATGAGAATAGGACAATGTTTATATTTTGACTACCGTAGTACTACTTTTCAGATGTGCAGTTTGGGATGCATGGTGAGGAACATTTGAGACATCTAAATAAGTAGTATGAATGTTTGCATTCATATTCATGAGGGTTATTATTTCGTTTGTGAATTGCATGCGAGTGGTTTTAACTCTTTATTCTCTTTCTCATGGCTTTGTCTTCCTCTTCCCATCAACAATTTTCTTTGAAAGTAAGGTTAGTTTTATTTTGTCCCACATTATACTGGCCGTATTGTGTTAATGTTGCGACGAAATGGGAATATGCCCAGTTTTTTCCACAATATTAGTATTTATACTTTCCATTACACTTTAAATAACCGTGCATGCACTGAATTTTGAGTTTGTACTCTTGCAATAAGAACAATCTGTGGAGGTAAGCACTGGTGCTTTTGAATGGGTGATACATTCTCATGTTTCTCTCTTCTGCATACTTTATGGCAGGCTGTTAAGTCTTTCCGCGAGTAAATTGCAATTTTAATTTCACCACTTTTTCCTGAGATTAAAGTAAAATTCAAATAATATACCTACATTGTTTGTCTTAAATTTACTGCAGTTATTTTTGATGTGACTTGACTTAGAATAGAATTAGGAATAGAATTCAAGAGTTAGCTTAATTGATATTTCATATTTGTACTCTACGGTGGTGTAGTCATAAAGAACTCTCCAAGATATATATTCCAAGTTGCAAATACACACTACATGTTCATCATACCACAAACATTTTCAAGCGAATCCCCTAAAACTGATTCACATTCAGTACAGAGAAGGCTTGCTTTGCACACTTTGATGTCATTATTTCTTAGTTTTGCTTACTTTTCAAACCACATAGCTCAGAGTGAAAGTATACAAATTCTGCATTCACAATGTAAACTCACCATAAGGCGTACGTACACCCTTTGAATACTCAAAATGTTTTTCTTTTGCATTGACAAAGAAGAAAGAACACTAACAAAGTTAAATTGAGTTTGTACTAACAAAATTCAATTGTCGAATTTGGTTTTCTGGCATAAATATCCATGTACATATTATTATATTGCAAAAATATTGCTTTTTCTTAAGAACAATAATTATTTAAATAACTATAAGCAGTTCTACCTAGGTGTGGAGAAAATAGATTCTGCGTCAATGCTTAGTAATTGTGATCGTCACTCAATTACTGGAAAGTATATCAGTGTAGTCAATAAATTATTGAAAGGAATCAAGGATCGTTTTTTAAATGTGTAATGTTTGCTAATATAACATTGATGAGAACTTGAATTTTATACTCTTGACTAAGCGTACTTAAAGTTACTTCGTTGAATTCAATTTAGTTGATGAACGAGTAGCAAACTAACTTAAGAATTGAAAGCATCTAATCCCAAGTCAAGTATGGAGGAAAGAAAAAAGAAATGTGAGTGTAGACTGAAGTTAAAAATTTCTACAGGGAAATTAACTCGAAGAGCTACACTAAGAATTTTTCATTTGAGTTCCCAGGAAAGAAATGACCACCCCTGGGAACCACAAATTGCAATTATGAGAAAGTACGTAGAGCAGGGTATGCAATTTGGTAGGCATTACAGAAATGATCTTGAACATAGAGAACACATGTAAAGCGTACATATAGATTGTAGATACGAGAAGGAGAACACTACACTCATAAACTTCTCTTGACTTTAATGCGTCAGCTAAGATAAAATTCTTACTCCTGATGTCGCCATTCCAATGGTCAGTTGAGAAATATTAAACCATTTGCAAAACGAATTTAACACAGTAGCGGAAAAACATTTTAACCACAGCCTCAAATATTATATTACATTACCAAATCAAAATTTTAATTTTTGACGTTTTTATTTTTCATTCCGAGGTCAAAGGTCAGAAATGGCCCATTTTAAAAGGCAGCCTACAATTAGTCTCCAAAAACCCATTGAAAGTTTTATCAAAATATTTCAATGCGTTCGTGAGATATGTGAATACTCACTAACTAACTACCTAACTAACAGACAGACAGACATCCCGAAAACATACATGCAGTAGCTTATCGCTCCTGAATAAACGCAATAACAGTTTTTCATAATATTTAATAATTAATATAAGAAAACGCTTTGTAATTTAATTAGAACAGTTTATTTTTATTTTTTAGTCTTAAGTCATCTTCGAACAGGACCACTCTATTCCAATGCTGTATTTATTAAAAAAAGTTTGAATGTGAATGTGATTTAGAGTCATGGAGTAATAATCATCGCAAACAGACAGACAAAGGAAAACCATAAAGTGAGCTTGGTCCACCTAATAAAGAGAGTAACATTGTACATTAGAGAGGAATTGGAAGCCTCATAATTGACTGCTTACGTCAAGAATAGCCTAAGGAATGTTTCTGCTCTGTAATAAATAGTAATAAAAGAGAAAGGAATGTTGATATACCTACGTTAATAATAAAGTGGAATACCTAATAAATTGTCAAATATTGTAGAATGTCCACTACAAGTGTATCCTCTTAAAAAGAAAGTCATGTCATGCCCTAAAACTATTAGGACCTGGTATGCAGTAAAAATATGTAATTAAATGTAGTAGCTTATGACATGGGGACTTTTATTCTATTTTATAGACATTTTAAGCAATTGTTCTCTAGTTTCTGCGCCGAATTTAATCTGTTGAAAAGGAAGCACTTGGAGGTCTTAGATACACAACTAAGCTTTTCCGATACATGGCTTTTCCATTTATAAGGCGCATTAATTTTAATACTGAGAATATTTCTTATGTTTTAAGCTGGGATAGTAAAGACGAAAATTGAGAGAAAACCTGTAACCTCTGTTTGCTTCAGACTTACTTGTGTCCTTGTCTTTCCCCTTCTTGGTGCTGTTGAGTACGCTCTATGATTTCTCACTTCTGAATCAAAACCTATGAAATATTGTGTTTTCACTGCGAGGAGAGAGGAAAGACACGACATCGTATTCGGCTGGCGAAGGAGAAGTTTGTTGGGAAAGGCGAGCAGAGACATAAATCCATTGTGACTGAGTTGAGTGTGAAACGAACATTTTCACCGAGGATGACTGTGTATCTAACAAAGCATATAATATGCATCACGGTCACAACTTTACATTATCATGCCACAATCGCCACTATTATCCATTCAACATTCACCTTTTATTCCCACATATACCATCTTTTACTGCAAATCGAAAGGAATAGACTATTTGACCATTTACAAACCATCTGCCTGGTTTTCTACACAATTCATTTCCCAATGCCATTTTTACTCTGCTCCTTTATTTTCTACATACCCTTGTTACTTAGGTACTCTGTAGCCAGTTAATTCTAGTTGGCCAAATAATTTCTTGAAAATTGTTATACAGGGTGTCCCAGAATGATATGTACACATTTTGACCATGAATAACTCAAGAACGGTAAGGTGTATCTAAACGCTGTTAGTACCTTTGGAAAGAGCACAAAATTTTGAACGGGAACAAATTTGATCAATAGGAAAATTGGTAATTTTGGCCTGCAAGAAAATCTCGAAAGGAAAAAGTGGAAAATCGCTTCTCCAAATTGCCTACGATTGTTTGATGAATCCGTTTTTCACTCTTTATTTCGAAATTTTCTTGTAGGCCGAATTTACTGATTTTCCTATTGGTAAAATTTGTTCCGCTTCAAAATTTTGTCCTCTTTCAAATGGTACTAACCGCGTTTAAATACAACTAAATGCAACTTACCGTTCTTGAGTTATTCATGCCCAAAGTGTATACATATCATTCTGGGACATCCTGTATATCACTTCGCAAAAGTATTTGATAGGTCATACATTTTTGGTTCATTACTTTTCTTAACCAGGTGGAATATAGCACATTTAGTCTGCTGCAGTAACATTAGCTTTGCATAAGTACCTGTAACGCGCTTAATAGATTCTTAAATGGGATTTTATATAGTTGTTGTACCAGTAATTTTAGTTTTGAATTTTATCTAAATCTGTAAATGAATTATAGATAGAAATACTTTCAGCAAACCCATAATTACAGAGAATTTTTCCGCCTAATCTTTTCAGGAAAATATCTGATAAATATTATAACATTTTTATGTACTATAATTTTAATTTGTATATAGTTTTGTATTTCCTGCTAATAAGAACACAAAAAATTGAATCGAATGCATACTTTTAGTGTACCTGATCGGACTATTCGGACTGTACGAATTAGGTTAAAGTCAAAGGATATTAATCTAGTGGACGATAGGTAAACCATGTCAAATGTAGACTTAGATCCCAGTTTTGATGAAACTATAATTCCGTAAGCAAACATTCAAATCCTCTTTATTTAGCAATGAAGCTCTAGCTTTTTCTTGGAATAAAATAAATAGTTCAAATCTGAATAGTTTCAAAATGCTAGCAATCTTTCCGCTTTTTACAATCCTAGTAAATCCTATTCTTGCTATTACATTAGAGACTCTACATTATGGTAATGTTTAAACTATTCCATTATTTTTGAGCCTTATTAATAAACAAATTTCAGGTTATGTTCACAGACTCACAAAGCATTTCTTAGCAAAGTCATACTACAGCTACATCATTCATAAGCAGGAAACATTTTTGTTTTGCTTTGGGAGGTAAAATATAGTCATTGAAAATTAACGAAGACTTTCTTCCTGTAATTTTAATTAAAGAAGTAGCTATTATATACGCCATTGACTTCCGCAAGTACATTATATAATAGATGTGTTTAGAATCTGCTATTTTCTTAGTGTAATCTGCATTCTACTGTTTAAAAACAAAAGTAGACAATTACTATGCCACATATATGAAGCCTTGCTTGAAAATACTATTGAGTTTAACTCCGTTTGGAGAACTGTATATATTTCAATACAAAATTAATCTGAAATAGAAAGCTTCTTAGGTATAATTTAGAAAATTTGGATGCACTGAAAATGGAGACGTTCTGGTAAGACCTTTAGACAAATTCTGGGTTTCTCTTTCTGGGAGGTAGACGCACGGCACCCTGAATACAGAATTAGATTTGGCTAGACTCGTCGTGTCATATATACACCTTTTTAACTGAGTTTCTTTAGCTGATCGCTCACATTTTCTATTATTAAATTTTTCAGTGACTTGAAACGCTGGCGATGCGATTCTAGGTACTGCAACTGATCGAATACACATTCAATTTTACTTATTGAATTGCCTTGTAAATTGCAATAAACTGGGTTTATATTTTATAAGCAAACTTTATTGCTCACATATTTTAATACGGGTGTTGGCAGTCCAAAGTATAAACAGGAATACACTTCAACTGAAAGGGATGCCTTTCTGCGAAATTAAATATTTTCCTCTTTTCAATACAATTTCAATACAAATTTTGAATTTTTTGCAATTTTGTGTGAACATTAGTGTCGGGCTCAATTTTGTATTACGTCGCCCCATTATTAAGCAGAAATTTTCATTTCCTTAATTCCTATGCTGGGCTTTATGACAGGGGTGATGGGACACTGAGTGAAGCGTATACATTTGTTTACACTGTAGATTGAAAAAGTTATTGCAAGAGGAAATTAATTATCTCTCCTGACAAAATTAATCTGACAAAAGAATAGTTAAAAATATTCCCATGCGGTTTATTATAGTGCAACGTGGTTTATTTAAGTAAGCAGTTAATTTTGCGGAGAAACTCCGTTTAAGGTAGAAACTTTACTTTTATAATATTTCTCGGAATCTTCAAACGTGTACTATAAATGACATTCTACATTGACTTCGGTACACTTATTTCCCATCAGCCCTAATACCCTAGATATTTTTTTCCAACGAGATCGAGTTAATCCAATTATTAAATGAAAGGAAATTTTAAGGAGTGCAGAATGCACCGAGTAACACGTAAAGGTGAATGCCATTACAGATATTTGTTACAAGATTGCAAGAAATGCATGTACAATATTTTTGTAATGTAATTAGCGGGGAATGCTTATAAAGGTAAACACTGAGACATAGCGGAAAAGTTTCGTGGAACTGCTCCGTATTCCTGCTCCGTTGCAAAAAATGTCTACAAATGTAAGACATCCAACTAGAAACATTTTTGAAAGTCTCACAAGCCTCAATTCTGATATATGCACCATATACTTCCATCAATATCAAAATTTAAAGAACATTCTTCTTTTCTGACAGTACGAGAACGGCAAGGGCATATTTTGGAAAGGTGAATGCTACCATTATTGAATAGTCAACCCATATGGTCTCACCGTAAACGTATTCCTACAAGCAAGTTTTAATATTAAATGTAAGTTTGTCTATCTATTTCCAAAATTTTACAAGACCCTTACAATATTTTTTGGTCTTTTTATTAGAATTGTCTAAAAGAGTATTTGAAATACATTTTAATGCAAAGAATATTTGATTCAGTTGTGTTTTTAAAAATTTGATCCCCATTCTTGTATTTACGGTGTATACTAATACCTACTTACATCGGACTAACTAAATATGTATACGGTTTCGTAACTTAAGGTACATAAAATCTTCAATACGGTTGAAGGTATATAAATGGAAAAGCGTAAACTTTCATGTTCCATTTCCATGTAAACTGTATGAAAGGAGAGCTTGTAGAGTAAAGAATGTTTTATTTATTCATGTGCAAATGTATATAAGGTACAAATATTATATGAAGATGAACATAGAGATTCTAAAGTAAGTACTTCTACAACACTGCTGGTGAAACGAAAGCTGCATGACTGTGTCACAATGTCTTATACATTTCTTGGATCTTTCATACATGCAAGTCATGTTGTGCTTGAGCTATTTCTATTTATTACGTTATATCTGAAATGTTGTCGGTTCTTTCGTCATAACTCATGGTATATAACCCTTGATAACAATAACCATCGTGATATTTTTCGTGATACAACAATTACCCACAATAAATAAAGCGGGTACCTTTGAAACAAGGCCTCAGATGCATAAATGTATACATAGCCTGTTTGTTCTGCAACATGTCTTGGAAACTCAGGAATGAAACAGAATTTAGATGTTTGAAATAGGAAATGGAAATAGAGTGTGCCTACACGTGCAAATACCGGCATCTGGTCATAAACTGGATTTTTTAAGTTTTTCTGCTGAATACTTGAGTGAGCCTACCTTGGCTACTTTTAAAAAGGTTCGGTTATCAATAGTTTCTGTCATTGTGTATGTATTTATACAGCATAATACATGTAGCCTGGATACATTGCATACCAATAGTAGTAGAATACATTTTTCTAAATAACTTGAGTCACTCGAATCGTGGTCTAAAAGTTTTCTTTTTGAAACCAAGATGTGAATTCTGGTGGAGAAAAGAGAAATGTGGGTTGAGTAGGATTCTCCGTTGAAACGGTTTGTAATTTCCTATTTTGTGCCAAATAGGCCAGAATATTCCAGATGTATGTGTGTGGGAAGAGGAAGGAAATGGAATTGTAGCCGTGGCAGAGCAAGTGAGGCAAAGAGGCACTTGAACCACTCGAGAAGAGCATTTACGTGTACTGTAGTGTAGCGTACCTAATAAAAGATAAATAAAAGCAATGGATGCGGGGCAGGAGTGAGTTTCTGGTCCCTAAACACCAAGAATGTCGACCCAGGGGTTTTGGGCTTTTCAGGAAAAACCCGACCCACGTTTTTTATCAGAAACCCGCGGGTTTTCGGGATTTTTAGTTTTTGCTACACGGGAATGTGAAGTTCACCGTCATTTTCACAACAAATTAGAGTTTACCCTGTATAATATGAACATATTTGATAATTATAGCTAAAAACCATTGTTCATCATATTGGGACTCAAAAAAGTAGGAATACCAAGTAATATACGTAGAATATTACATTATTTGGTAGACCAAAAATCGAAAAACCCACAAAACCCATTGGTGGAGGGTTTTTGCTGAAAAACCCAGAGGTTTTTGGATCCTTAAATACGGAGTTGTTACAGAGTAGCAGACAGTTGGATGTTGGATTAGTGGAACTCTGCATTTCATCCTTTTTCTGCAATGGCAATTCTTACGGAAGGCTTGGAACCGATTATATCGAGAATCCCGAGGCTTTCTCCGGATACGCTTGATCTTGGTATGTCGTGAAGCTGAGGTCTGACGATGAGTGAAGGGAGTTAGTTCCAGACTTGAGATCCATCGCAGGATCATCAAATGCTCTCTCTCTGGGAAGACACGGGCATTCCGCAGAGAATAAATACGGTCCATAGTCGAGGTGACAAGGATTGCGGAGCGAGGCACTACCGCTGACATGACACTGAAGAGCTCCGGGACAGAACCTTTCAATCTTCTTCCGATTTACATCGGCTTCACTTGCTGACATCACAATCTATCCAGTTCACAATGAATCAATACAAACTACTCTACCAATAATTCCCTCAATCCCTACAATTACTCCTCAGACCTCGTCTCCTATTCCACTCACTCTCCTTCAGTCTTGTATCATTTCATCCGGACACATTTATTTTATTTATAAAATATTTATTTATAAAATATGAAATATAAAATTTAAGTAAATATTTATAAAATACTTACTTAAACATTTCCTTAAAATAAATGCAATCCTCTTCTCACTCATCTTTCCTGACCTGACACACTTGTCTCTCCAGTCGAACTCAACCCACCCAGACACAATCTACAGAAAGGTTTCAAGATTTACTGCTATTTCAAGGCCGTCTACATCAACTGGGATTCTAATCCGGGTTTACTCCTAGATCTGTGTCTTCGTACTAAACAGAAAGTGAATACAACAATAAACTCACACCTTAATTTGAACATCAAGCATTATAGTAATGGGCATACACGAAATTAGTAACAAAATTTGGTGTTTTACATTTTTGCTTACAATCTTTAATTTTAGATGAAGACAAAATAATGTAAATGTGCAAAATACTGGTAATTAATTAATTAATATTGCATGTTTAGATTCTTTGCCTGGAAAACCTTTGCCTGTTTTGATTACCAGACACAGGGTTTATATGTTTATTTTATTTCCATATAAGTTTCGTCCTTGTAGAAAGTTGAATCGGAAAAGGAATCAATGTCAGCATTAAAACTATGCACATTTACGGGTGTTGTCACTGTAAGATTCATAGAATTGTATCAAAGAAACTAAATTGCAGTGTATTTATCGTGTATGAATACTTATTCTACCCGAAGGAATAGAAACAATGGTGGAATCATTTTAGTTTTGTGAAAGAAAGTCTGCAATAAAATAATTCGGTGTAGAAAAATTCCGTTTTGTAATTTAGTTTTAGTTTTTCTGTGGATTGAGACTTCTCGTTTAGGAAGCGTAGGTTTTGTAAGGGAGAAGTCATAATATTATGCACGAGCGTGTCTCCATTTAAAAAGAGTGGAATGATGCTGGTATGGCGAAACGGGTGATTTACATGGGAAAGCGAGAGAGAGAAATATGTTCTCGCTTTAGCAGAAGTTGTTAGAATAGGATTATTTTTTCATCTGGTGTGTAAAATGTCTGTGCAGTTTGCATTTTAGGTGTGACATTAGTGATGGGAGTGAGAGGAATTGAGTTGGCAATGGAATGGTGTCTGACAATAGATTATTGTGTGTTGGCTGGAGAAATAAGGATGAATAGGAGACTGGAGATAATCTCAAGTGTGGGGAGAATCTGTGATCGGTGATCTGAGTGCTGTTTCTTCCTTGGTTCGTAAAACGTCCAAACTGCTAATAGCAGAGGCTGTGACGTGACATGACAACGTCCATTTGTAACTGTGAATAATTTATAGACTTTGGCTCAAGCTTCAGTCCGCTACTATGACTTTTATTAAGAAAAACTTCATTTTCCTTTATGGAGTATTTGTACTTATTGTCGAGTGACTACTTTGAATGCAAAACTCTCCACTCCAATCCCATTTTGACAAAGACAAACAACTATTCTATTTAAAGTCGCAAAAATTGAAAGAATACATTTATTAAAATTAGTCACTGGAACTTATTTCTACTCCATCTAGACAAACTATCGCTCTTTTACGTTTAACATTGTTGCAGGAGTCATTTGTAACATACACACAGGCATATCCCTCTAATCGGCTTCATTCTTCCAATGGAAATGAATAGTCTACTGTTCTACTCGCAGAGTACACATAGAAAAGCAATATTTATTTTCATTTTGTTTTCGGAGCCATAGTTAAATTTAGTAGTTGCATTTCGGAATTACGACAACTAAAGTTTACACTAAATTTGTTCAATTCCCACAATTTTGTCAATGATAGAAGTATTTTTATAGCCTTGTACATATTTTCAGAACAAATACTTCTTGTCACCTATGTCAGGCTATTTTCAATAATTTCTATAATTCCATGTGAAGGATTACTAGGAACTAGTAACTACTTTAGAAAACTGTATTATTAAATTTTACCAACAAAGACAATACAATAAATAAAACTGTCTCTCTCATTTTATTAAACAAGTGTGGGGAAAGTTGTCTAGCTTTATTGCTCGGATAGAAAATACATACTAAAGTAAGGTTTTTAATTTTCACCGAACCTAGAAATTGCTGAAATAGTAAACCTTAGTGTTTTTATCATCGATTTACCTTTTGCGGATTAAGCTGCAGGAGGTGGATATTTATTTAGTATTTTCTTAGAGCGTGATGCCCAATGACGTTTTCAGATCTGCCAATTCGGCTTATAGCAGGAAAACAGTGGTGAAAATGTAAACTGACATAGCAAGCACTTTTGCACTGCACTTTTGCAGCCATTTGTTACATAGCTTTACTTTACCTTTAGTGATCCGTGTTTTTAGGTGTGCTTTACGTGTAACGATGGACCTAGGATAAAAGAAATGATGTTGAGGTGTGGAGGCATAGAAAGTTAAGGCGCTTTAGAAATGTCAACGTTCTTGTTCTACATTCTTTTTACGCTTACGTTGTGAAATTTCATGTAGGGACCTATTGAGGAAAATCTGTAAAAGAGTACAGGATACAAGTAAGTGCACCCATAAGAGTAGACAAGAAAAGCAATATAGAAAACATTATATTTGGTAAGGGCAAAGTGCATATTGAGGAAGTGGCAAAGTGGTTAGACAATTTTGCATGCAAAGTACTAAAAATGTACTTTAATGGAATGCAGAAGAGTAAAAACATGTTAACATGAGATAACACTGCTGCTGCAATGTGCAAGCAACTGTCCAAGTCTTCTTTTCGCCTGCTGCACTCACTGGGCGTCTTAGACCTTATTATGTAGCGGAGCTACATTATGTTAACGCTCTGTCTGTCTGTCTGTCCGTCCGTCAGTATCCACTATCCGTATAGCTCCATGTATTGCATGGCTTAATCTTTGAGACAAGCCACAATTCAAACAATAATCAAAAAATAGTCAACCATGATCACAATGATCAACCGATCATCAACCGATCATCAACCAATGATCAACCAATGACCAACCAATGATCAACTGATTATCTCCGCTACATACTTACGCCGTTTTGCACAACGGTTTATTTAATACGTATAATCAAACTTCTGCTCAAGCCAACCTGCTTTAGACTTTTATTGTGCAGCTCTCTGCAATCTCCACACTGGAAGTGTAAATGCAGTGTAATAAAATAAATGAGACAAATTTTAACTGTCTTACGTAAATACCAAGTGAAAAGTAAAACATCAATTTTATCCTGTAAAAAATCTGCAACCTATCGTTAGCTTTAGATGCATACAGAAAACTGTTTTCTCTGACGTTAATTTTGCACTCTATTGGTCTCCTTTCTAAAAGGAATTGATAAACGACCCCCGAGTTTTGACAATTTAAAATCTAATGATGTTGAAAGTATGCTCTAGATTGAAAGGTATGTGCACAAGTTTCAGCACGCCTTTTCTGCACATAAAAGAATAAAGACATTCCAGCTAGCATTGAAAATCTGAATCAGTAGTTGTATTTAGAGGAGATCGTCATTGAAATTCCTTAAAATTCTGGTAAAGCTTTTCCGAATTAAAGGCTCTTACCATCCATCCATCTTCATCTTCTAAAAGGTTCGTTGTTGTAATGGGTTTATGTTATATACAAGTCATGACTTGGTAATAAACTGGAAAAAGGCTTATATTTTAATAGTATTACTTGTGCTATAGACCTATTGTGGATTACACAGGATTAGGGCCAAAGCGAAACCTGAATCGGGCAATAAATTTTATCCATTAATCTAACTGATACTCATTTTTTGGAATGACATTCCAAATTTACATAATTTTTGGCTATAAATTTAATGATCGGTCAATTCGTTCGGTTCAATATATTCCGTTTCTTTCTTTTACAATTAAAGATTGTAAACATATTACGAATAAGCAAAATAGCCGTTAAATTGATAGTTCCTAATTTTTGTAATAAACATGATCAACGATGGCGCCGTGCTGAGTTGGGCTTTGTGCGGCCACTTAATTTTGATTTACATCATGCGTTTTATTCGTTCCGTTTCCGAAATCTAGTTGGAATGATGTTAACTTCCCCTTGCCAGTAAAAGGGCCCCAGTATTTCATAGATTTTATAGTAAAATGAAAGTATTGTAAAGACCATTATTTTAGTGAAGGTGAAAATGTGTAAGTTAAAAAGTTAAAAAATAAACTGTCGACACGCTAGCGTTCTGAGGACGCTGACATATCCATTAAAAATGTTTCAAAATTGTCTTTGGCGAAACTGACCTCCATATCTCACTGTTCCCCATAATTCAACTAGCTTGCTAAGACCTGGCTTACCTTAATCTCATAACTTAGACAGTACATGCGAAACTTGTGCTGTAATTGCATGTGTGACGTGTGTAATGTGATCCAGCTGCATTGGATTTCTTTCTGGTGGCCATAGATTTCTAAATGTATAGTGCCTTAAGCATAAAAGGGTAGAAAAGCACTTAAGATTAATGTTAGGGCGAAGTATGGATAAAAGTGATAACTTTGGCCATAATGATGTTTTTCTTTCTGTCCACTGCTGACCACTTGTGTGGCAATGAAGAGGGCAAAAGACAAATATTAAGTGATTAGTACTACAGAGTAATGGCAGAACCAATTTCTTGAGGCGATTGCCTACATTCATTGCACTTTGCGTGCAGATTAAAAAACTCGTACCATTCTCCACTTGTACCGGTATGAAATGGGAAAAATCCCTGTAAAATTGTGGAAAAAAGGAGGGCCAAAAATAATTACCACCTATTAAAAAAATTTCAGTCCATTTAATACATACGATATGCATACTACTGAATACAAACCTAATAATACATATTAAGTTTGTAATAATTAATGAAGGTGACCTGATGTTCAAAAAAACAGAAAAATAGAGGAATATCGCAGACTTTGGATTTTTTGTTTGGGTATTTGGCAGAGTTGGGAGAAATAAATATAGGTGAGAGTGATTTGTATGTTTAGATATCCTGGTTGTTGTAAGGATGATGTGATGTGACGATGCGTTGTGAGACGGAGTCAGTGAAGCGAAACTAATCTTGGGTTAAGCCGAGCTGAGGATAAGTTCAGTTGGATTGGCTTGAGTTTACCTATTTACTTTAATGCGAAGTGAAACCAGAAAGAGGAAAGGCAACAGAAGAGAACATTAATTTTGCTCTCTTGATCTTTACTCTCGGCACTCACAAAAAACACTTTTGTCCCCGAGATACGGTGCGTTCGAGGTGGACCAATAGGCGGGCGCTATAGCTAATAACTTACTGGTCACTCTATGACTTGGCCATATGTAGAAATCTAATGCTCTCCTTCCTTTCCTTTCCCCTAAGACTTTTAGCTGTTTGTTCTTCTGTTTTTTCTGTCGGAAATGAAACTTTCTCCTTAAATCTGTGAATGAGTCTTGTGATGGAAAAGAGCGAATGGAAAATCTCGAAGCAAGTCCAGATTTTTGTTTTCTTCGGCCATTTCTTTGCTTTTCTCTGTCCTTCTCAAAAAGAAAGGTGAACTCACGGTTCTGCAAGTGTTTTCTTTCAATTACATCCCTTTGGCTGCAAAATGGCAAAACTCTAATTCGCTCTCAAAGTAAATAACTTCGCTCTAATTCATTTTTCTCCTGCCTCCTTATTTCTTCAGAGTACCTACCGACGGACTTGCCTTTGCCTAATCCCCTCCAGTACTTTTCCATTCCCTTTAATCTCTATTCCACACACTATCTAATTTACAATTTCATTTCACTCTAATTATTAGTAGATAGCAGCTAAGCTTTTGATACAGTCACAGAAAACTAAACCTACCTACATCAGCGAATTCTTATCCTCCAATTATAAAACGCAACCACTCAGCAGGGTCAGCGCTTCAAATATCAAAACGACTAACTCTCTCCATAGAATTTATTCTGGTTTTGCTTCTCGCTGCCATCTGCCGAATTCAGGGCGAATTGTATACTTTCGAGAACGTCAAAAACATTTTATGCGTTCTAACTGTCCGGACCCTCTTCTTAAAACAAAATGTTAAAATTCTATTCTGTTTCTCTGAGCCACTTTGATAAGTTTACAGTTTAGGTATTTGCTTTGGAGCTGTTTTCTTTTTTAATAAGTAATACAATGTAAGTACTCAAGTACAGAGTCTGCATAAATTCTATGGCGTCTTTTTCATTCATCTCTTGTAACAATAAGTAGAGGTATTTCCTGGAAGGAAAACAAAACAAAATTAATTAACCTTTTCTTGCCAAGGTGCACTACGAACAAGTTTATTTAATCTGCTCGATTCAGTTTGAAAAACGCTTCCAGGTATGCATTACTTATTACTTGTAGCAACTAAGTTTTAGCCAGACCTATAATAATATAGTAGTTACACCAGATAATATTTGCACGATAGTTGGACTTTTCTTTGGAAAATTCTTGCGAAAAAGTTTAATAGTGGCATAATTGCCAATTAACAAAATTTGAACATATCTTTATTAAATCATTAAATGCATTTAGTATTTTTAATAATATTTTGAGCAGGGTGGAATTTATTCGATTACTTAACTTATTATACATTGCTCTGGAAAAGTTGAAAGAAGTTTCTGCATTCCTTTAGTCTACTTTGTCATCTCCTTTAGGACAGGAAGTAATATTTCGAAAAAATAATGAGAGCTAATGCGACTAGTGTCAAGTAATCATAAGGTGCATATATAGAATAGTTGTGAAACGAAGATAACTTTTGGTGAGGAATATTCCCCGGAGTGTTTAATTGAGTGAAGTTTCGTAGGAATTCGAGGAATTCCATTCGTTTTCTCTCCTTTGTAGAATCAAGACTGAGAATGAAACGAAGTTATCCAATAGAACATAGAATCAAATCTCCTTTCTGCAGATCAAGATTGGGGCTAAGAAGGACGGCTGAAAAGGACATCTTTCCTATCTGTAAATAACAGACGTCCGTAGGCACTGAATGTAGTAGATTTTATTGTCGTAAAGCAGAAGAATAGGTTAACTTGTACTCTCCATTCTTTCTCCAAATTGTAAGACTTCTTCTGCGCTTGCATTGTGTAGATACTTTTATTTTCTCAGTTGCATTGCACGCGACTCAACTTTGCTCAAGTGATGAAAGCTTTAAAAGTTGAACAGGTAAGTAACATTTTGCATTATTCATGGTTTTCAAGTACTATACTATTACATTAGTTCCATTCAATGGACTATATACTTAATCCTCTACTCACTTCGCTTTAATACTACGGCAAAGCATAAACATTACAATAATGTCTTGTAAAAGCATCAAGTCGAATGGAAAAAGAGGAAATTAAAAAAAAGATTACTTGGGAGACTGCCGACTGCCGAAGCTCTTCAGTTATTTTCATTGCAAAATTGATGCTATCTACTCAGACTTCAAGCTAAAAGGCAACTACTAATTTTATTAAAGTCAGCTTTAAATGACATCACGGAAGATAATGCACCTTTTCCTTCATCTCTAAAGACCTTATGAATATGAACCATTGTATTATGAATCATGAAAAGAAAGACTTTATTTAAATTTTCATCTAAATTTATTAATTTAGCGACTAATTGAATTAATTCAGTTTCTCATGAATTTAGAGACTTGAATAATTAATTTTAATCTTAATTAATTAATTTTTAATCTTAACGAATTAATTTTTCTACTACATGCTGCATAGCATTTTTACTTAATTAAAATTTTTATGTTTATTATTATTATTATGTTGTCGTTTATTTTATATGCTGCTTCGGTAGCAATATTTTGGTCGTCAGTTGTCCATGTGCCGTGGGCCAGTTAGTCGGACACCGTTGTTTACAGACAACTTCTGGCTAGTGTAATTGAGAACTTCTTCACTGTCAAAGTATTGCACTAAGCCAATCACACTGAATACTGAATTCTGTTTATTTTTCCCCTAGTCACTATTTTCGATTTCGGCCTCTCACCTTGTCCATTTTTATGCTTCACCATTACAAAGAACGAAAGAACGTACAATCCAAATAATAGCCTTAATCCATTTATTTACATAACATATTTGACATGTCATTCCCTATATATTTAGATGAAAAATTCATTAACCAAAGATATTTAGGATGAAGAATTCATTAGATGAAAAGTCATCAAAATTAGTCGCTGAATTAATATTTTTAGTAGACAGATTAATTAACATCCGAAAAGAAACTTCCGAGCCCTGAATCTATCATGTTCAACAGAATATTTTACGTTTCGTAAAAACTTTGTTATTCCATGACTGCCATATTTGACATTGAAATAATTAATTGTACTCACTAACTCCTTGGGTTATTATTGCATGGAACATCATATTAATAAGTGACTTTAAATAAATATATTTAAAGAATATTTCATTCCTACCTATTATTATCCATATCTACACGTTACAAAAGGACATCGACTTTTGTGTGGCTTTATACTCTGAATTTTGCTTCACATGAGATAATAGTTCAGTTGAAGAATATAAAGTTTGCAGGTCGTAAATTATTTTTTGATGCAGCATGCCGTAAATGCCAAATTCAATACATACATAAACAAATGTGAAGTATGCGGTAATTTGATTGGTAGTTGTTGGTAATTTACGGCATTTACGGCATGCCGTAAATAAAATAGGTGCCGCATTTACGCAATTTACGGTATAAGGCATTTACGACACACACGAGACACGACTCTGTTCGGAGGTAAGTAATTTGAGTTGGAGATGAGAGAATCGTTATTTGTTCGTATAGAGATGTCAGTAGTTGAAAGGTGGAATTGGGTGAATTTTGCTTGTATTGTACTGTACCTGTACCTGGTTGAAATATCATAGGCCGAAACTCATACAGGGTTATCTAAATAGGTCATCTGTCGCAAGAAGATGAATGGGGGTTCATAAATCATTAAATATTCTGTTTGTAGAGGAGCCTCAAATTTCTCTATAACATTAGTTCGCACACTTAAGTACAAATACATAGGCATACTGTCTACCTAAGGGAATATAGAATAGCGCTCTTACTTATTGTTAGCAGCTATTTAATATTGCAAGCCCGTATCAGATGAAAGTGAAAGCAAGATACCTATTGGGGTTCAAATTACTGTTCCTACTGTATCCTAAGGATCTGAATTCGTCGAATCACCTAATTTTGACAAAATTGCTTGAAAATTAAAATATTCTCTTAGAATAGCAAGATTAATATAAACCCCAAATAGAACATTTTCTTTACTACTGTAGTAAATATCTGACCTGTAGTAATTAGACATAAGACGGTCAAATCCCTTCTTAACGATAACAGTTAACTGTAATACAGTATACAATTATATCAAAGCATAAAATCAAGTACGAGGAGAAATTGTTCTGAATCAGCAAATGATTACTGAATGTCATTTTCACAGAAGTGTCAGAGTTTCTTGTACTAATCGTATAAACCACGCCACTAATTGGAAGTAATTTGAGCGTTATCCGGAAAACCAGGAAAGGATTACGAAAATAAATCGCCAATTATCTTAGAACACTGTACCTAAGGGATCAGCAATTCATCCTAAATGTCACTACTTTATTAACATTAATTGGTAGAAACATGGAAAATTTACGACGAGGCCATTTGGACATAAATCATAAATACCTGTCTCATCTATTTGGAAGCGTCGACTTATTTAAATGTCATTCCATTGCTAAAATGTGCATTTGTTCCTGCTATTTTTCTTACAAATACAAAGTTATATATTACCATTTTGACATGTAGAGTGGTTGTCACACTCTACATGTCAAATAGTATGTGTGTATGTATGTATGTATTTATTTGAACATAGGCCACGCCCGCCCGCATGAACTGAACATCGTTACTCCTGGGAAAACAATCTCAATACCAATAAATACGCCCAATTGGTTCGATCTCGAATGTCTACAATCCGAAAAAAAAATGAAAAAGGCGTTAAGAAAGTTAAGGAAAAACAAGACAGAATATCGACAGAATCAAGTGACGGCAGAATATGTGAAGTCCAAAGAAGATCACAGGCTACTGTGTCAAAGCAAGCAACTTTCCTACCAAAACGACATCAAAACGTCACTCTCCAATCACCGTAAAGGCAGTACTTTCTGGTCGGCGATCAAAGCGCTGAAAAGAAGAAACACTCCAAAGTGTTCCGTAAGTAGTGACCAGTGGTATACACATTTCTCAAACGCTTACAAACAAAGTATCTATGACACTAAATATCTTTCACATCCTTTTTTACAAACTGATGACATTCTAGACAGAGATATAAATCCCTACGAAATTCAACTGCAGTTGAAGAATTTAAAGAAGAATAAAGCGCCTGGATTGGACCTAATACCAAACGAAGTTTGGTCTTCTGCCACTGCTCCGTTAATTGGTCAGTTATGCAATCTATTTCAACGCTGCCTAAACGAAGAAATTGTACCCAGCGAATGGTGTTTAATTGAAATAGTCCCTCTTCATAAAAAAGGCCCTACTAACGACGAAAGGAATTTCCGGCCAATTTCCTTATTACCTACAATCCTGAAACTATTCACGGCTGTACTTTCAGAACGATTGACAACATGGATGACGCGGAATAAAAAATACTCAGATTTTCAAGTAGCTTATAGAAAATCCACTGGTTGCGAAGACCATATTTTCGTACTCAATACGATAGTTCAAAAGCAAATCTCAACCAAGGGGGGAAAACTTTACGCGTGTTTTGTCGATCTTTCCGATGCATTTACTTCAATTCCCCACGATCTGCTCTGGAAAAAGTTACACGCGTTTGGCTTGTCGAATAAGTTCATTTCAATAATAAAATTCATCTACGAGAACGCCAAAGCATGTGTGAGGACAGTAGATGGTCATACAGAATTTTTTGATATCCTATGTTCAGTGCTTCAAGGGGAAACACTCTCGCCTTCACTATTCAATATTTATCTGGACGATCTTATCAAGAAGCTCAGTA
This sequence comes from Yoshiicerus persimilis, assembly GCA_020352615.2. Taxonomy (NCBI): domain Eukaryota; kingdom Metazoa; phylum Arthropoda; class Collembola; order Entomobryomorpha; family Tomoceridae; genus Yoshiicerus; species Yoshiicerus persimilis. The sequence continues at coordinate 44,762,053 of CM060170.1, forward strand.
ACAGCCAAATACCTGGAATTAGTTTAAAGAGCAGCCTAACTAGCTTCGTTATCCTTATTCATATCCTCTTATTTGCGGATGACAAAGTTCTTCTGGGTTCTAGTAGAAGCCAACTACAACAAAAGATTAACCTACTAAAGAAGTACGCACAGGAAAACCATCTGAAAGCCAACTTGAATAAAACGAAGATTGTCATTTTCAAGAAAGGGGGTAGGGCATCTAAGAAGGACAGTTTTCATTGGGGCGAGGAACCCATCGAAGTGGTGAAAAGTTACTGTTACCTAGGGGTGACTTTCACATCCTCTGGTCTATTCAATGAGAACGCGAAAATTTTTAAGACAAAAGGATTTGCTGCTGTGAACTCAACACTTCCGCTTTTGCACAAGGGAAAGATAAACAACCACGACTCAGTTATGAGAATTCTAGATTCCCTTGTCAACTCGACTGTTCTGTACGCCTCACCAATTTGGGGTATCCAACACTCATACGAAGTAGAATGTGTACAGCAGAACTTCCTTAAGAGGTACCTAAACATTCCTAAGATTTCCCCTCGGTATTTTGTTCGACTCGAAACGGGTAAGAGTAGCCTAAAAGTGTGTATTTTTAAGAATATGTTAAAATTCGTAGCAAGGATATTAAGGAAGCCGGAAAACGGTCTAGTTAGAGTGTGTTTTGACATAGCTGTAAACTCAGAAGTTGTTGATATAAGACATAATTGGTTTGAACAAGTGAAGGTGATGCTTAATATTGTCAATGTTGATTTCACTAGTCTAACGTTATCGTTTTTATCTAAGAGTAGCAATATTGACATATTAGTGAAACAGTTCTCAGAAAATCTTAGAAATAATGACATCATAAGTGTAACTCAATCAACTAGTATACCTCATTACTTGCCACTAATTCCTGAATTCTATGCTAAATATTTGCACGCAGAGTTACCTCAGTCTGTTAGATCAATAATTTGTCAGTTGCGACTGAATTGTAATGTAATATATATGCATGGAAGCTATTTTGACACTCAATTTTGTAAAAACTGCCATGCTTTTGACACTAATTTAATTCATATTTTTACTTGCAGTCACAACAGGCAAATTAGAAATAAATTTTTACCATACATCCCTGACGTAATATGTGACGATGACATTTTGATGTATCTCTTCAGTGATAATATTAATAACTTTTTCAATATTTACATGTCAAATAGTAAGCTTTTCATATATTCGTATAAGCGTGAGAAATTATTAAGATTTTGCAGTTGGAAGGGAAGCTATTTTAAGCCACGGGAAGTCAAAGCAGAAATACAATTCAGAGGAAGACAGTATTTAAGTTTATATAAAAAGTAACTAGTCAAAAGGCTTTTCTCTATCGCTGAAAGCTTTTTTTGTGTTCATTTTCATTACGTCTCTTTTACAAAATTTACTTTTCCGCCAGTCGGGAAAAATTACTAGGGACGTGCTGAAGGAGGAAACTTAGTATTTCAGAGCTCTGTAGATGATTCTAAGCTACCAGACTTTAAAACTTTGTTGTTGCAAGTAAGTACTAACATTAATTCATCGAGTATAAGCTTTCACAACCGTCTTGTAGTGCTAAAACTGATACTCGAAGTGGGGGAACAGGAAATCTGTAGTTTAAATCTGTAAAATCGCGGAACTACATCGAAAGTCTTGGTTTTTTACTCAAGTCTAAATAATACACGAGGAAATACTGTAGGTACATTATGTTTCAAGGCCTTTTCGTAAATAAGGATTCTCTGCTTTCCTCTTCACTGCTACATCCGTAATCCTACGTTTCAATTACGTGGAATTTCGGAAGAATTTGTAGGGAAATTTCCTTTACGACTCTATAACGCGAGACTGGAAGAAAGGGAAAAGGTTTCACTGATTTCAGGATCTACCTAGCAGATGGAAATGCATACTGATGGGATGATCATAGTACTAAATCTCTACGTAGTAGAAGTTTCCACAAAATCCACGGAACAGGAGAGAACGCTAACTAAAATAACACGGCAGAGAAATCATCGAATCAACGTTTATAATCACCCCGCATTATGATAATAGCAATGTTGATGGTATAATAGAATCTCTCTCAGTCGGAGTTCAAACATCAAGTTCCATAAACTTCCATTCTTATAATAATGTAATAGAATATTCATTATACAATGAAACATCCGACAGATAATTATTAATAGCTACCGCTTAAACTTAATGTGAATACTTCCTACCGCCATTATTACATTGTACCCAAATTTGCATTGTTAACTAGCAGTATGTGCATCTATAGTACGTTATCAAGGCATTTAAATTAAGGGAAAATGTCAATGGGCATTACCTGATGTGATGACTAATTTAATATGCAATTCCATTTTTATTTCAATCTGTTCGATTTAAAGGGAAAATCCAAAGTTTAGTTTTCAAAGAATTTGTAATTCAATAATTTGCAAATTATATCTTGATGGGAATTATTCAATTAATGGCATTTTCTAAACTGCTTTTATTATGAAAGTTAATATTAATCCCATTTAAATGGAAATGACTGACTTAATCTAGGTTTATTTAATTTATTGTTATTTAATCAATGCAATTCCATTTTAATTTGTTGAACAGATTAAAAGTGAATTGCAATATTCTTTGTGGAAATTTTTGAGAGAAATCGTCACAATTTCCGTAAGCAACCTCAAGACATAACGCAGGAAAATGGGATACGGGAATGGAACGGTGGCTTATGGCATTCCTGCTTCTGGAACGTTTACTTATCGGAATCGAAAACCAATGCCCAGTGATCAGGAAGCAAAACTTTTGGCTATGCACAGAGCGGGACGTGCTAATGCAGGTACTATTTTTTTAAAGCTGGTTAGTTAAAGAAATTATTAAATATAAGTACTTTGCATGACTATCTAAGTGTAATTATTTCGTTATTTTGTTTCCGGCTAATATTCAGGGAGAAAACAATTAGTTGCCAGATTCCCTGATCAAATACAGCATTACTACTTTCACTGCAGAGCTAATCAAACTATTTGGTTTATTAAATAAAAGATTTAAAAACTACAATTGCTTGAATCTGTTATACTGCAGAAAGTATACAATGCATAAAATTTCGACAAAATATGCTTAATGATTCAGCAAATTATGCTTAACATTTCGGCAAAATATGCTTAATGATTTAGCAAATTATGCTTACTGATTTAGCAAATTATGCTTAACATTTCGGCAAAATATGCTCAATTTTTCAGAAAAATATGCTTAATATTTCAGAAAAACATGCTTAATGTTTAACAAAATATGCTTAATATTTCAGCAAAAAATGCTTAATATTTCTACCAAATATGCCCAATTTTTCAGATTGACTTGTAAATTCCATTACACTTGCACTATTCACAAAAGTATAAACTGCATATTCGATTTCAATGTTGTTCATTCTCTACATATTTTTTGAATAGAATGATCTTCGTTGGGGCAAACTAATTTTGAAGACAGAAAAGAAATTTAATTTTTAACTTGAATCATGTTTTAATGTGTTTACGCTGTAATAGCGATAAATAATATTATTTATGACTGTATATATGTGACTATAATAATATTAATAATATTATTATACTCTACTTTACATTCATAACCACGACAAAACTATTATTTGTTTTTTGTAGAACTATTTTGTGCACCTCTTTTTTCGAGGTAGTTGTAATTGTAGTACAATTCCAAATTACTAAATGCACTTAATCAATAGTAATAGTTAATGAAGTATTTCTAATTTAAATACAATTCATGAAAAATGATTTTTGGATACGTGATAATATTTATCAGTATTTCTGTTGACAAGCTCTACCATAGTGGTAAAATCACTATTTTCACTCGTGATAAATAATAAGTTTTTCGGTTCATAATTAAAGCATATTACATCGTCTGCAATGAATAATTAAGTCTACGACACTTGAAAACTACGAAAATCTAATAAATATTACTAAACTTTATATTACGAGTGAGTCCTTTAGGAAAAAATAGTTAGAATGCATATATAAGCACGTTTATTTGCACACTGTACTTCTACTATGGATTACTCCATGTAAATATTAGCATAGCGTAAATCCTAATTGAAAACCTATAACTTTAATCTAAAGTAGTCCATCGACTTAAGTATAACTTTTTGGCTATAAATTTTAAATTGGCAGTACCGCCAATCTGTTTGATTAGTACAAATACTTTTTATTCATATTTTGAGAATAATGAGACCAAGCCAAAAGCCAATAGAATTATCAGAAATAAAAAGTGATATTCATTGCAATTGTACATCATGCTGTTTTGCAATATTTAATTTAGACAAAAGTGTAGAAGTTATTAGTCCACTTTATTAATCAACCTAAACTATTTATTTTTCGAAATTTAGAACCAAAAGAATGTATTTTAAAGTCTTAATTCTCTACCATACAGCATTTCAGTTCATTAATTATTTATAGAACTTTATTACGTTTGCAAAAATTGTAACGCTTTATCAGAAAAGAAAAAGTTATCGGGAAAGTTGATAGATTAAAATACATAATTTTGGTCTGAAATAATTAATTATGGATATCATATATATATAGAGTTCAGGATTATGGAAGTTTCAAATCCTATTTGAATAAGCAAGAAAGTCTATTTTAATATTTTTACACAAATTTATAATTAATGGCTGTTATTGTATACCCTCAAGTTAATTTCCCATTTGGGAAAACGATTCTTGCTTCGCTTCCATAGTTTGTTCCCAGTTTTGTCCGTCAAAATTGTCAATTGTTACAGATTTGGGTTTAGGAAAGTCTAGGCAATGTGGCATAATAGCAACAGAATTTGGATTGGAGCGTGGATTGTAGAAACTCTGAACTCCGCATTTTGAGCAAAATTTATGCTGAGCTCGTCCCGTGTTGAATGTATAAGTAGTTATGATATCTTCTCCTTGCATTAATTTGAAAGAGGACGAGGGCACGATAAAATGGCGATTTTGTTTTTTCGTACACACTGAGCAGTTGCAATCAATTGCAGTAAGGTGTTCGGTTGCCCAAACTTCGTACTTTATTGAACCGCAATGACAGCCTCCACTGTATTTCACTTTCTCATTCGCCATACTCCTATTAAATTATAAATTTCTGAATTGCTTGCAAGTATTAATACTGTATACGTATACTGTAATAATTAAAGCCCTACACAAAATTAGCCGTGAAAGTTATTTTTAAGTACCTGCACAATTCCCCTCAGGATACCACCAGGAAATTATCACAAATTGTTGAAATTAAATATTTAAGATCCAAAATGGAGCAGAAGTTGAGCACTCGAAGGGCAACTGGATTCTGGCAAATTGTAAACTAGTGCTTGAACCTATAATGAGATAAATACATACCGTTGTAGTCTCAGCATTTACACATCCTCAAAGTGGAGTGAGAATTATGACAAATACTAACCCAGGGTTAATTAAAATACCGAAATTAAATTAATACAAATAAAAACTTCTTTAAAGATTTGAAAAGAATAAATAATAAATCGAATCCTTTGTAAATTTAATGAATGGATAGAGTAGAAACATAAATTAAAATTTCAATATTATCCTACAAAAATATAATTACGAATCTTAAAATGGTCAACATGGAAAACCCTGTTCATAACTTATTATTAAGTCTGACGGAAATATCAATACTTCGGCACAAAGCATACAAAGTCAAGGCCACAGTCTGGAGATATGATATGATTTGCATAAATAGCAATCAAACAATCTGTTAATTTATGTGAACACCTAACAAACTTATCTTTCCTATAGCACCAGGCATGGCGATTGCCCATTTTTATCAAAGTGCGGTTCAACTGTAATACTCCATCCGTGTAATATAATATTGTAAGGCAATTATCTTGCAGCTATTTATCTGGCCCGCAAAAACTAAAGTCCATTTATCAATAACGACGCCACTAACTTAGTCCAAATAATTTCCTATACCAGAATACAGCAAATTAAGCAAAAGTGTGAGGCAAGATGAGATTTTGATGAACATTACACTTTATTTTGTGCAATGATTATACCGTATAGCTTTAAAATAAAAATACATTATATATATTTCGTGAACATGTATAATACATAAAATCAATGACTAATATTTGTTGGTAATTGAAAACTGACCAGTTACTATATTTTGTTTACAGGCATATACGTGGCAGTGGTGCTGGCTGTTTATGTTGTTCTTCTGACAATTTTGCTTTGCCGTTACACACGAAGACAGCGACCTTCAGAATCACAAGGGACGAATGAAACAAGCGCTGCCTCTGGCTTCTTGAGCTTCACAGCTAACAAACTGGGTTGTGGAAGAAGAGGGATATTTCACACTCTGTGGCCAAAGACCTGTTGTCCATCCAGCCAAATGGAAGAAGCTGCTCACGAAATCACCGACTATCCCTTGAGCACCATTCAAACCAAAATCGAAACCAGCCACGATAAACCTACTTGTGTGTGATTTCTGTGTCGCTGCTTTTAGAACTGTTTCTGTCTAACTTTACCTTATCCTCCCCCCCACCCCCACTCCAGCTACTTAACAGAGCGTCCTTTCCACACAACAAAGGCCAACCCTTCTAACATCGTAAAATAAAGTGTTCAAATCTTTTATGCTTGCAGTCTCGCCTGTAAATGTTAACAATGTCAAGTTTCTTATCCTGTTATAATACAAAACATTCATTTTTAGTATTGTAGTATTTGACAAAAATGCCAACAATGTGGAAAACTGCTGCTAAAAATATTCCCATAGGGTTCTCGGTCCTCTATAACTTTAACAACGTTTAGATGCTCAGTTTTGAGCTGGAGTTGGAACCTTAACCCCAAGATGTGACCATTTTATCGTATTGTAAATAATATAACTTATATTCTCACCAACATGATAACTGTTCATAATAAAGATCAAACTAGATATATGTATTTCAAAAATTAAGTGTTCTCATTCTTTAGTAGTCCTATTTTTAAATGTCATTATAATAAGAGTTTTGTTGACACTGGTGAAATAGTAAATCACTACATGCGGTTCTTAAACATTCCCTTTTCTAAAACCTTGAACTATAGGCAAAAATACAAGAAATATTAAATAATTACAGGGGTAATGTAGTTGGAAGGATTACAACACATAGAAGAATCATATTCGCTTTCAGGTTTTCATGAATCAACTGTATTCATTTCAAGAAAGATTCTTTTTCAAAAACCATGAAGGACTTTTTTATATTTTCAATAAATAGCTAGCTTAAAGCATTTCCTATACCTATTTAATATGTCAGGGTTACGTCAAAAGGACTTTTTCCATTCGCTTTATTTTAAAAGTGAAAAAAAAACTTCAAGTGATTATTAGATTTATGCAGTACTAGATAGCTGAAAATTTTCATCAAGAAGGGTGGTAAATTAGTAGTAAAAGTAAAAAGAGGATATTTAGTTAACTAAAACGAGACAGAAAGACATCGTACTCGTTATTTTTAAGTTCAAACCTTTAACAAAAATTATTAACTAGACGAAATTTTTTTTCCACTTGTACAATTTCATTATTGAGATAATGATTTGCAGTAACTTTTTAATAATAAAACTGAATAAAGCATTGAAATTTAAGAAACTCAATATTTCTGAATTGATTAAGTTTATGTTGAGTAAATGGTAAGCATGTTTATTATAGCAACCTTAAGTTAAATTAATCTTTTGAATCTTGAACTTTTTGAAATTAAAGGAACAAGCTCGTAGCTTTATTATTAGCAATAATTTGGTAGTTCCAGTTTTCAACAGGAAACCTGCGAAACGAGTCCTGATTTGAAAATTTGGAATTATACTTTCAAAAATTATTCAGAAAATCCTTCCAAAAATGGTTTACGAAGTTCAAAAAGATGTGAAGTCTATTCTTGCCACGTTAAGAAAAGATCTTTCAACTATACTTATTTTCCACTCAATATTTCTGTTAACTACAAGTACAATCTTTTAATGAATTCAATTTTCGAGTAACGAGAGTGAGCAATTGCAAGCTGACCAGAAATCGTCATTAAAACTTGTAAAATTAATATGAATTTTTCTAATATTTGCACATGTGTGCTCTACCTGCAACAGGGCATGCAAACGATGGCCATGAGCGGCAAAAAATTAGAAATAGAATTTACCACTTGTGGAACAACCTTAAGTTTAAAAAAGGGAAAATCTCGAATTGTTTGCTTACAAATAAGATTTTCTTTCTTCATTTATTATGAACAATGCACAAAAATTAAGACAATGAGATCAATTTCTTATACCTTATATATAAGCTTGTTCTTAACCTTAAATCTATGGAGAGCGAACAAAAAAGGTTAGTATCCAATAATAATAAATGCATAATTGAATAGACTTATGCACTTCCGCAATTTATAATTTAAACTGGTAATTAGCATGAGTATTCTATAATTGAAAATTGCGGGATTACCTTTAATGCAATCTCGGGAATACAGTGCTGATAAGACGACAGAACACGGAAGAGCATAATAACAAAAAATCTACACTTTTTAAAGCAACGTTACAATTACAGTTGATTTGTTACACCGCCTTATATAATCCTTGAATGTATAAGTATTTGATTTCATTTGAACATTCACATTTGAATGATGCAATACAAAAGCTTATTAAGACGACATAAAGAAGCTATTCGCTTTAAGATAATCTACAAAGATAACATATTATTCATATAAGTACTCATATAGTAACAACGTAAATAATGATAAACTTAAGTATATGATGGAGAGTAATACATAGCTGCACTGGGATGAATAACATTTAGTTAAGATTCGTATACACGATTCGTATCGTAGATATCGTAGATACATTATTAATTATACAGTACCTTGAATAAATTGGTCAACTTTACATACCAAGGACCGAATAGGTTATAAAATCTAATTTAAGACCTGTTCTTATAATAAACATAATTTGGTAGTGGTTTTTTAATTGTAGAGGTTTAATCTTATTAATTATTGGTCGTAGTAAATTATCTATTCAAATACTCTTACGAAGAGCAAATTTTTACGTCCAATATTAGCTGTTGTAGGATTTCCTGATGTTTTATCCTAAATATTGGTTTACCTATTTAGTACATAACGTTTTCACAGCAATTTTTTATGGAATTCAAATGTAATATTTTTCATAAATATTAAATTATAACAAAGAAACTTAATTGCAGCTGCAGATCCCGCAGATATTCAAAAACACTGTAGGAAAACACAAAACAGTAGATTTCTTAAGTACTGTAATAGTTTTGGAATACATTTGAAAAACTGCGTTTTTAAGTGCAAATGTTTCACAATGAATTCCTCTACTTTTAGACAGGTAATTGAATCATGCTTTACATTTCCCATAGTCTAACGATAAAGACAATTTTTTTCCAAACCAAATACAGTTCTGGTTAATTTGGAAAAGTACCTTGCAGCCATAAAATTCAATTCATATGGATAATCACTGAATATAGTTGACTATTATAGTGTAAAACTTAAGAAGCCACACGTTATGTTTGTATTTGTTGAAAATCTATTGGGCTGAAATGTTTTAATGACACCTGTTAGCAGCTACGGCATTAGCAATTTATACGTCTTTGAGAAATAATAATACTTGTAAATAAGTACATATCCACTCTCTGATAAAAATAAAAATATCATTTATACAAACCTAGATATGAACATTTTTAAGTGAATACGGTTTTCTGGTTAACTAGCTGTAGTACAATATATGTACTGCATATTATATTATCTCTTTGAGATTAACAATACGATTTCTAGTACTTATTGCGGAAAGTAGATACAATGTACACTTCATTGATACATAAGCATATTTTACAAAAACGACTGACCTGCATTTCCTACAATATAACATAATATATGCTAAATAGATAACAGTAATGATAAATGTGCAAGCCCACTACAATTTGAGACAACTTTAATTATTAAGTAGGGCTTAATGAATATTTTAAGGTATTTAATTGCTAAATAAACAATCAGTTGTGCATACTGTATTTCTGCATACAGAACAGAACTGGAGTGCACTTTTACACTACAATAAAAGCGACCAAGTAATCAGTAATTAATTTTAATGGTTTCAACAGGGACTCCGTGTATGGCATCATATTCAAGAATTCATACATAATCAGACAGAACACCTACTTACGTAGCTAATGTGTACTTGACTCTACAGACAAAATAAAACAATACTATTTATTATCATTTGATCTGAAATAGCATCACAGTAACGGTTATCTTTCTTCTTCATGTTGAATTTCTCGATTTCACAGTACTTTTTCTCTGTGTTTCTATCAATGACTGTCAATTCTCAATAACTGCGTCCTGCCTTTGGTTCTGACTCTAAGTAGATTGGAGTTACATTTGCAGGCTTGTATCTCCTGAAAATAACCAGAAAACAATTATTTCGATTAAAATATTATATAATCCATATTTAAAATATTATATTCACCATTATTTAATTATTTCACTTGGTAAATTTCACTGTGCTTTGTATTCGGCAAGTTGTGCAAATAAATATGGCGTTACGCCAATTGCCACAGTATAATTGCTCACAGAATGTTCATATTTTTCTTCAAGACTTTGATAAATTATGACATTTAACCCTTTCACAACTAATTATAATACATAAACCCAAAGTAACTCTGATTGCACTTCCTAAAAAAAGATTTACAAGTACATTATACGAATAAAAAATGCTATTACTGGTGAAATTGTCAACTTGCTTTATATATTTCTTTCCTTGAGAAAAATTAAATACGAAATATATGGAAAAAAAATTTCCATTTCTGCCTGGCCAGCATTTCTACTATTTGACCAAATAAACCTGTGCTTCTTCTACCGCCAAAGAATATAAGTTTTGGAAAAGCCCAATCTACCACAAAGAATTTAAATAAAAGAATTTAAGAATTGATTTATATTTAAGTTCCTCAAAAGAAATTTTCGAAAATGAAGTGTATATGGAAAATGTGGAACAAAGAGCAACCCTTCTCAATAAGGTACAATTGACTTAATTCAGATAAATGGATGAGAGGAATTGCATGCCATTTAAGATTTTTATAAAAATTGAAGTAACAATCACTACTATAAATGAATTTTTGATGAAAGCTGCTGAAACCACTCCATTTCATTCCAGGGAACAGAATTACACACTTTGGAGAGAGTGAATGAGTGATCGTGAAGGGAAAGAGATTGGACTTAAATTGCTGAAAGTGTGCTTCATAAAGCGACAAGAATGGGAAACTTTTAGATAAGCTCACGTAGCTACATTAAAAGGGTTTTAAGGAAATGCAACCCATTTGACTTGATTTGACTATTAGCATTGGCGGATATACGGAAAGAGCAGATGAGTATTCTCACTGTATAATATGTACATCTGTTTATACACGCCAAATGCATATCGACATCACGAACACTTATCTGCACTGAATTAAGTTAAGTCTATGCAACATAAAGAATGCCGATAGTGAAAGACAAGAAATTCCTTTGGCATGCATTCCGTGTTTTAATGCAGAGCATAGAATTGCGTATAATTTTTTTTGCAACCTTTATTTGTGGCACAGTGTAAGTAACTAAGGACCGGAGAGACAAAGAATGGATTATCATTGCATACCATTCGGACATTGCGATATAATTGAATTCCTATGTGAAAATTAATTTAATTTATATAAAAATGTATTTTACGTACGAATATGGAGAGAACGGAACGCCGACTACGAGGAGCTGGTGTCGGTGCATGTGAATTCTCCACATTCCTTGGTGATAGCCACGTGCATCCAAATCCCATATCTTAAAACACTGAAACAAAAATAAAATCGTATTACTTGCCCACAATTAAATTATACGACATATTTTATTAAATACTAATACAAATATTCGAAAAATGATTACAAATCTATTTTAAAAGATTTTGTGAAAGATTTGTACTCTGTATGAACCTTATTTGGTATAATTAAATTAGAATCCCAGTTTTAGTATCTCACTATACGCATTTTTTACATATTAGAGATCCTTAGTGACCTATTAGAATAATGAAAATATTTTTGGTACATGGGAGTAGTTTTGTTGAGCCTAAGTAGACTCAGAGGAGTTCTTAAATTACATAATTGTGCTACTAAATGTCTAAGGATGAAATGTACAGGATAGGCGATAAGAAGAATGGTAAATATACATGTAGTAGGATGAATGATAAGTTGAGGGCAGGAAACTCGGTGTAGATACAAGTCTAATCCCTTATATAAATACAGGAGGAAAGGAGGAGGTTTGCGTAGTACAGGAATTCTCTAGAGGAATTATTGGAGATACAAAAGCGTGGAGATGGAGAAGATATAAAATAAAATGTAACAACGGTGGATAACAATGCGATGATAGGGAAGTGGGAATTGGAGCAAAAGAAACGAGTGTGTAGCAGTCTTCCTTCATGCAGCTAACAATAAGTTAAGTACGGGCGTCAAGAGACTTTAAAATAACGGTAAGTGGAATTTGAGTGCGGAGAAAGTAAATCTATCTGTCAATGTAAATCTGAATAAGGAAAGTAAAGCACTAGAATAATGCAAGTCAAGTGGAGTGGATATCCATACAAATTATCCCTCTGTCCTCCAAAACTCCTCTTTTTCCTCCACTTCTTCTCAACACACTCACTTTATGTCCTCCACTAAGTCACTCACTTCCACAATAATCTAATCAACCAATCCTCACTTCCCATTACTAACATTCTCTACCTATTTCTATTTATCAATATATTGCAAACAATTTTTGCAATTTTATTTTTCAGAACACTGCTCTCTTTTTCTACAAATTTTAGAAGTAAATTGTAGAAAAGGTACTAATAATACTACATTTGTGATTTTAATGACAAAATTCTAAAAAAGTATTGAAAATTTAGGAATTATTAAAAAATTTGGCAATAAATTGTTAGTATTTTTCAGAACATGTTCTATTTTTCTACAAATTTTAGAAATAAATTGTCGAAAAGGTACTAAATAATACTACAGTTGTGATTCTAATGTAAAAATTGTAAAAAAAGTATTGAAAATTTTGGAATTATTAAGTAATTTAGCAATAAATTGTTAGTATTTTTCAGAACAGTGTTCTATTTTTCTACAAATTTTAGAAATAAATTGTCGAAAAGGTACTAAATAATACTACAGTTGTGATTCTAATGTAAAAATTGTAAAAAAAGTATTGCAAATTTAGGAATTATTAAGTAATTTAGCAATAAATTGTTAGTATTTTTCAGAACAGTGTTCTATTTTTCTACAAATTTTAGAAAACAATTGCCAGAAAGGTATTAAATCCTTTCTGGCATTAAATGTGATTTTAACGGGAAAATTCGAAAAAAAGTATTGAAAATTTAGGAATAATTAAATAATTTGGCACTAAATTGTTAGTGACCAGAATGAGAGAGAATTGGAGATGCTGAGAGGTTTGGAGAGTTGGTAGGAAGTGGAAATGGAGGTGGGTAGAGGATGTTGGGGGTGCTAGGATTGACTTGGAAGTAGCTAGTATTGTTATAACGTGTATTAGCGTACCTTGGCAACTTGAAGCCAGGTCTTGAAATCTCTGGGGTCGTCCATTTTGATGTACATCACATATATTTCCATTTCCTCCTGTCAAAAGCAAAGAAGAGAGAGCGAGTGACATTTTGCCAAGTTTAGTTTCAATTCTTGTCGACTGTGACATGACAGGGAAAGGGCAGAGCAACCGCAGTGTTAGTACATGCACAGTCTTATGAAAATCGGTTAAATTGAGTTGCGGACAAAGAGTGGAGACAGGGACTAATAAATATAGGAGGGAGACTAAGAGTGTGTACCTTTGACTCAGGAACGAAATTGGATTCGCAGGGGGATTTACTGTGGTCCAGCACCGTTGCCTCCTTCAGGCGCTTCCGGAGCAACTTTTCATAATTCTCCAGTTTCATGCTGAGGACAGTTGATTGACGAGAGGAGCAGCAGGCAGTGTCACATATCCAATTGAGTGTGTAAACGTGTAACCGGTCCGCACAGAAAGAAAGTCAACGAGAAATCCATTTAATATCACTTCAATATTTAATACGCCAATCTACCGTTCACCCAACTCCCCAGTCAATATCGCCAATACTCACTCCCACTATTTATCCACTCTCAATATTTACGACCACACAAACCCAATTCTAACAGCTTTCACCAGCTATAACATAAATTCTTAACTCCAATAAAACTTTTATATTACGCAAAAACCACAGTGTCCCTTTCAACACCCTTTTCCCAAAATGAATAACTTTTACACAAAAAATTGTACATTTTAAATAATGTATGTAAATGTAAATACTATGTAAATGCAAGACGAAACATTAATTCGCAAGACGACTCGTTAAATCATAAGACGAAAAACTCATCTGACGAAATATTCAACCTAAAAAGACGAAAAGTTCAATTCTTAAAACGAAACATTAAATTCAAGTCATTTTAAATCATAGGGTTGCCATCAATTACCTTAAATAGCAAATATATTTTGATTCTGAACATTTAAAGAATAAATATTCCATTTTTGATTGTTTCGAAAGGATAACAGAGATGTAAACCCCGTTTTAATTAATGTGGTAATTGCGGTGGAAATAGTTTGTTGAGGTGAAGTGACTTGGAGGAGATTAGCAATGAATGTTTTAGATTTGTGAACAAAAGAGAAGCGGAAATTGTTACCTTTCTACATGAGAGAGACGGACACCTGGTGAAGTGTTGAATGATCTCTTTTTGAAATAGACATCCTGGAAATAGGAATTCATATTGAGGCCGGAAGCCCCGAAATGATATGTCCTCGACAAATCAGGAATGATACACTCTCTTCCCTTGCGAATATCTGGCAGTCTCATCCACATGTCCCAGTCCCACATCTGCAAATGAAAAATTTATATGAAGGAAACTCGTGACAAAACGTATCTCTATCAAAGGAAGCTAACTGTAGCATTATCTCTAAGTGTAATCATCTCGTATTCATTGGAATACAATGAAATTCATTCATAATGCATTTTACTCACTATTATGTAACAAAGTAAGCAAAATCCCCATGCGTAGCACAAGACACAAGACACGCTCGCATATTACCTAAATTAGAAACACTGCAGCCCTCAAGAAACTGTTGAGGTGAGTGACTGACAAAAAACTACGTAACTTTTATTAATTCCTTTCGGGAATTCCCAATCCCCAGACAAAACCCAACCAAAAACTTTGTGGGGAAACCCATGAATATTTTATCAACTGTTTACACATCCTTTTCATCCGTCATCCCACACAGTTAAACTGCAGCAGGGACACATGCTCTGCGAACAGAACAAGATACACAGCTAATTGAAAATTATAAGACAATCTCTATTTCTCAGAACTCGAAAATTAGTAGAACAGTTCATTGCCAATTCATGAGGGCACAACAGTTGCATAATGTATGTGTACTAAGAATAAATACAAGACGAGTGGACGCCAAAAATAAAAACGGGAATTTCCAATTGCAAAAAGTGCGAATTTTACGGATATCGTTCGTTTAGGAACAATTTGCAGTCCGCACGTGTACGCACGTGTTACTTTATCGTATCCTAACCATGTTTACTTTCGTGCAATGTAAAATTTGCATTCTACAATCTGCATTGTTTGTTTTGCACAAGAAACGCATACAAATAGAAAGTTTTAGCAACAATTGGTACAGCATTGTTTTACTCAGTGAATAAAAGCGATCTTGTTATCTTTCTATCATGAATTTAGATTACCCGGAAATTTAAGCAATTTAAAGTTAACATTATGTACATTGGAAAATTGAAAATTCCAATGAACTACTTTTGGAGAGCATTCTGATTTTAATTTCAGTGAGCACAACATTAGGGGAATTGAAGAGGAATGACTAGTTGTGATGAATTACCCTGTAATTGGTAATATTGGAGAACTGGGTAAGTGGATAGCTATTGTTATCGCGAAAGGCGGGTGAACTGAACATTTTGGTATGAAAAGTGGCTGGAGAGAGAAAGATGAGCTGGAGGTGGACAGAAGTGGACAGGAGATGAAACTGGAGCGGTGTGTTATGACATGACTGGATATTGGCAGAAGTAGAGTCAAGCACCGGACATTTCTCCAGGGTTTACACTTCTTGAAAAAGCTTCTCCTCTGGAAAAGTCGTAGTTCTATCTACTCGCCTCAATTCATATCAACAAAGTCCCCGAAGAGTCTCTTGACGCAAACTGAAATACTCCAAGACATTGTAATGGTACTCTTGTCAGCCAAAGCGAGAAGTTCATGTATCCAGCATTCGCTTCCAGGAAATATGTCTACCTGCACGCGCTAATATGTTTAAAGGCGTTTCAGTCTACATGCATTCACACTGCCAAACACATTTATACATAAAATATAATATAACATCCCAAATTGTAATTGCAATCCTGTCATACATATAATGGGCACACCAGAAATATAAAACAACTTCACCTTGTCCACCTATGTATCTACCAGGGTATCTCTCTATACCTTATTCCTCAGTGTAAACCTAGAGGGACAATTGTAATAGTTCTTCTCATGGAGTTTTTGCATGTGCCAAGAGACGGGTACTTTTATTTTCGAAATAAAGCCAAGTTCCAAAGTTCAGAGTTTGCTTTCTTCATTTAAGAGAGAGATTCTTTTCGCGTATAGATATCAACGGGGAAATAACAAACATATATCTCTGAACAATCTCTATATAAAATGATTTCTCGTCCTCCTCTATAAATAAACTTGGAATTGAATCGAACTTAATCTCTCTTTTGTTGTCAATCAAAGCAAACGTATTCCCAACACTATGGAGTGCACGATCTGTGCGCATTCCACTGATGGGGACATTGCAAACTCCTCATTTGGTATTGATCAAAGTTAATGCGGAGAGGTCAAAGGCTGTCATTATAGCTTAGCTGCTAAATTCGGTCCCTGCCCAGATGTGCCCTAGGCTTGCAGTCCTTAGACACTTATTTCAAATCCAAATCCAAAAGTTTTGGAACCAATCCAACCCAAACTCCATTTTACGGGACCACATACGAACCCAACCCAACTCAATATCATTGAACCCAAACCAACCTAAACCCAAAATTATTTGGCCTAATCTAACCTGATTTAAAAAAAACTTTTAAAATGTAACCCAACCCAATTCATCACCTAAATTTGAACCCACTCACCAAATCCCAATTGGGTTGGGTTTCGGGTTGATTGCACTGCTCTACTAGCCAGGTGTGCTTGAGTAAGCAAAGGGAGAAAGAAACTCGGAAGAGAAATTCCAAATAAAAATTCCCTTGTAGACAAATAGTGGATAACTGGAGAGTAAGAGTAAGAAAGAAACGGATTTCAATGGTCACTTGACTTGGTGAGCACCGATGATGGCATCTAAGTGAATTCTACACTTCCAACTGAATTCAGGGAAAATCTGCTCTACTCCCCTTTTAAACATCCATTAAATGTTTATTTATCTTTCCCTTACAAAAGCAAAGCCTTAATACAATACCGTTAAACCCCAATTCAGGAAAATTACCAAATCTGCATTAAAATTGAACCAAAAAACGCAATACAAATTTAACCTACAATTATTAGGTGCAGAAACAAAAATACCTTTTCAGGGGTGGGCCATTTGCTCTCCAACTCATTTTTGTATAGAGATTTTTTAAGAATCCATCCAAGGCCGGGCATTGTCTCTACTCGGTACAGAAGTGTTGGGTCTGCACTGGTGTGCTCATAACCCTGGTCGTTCCACGCCGAAATGCAATATAAGGTCGGATCCTCTTCTAAAAGTCTTACGGACTGACTAAAATAGCTGTAAAAGTGGAGTAGAAGTTCTTAGATCACAACACGATAACATAATACCTCCATACAAAATAAGTACGAATGTAAATTTAATTTCAGTCGATACAGAAGGAGTAGTACTTGGGAGAATTTCAGGCTCCTAGGTCCTGGAGTTCATAAAATGCAAGATATTCTACCTTATCGCCCTTTGCTATTCAGTATAGCACCGTCCATACTAAACAATAACAGGAAAACGTTTTGACTGCTACTATTCCGTACATATTACTTACACTGAAGAGCAGAATAGGAAGAGAGAAAATAAATCAAGCAGGAAAAACATTTCTTGAACACTTGCCCGACTTGAATATTTTTTATTCTCAGCATTTGATATTTTATGTAGCTTATAGCACTTTTATTGTTGCTTTTAACAAAACGGAGGAAGAGGACTGTATCCACTGGAAATCAGTGAGGCAGGAAGATAGAATATCTCGCACATTACGCAACCTGATAGAAACGTGTAAATTGTGGAGACGAAGATATAAAGAGCGCTATGCTGCCTTACCTGAAGAAATCGGGCGAGACGTCCAAATCTTCTTCAACTATTATGGCATATTTGGCAGCAGGGAATAAATTGAATGTCGCCGTCAGAGATGCTTTGTAGTGCTGGGAAATCCTGGCGTTCCTCAATCCGAGGGGAGTGTGCTGAATCCCTCGCAGACCGAACAACCGAGCCACGGCCATCGGCTCCTCGTAGTAGCCGTCGATGAACACAGTCACCAATGACGGATTTGCACCTTCTGCTGACAGCAGCGACCGAAGCATTCTAATCAAATCACAAACAAACCAAAACACACCATAAAAATCTTCAAAAGTCAATTTTAGTGCCTTCGCACCTAAAAATAGCCAATAATCCATAATATCAACATTTCTATCTCATTAGCACACAAATACAGATAAAATGCACTCTTTTCAATTCACGATCCCACAAGTTCCTAAACTTTTCCACGAGGTTGCTAATAAAATCGACAAACATTTTCCCATAATGCTTTTTGGCTATTCTTAGATTCGTGTCATTCAACAGTTACGTTGTTATTTCCTTGGAATAGTGCAGTAAGTATCGTGAAAACCATCTGAAATAAGATTCTGCAGGTTTAATTCCATTTATTGCGTATAATATCCAAACCGAATCTAATGTAAGTATCGTTCATTGCAACCGCAAATAAGATAACTACATGATTAGGTAGAAAAGCTTTGTAGCCCTCAGATCATGAATTACAAAGTAAGAAAGGAAACTCCCACTGGATTTCTTTATTTACGTCATCTTACTTTCAGTGAATCGTCTTCATGCCATTCGGATAAAGGATAAATGGAAACTTTGTCATTACTCACTCCAGGAAATTTTTCTAATGGACCGCCCCCTCACTCAAACTTTAAATATCCTACTGGGAAGTAATTTTATTGATCTAGATTCTCCTATCTGAAGTATGAGACAAAAAATTCATTCAAAAGTGTGGTTTCCTGGTGCAACAACTTGGAATGTAAAATAGCCCGCTAAGTATTCATTTTAGAAATAACTATGTTCAGGTTTATCTAAAATCAGATTTTAGCCCTAATAATTGATTAGAGAAAATTCGAGCAGCGTATTGTGTTGCAGAGAAGGTAAATAGTAATTTAATAATAAAAAATAGGTGAAGATGAGCACTAAAGAGGAAATTCCTTGGTAATAAAGAATATCAAACCTAGAATTGTTATTTGAAATAGGATAAAAGCGTAACATTTTTAGGATAAGCAGAGTGAGTCAATGAAACTAATAAATCACGTTCTGTATGCTGGATGTGTTTCCTTATTCTTGGAGAGTAACTAGCGTGGGATGTTTGACATGACACAAGTAACTTAATAAGACCTGTTAATAATATCTAGGTGTGTGTGTATTATTGTATTACGACATGCATATCAGAATAGAGAAACTATTCTCAGGTATTTTTAGGTACTGAAATGGAATTCGCTGGAAGGTGGAAGAAAGGAGCCCAACTAATCTTCCCAGCCTCGTTTTCCATCAAACCTAAGAAGATAGTTTTTAATTTTGCCTCGACTGCTGGAAACTGGATTGAAAAGTATATTAGGGTTGTTTTGATGATGATGATGAAGAAATGCATAGGAAATATAGGGAGTTCCATAATAAGTGAAAGGATGATAGGATGATGATACAGGAAGGAGGAAGAAGGTTCTGTAAAGAATAATAGAGATGAATAGTTGTCAAAAGTGAAGTAAGGAAGCCAAGGAAGAGTCGGGTATGAAATGATACGATGCCTCCAGCCATTTCATGCATCTCTCTTCCATGTACACAAGTTAACAAAGTACTCCATGTATGGTGCACATTAAAAGAACGGAAAATATTATAGATCGGGAAGACTTGTGAGGCTAATGAAAGAAGTTGTGGAAATGTGGAATGAACACACGTGCATGGGCAACGCAGCTTTTCTAGAGATCCGCTCTTCTCCGCACAAGTTAGTTATGAGATACTCACCTGAATAAATAGTGGGGTCGATTGCTTGCAATAACAGCTACTGGCACATCGAATGTCGAATAATTCAGGAGCTGCAAAGAAAAATAAAATCCTTCAAATGTGCATACACATGTTACATGTATCTATATTTTCACCTCCATTGTCCACAAACTGTCTTATTGTTAGCACAGGAGGAAACACACAACAAATCGCAACAATTTTAAAACTATCCTATTTTCATTTAATTTTTTGTGTTTTATTTATATAAAATAATGGGAAATGTTAAAGTGCCGAAAAATAGGAATATCCAATGTAAATATTAATTCATAACAAAATTTCAGGTCGATTTACCGTAAAATTATGTAAATTAAGCTTTTATTAACACTTGAATGCATTGCATATTGGAAACTGTTTTGGTTTAAATTAGCATGCATGTTGATACTTGTGTAAATACGTGGGTGGCCACTTGGGGCTATGCTAATGTATAATAATTCTGCATCATAGACGAAAAATAATACCAGTATGTGTATTTGCTGCACTAAATATTAACAGACTTCTAGTTTTCTTTATTTTTACGATATGGATAAATCTACGTATGTACTACATTAATAAATATGAGAGTAATCTCCTATTGTGTTTTAGAAAATTGCTTTTGAGTATCATAAAATGTAGAACATAACCGAATAGTGATACTCTGAAATTTATCATAGGTAGGCCATTACTACAGATAGAGAAGATGCATTTAACATACTTGAAATAATAGGTGGCTATAGACACAAAGGTATTCCTACTGGCACTAAGGGAAGAGTGAGTATTAAGTATGTTTCTAAAGTAGATAGGAATATTATTTTTGTGTTTGACTTTTATGTTGCGAATAAAATGCATCCCTTGCGTCCTATTACGAAATCTGTTGTTTGTCTGTGCAATGTCTGTGTAACAAATTCTAGTTGGACAAATGTTAAGCAAAGCTTACATGTGATTAGAGAGGACAGGAGAAAATATTATGTTTCCCACTGTCTGTACACTCCATGGGAGATACCTACTGCAAATGCGTAGTGCACTATTTATTATACCCTAGAAATAAACAGTAGGAAATAGTTTCGATGTAAAAGGACAGTCTACTCGGGGTTTTGATTTAATTTAAACGAGAGAATTTAGTGAACATCCATTACTGTAAATGTTTTTGTATGGTTGGGACGAGGAGACGTTAGAGAAGCAAGAGATGAATCTCCAAGTTAATTTGGATATTAAAATCAAAGCTTATCACATTTATAAGGATGAACTTACAGCGGACGGTGTCTTTTGGAAAACAAGAGGAGATGGATCTTTGCAACTGCAAACACTGCCGTAGCCCTCAATGTGGTTGCAAAAGGATTTGCGGCGCTCGTTTTCCTCCGATGAGTCCCAGGTGCACTGACTCTCTGCAATTCAGTCATTCAACATTCAGCCATCATCATCAACTCTACACTATTCACAATCCTCGCCCTAATATACAAATTCTAAATATCTCAATAGTCTCCGTCCTAAAATAACCAAATACTCCATTCAAAGACACAATGTACAAATATATATATACGTAAACGTATTCTGTATAAGAAAATTATTTGACTTGTGTGTATTATAAATGTAATTACCATGGTATGCCGGTATACGCAGAGAACACTAAAATACTATTACACAAGAATCTTTCGTGAATTTCTGGTTGATTTTCAAAAACTAAAATTTGAAAGCTTCTCAAGAATAGCGTCCTTTGGGATTCTTTGATAAAAATGATTGCCTCACGCATAATCTTTCAATTCTTCTAGTAAAATATTACCAAGGGTATTAGAAATGTAACAGCAACAAAAATAATGATTCCTGATATAAAATAATGGTGAATAGACAGTAATAAATGATTCCTACAAAAGAAGGCAGAAACAAACTTGAGTCATTTTAGTATTTCAATGTTTAGTCTCAAATCTGTACACCCATGGCACATTTAGTGAAGGAAAACATTAAATACACGAATAACACTTTAACAGTAATAAAAATCCTCTTGAATGAATACGTAATGACGAAAGTGCTTTATATTTTTTCTTGTGCCATCGAAAGAATTCACGCATTGTGATTTTATGATTAAAGACACTTGCAATTTCCTAAATCTCTTAACTTAATGATGCTATCTAATGAATTTGGTCATGAATACGGTTTTGTTGCGTACTATTTGGAATAGGGATGTACACAATGTTTTGCATATGTACTTAAATTTACTCCGCTATGAAATCTTACATAAATGAATAAAATGAATGCTAAATTACGGAGTGACACAATATTATAACAAAGTAAGATTCTGCTATAGTAATGGAAATAAAGTTATGTTTTTAACAGATAGGAGACAAGAGATGACTAATTACTCATATACTGTTGGATTAACAAGATTTAATGGAAAACAGAGTAATTGTGGATGTTTGTTAAAGTTCGTTAGCCTTACCCTTGAGAGAGACGAGCGGAACTTGAATTTTAAGAGAGACGGGAGCTCCCCAGCTGTGGAATTCTGTGCTTTTGCTATATTCCTCGGCCAGAGCCTTCCATGGGAGCTTGAATGTTGAGGAATCTCCTTTCTTAGTGACCATGGCCCACATGTCACGCCAGCCGAGGTTTTTGGCTCTCTCTGAACCCATTCTACCAAGCACTTCCCGAGCATTGTTCTTCATTTGAAACGTCCCTTCGTCCTATAAAAAGTTTCCATACAATCACTTTGTTCTCCTTATAGTCAATGTAAAAAAGTTTAATAAGATTTTGATGTAATTACTGGTTCAGAATTGCGAGTGGATTAAAATTAAATAGAAAGGACTTTGAACAGAGTTATAGATTTAATTGACAATGTAATGTATACAGGACAATAGACTGCACAGTAGCATTATTCTCTGTGGGTTGCGTAACTGTTAATCCTCTCGCACTTGTTGCAAGTACAGGAGTAAAGAATAAGAGTTGCCACATAATCCATTAAGATAAGACAAAACCATGCCATTCACAATTTCATCATCTCACTCATCGTCCGTCGCATCCCATTATAATGCCATCAGAGAATATAATAATATGCAAGTGTTATCTACCTTGTAACAAAATTAATGAAAGTACCTAATGTACTTAATCCATTCATTTAGGAGATTACAAGTAATATTTTATCAAAGTCCCTTTACAAATAAAAGAATGTTAATCTTGAGCAAGCAGAGATGATTCCCATGTCACTCTCACACTTAGCATCTACACAGAATTTAATTGGTGGCTGTAGTTCTGACTCTAACATACAAAATTTATGCATTCTTAGTCTAATCTCAACTTTGAGGTTTTCGACAACTATTTTATATAATAGTGGTAATAATGTCAAAGAAAAAGAAATGAATTGCTTTTCCAACTAATTGCAAGTACCAAAGCGTGTTTTATCTACAGTTTTGCCCTTATGCATGTATTAAACAAGTACAGAGATTATCTAATTGTAAAACTCAGATTGTTAAAAAGGAGTGCCAACGCCAACACAGTTAAGTTGTGTTTGTAATTGGTGTTCCACTGCCCACGCGTGAGAAATTTATCTATTCACTTGAAAATATTAGGTACCCGTTACTTTTTACAAAGGAAATATGTGTAGGGATTGGGATAATGGCAAAAAATGAAAACAATATGAAGATTAGAGGCAAGTCTAGACTGGAGACTAATGCAAAGTTATAGGGGCAGAGAAGCAAAAGAGATAAGAAGTGAGAGTGAAGGGAGTTATGATGTGTCTACTTAGGAATGTGTATTATTTTTACCTTGATAGCAAAAATGAGGATTCGTCCGTCTGCAATCATGTTAAGGAAAAGGACCATGGCTTCATCCTCGTGGGGGGAGTATGTGTCAAAGACTCTCTGGGCCATTACACTTCCCGTAGCTTGGTTCAAGACTAGAACATGAATGCCCCGGTTCTTCCCTGAGTCCCCATCGTCCAGAATCTGAAAATAGTTCAGTCTTTGTGTTAAACCTTCTGATTTGACGTATGGAAATGTCAAACTGGAATTCTGATGAGATCAATAAACGTCAACCAACCATTCTGCACAGACACAACATATACACAAGTTTACACGCAGCTACTCTTCAAAACTTCTTCCTCTCCACACTATTTCGCTACACACAAGAATTTGTCTCTATTCCAATTTGATAAATATATTTTCCAGGCTTTCCATTAGCTTCATGAATAGATAAGACTTAAGTTACAGATATGCTGTAGTTAGCTCCGCTCTACAGACAACATTAGCCATTTGAAATATGAGAGATTCTAAATGGACAAGTTGACAGTCGGAGACTCCGCCTAAATCTCAAGAAATGAATGGCACTGCTTCACTACAACACACCAGGTCATGCCCGCCCGACATGCTGAGACTACACATTATTTATTTTACTTACTTTTAATCCAACCACATCTACATAACATAACCAAACCACTATCACTTCTATCACTAAGCTACTCATAACAAACCTACTTAAAATTATATCATTCCATACAATATTTACTACACACATGTGAACATCACAGCCACTCAAATTTACATCGCGTACATCCACTTAACAAAAACACACTCATAAATATCAAATATGAAAAACCATTTCCATATCATTAGCTTAACTCTATTATGTCCTGATTTTATCATTAATACCCATCACAATACTTTAGAACAATGATTTATAGTACAAAATATAATCCCATATTCCAATTAGTAAACAATTCCTGAACACGCTTACATTTTCATTCATAAACAACCAGAGGAAGCGTTACAGCGTCGATATCACTAATTGTGTCACCAGTTAAGATTTCGGTTTTTGGGTTTACTTGATAATTTTATAAAATATTGACAAAAATTAGTCGTTTGCAATTTTTATATGCATTATTTAAATGCGCTTTTTCGCAATAGTTTATTACGCATAATATAAGTGAATGCTCCATTACCATACTGTCTTATTGACATAAAATTGAAAGGTTAAATTTAAAAAAATATTTTTTAATATTTTGTATACAATGTATTGTTTTACCTTAATAAATACCTTAGATCACTCTAATTAAAAAGTATTAAATGGGAAAAATTATTAAGGGTGCAAATCTTACGAATTAATGGTTTTCAAGATAACACAACTTTTGCAGAAAGTATAATCAATTCGTGTTAGAAAATATTAAAAACAAAACTATTGAAACTATTCTTCATTATCCAAAAAAGGAAACCCATTTACTTAAATAACTAACTTGGAACATACAATCGCAAAACTCATTTATTTAGGTAAGCGGCAAGAGGTCCTCTTTCGGAGCACCCTTTTAAAGGTACTCTAATATTATTGTGGTTTATGTAACAATGCAGTGTTAACAAATCAAGATGTGAGTCACGTAATAAAAAACCCTCCCGTACTGATACTGAGATTTACTCAGCGCTTTATGTATTAAAGTAGTTTCACAGTAAAAATTCATTGTAAAATCTATATACCCTATTTTATATTTACATCACTGTTATTATTAGTATAGTCAATGAAATTTTAAAACTTTTTTTCCTAATGTGTTCAGTACGTCTTTTTCTGTTCAAGTATTTAGTTAATTTAGTTAATGTTCGTTAAGTTTATTGCTCATTCTAGATTCTTAGAATATTACCTTGTTTTAAATGTTCTCTTTATTTTCTTTCCGTTCATTAATTGTACATTTAAGGAACTGTGTAGAGGAGAGTGGTTTTTAGTAAATATTGAATTGCTGAATAAATGAATCGTAAGTAATAAATCGTAAAGAATCGTACTTTGTTAATAATGTAGCAATATATTATTAGTACCAGGTTCTATTGTTGGATACTACAGTTATCAAGTAGGTATAATCATAGAATTTTTGGCATGGAATACTCTTAATTAAGGGATGACCAAATTGAGAGAATGGGAGAACAGAAATTTTTATACATATTGTATGCCGGGGCTATCCAAACCCCTCTGTGAATCGGCCGTAACGATTTATAATTATTATGAAATAGAATTCCCTATTAAAAAGGCTTGTTATAATCTTAAGTACATTACTATTTACAACAACTGTTTATCTTAGATTTTACAGTATTTATTTAATGGAAAGAGAATAAGTGATTGCACACGTCCAGATGTGTAAGTCCGTTAGCTGTGTGATTTAAGAGAGTAAAATATTTGTTTTGTGTATCCACCTTTTGACAAAATGTGTCATTGTCAGCCTGTGCCTAGGTAATGTCCTATCATCAATTACATTCAGCTTGACTCAACTGAATGGGATTTCAGTTTCATTTGCCTTGATGGATTCCTAAATGAATCTCTGCTTACAAGTGCACTGAGGTACAACATAACAGACAACCGCTGTTGATAGTCCACTCAAGCTCCATCGTCTTTCAAGAGAGCACTGCAACGATCACAGAGATATAATGCGATAATGAACCACTCTAAGTAAAAGCCCATCGTCTCTTCCGGAGAGACAGTCTTTCCCTTCACAACAGAACATGCATTACACATTATGGATGCACAGAACGATATCTGCAGGTGTCTATTCAATTATTCCAAAAATAATATTATTTTTCAGAAGCAGTGGGCTGAGAGATTTCCCCTTCTCAGAACTACCCGAGGTTACCAAATCAAATCATCCTCGCCATGTTACTTCTTAAGCACACATTTACAATTTTCTTCTCCCATATTTTCCGCTTCTTCTTCCCACATTTAAATATCGCTACTCCATCAATTCTTTGAAAGGCGCTTAATACCATAGATGCAAATATGAATGCATTTTTCAGTAAAGTAATTATAAACTATCTTTCCACACAATCAAATTCCGGTTTTAAAGGAGACATACAGAATGATATGCCAACTAAACTTACATTGTACCAAAACAAATGCCATGCATACCAAGTGATCAATCTAAAAACAGCAATATCATATTCCTAGTAAAAGTATCACAAGTACTTCTGTCTGCAAAATTCCAGGATTAGTATTTACAAACCCTAGGAGCGCTTAAGTGTTATATAATTGTGTAAATGTAATTAGTTTGAAACTTAACTCGAGAAAATTCGTAAATACATACAGCAATACTTGTAAATATGGGGCTATTACTATTGCAAACGATGAAGGAGTATGTATTATGTATGATGAACCATAAGCACAACATCCATTGCTTCTGTTTACTGTTAAATGAGAAAGAAACCTGATGATATCAAGAAAAGGGAACATGTTTGAGAATTTTGATGAAAGTCTAAGATATCTTAGAATGGAGAATGTCTGCAGAAGTAAAACTGCTTGTCGCTTATATGTTGCGCGCATTAAGATACTTTAATGGGACATTCAGCTCAGAGTCAGTGGAAGTTGTGATGCGGAAGAAAGTGGGAGAATGACATGGAGCCACAATCAGCAAGGGAGTGGAATATTGTATAGGCAGTTTTCATTGTGTATGCATTGATATCATCGTTGACGAGAGTAGTTCGTTCATTCAATCAGAAAATGTAATCATTTGACTGGTTCATGGTGGGCAAATCTGAATTCTGTTAGTAACAGATCATCTGCATGAAATACCTTAGTTGGTAATTGGCTACTTGGGCGCCTTGCGTCTTCTAAATATAAGATTCTCAAGTATACTGAAAATAGTACGTGAAATTTGAATTAATGGGAAGTGAACGGAATTCTAACCATACAAAAGATTGGAATTTATTTTGCGTATTTTTAGGTAAAAATATGGGTGCTAAATTTCCTAACTTGTGTTTTGTCAAGTTTTATTTAATTCCTGATAAAAATCACTATCACTATTTGTTCCTTTATTTTCTATTCAGGAAATATTATTTATTAAAACACGTCCTACGGTGTAGTATGGAGTAAGCGTGTATTGAAAACGTAGAAACGGTTGAACAAAACGTTTCGCAGGTTTACAGTTACACTATGGTGTAATGCAGGATGACTGTGATATGTTTATTAGACGTTTATATTAGAGATATTTGATTTAGCAATAGAAGTAAATGGAGACTCACCGTGGCACCGTCCACTGTGACAGCAACTCTGGATTGACTGGATTTCACTTCGATGGTTAAAAATCTCTGACTATTGTGAATACTTGGCAAATCGCCTTGAAGAAACTCCCTCCTTTCAGCTTTCCAGCGACCTTTCCACCATTCTTCAGAACCTTCACAACCAGAACAAATAACAGTGCAAATCAGCAATTGTAAATATTACTCATACGTCACGCTAAGCACATAATACGGCTTCCAAATCATATATAGCAAATATCATACAAAAGCCTCCCTCTATAAGCTAAAGCCATAAGAGTCTTTTGTCCTCTCACAGCCTAAATCCTAAACCATAAGCCAATGCATTTGTTTAGGTAATTGAAGCTTATTTTGGATTAGGCACATTATTCTGTTCTATTATATTTTCCCTCATTATTGATTACTCTTCAGTTAGCTTTAGCCATCAAATGCAGAGACATCACTAATTCCGTGAAAAGAAAGCAAGGGTACGAGAAAATAGGAATTTCTATTGATTTGTGGTTTGCAAATGAGGAGAGATCCCCCTTTTCTTGATAATTCTATGAATTCTAAATAAACGCAACAACAGTTTTGATTTTTTAAGTTTGAACTTAAAAAATGCAATTATCGATGTACTCTTCGAGCATATTATGCAGTAGTGTGCATATAAAATCAGAAATGCTTGGAGAATCAGTATATAATCAGGATTTGTGAAAATGAGTTTGTAATTTATGCAGCACCTGTAACTTCTCTTAAAAATCCGCTGAATACCTATTTAAAAGTTGCATGAAGTGACAAATCTTTGAGGTGGGTTTTAAAAACACATTTCTCTTCATTTGCTTAATATGCTCATTGACTCTACTTGTACTTTGAATTGCTGTGCCTTTTCTAAAGGTGATTTGCGTATTCATTCTCATACTTTGTGTTGGTCATTAGTCACTCACGGGAAGAATTCCTTTTCTGAGCTTGCAAAGTAAAAAATTAGCATTCTATGCAGCGTTCATTTATAAGTAACAATAACAAGCCTATGCATCATAAATAAAACACTTTGATGTCCCACGAAACTAATGTTCAATATAATATGAATAATCTGAGTTCCATTAACGTAGTGTTTGTCTCCTGTGGCATTTTGCGAATTCATACAAGTGCAGAATAATCAGACATGAGACAGAATACGGCACATATCTCTCATATGAGAGTTCCAGGAAAGTGAGTCTACCTGTTCTCCTCCTTTTCTGTGCTGTAATATTAATTAATGGATGACAATAGTTTAATCTGTTGATAATTTCTGAATATTGTATCTTGTATTTTCTGAGAACAGGTAATGTATTACGAATATGACTACTGAATGAGAAATGCACAATGCATGGTGACTGTTTAGGTGAGAAAGGGAAATGGGAAGGCTGGAGAAGAGTGGCCACGCCTCCATTTCCTTATCTAGTTGCATATTATTATGTAATACAAGTTCTAAAGGGGTAATGAGAGAAACGTGACAAACTTAGAGCATGAAAAAGGAGCAGTCCACGGCAAGAGCGAATGAACTTGTCAAAAAAGAATGAAATTTATGAGCCTGGAACATTTCAATAGCTACATAGGATTGTATGTAAACTACGGCTATTCTGATCTTCTCAACTTGACTTTTATGTTTATGAGCACAAACTATCGAGTTGCCAATACTTTGGTTCACCTTGTTTACAAATAGTTATTTATGAATGTTTTCCCGCTAAGCTTGTTGAGGTATTCCAGTTTTATCGCTAATATGCTCTGGTGTGGACAAGAATACGTAAGAATTGTACACATTAACATAGAGAGCTTACAAGAATACAAATGTACTGACTACACACAAACTACATTATTAGTACCTACAGACATTTCAATTTTCCATCAGCATTCTTAGCCGTTTTTATATAATTTCGTGTAGTACCAAAGTTAGTGAGAAAGATATTTCCAGAGAAAGATTTTCTAAAGCTGTGTGCTGGAGGAGAAAAAGTATTTGTGCACTCTAACCAAGTGAAAGGAGGACTGGAGTTACTTATTGTTAGTCTCGTTAGAGGAACCCAAGTGAGACGAGAGAGAAAAGAAGGAAAAACTCCCGGGTATTTTTGTCCAGTGTAATAAAGGGTATTATGTATGGGAGTGTGTATTTAGACTTGGGTAAGTTTGCAAGTGTGAAGAAAGTTGGAGATGAAACTCACCAGACACAGCAGCAACAGCTGTCGGAAGAAATTGCGAGTATTGTTGCTCAAGTTGCTGCTGCTGGAACTTTAGGCGCCGTCCAGTCTCCATGATGAAGACCACATTGATTCCAATGGTCACAAGAAGAATCATCACAACAACGCCCTGTACACATACAATATTTAATTGACAACCAAGGTTAGCAGATACACAACAGATACGAATCGTAGTCACAAGGTGCACTCTCCAACAAACTTGGTTCACTTACGAACATAACTTTTTCAACACAAACTCCTTTCCACTTTTTGCTAACCTAGAACCATGTAAATCCTTTTACTTGACGATCAAACCAAATTTATTAATCTGATTTTATCAAGGTAACCTTTTATTACTAAAAGTGTATTTGTATTAGCAAAACATAAATTTCCAAAATAATTCAACATTTAAGATTTTAAATTTTAAATATAAAAGGAAATATAATTGATACATGTTTTCAAGATGCTGCAACGTAAATAAGATTTCATAGAGAACTTTATATAAAAATTAGACAGTTGAAGTGGAAAAATCAGGAAGGCAATCTCCAGAAAGACTTAAATTCGGAGATGAGCTTAGTTCGGTATGAATAGCTTGCGAGAACGAATAATTATATAAACGTGATAAAAATGGGCATAATTATGATGTAGGGCATAAAGAGAATGAATATTGAAAAGGATTAAGACCTGGAGTAATTTTTTGCAGAATCTTCTTCTGGTGTTGAGAGAGCGGGCAAAGTAGAACCTTCTGTGAGGAACAAAGAGAGTGGGTTGAAAAAGAGGACTGCGACTCTCCATGACTTGAATCTGCATTTTCTCACTGAACGCACTGAAAAAGTTGTTTGGCCTCCCTTTGTTTTCTGCTTTCTCTTGCGAGTCACTTAAGAATTGTACGTAATCAAGTCAAGACAAGTCAAGTGACAATTATTTTTTTCTCCTAGTGAAACTGCACAAGAGTCCATTCAGCATGGGATGCTCCACTTCCATTCTGTCAGCATGAGAACAATGAATGCCAAAATTTTGAAATGTAAAAGAAATTCACACGAAACCACTGAAACTGTAAAACCTCACTCTGCTCCTCAAATATTAAATTCCAGCCAATAATGGAATCTGTTCTGAATGAAAATGTCAATCCAACTGTGAAAAACTGTTTTCCCAAAAGGCACCACCGTGTTCAAAATCTATTGCCCTTCTGTTTTTTCGTAGATCTTGAATAACATTAATTTGTATCTACGGGTTCTCATTAAAATCTATTACGAATTGTTCGGGTTTCATTGCATAATTTCTAAATTCTTGTTAATTTCAGTTGTATTTTTGCGAGGAGGATTTGCATATTGAAATTTCAGATGTTTAGTCAAAGAGAATGGCACTGGTAGAAGTGTTTTCGGTTGTAAATAATTGTAAATGTGTAATGAATTTGTGTAGAAATGTTCTTAAAGGTATTTGAGAGGTTGGTGACACAGTTCTGTATTTTTCGGTGGTTTCGGGTGGGAAGGGAGAGAAAGTTGTCGGAAGACTTGAAGCGAGGCAGGACAAAGAGCAGACGTTTTGTGTGTGTCGGGCGTCCTGTTTTTGTGAGAACTGTCGACTGAAGTTGGATTTCTGGGGATATGCCCGGCTTCTTGTCTATTTGCCACCGTGCAGTGAGTCGTTCTCTCCTTGCGGTTTCATTCGGTTCTGCGGCTTCTGGTTTCTGTCTCTTCTTGTCCTCTTCTGTCCTTTCGGCTTGATTTCACTTTCTCCCGTTTCACTTGACTTTCTCAGACTTTCTTCCTGTAATATCAACGCAAACAATTCAATTGCCAATCGATAACTAGAATAATAATAGTCTCTTTCCCTCCGTCTCTCCCATCACATAATATCACATCATGCATTAATACCATTTACATTACCAACATACACCACATAATATTTCCACTTACGAATACCCGCACTAATACGCACCCGACATCAACACAATGCACTTCTCATTTCCTCTTTCCAACACAACCACTAAAAACCGTTTTCCTAATTCCTCCCATATAAAACCAACGTATATTTTAAGCCCTCCACCAATTCTTACATTTTATACACGCGGAATTTAGGAAACAATGGACAGATCGCGTTTTCACCAAAAAATTTGCGTCTTCTTAATTTTATGTCACCCTAAAATTTAAGGTCGACCTTATTTACAGATACTAAGGTCGTCATGCTGTCCAAAAAGTTTGGATTTTTGGCAATCGAAATAACGTCGACCTAAAATTAAGGTCTACATTATTTCTAATGCTATCTGTCTAATAATACTATTTTGCTTCAGGTCCAAAAAGGGCCTAAATCTTTTTCAGTCGATTATACCATAAGATCGGTTTATAAATGAGGAATTAGTATTAGCACAACAAAGCCAGTGAAGCTACGAGAAACATTAGAGGAGATCGGCTCTATTATGCACTAATACACATACGTTGCTTTTAATTATTATATTTTATACACTATAATTATAATGTAGCTCCGAAATGTCCCAGGATAATAATATGACATTTTCGGCGTTTCCTTCACTTCTATTCAAGAGAATGTTAATACACTTAGGTTCACCATGCTCACTCTTGTATTATTATCTCCTGTTATTACTTGTACATATGCTGACGCATTAATGTGCGTAGAGATATGCCAACTTTGCTACAGGGACCTGTGATATTACCAAGCCACTTTCATTCATGTGTGTCTGTAGAATACAACAATACACTTTTCATAAAGCCTTACTCATATAATCTTGTACATATTGCATCATGTCTTGTCTCCCTTCTGTCTTGAGTGTCTTCCCTTTATTACGTACATTGTACTCTAATGGCACATGTTCATCTTTCACCCCTTTCTGCCACTTTACTGATACTAATTCGATTAAGCAGCAGGCTCCCTTCTCCTTTTCAGACTACTCTTATTACAGACTTCTTTCTTACCAACTCCTTTTACT
The DNA here is from genome assembly GCA_020352615.2 of Yoshiicerus persimilis. Classification (NCBI taxonomy): domain Eukaryota; kingdom Metazoa; phylum Arthropoda; class Collembola; order Entomobryomorpha; family Tomoceridae; genus Yoshiicerus; species Yoshiicerus persimilis. The sequence goes on from CM060170.1 coordinate 44,795,477, forward strand.
CCCTACATAATTTATACATCACCCTTTATATTTATAAGATATCCTTTGTCTTCTGAATCTACTTCCTAAATGAATTGCGTTCCACTCACACCTAACACATCAGTTAATTCAACACGTCCTTTTATCTTCGTCAAAAGTTAATGTCACTAAGCTTATGTCCCTCCTCTTAATTAATTCATTATCTTCTTTGGATTAGTTGGAAAAATATTTAGCCATGAATATATTCAAAATGTCCAGATTCGCTTTAACTGAGCTAGAGCAATATTCGTCCTAATATTAACCAAACTTCAATATTCTTTAATTACATTCCAATATTTAGTCAAGTAAATAAATTCCTTGAGTTTTTGTAATTAAATCGTTAATGATATACTATAGGTATGTATTGGAGAAAAAAAATCAAGTTTTTGGCTTAGACAAAATTGAATATGTATACATAATGAATTACATTAAATTTTAAAGTGCAATTACAACTTAAATACAAAAGATACAAAGAAAATGTTTTAAAAACTGTTGACGCTGTGGCTAGTTTGGCAAGGCTTGACTGTTTAAACTCATGTGTCTGAAACTTTTTGGTTTGTACATGAACTTTAAAATCTGGGATTCATATTCTCATTCGGATCTTAATTTAGTGACTGAGGATAAGTTGCGACGACAAAAGGAAGACAAGGCCAGAGCAAAAGGTTTGTGTGTGTCAAAAATCAATCATGAATTGAATGCTGAAGGGAAGCTGATGTGATTCTTGTGGAATTGCTAGATTTGGGGTGGGAGGGGAAGGGGGTTTAGGAAGAGAAGGAAAAGAATTGGTATGGAAGATAGAGCGAAGACAAGAGAAAAGAAAACAAGAGCAGACAGCTCAGTCATCAGTTAATTTGAGATGACTAAAAGATACTTGCTCTTCGAGCTTATAGCGCCATTGTATGTAAATGCATATGTGAGGATTTGTGTTCTGGTTGGAGATATTCGTATTATTAAGATAGGTAAACTCTTGTACTGTGTTCCAAGATATGAATTGTAGAACATGGGATGTCATGTCGTGTCAAGACTACAATAGAACAGGAGAAGGATGTCGTGACCACCAAATGAGTGATTCGTGTTGCATCTCTAACATCAGCAGCGGTTGCAACTTGGAATTCCTTCTTCTCCAATTACAACCAGAATCCTTTTCGCATTACCCGTCCGTACTCTACTTAAATATAAATTGTAACATGTCTCTATGAATTTATTCCTTTGCCACTGTTGTAACTACATGGTAAAGTATGTATAAAGAAATGCCTTATGACTATTCTGGTAGTGGTAATTATTACATTCTGGGGTTTAAACGTTTGGTAAATGCATTCCTAATTAATTAGTTCACGTGAAGTGAATTATTTAAGTAAGGAGGTATAAATACCTTTGTGGCAATAAGGAAAAAATGAAATGAAGAGATTTCCATTAGTTCCTAAGCAGAACTGCGATTCTTTTGTACAGCAATAAGTAACTGTAGAGTTGCACAGAGAAATCTTACGTGGTTGACGTGATTGTTACTTTTACTTTGCTTTGCTAACGATAAAAGTGAAGTTACTTAGTTCTCAGTCAAGGTAACCTTTCGGAAGTTTAGAACCATTATATCATCTGAGGTGGATATAAGGGAGATAAGAGAATAGTTATTTAGTGTAGGGATCCGCAAGTAAAAAAATAAAATTTCTACTCACATGTATGAGAGAACAAAAGATTGTTCTTCGAGGATCTTCATGCTCCACCACAACTTCTTTCTTGAGCATGGGCTCTTCAAGACGATTCCTCGTCTTGAAGATGAATAAGGAAAGTTCTGTTCTCGGAGACATGGATCTGTTTGTATTGTATTATTGGTGTGGTGCAGCAATGCGATATTTAGAGTAGAACTACTTACACTACCTAAGTTGAGCAGAGCAAAGAGATATTTTGGAATCGAGCCTAATTTGCCATCAGGAGTTCAAACCTCAGCTCAGAGTCTGGCAGACCAAAAAGATGAGTCGCCCTTTCCTTCGGTCACACACAATCACACACACCAAAACGGAAGACACACAATAGAACAGAATCCAATCCCACAGAATATCCCCGACTAATGAGAGAAACACAAAGAAATCTTCGCCACTCTCCACAATACCTCTTCCAACTCACAATTCAACACAATCACCTCTCAACTTACTCACTTAACTTCAAATCACACATTTAGCAACGTCACTACATATGTCTTCATCAAAACATACTTTCCTTACTGCCAATTTCCATAATCATACTACAGTATATATCACTAAATCAGAAATCTCCAACGAACAATCATACAAAAATTTCTTTCCTGAATTTTCCACAAAATGAAATATTGCAACCCATTTTCAGGGTATTTACTTGGAAAAAGAATCTAGGAAAATTTTTAAAAGACATTTTTACGCTTACATCATAAACAAGAATTTCGTTGCGTAAATTAACTGACCAACAGATGTGTTTACGAATTTTCTAAGAATATCTAATAATTTTGGTATTTTTTGCCTACGCAATCATTACGGTATCGACTACCGATTGTTAAACGATTGTACTCGTAGTACCAAGGAAATTGATTTATGCACATGGTATACTAGGCAGGTAAATGTAAACGTGACTGATCTGTTGATTATTGCAAGATGGTGGAGCCATTCAGTTTAATGAATTACAGTGTTCAGTTAAGTTAATGGATAGTAAACGCAATGTATACTAACGGTACAAAAGTAATAGTCATTGATTCATGTAAATACATTCGTTGGGTTTGATAACAGGTATAATTTGGTGGCTTGAACGATGATGTTATAGTGGTATGGGTGGAGGATGATAAGTTAACATGTATTTCACCTTTAAGAAAAGCCGACTCGTACTTGGTTTTCTTTGATTTGACTGATTGCAGTGCAATCATTTATTTTTTGGGCTAGCATTAGGGAAAAGAGTTTAAAAAATGATGGTCCCCATTGGGATGGTTATAGGTATACATAATATCTGGATGTGAGGGAAAGAGTTATGCAGATAATACGCATAAAAGTAATATCTGTTTAATTTTGGTAAAGTTTGGTAGAAGAGAATTTAGGTATTTTAGGAGAATGATCTAATGACTTGTGTGAGCTAGGGGGCAAAATAATAAATCAAAGAGAGTGCACACATGCCGAGTGCATCACTGCATCGAGCAAGCCATTGAATAAAGTTATGTGGTTTCCTCTCCTCTCCTGCATTCTATGTAATGAAGATGAGAGAATCGAATTTTCCAAACGTTTGAGCACAATATCCAACTTCTCAGCTATACACCATGGACGCTTACATAATATTGATTATATTAAGCATTCCTTGCCTATGAAATTATGTAGTCCGTACATTTTGCATTTGTAAAGGGAAAGTATGTAGAGCAGAATAATATTTATTAGAGTGTTGTCCTAAATACGATTACAAATCGAAACTAAAGTGGAGAAAAATTTCAAGTTATGAATTATGGATGGTAAATGGAAAGGTAAACTGATAATTACTCCGGGTTGTAGCCGAGTATGAAGAAAAAGTTAATGGAAATAATATGGTTATGGAATTTCCACGAGAATACATTGGAAGAGTGATGCGAAAAAAGTAAATGAATGACTTTTTGCCACATTTGAAAGTCATTAGTGGAGGAAAGGTTGGAGCTGTGTAGGAAGTAGTTAGGGAATGTGGACAGAGTATAGGTAGAGTAGTTAGTAGAGTTTGTAATTTGTCTTTGCTTAGGTTTGGTTTAATGTTGTGAGTGAGCCTTGGGAAAAGTACAAAAGATCAAAGTATTCGACTACGTCGTGAAGACTGTAAAGAGGATTAGAACATTAGATCTGAAGTATAGGTGGAACTTGGGAAAGCTGTGTATCTAGGACCATTCATAGGATTTACTATTAGGTACCTATGGAAGAAGGAGTAATAGGATTTTAATTTATGGAAGGCTATAGTCAGGCCAGCATAGGACATTATGCAATGCCATATTGTACAACGTTATGGAGCATTTAGTGAAGAAAAGAGTTTTTGGCTTGCTTTCTTTGACAGAGTTAGGCAGTTAGTCTGGTTACTTACTTAAGTCTTTATGAAATAGTTATCTGACAATGAATGATGGACATTAGTGCAGAATAGGATGGAAAACTCTGAATCCGTAGGTAATAATAACAATACACACAGTTATGTGTAGTGTGTAGTAAAAATATAATTAGGTAGCTACTGCGGACTGGAATGGATGCTAGTTTAGTGTTTATAGTAAGTAGTCGTAGGCACTTTAATTTAATAGTCTATTGTATATATTGTAATTTGGGTAGTTAGGGAGCGGAGGAGAGAGTGGAAGTAAATAGTGGGGCAGAGGAAGCGAGTTTATGAATGGAAGAAAGAGACGGTCAAGTCAGAGTTGTTAGGATTTCTTTAGGAAGGCCGAGTAAAGGATGGCATGCCAAAGAAAATAAAAGAAAAGCAAACGGAAGAAATGGGAGAAGTTGAGAAGAAGGGCGAGAGCAACTGACGAGTTAATGCTAAATAGGAAAACTTGAGGAAAACAAAACAGATGAACAAAATGATGATGAGATTGAAGGAGAGCCTATTGTGCCAGGCTCGGGAGTCACAGCAAAAGCAGGCACACCAACCTAACATCACACAAACTAAAATAAAAGACGGCCAAGCAATCATATTCAAAGGCAGACGATGCCACGCCAAACCCAACCAGAGCACCAAAAGAAAGCCAAGAAAAGTTAAACATTTTTACCATCCCTAAGCCCTCCCCACCACATCACACATAACTAACTACAGCGAGGTTCCTAACTCACGCAACATAGACACCTGGTCCAAACTGTACCACAAGCTTTTTTTACTAAACACTTCTTAAAAGCATGTCGCAAGCTTTAGCTCACCACGATGAACCTATGTTGCGTGACTTTAGAATCTCGCTGCATCAGTCAAACAGCCAAGCAATCCAGCATACGAGGGACTCTTCATTTTACTTCACTACACTTTCAGGGGCGCCACAAATCGCAAATGGCGGGTAAGAACAACACAATTCCTGAACACATTTGGAGCAAGACCCCAAAACACAAAACCAGAGACAATTCCTCATTTCCATGCAGAGACTATTCACTTGCTGCATCACTGGCATCCTCTCCTTCTCGTTCACGTTGACTTTAGTTTCTAACCTTATACGTTTCCTCTTCACTATACAAAAACACAGAACAGAAAAAAGACGCAAAGCTTGTGTAGAGTCATTAGTAGTCAACTATATTCGGCGGCTTTTACTCTGCACACAATGAGAATCCCTGCCTGACGAAATAGAATAAAAACGGAGAACAGACAGAAGAAACGCAAACTTTGCCAGGCCAGTTTTCTTTTAGACAACCAACAACACCAAACACCAGATCTTTATATTATTATGGACCAACTCATTGTTACTCACGATGAGTAAGTATTTACAACGTACCGTAGTTATCCAAAAAGCCCACACGCAGATATTCCTAAAACTAATCTCAGTTCTCGCTGATGAGAATTCTTGACTTTCTTAACTCGTGTTGAATTTCTATGCACTATGTATTTTTTACAATATAATATGCTGCAATAATCCCTTATAGTGGTTTTATATTGTTTTTAGCTAACCGTATGGTTTTTACTAAAAAATAAATTTTTGCAACAAACCTAGAGAAATTTAGAAGAGCATTTCTAGTGATGTCATTCAGAATTCTATTCAAAGGGTGTAAAAATAGAAATGCGTGGAAATTACTAAATTTTAAGGTCGCAACGTTAATAAGGAAGGACTATTTGGAATAATACGGTAGTTGAATTTGTGTTTGTTATATATAACCTAAGATAGACTGTGTAAGTAGATACACTTGTTAAACATAGATAAATAAGTAAGTAGGAGTGTGTACATATCCACGGGATTTGTCCCAATGATAAATAGGGACTCGGATATCTTAAGATAGATGCCTAACTATCTATACATGAGTCTGTCGAATGGAAAAATTCAGATGCTTTATTTTCGGTAAAAAAACGGATTAACAGACTTACATTTAGTCGCTTCGCTGCTGCTCTTTGTAACTCTCGACAAAAAGGATGTCGTCGAGACAAAATCTTATCTGTTTATTTTCTTCTTATACGTTCTATCACCATAATGGGATTCCTAATACGCACAACACTCGCTGACTTTTACATCCCGACATTTATTCTTAGCAAGAACTTCTTGCAAAGCTTTTGTATGCACCGTGTCCAATGAATCGAATTACCTGTGTAGTTTTACTTCTACGTTAATGATCAAACCCTAGTTTTACATAACTTGGATGCATTCGCAGAACTTGCTCCGGAATAGTCTAGAACTGATGCACGTTGTATTTGTATATTAGCTGTGCTAAGTCTATTAATGAATCTCCCAATTGCAATCTAATTCTGAGTTCGTTATACTCTTAAAGCGAAATTTAGTATTGGAAATTTAGGAACAGGGTACGCAGTTGCATTTTTGAAAAAGAGTTTTCCAAGGATAGACAACTGTAATAATAGATAAGGTAAATAAATTAGGATTGCTATTGCTTTTGAATTTAAATGTGCTCTTTCCGTGAATCTAACAATTTATTTGACATTCATGACATCAAAAGCGGAAATGAAATTTAATCATAAAATTGAGCTCTTGTAATAAATTGTAGTTAATTGCATATCGAGACAGCAAAGGGAAAAAGGGGTTAAGTAGGCACTTTCTCCACTCAACTGTAATGATTTCATGTGACATTTCTTTCATGATTTCCTTTTTATACCGAAAGGAAATTTGAGAGAGGAGAATGAAAGCACTTTTTAGTTGTACCCACAATTTTGTATTCGTTTGATATTCGCTTTGTGGAAACTAAGTGATAGGGAAGTCAAAGAATTATTAATCTTTACCCCGGTGCAGTTAAATAACACACTTTATGTACTAAAATATGTATACGCGAATAGTTTGTCAATTTGATGACCTAAAGACTTTTATGACATATTTGCACACATACTTCTGTAGAGAGCACTTGTGTCAAAAATTAATTACTGTGTGTAGGTGCTGCACTAAAGTATAAAGAAAAGAGAAAATCGTTAGCAATTTAGCTTTGAAATGGCAGAATGAAAGGAAAGTTTCTTTTATTTCAAAAAATAGTAGTGGCACTTGAAAAGACTGTATTTTGAAGTGGTTGGGTGCCGTGGCAGGGTGTTCTCTTAAGAGTTGAAGAGGACGCACGACTCAAACGTTTATTACAGGATGTTTTAAAAGTAATTAATTTGAATAGAATTTTCCTTTGCTCCTAGCTGCACATATCCAACATGCAAAAAAGACATCAATTTCCCGAAGAATAAAATATGGTTCTGTGAGTAATAAAGCTACGTACACATTTGTATTAATTATGTAGAGAATCATTAGTTGGAAAAGTAATTAGAAATTAGAAGATGTGAAAACTGTAAAAAGCTGATTCAGCCAGACTGGTGGAATGGAGAATTGAGTAGGTATAGCTAATGAAGAAAAAACTGCGAACCATAAGTCTTGGATTCATTAAGAAATGCTTAAAGACGTGATCTTGGTGTGCCCTTGTGACTTTTAAATTGAAGATGCGATCGTACCTACGCAGAAATTCTTTTTCCTATCGCGGAGCATTTGATCCTTTGACATTGTGCTTCTCCCCAAATACGCAATGGCACCTTTCAAGACTTCCTAGAGACCCACCAATAATAATCTCCCGAAAACCATGTAAGGAATTGAAGAGGAGACTTCCCAAGAACATAAACTCTGTCTTACTTCACCTTCCTAAGCATTGCATGAATATTTGAATGATTCTCACGTAGAGAGTTGATTGCCAATTTACACTGGCACCTCATAAGGCCAACGCTACGTAACTCTCAGATGAGGTGATATTGTACTTACCGACATGCCCAGCTTATCTCTCTAAACAGTCTTGCTCTACTAGTTGATTTCCCCACTACTATGTACATAAATACCTACTCAGACTACATCCATAATCTATCGAAATCCTTTTCCGCCGACACACATCTTAAGTAGACACTTCTTCACGCGTCTATAATTCAAACACACATTCCGGCTCGAAGGACCATAATATACCTATAAGTGCAGTTTACCATTTCTCAAGTTTCAACCGAATCCTACCACTGGCTAACTATTAGAAGCAAGATAGACCCAATAACAATGAATAGTTATGCAGGACTTAAATTTAAAGTGGGGACGGGAAAGAATCAAGTCTGGAACAGAGGTGTCTTTCTATCCATTGGTTGGAAACGGGACTGGCCCAATCAAAAAGGGAACTGTGACTATTTTCAGACTATTTTACTATTTCAATCATTACACTATTATTCAATAATTTATTTTGACTAATTTATTATTGTATGTAATCTTACTTTAATTGTACTCATTAATCTTAGTTATTACCATATAGATTGACATTTCCGAGTTGGAAAACTTCTTCAAGTATAAATTATAAAAATCAGTCTTGATTTAAAACAGTTGTTGCCATTTTAATACAGTCACTTCCCGTTTTCAACCAGTCCATTGAAAAACACCTCTGTTCCCGACTTCATTCTTTTCCGTAACCAAATTAAATCCCATCCGTTATGCAATTGCAAATGTCACGGTGTGTGTGCAGTTACCTTTGCGAATTAGATTAAGTTACACCACATTAGAGAGCTACATTAATTTTTATATGTACCACCAAGGAGGACACCGTGTTGTTATATGCAGCAGTGCTTACTCGGAGAAAACGGTCTTGACTATCATTGTAATGCATGAGAAACCAACTGAAGATCTGTTTAAGTAAGCGAGCGCAACCTCAAGGCAAGCCAAAACCTTTAAACACTTTAGTACAATATCTACACAGATGCATACATAAGTAATAGCTTCTTTTCCCCATTTCATTTTGTGCGTCGTATATTCCCATACGTTTCTTTGAGAGACGAGTCATTCATATGTGCTCTAATCCGGAGGAATGAATGAAAATGGCATAAATTAATATACCGTATAAATCCAATTATTTCCCTTGCTTGCCTTAGTCAACTAAATCAACACATCATCGGTTAGTCATGCAATAAGCGTAAATTCACACATACTTTTAAGGATAGATAAGAGAAGGCAGTACCACAGTATATACCTTCCGTTAGTTAATATCTGTATCGTAACTGAAGATTAAGTATAGACAGTTGAGCAGAAAAGAGTTCAAAATGTTGAATACTAAAGTTGGCAGTTATACCAAGAAAAAAGGTATATATATTTTAAAGTTGTAAGCAGTTAAAGAATAAATATTGTGATTAATCATAAAAATTTTGAGATAATTTAAAAAATTTGAGTTTTTGTTGCAGAGGAAGATGGAAAGGTTTTGAGGAGCATTTTAGTGAGTACGGGGGCGGGTAGAATTTGCCGTTTGTTGTATTAGTGGGAAAGTTGATGTGGTAGACGGAAAAGGTGAGAAGTGAGGGTAAAGCGACAATCGGGAGTGTGTGCGAAAAGTGAGTCGAATGTGGAATCTATAAAGAGACATGGCTAATGACAATTTATTATTCAGAGAGAAGATGATTGTGAATTCCTGACACTTGGTTGCCACTTGCAGTTATTTAAGGTCGGGAGGAAGTGAGTTTTGTGTGAAAGAAGGCGGAGATAGGAATTGAGGACAGACAGGACAGAGATGAGAGGCATATTCTTTTATTATGTATAGTTTAGTTTGCATTTCTAGCCTTCAAATCGCTTCCTTCCAGTTTAACTGAGAAAGTTGGCTTGGCATGGCTTTGATGTGGAAAATGAGATCAGAGGACTTGTTCTTGTTCCGTGAGTGTTGGTGAGTCTGCTTTTCATCCTCTACCGAGGTCTATTATGTATTTTTTGGTCATAAGGAGCCCGAAGCCCGGCGGTAATTTTCTGGCGAAGAAATCTACAAAAAGGTAATGTAATGGATGGGGAGCGTAATGTAATCGGTTGGTTGGGTGTGAGGAATATAAAAATGGAAGCTAAGTAACTAACGACGCTCTCCTACAATTCGGTGCTCTGCTCTCCTGAAATACCAACTGAATTACACGATCATGCTCCTAAGTATGTGCACACTCTGCTATACCATTACTCCGTGGATGTACAAGTGGGAGAATATCTAATGATGAAAAACATTATTTCCCTGTTGGCAAACTAAAGTCTGCACTTCAGCTTCCCTCTCTACTCTACCCCACTTGTACTTTTCTTCTTTGGGCAACTTCAGGCTCCGAAAACACTACAGTATGACAATTTATACAGTTGACATGGGAAAAAGTTTTTTTCCCTATAAACTTTTTTGGGAGAAAGTAAGATAACGCCGGATTTACACCAAACAAGACCTCAGGAGTAATTTTGAAAACATTTAAAAAAAAATTTTTTTCGAAATTTTGATTTTTTGAAAGTTTTGTAAAAATTGCTCCTGAGGTCTTGTTTGGTGTAAATCCGGTGTTATCTCACTGTCCCCCAAAAAAAGTTCATAGAGGAAAAAAACTTTCCTATGTCAACTGTATACATTGTCATACTGTATTGGACCCAGATAGTCACTCTGTTCTGTGCATATCATATACATGACGTATTATTATCTGTATTTATGTGTAATGCCTCTGACGTGAGGCATATTTAAAAGGGAATAGCTACTCCCCTGTAGAATATATCTTTACTTATAATTTCTGACTTTACTACCGTTCTGTCCTAAAGAATTTCCTCCTCCTAACTTCTACAATGTCATACCGGTGCAAAAACCTTGTGCTATCTTTTTTCACTATAAGCTCTACCTCCCTCTCATAATGTAGTAGTACGGTTTAGTTTCTATAGCGTAGCACTCAATAGACAGAGCACGGTGAGACGTTATGTAAAATCAAGCTAAGTAAGTGCCATACGGATTATTTGCACAAAGAGGACAGAGAGAATCCAATTTCGTCTGTCTATATACAAAGATAATGAAGGGAAACGGGAACGACGGAAAGGAAAAGATAAGAATGAAGATCTACGCACAAGAAGCAACTACTCACTTTTGACTTTTTCAGTTTCACCCTACCTAAACTCACTTTGCTTATAAAGCGTTTCATAAAAATCCGGTATTCTTCACAAAAACGGTTAATAATATTATAAAAACACTTTTCATATAAATTACCGTAGCGTAGTGCATTTCTGTAAAAATAAAACTGAATGAAATACTATATTATTTTGTAGGACTGCAATTTAGAGAATACGGTGGAATGGCTCACCAAAGTATCCCTATAATAAAGACTAACGCAATGATAAGAAAACGTGTAGGTGACAATGAACAAGTTTATTTGTATCTCTAAGCCCCTGTAATATCTTCCTAGTTTACATACTAACCCAAAGTACTGTTGATAAGTGTATATTCTAAGGGAAATGACTTTGGTCTCGTTAGTCAACGTATTTCCTCTCTTTTGGCTTTTCCACTGCATTTACTTGACCGTCTTTCCATCCGATGCAGTTCACTTTGTGTATCGTTAGGAGAACCATGGAGAGTTCGCCGCAGATTCCTTACTAGTCGGTTTCGTTGTTGTCTGGGCTTGTGTTTGTGTGCCCTGTCGATTTTCTTGCCAAAATATTCATTATGCCCGGTCTGTCTTTTATTGTGTCTCATCCTGAATGAAATCCAGGACGGAGGAAAACACGGAAAAGAGAAATGAAGCGCGTCTCGTTTTGTTTCTTCTTTCATCTCCTTTCAATTCATAAAATGAGATAGCTACCTAATTATTGAAGTAGGAAACACTCAGTGGCCTAACGCGTGTCTTTGTATCCGCCAAGAATTCTCTAGGCATTTAGTGTTCTACTTATTATCAAAGGTACTGTAATTGTATTTGAAATCCAATACCTTACGAAGGAGAAGCTAATGCATTTTCTAGGTCTTTACATAATAAGATTTTCCAATCATAAAGTTTCTTGCTAGTAATGGAATTATTTACTTTCAGTTCCCCAGTCTCATCATTAGAACATTAACTGTAACATTTACTCTAACGGAAAGTTTTCATTCACAAAAAATACACCATTTTTCGCATTACTTTGCAAAACTACAAATACATTGGTGTCTCCCAAAAACTAATCGTAAAAAATAAGTATTTTCTGAAGCAAATTGTTTTTGTTCATTTGCGGGTAGTCACTACTAATATAGAGGAGGTCCTTGCGATATTTCTGTGCATAAAGCGTAGGATATTATTTCTTATTATAAATTTGAGGCAATGTGTACGGAAGATATAGAAAGGGAACTGAGGAAAGCTTTTTGAGTTAGTTGGATGAAAAAGCAGAATATTTTGCGATTCGTCAGAAAGTGATGGACTTGGAAAGGTGGACTGAAGTGGCGGAGGGAGGGAGCCTGAAGGATTGTGGAAGAGTGCTGAGAGTATTCGTAAATAGGAGTGACTGTAATGGGAATTAAGGCTGAAGTAAAGTACCTGAAGCCGAAGCTACTACGGTTACGCTAGAATGAGTTCATTTCCAATTCATAAGCGCAGTGAGACGTGAAGAAGTCGTGGAGAGTTAACTCTTCTCAAATCAAGTCAACTCTTACATTTCTAATCGCCAAATGTTCAATAAACCTTCTACGCACGGAACAATCAACTCGAATCAAAAGCCAAGAAGTCCTCGTCATCCCAGAGTCAACCAAGTCAGAGGTAAACCAACAACGTCTGTCCAATCCAACAGCAAACCCTAATCTGTCTCAAATAAACCGTAGCAAAACGGGTGTAAACAAATATCGGCTTGTAGGCTTATAAACGTTAATCGTCGTGGTTTGGTTATCAGATCATCATGGTAGACAGACAGGCAGATCAGGCATCATAATAAAGTAGCTTCCCGCGAAAGCACCGACAGAAAGACAGATCAGGTATATTAATAAAGTAGCTTCCCGTGAACACACAGGCATTCTCATAAGGATCATGCTCTATTAGTTAGCAGAGCAAGGTAAGATGGCGCTCTGTGTGACGTTTCGTTTCCGTGACTTGTGTCATATGCATTGCAATGTGATCTTGCAATTTTTGAATTCTGCAGAAAACTCAAAGTCCGAGGGTGCTCATTGTAAACAGGTAGCAAGACATTTAAATTAGTGATGTTTTAAAAAAAGATTGATCAATTTATGTAAATGCGTTCTAAAGTTATGAGAAACACAAAATTGTCATCACAGCCAGACAGCCAGACAGACGGACAGAGTGCCAGAGCGTTCCCAGTAAATATCGTGCCGATATTTAATAATTCCAACCTAGTGTGCATCAGCTAGCAGGAAGCTTTCCTCCAAAGAACAAACCTCTCGAAGGAGACAAGTCACTCGAATTAGCAAAAATTATGATTTTCAGTTTCCATTTCAAATGAATGGAGAGTGGATCTGAATCTGAAACGTGAACACACACCACACGTTTTGCTCCCAATAAATATCTCAGAAACGCATTTCATGTTTCACCTTATTTGTTCGTCTTGACAGAATAATTCCATGGGTAGGTACCTTGGCACTTGTAAATTGAAATTCATGTGGGTACCTTCACTCCTGCCTTCATTTAATTGCATTGTTGCTCATACCTGACTACTTATTGTCATCTCTGTGAAAGCTTAGCGCTCCTTGACGTTCATCACTCCTTACTTATCATCGTTAGTATATTTGGCTCCCGCTCTCAATGGCAGTCATCTAGAATTTCAGATGAGAAATCCTATTTGGGCCAGATAAAGCCAAACATAACTTAATCCTATTTAGCTACCAAAACTTCTGTGCACAGAATCAGAATCATAAAATGCAGACATGCCGTCCAATCCTAACCAACAAGGCAGCTACCACAGAGAAAGTTCTAGTTCTACTTTGTACCTGTCCAATTATATTTTATTTGTCACAATATCTAAATTAACGCCTTTGTAATTGATATCTTTGTTATCAAAATTTTTATTTCTCTCAAATACCTTTCAAAATCACCTCACTTCCCTCTAAATTAGCCACGGCGTTGTAGTCATCACGAGTTGAACAATAATTTATTTATGGAAACTATTCCTTTTGAAATTTCCATAGCTCTTCCACTTTGTATTGTGTAAATGTTCTAATTATGTTGATTCTGGGATACACTCGTATGTTATTACGCGCCAGTTAATATATTTTTGCACAACATAAACGTTTGGGTTGTACATATATGAGGCAATTATGGCAAAACAACTAAAAGTATATTGTCGCTGTAAATTTCATCTAATTTTCCGGTTTTCCTAACTATAAATAGTGACTATGGAGTTCAGTAGTTTGTAGTAACTAAAGTTCACTTGTATTGAACTCAGGCTACATAGATTTCTTTAATTCGACGTTAGCGTAATGGTCTAGTGAAAGTATATTATTTCAGAGGAACTGGAGGATTCTCTATAAATATAGACATACTAGCATAATATAGGTGGAGGAAAATATAATAGAATACAATAGCTAAGTAAATAGGAAGGAAGGAAGGCGATCTAATTGTAAGGTTTTGCTTGAAGAAAAAAGCATTAAAAGTTGGACAAAGAGTAAAGGTACCTTATGAGCGGGATGAACTTTGGTCAAATTGAGTTGGTGAGCTTTATTGGACTGAACCGGACTTGGACTCCTTAGATGGAAACCTAGACATAAAAGAAAAGAGATCTGGTCAATTGAGTGGAAAAATTTATTACGGAGGCTGACACAGCATAATATGCAAGATTTTCCTACGCTTGGTTTAAAAATAGTGAAGGTTGTTAGATATTGTGTCTCTATAATGTAAATCTTACGCACATGCACACACACACAATAATAAAGCAGGGAACTATTAACTACCTAATCTTGAGTTAACTAAACAGAGGCAATAAATATATAGAAGAGCATCTGAGAAGGCGAAGGAAGGCAACTCTGGCAGATTGACTTTAGCCAACAAAAGTTTAGTTGGTGGAAAGTTGAGAAGGAGAATAGGATTAACATGAATCAGCGACTTCTTTGTCCAGTGCAGTCTATTGAGTGACTATGCAGCCGTGATATCAACCAAATGATTCTGTGTCTCTAATGAACCTAACTAGTTAACTAAGACTTGTTTCTGGTACACTGTAAGGATCCTTGGTCGATCTCTGCTACAAATTCAATTTCCGATTTATTCATTGCAACTAATAATTTCTAATGCACTTTTTTCCAGTCTTTATATACTATACGCACATAATAACTCACTTTTAACGCAATTTCTAAGTACTGTATAATTAGTACACATAAATTAAGGTATTTAAACATTTAACATCTCAAAGAAGAAATTTTGTATGGTTACATAAGAAGAAAATGAGTACCCCTACTATACATACATTATAATCTTTGATTAATTATGGTTCTGAATGAATTCCCTTTCTGCGTATTCGTTATTTGCATTTTGATAAAGTTTCATGTGGGTAGAATGAAGTAAGGAAACTGAAAAATGAAAGAAAATGGAAGAACACAAAAAGAAGATAACGAACTTGACGAACTATCCGTCTATAATGTTAGTGAATATAATAAGTGGAAAATGGATAATGAGTATCTTTGTGCACTCAGTGAATTGTGGCCTGCGTGGCCATTTCTGAATAGTTTTATTAGATTCTTTGTGGCAGAAGCTGACTTTGCGTCGCCATTCAACTCAAAACACATCACTCACTCAACTAGTCAAATCCAATTTCAGTCAATTGAATTCAATTCCAGTGTCCTTTTTAATCTAATCATACACTGTGATCTTTTCAGCTTTTCACGATGGGAATCGAATTAGATGAGGCAGAACAACCCCGAGACAAAACACAATCCAGCCAGACCAACCACAATACACGTAATCTTCGCTTCTCTCTTCCAACCAAACATTAACATGGCCAATAACCTATTACCTAATAATCACCACACTTTCTTATCCTTCCGTCAGTTTCCATTCCTTCATATTATAAATACACCACACAAAACACAACTCTGTGCACCTAAAACATCACTTATCACACAATATTTTAGAAACTCAACTTTTTAGTCCGAAACTAGTAGAAATAAAACGTGGGAGAAATTTTTTATAATACTGTATTATTTGAATTTCAAGTTATGTGATTTATAACAGTTTAAACTGTACTATTTCCACTGTAAAATGAGAACACCTTTTTAGAAAATGCTCTGATGCTTCTTCTGACACTTATGGATGTGGCGATGGAAATTTTTCTACGTTTGTTCATTCTTATTTTAAGAAATTAGGTAGCACCTCACGCCTACGTACTTTCAATACATAACTAAATCGAGGGATAACAAAACAATCAAAGGCAGCTCCTATTATGTAGTACATTACATAGTTTGTTGCATCTCTTCAACAAAAAATGTCCTTGGTCGTTTTGGGAATGATTACATACGTTCCTTTGGTAAACACAGGTTTTTCTAAGAAATAACATTGCACATAATTAATTGGAAGTGAATAATTAAGATTGCGATTTAATGTTATACAGTTGTGTGCTTTCAAATGCGGTATTATCATATAGTTTATAATTTACACACAAAGTCTTGCATGACAAAAAGAGGATTTCTTTGTGACCATCAGCCATTAGAACCTGCACACTCATAATTTCTTATCTGTGTTCTTTATTTCAAAATGGTTTTTGGAAACAATGCATGATGCGTAGGATCATTACCTTGATAAATCTTTGATTCACCTTCCAAGAACAATACGCAAAGAAGAAAAGGAATTGCACATCTCTACACATTAATGTCATTAAGCGTATTCCATATATATAGTTCACGATATACTGCGTACACTGACACATGGCCATATTAAGAAGCTATTATATATTTTTTGGACTTAATTTTGTTCCTTTGCTATTTGCCTAAAAAGAGTAAATATACTCTTTGAGCAAATACGATAATTCAAAAAGTGTAAAATAGGTTTCCTGAAGGGAAAACTAAACTAGGATATTTGCCAACACTATATAAATGCATTAAGAACACTTGGTGAGAAACAAATTCAAGTTTACAGGTAAATCTCCTGAGTTTTATTATTTTAGTGGTGAGCATTTGGATTGGAGTTAATATTTAATTTTGGCAAATAAAAAATGACCTATCTATACTAAATATAGATATAATGTGTACACATATAGGAAAACATTAGCAAAAGGAAAACGAACAAGTGCAGTTATGAACTATGAAGGTCAGAATAGGAAGACTACTTGAAAGTCAGCGTAAAGATATAGACATGGTACACGCGCTATTACCGTGTACTCTCTGCTTTAGTCAGCGTTCATTTTCAATGTCAGTCAACAAACTTCATTCATAAAATAAAAGTGAGAAAAGTAAACACTCGAGCAGATTTGCTCAGCAGACTTGTCTATACGGACTTAAAAGATTGAGTTGGTGGGAACAAACACAGATATGAGTCTTAAGAGTCTTGGTGCGATATGGCTGCAGTCATCCAATGATTTCTCAAGTGCAGAGTAGATTTCTATCTGACTAACAATAAATAATACAGGAAAACGTGCAACGTAACGAGATCTTATATCTTATCCTATACTAAGGACCTTTCATTACTATCATCTAACAACCTATATCAAATCAAGATAGGATTCGCTCAAACATTGCCTACTTTTTGTTGGTTGACCCACCTTACAAGTATAAACAGTTTCATCTAGCTTTTTAATCACATTTCGTGTCTGGTATCATCGAATTGAAGAAAAGAGCACAAAAGCAAGAAACTAAACTTTAAACTACACATTATTTAATTATCAACCAAAACATTAATTATAAACATGAACAACTGTCGTATAAAAAGCATAATAGTAATACTAATATTCTGCCAGAAATGGTTTTCACATTTTCACTACTATCGTCCATAACCTGACATGTATACCATTACGAAACCCACAAAACTGTGCTGACGTATCCCTCCTAAGTGCTTTAATGTAATTAGACTGAAGCAATAACAATTGGTTATTCTTGGTAAGTTCTTTAACCGGCAGAGAAATACTTTCATTAATTTTACTATAAAAACTTCCCCTCCCTAAGATTCTGCTCCTTTCAGCAATTACTTTTACGTGACACTAAAACACACATCCTTGTGAATTCGACTTCTCAAAGAATATAATACCCTTACCCAAATTAACAATGGCTATGCTAGATATAAGAGTACATCATGCAGTAGATACAAGCATGTACATAAAAAATCAAACTGAAATAACAATGAAAGAATTAATCGCACAAATGTATGATTTAATACAGATTCCGCATGAATTACTTTTGTACTAATACTAATTTGGTGTATAAAAGGTTATGACAGTTAAAAAGGAAATGTGAAAAACTATGCGATAGCACAACGGTGAAATTATTACTAAACACCGTAGTAAAGTTGTATTTATATATTTCTAGGTATCTCTTCTCTACTACTAAACCTTTTAGATTTGAATTTAATTACACTGCAATTTTAAATGACTTATTATAAGTTGACTCATATTAAATAGACCATTTATTTTCCTTTGAGAAGAAAGAGTCTCAGATAATTGTAGAGGTAGGGAGGTATGGGAAACCCTAGTTGGAGTAATCAAATTATAAAGAACAGAGATGCAACATTTGCATTCCAGGGATTTCCTTGCAGCTCTTCCCCTTTCAAACACATTTCTCTGTTATTTACAGATTTAAGTATTACTTACCGTATTAGTGTCATTTAACAACTTTAGCAATTAGTTTTCCTTCACATACTATTTACACTGCAGTAGCTACACGTGAGTTGCTATGCAAAAGCGTCGGCTCCCACTCAAAAATTTACAGACTCCAACTCTTCTCTCATTTCCGTTTATCTTCCCCTAAGTTAGTCTCTTTATTTACATTGCTAATAGTCAAAGGGGAAAGTGAACTGAACGGAACTGAACTCTAATCTCAATCGTATTAAAATATTTTCCTAAGATAATTCCCATTGCTCCTTCTTTGTTTGTTTATTCACAGATTTCCTATCCATCTACTCTCCACCAAATACTCACTCCTTTGGTAATCTAACCATTGGATTGCACCAAATGACTAATTAAATTATAAGAAAACAAGGCATCTGACACTTTATCCAATTTTCCCATTCGGATTATAAATGCCGGAATCAGGTATCACTCTAATTTCTAAAAGCGTTAGTATAGTTACCTATGTAAAATACAATTTGGGAAAATAATCTATAAAATAGGTTTAGGATATGCCAATTTGTCCAAAAATATTTAACTAAATTTTAAGTGACACATTTGTAATAGGATTGTTTAGAGGACAACTGGAGATCGTTAATTGTATTAATTAAATTTATCTCAAATGCATTAGTATCGCTTCTCCTAGGGAAAGAGTTTTCAACAAAGAGTAGAATTCAAAAGGCAGAAACAAAAGATTAGTAAATGCAATTGCCCGTGTAACTGATACAATGTCTCATTTAAATACATTAGTCGCCTAATGGTGTATGGTAACGAAGAGCTCTTGAAATTCTCTTTGTAACGTACTTTACAATAATAAATGTAACATTTACGGAACTTTTACAATAGAACTATTCAAACAGTGAAAACAAGAAGAATTTCAGTAATTAAGTGTAAAAGCTTTGTTATCATTCATTAGTGAAGTTCCAGAAGCTTTTTCCGAGGAGAAATTTTTCAAGACCAAACTTTTGAACTTGAAAGTGAATCCATTGTATAGTTGAGACTGTTCACTATTCATTTTTGCAATTCTAATAGTGTAGATCAGAGTTCCAGTGCCACAGACAATATTTCTGCCACAGATAACACTTACATACTGATATTTGAACATTTTATAAATCTCCATCTTTTAGATCAACGGGCGATTGTCATTTAATAGATTACAGAAATTCGATAATCCCTATGGTTTACACAATTAGTAGTTATTTATATTTTACATTTCGAAAGGAAATGTCCCCTTATTTGCTAAAGGCAATATTACTATTGATAAGTAATTGATAGTAAGTAATGAAGCAATGGTCTTGTGATCAATAACCCACTTATACTAAGCTTAATAATTATTGTGCATTGTAAGTACAGTACAATGTAATTGCCTTCATTTGAAGGGAATTGATACTTATATTAAATAAATAAATAGATAATCCAGCGATAACAAGAATTAGATTAATTCAAATGATTTGGCACAGTGCTATAGGCCATAATTTTTGACAAAGGAAGAATTCGGTGACTTAATCCTAAGTAGGAGGATGTCGGTGTCGGTATTTTGATAGAATGTGTTTAAGCATGGAATAATTTAGAGTTGTTTTTCTACGCGCACCTAAATTATTCGATGAGAATGTATACTTGACACTGTAGGATGTGTATTTCTGGTATGGTGGCCTGACAGGAGCAAAATAACTAAGGATAAACCAAGCTAATGGAAAAAGATTGAGATTCGAATGTAGTTTTAACAATAAGACAATGGAATTGATGGGGCCTCTTTAGTTAGCTACCTACGGAAACATATATCATGGAAGCACGTACCTCTGTGCCATCTGATAATTACAAACGAAGGAAGTTGAGCATTGAAGAAGATGCATAAAGGTTTTTGGTAACAATGTGATTCGTACTTTACGCTGTCGCAGTCCCAAGCATTGTTCTTTCTCCATTGCTTTGCATGACTGATTGCATATTTGAACTGTACTTTATATTTTAGCCTCTATTCCTTCCTATGCGAACGAAAATGTCATTAATGCAGTACAGAATCCTCCATAAGTATGTACATTTAAATTAGTTTGTGTATTCTCCTCAAAGATTTAAAATTTTTAATGTTTTTTTACCCAAATGGAAAAGTATTTCAAAATTTCACATGTTCATTCAAAATTCTTAAACTTTACTGTATACTGCATAGGATGTCTTAGAAATGGAGATAAGTAGTACCTAAGAAATGTGATTATAAAAGTTTAAAGCTGAAGAGGAAGATAGGAGATTACTGGGTTGACTGTGTTGTTAGAGTTGACTATTTGGAGAGAGGGAGAGGTTATGAGCCGATTAAATTTATGTCTTAAGAATTGGAATTGAGGTAATACTGCAGTTGGACAGGACTTAAAATAAATGCGTTCTGAGTATAGCAGTCTGGTTTTTGTTAGTTTGGAGTTGCTCTGTGGATTGAATCCCATCTCATTTCATTCCGCTTACGAGACGCTGATTGTGAGTGAACTAAAGTAAGGAACTATGCAAAATGGTGAAATTACCAGCTCTGCGTATATTGAGAAGCTGATTCTCACTTTGCGTTGCGGAACTGAACTTGTTCCATATTATTATTTTCTCATTTAGTCGATTCCTGCGTAACGTTCCTTTAACTGATAAATTACTATGTAATGTAAGTACAAGTACTAACGATAAAATAATGGATAATATATTCAAAGGAGAAGGTAATAGCAATACAGTGCGAAATGGAGTTTCCAAGTACCTCTTTGTTATGGCATATTTTGCAGAGACGTGTAACTTGTGTAATTCTGCTTATAGTAGTTTACATAATGGTGATATTGTTGGGATATAATGGAGCATTATAGTTTATACTCGACTCATTCATTCGTTCCGATGAATGCTTTTTATTTTTATTGCTAACGGTGAACTTGGACTCAGATTTGCGTAGACATTGTGTTTCGTATTTATATTGCATAGACAAGACAGTCAAGTGAAGTTGGGCCAAGGCAAAGCAGAACAAGTCAAGTCACTCGCGGAGATTCCTTCTTTTTCAACCAAACGGATTTGCAGAGGAACTGAGATTTGGGTTTAAGGAGTTTGATGTGGTTCTTAGAGAGGAGCATAGCCTAGAGATTGAGTTTAGCAATTGTCTGAGGCTCGCTGTTGATATACGCTCTGCTCTTCGTTTCTTTTCATTATATCATACTTAAAAAAGTAATGATTCACGACTAAAGAGCCTACAGGACTATTTTATTCTGCAGTTAAGTGCGTTACCTATTTTTTACTATTACTCACATAACTTCCCGGCAAGCAATAAATGCCAGGGAATAGAAGACGCTTCTTGGCCTCGATTTAATCTTTGTTGCAGGTGCAAGAAAATAACTATTGTACTACACAGAGTGTACTAAAACCTTAATTTACTCGCTACACATTAACAATAACCCAAATACTTAGGATATACACTGAAAAAGTATTACTGTTGGCAGTTATAGGAACTAAAGTCGTTTGCAATTTATTTTTAAAGGTTTACACAGGGTTCTGCAGCACACAGGGGATGCTAAGTGTCTAATTGTAAGTAATATTGATGTTTGCATCACCAGATCCTAATAACCTTTCTATTGTCTGCAAGAGATTGCCACTTTCTGCAAATGTACTTTATATACACGAATGCTTTATTATTAATGGTACGGAGTCAGATAACGAACCGTGAAACTATTACTGCTCACAATTCTGTAGCGCTAAAAGTTTAGTTTCCAGTTTACTCATCCAAAAAAGAATTTTATAAGCCGGTTAATTTTATATTTGTACAATTAAGCACACATTCTGCATTATGTCATCTCTACACTGTAATTTCAAAAGAGAGGAAAGAAGCTTCCTCTCTCTCTACACGATAGGATTAATTAACTTTCAGTCTCGTCGCTTGGCTAAGAAGAAAAGATACTCTGGATGAACCAAATGGGAAACTGAACTTGGGTCCAGTTCACATTTTAGGTGTGGAATGGCAGAAATAAAGATTTGGACACCACTAGTTTCTCTTTGCAAGGAATGTTGATTCAGATAAGCTGTTATTGGTATTGGACTTATTTTTCCGAAAACCGAGCGTGTCACTCAAATAACTCAACTCGGTGAGCAGGCATTATTTTCCAATAGACAAGCCAAAGGATTATTACGAATAAGAATCACATGAAAATAGCTGACAGACTTTCTGGGGCATAAAATTTCACAAGAACAGCTTGTCTTGTTTATGTCACTTTGTCATCCTTCCATTCTTATTTTCTGTCTGAATCTAGCGTTATGTCTTTTCACAGCATTATCCATCAGGGTTCAGCTTATGTTCACAAATTTTGGATTTTTTGCAGCTCTTCTAACCCTGAAGTCACGATAAACAGCCTCAGTAAATTATTTCGTGATTTTCGAATCCTGTTATAACAATTTTATTTCCTATAATAAATTTACCAAATCATGACGTATGTCTTCGCCAGTGGATTTGCATCAAATAATTCTTAAAAATATAATCCACACCCTTGAAAATATTTCTTGGATTTTATTTCTCTTTTTAATAGTCTTGGTTAGAATTTCAGCACACATTATTTGCAGAGTAATAAAATACAGCATTAGAAAAGCAAATGCACATCCGTGCACAATTACTAATAATATAATCTGCTGAGAGTATTAACAATTACTTACTAAGAACAAATTTTCTATTTTCTTTCGGAATAAAGCGGGTAATAGAGGAAAAACAATAACATAGCAGAACAACTAATCGCAAGTAGTACTAGCAATATAAATACTCGCTGTTTTTGCAAAAAGAAAGATAAATGGCCCCAAGAAAACAAAGACTGCCTCTAGCGAATTGCAGATAAATAGATTTCCGTGTCCAGGAAACTGGAATTATAAGTACTCAATAGAAAATTGTTTTAGTAGAGTAAAGTGTATTTACGCGTTTGTTTATACTTGGCCTGCAATGTTTACTTAAATTCTGGAGCGACTACCTAAGCCTACAATAACAAAGGGTACACTGAACGAAAGAATAAACTGCCTTTGTTATTAACCTAGTTTCCAAATGGTATAAAAAAGATGCGCCCTTTAGATGCTATTAGAATATAGTAGAATTCTATGGGAAATAAGAAATGCATATGCTTGATAATTGTAACGATGGGATAATAGTGAGTTATAGCTGAATAATTTGTGTGGCGCCTACTTAATAAGTGTACTATTAATATTTGTGCGGGAGCGGGTATTTGGGTACAGCGTGGTGAAAATGAGCCGGGAAAGGTGGATGGATAGAATTGCATAATTGCAGCATTGGTTTAACTTCTTGGCGAAGCTAAATTGTAAGTTGTCTAATAAAGGCAGTTTGTAGAAAACAGAATTAATCTAAGCTCTAAATTCATCTCTTGCTGTTTTGTCTGGGATGAGTTTGCAACTAAATTTAAGCGAGTAATTTAAATTAGATTTCCCAGGGCGACTCCGTCACATCCTAACGAAGCGTATATGCATTCATATTATGGAATGCAGGCCTAATAATTCGCAGGACCTCACAACACACTCACATCAAGAAGGTGCGTTAATAATCTTGCAGCACTTGAGTAGTCAGAATTGCTTGGCACTGCATCCCTGCCTTAATTCACGGATCTCAACTCTCCAAGCAGAATTTAACAAACCTGCCTTTCAACAATCTCAAGTCTGAACCAACACCATCAAACTCTCATTAGTCTCACTCAGCTGTTAATATAATATCCGCTCATCTCACAACAGACTCACAATCCGTCCTCATCTCCACACAATCCAAGTCCTACTCACTTCCTCTTCCCGACTCTTCTTCCCATGCCCTCGCAAATGTCAATTCCATAAAGACAAACACACAGCCTCTAAATGCACACATTTCTCATTTTAAATTATCCACACTAAAATAAACACTTTATATCAAACAGAATTTATAACCCATAATTATCACATGTCTCCTCCAGTTACTCTTTATTTCTCGGCGAAATTCGTCATATTGCATGAAAACATAATCCTGTCTGGCTATTTAATTAAACCCTTGAGTTAAAATTTATAAATAAGATGAGATGAGGGGAAGAAGGGCAGATGTGTACAACTTTTGCCTCCAATGCTAATTTAAACAGATATTATTTTCGATTTAGTAGAGGTAGGGATTAGTATATTAGTATACAGATCTTTGATCTAAAAGTTTGCGTAGTAAAATTAATGCTACTTAAGTTATTTATACCTCGCTCTTTAAAAAATCGCTGCCAGGGAACACGTAAAAGTCAATGATTATTAATTATCTCAAGAATCAATCGTTGCTATTACAGTCGCCCACGATTCTTTCTAAATATAAGTTTCTGTTAATGTAGGACCATGCCAATTCGCCTTATAAATCCCCTATACCATGTCCAATGCGCAAAAGAATAGGTATGAAAATATTGAATGGGTTGAGTTGAATCATTCTGCGAGATATTTGGAATTTGTGCAGCATAAATCAATAAATTGCAAATCCGACTGTATTTTACATACTATTTGCATTAAGATTGTAGTGATATGTAAGTGCTTCTGCACCCAAAGCCTAACTAGACAATTAAACCGTAATGCGAGTTCTACAACGTCTGTGACTATGCAAATAGGAGGTAGGCACAGCCATGGGCATACTTAGTAGGGTAATATTATGCGATTTAGGAAATGGTGGATTGGCTGTTATGACTATTTGGTCTGTTTGTAGTTTGAAATTAACGCAGAATGAGATGAGTTTAGAGATTGAGATAAATCCCCTTAAGCCGAAATACAAACGGAGATTAAAGAAATGTGTTTTGAGTGTATAGCCAGAATATTATATCACATCGTTAGCTGCTCTGCTCTGAAATGAACCAAGTCTTGATATCACAGAGACATTAAGTATGCCTATCAACTGCAATTCTGCACGCTAAAAGTCAGTGCTACGTAGGTGTATCAGTGCACTTGGTCATTACTCCGAACTTAACCGTCGATCTTTCAATTCTTCTCCTACCACGTCTCGAGTATTATTTATGCTCCAAAAACCAACCCATTTCTTGTACACTAACGGAGTTCACGTCAATAGTGGACAGGGTGGATTCCACAGTTATTCTCATTAATGCTCATTTTTACAGCTCAAGCCATTTATTATTCTACTTCCATTTATGGACCATTTCATGGCAATATAAAATAATCAAGCGCATAAATTATCCAGTGGCTACGGGTTGATGAAAACTTGACAAATTGTAATGTGATGAAAGCCTAATTTTCTCAAGCATAGATAAATTCGAGCTTAACATTTTCCTCCCATGTATGTGTGGTCTCTTCCATACAATTTTAGTACTCTGTAATTCGCCTTTACTATTCGGCAACCAATAAATATTGATTAGTCGGAATTAAGGAGACACACCCCACTTTTGAGACATGTGTAACATAATTTGCAAGTCTTAACAATTACTTAAATATTTTAAAGGATTGAAATCATACAGATATATTTATGATTAGAATGCTTGCATATTTGCATGGTGCAGTTAATTGACTTGCATTTAAGCTGAATGATTATGTTCGAGGTCGAAAGTAAAGCACAACAATATTCATTTGGTTTCCTGCCTTAATTAATTTTTTGTGCATGCAAACTTTTTATAATTCAGGTAACATTTTTTACATTGTCACTGCTTTTCAAATGATACACCTATTGCGATATTGTATTATCTATTTAGAAATATAACATTTACAATGGCACACAAAATATTATTTGCTTCCTATGTAAACTATGCTAATATATCCCTATTTGCTTCATGTTACAAATATCGTCATTTACTGCATAGTGTTTATTGTAATATGCACTCAACACTGTAAATTCAATAATAACGTTATAGCAGATACGTCCCTATCTGTTTCATATGTATAAATACGTGCAAAAATGATATAAATTGGTAACCACAGTTAAGAGTTTATTTGACGGTAACCAAAATAGCCTACTGAAAGTTCCATTGACATCTACATCATGATTTCAAATAGAAATGTTACCTAATGTTTCCGAAAAACTTTCATTATACAAGTTTTATGTTTATTTGTCAGAAAGATTTAACAAAATATTTGTTAGCATCATTAATCGGTACCATTTTAATGATTCTGTAAATGAAATGCAGAGAACAGGAGGAGGTAATATAACTGGCAGAAGAACAAAGATTTAGTTTTTAGTATAAATGAAATAGCAGATATTTTGATTTCCAGGTGCAGGTTTATTTGGGAATGCACTGCAGAAAATTAAAGTCTAAGTTAAGTGCGCACTTACATTAGGGTAACGTAACCAAAGCAATCTATGAAAACCACAGGGCGACCAAATAAACTCTAGTTCTCGGAGTTCCGACATACAGGTTGATGATGTGGTGACGTTGTTGTGTTTGATCTTTGTATGATGCATAGGCCTATAACTCTCAACGCTGTGAATATTTCTGCAGGGATGAATTTATCTGAAGCACACATCGTGAGATGAACTGAACCCAATTATCCTTGCTATTTTCAAGATGATTTTCCACTACTTAAGTAACCGCCTGTGTGCTTATTGATTTGCCCATCGGCTCTACAGTCAAGTAGGCGAGAGAGATACTTGTTTTCTAATCACTACAACTGTGACATAACGTTTTCGTTTACTGATACTAATTGTATACTAAACTGTCATTAAGTATCTCAACATTGTTTTATATCGCTGCGTTGCCAGTTCAAGTTTATCGGGTTTTGCCTTACACGAAAGCCATTTAAATGGATTATACAAATAATATTTCGTTATTTGATTTCCAACAATAATTAAAGTGAAATCTAAAACTTAATTACTTTGTATATTTCTGTTTTGCCGTATTTGGAGAGGGAATCTAATGCTTGTAATTCGTTAAACTAATTAATTGGGAACTACCACAAGTAAACTGAGATGGTTTTGTGCAGGTACGATTGCTATTGGTATTTGAACTGCTACCACCTAGTTTAAGAAGTACCTTGCCTAATAAAACAAAAAGCAAAGTTATCCTCGGAATTGGCTAACAACTAGTTTATAATTACAAATGCTGTATATGAGAATCTCGTCTTGCCTTCGGGCTTGGTTTGGTTCAATTGGGATTTACCATTAGGTAGTGGATTGGATTTACAAGGAAGAATCCTAGTCGAGTTTTAAATGAGAAGAAATCTAGTTAGCCATGTTTTCCTGTATTGGCTACTTTGTAACTACATAGTGTGGTTCTGAGGGTGACATAATCTAATGTAATATGAGACGGTAGCAAAATGAACAAAATATTTAATAGTTTTAAGTAAAGTCAGGTTTTAATTCGTAACCTGGTTGATTGACTTCAACGTTGATTCCTTATACAGCTGAAATGAACCGTTGTGTCTCATTTACAAGGATTAGTTACGATTATCATTACTCTGTTACGAAAGTAGTTAATATCATTTCTGCTGACTTTGGAAATTAATCTGGATTGAATTGCAAATGTACGCAATGGCTATTCAGATTTTAGGGAAGAGCTTGAATAATGATGTGTGTTCTCTTATGTAATCTACCACAACCACAATCTTGTTTATATTCATGTAATATCACGGAAGATCTCAGAGTATTAGGTATCTTGTTATGCAAGAATCCTTGTACAGCTGCAGAACGCAATGGAACTGATTCTGCGACGTGAATTTGTACTTCAGTTGTGTTGTAATTGAAAATATCTGCATGTGTATGTAAATATCTCCATTACAATCAGGGACATAAGAGGAAAACAGATTTGTGTATAATTACACATTTTGAGAAAAAAACTTATGCAAGGTTCTGTGAACTTTATCTTTTGGATGAATGATTAAAGTGTGTACAGATGGAATCGGAATTGGATTCTTACCAAACGAAGAGATGGTCTTTCTTAAGATAACCATTCTTCACCGATTAGACAATAGAAACAAAAGACTCACCGTTTTTCTTAAGGAAAATTAAAAAACTTGTTTGGAAGTGTATCCAGAATGAATTTTTGGTTGGTTGTTAGGTCTAGAGCAGGCGGGTTCTTATTTTCTTAATTGCAGATGTCTATGTGATGTGTGCAAGATTTCGTATCAATTCCACGTGCATTTGTTACTTATTGTTGTTGTTTTAATTAGATTGTCACTTACAGTAGAAATAATTATAGTGAAGGAGTTGCATTTAAACAGTGTTATCATGTGATGTGAACTGAACAGTTTCTATACGGCGGTTAGTGATTTCTGTAGGTATTAATGTTTCAACACACAGTCGACTGCAGTAGTGAAAAGTCTAACAATAAGGATTTTCAGTGTATTCTGATATTGTTCAAGAGGGAAATAGTGCACACACGGATTCTATGTTAATTGAGTGACTCGGTTGACTAGGTCGGCATTCACGAATCAACAAGAAACGATTTAATGTGGAGATACATCTTCATTTGAAATGAAATAAGTCCTGAACTCACAAACAAGTCAAACTAAAGTAAACCACTTGAAGGGGAGTGACGGATGTGCATATATTTAAATGTATTTGTAGCAGAAATGCGGAGCACCTACTCTCGGTGACTGGATTGAGCAATTGTTGTTTGAGAAATGAAAACTGTGCATGCCCTGGCTCTTCTCCAGACGGGCGTCCATCAAACTCTACCAACTCTGCACTCTGGTGCAGATGATAGCTAATTTGGGATCTGCAGATGTGTCACCAACAAACATATTTGTACCTACAACAATATTATACATAACCAGTAATCACTTTTCCTTCTCCTCCTCAAATCTCTAGCTCAGCTCCACACAACTACTCACAGGGGACTAATCCAACTAATCTTCTCTCTAATAAATCCATGACCGACTGATAAAAAACATAAATTACAAATAACTGCCTTTCTCACTCATTTCCACATTCATTTTGTAACCTTATTGATAATTACATTGCAATTCATTATCGTAGACACTTCTTAAGTAAAATAGCGTCTCCTCTCCTGCATAAATTAAATAAGATGCACGTGCGGAAGTGAAGATCAATTCTTCATGCAACGCAAACGTAACTACAGCTATGATCAACATAAGTGTAAACTTCTTAACCTAAAGAATCAGGTTCCCTTTCATTTGTCTCGTCTCAATAGAGAAATACCTTGCGTGGAATTCACTCTCTCACAAATAACTCAACAAAGGCACACTCATACTAATGCATTCATCTTTTGTCCTATCTGATGTGAATATACACAGAAAGAAATTAATGATCACACCAAGACAAACATAAAGCACAAGTGACGAGACGCATTCAGATGAATTCTAAGGCACATACATACTAACCCACTGCAACCTAACAGAGCATTGGCGTATTCATCTGGAATAATATTATGGGCTTCTATTCAAACCCCTTTAATTAAATTAAATATTTCTAAAACTATTCTAGAATTATTTGTTTCTATTTATACACCTTTATTTATCTTTTAAAAACTATTTTGTTAATTTTTGCCCCACTGGGGAATTAATCCACTTGGAAGTTGTTTACATAGCCCAATGAACGGTTTAGTTTATCTGTATTGAATATAGGTGATAGGAATGAACTTGTGTGGAAAACAATAGATCTGTTTTCTCTTGCCATTCCTTAGAATTGAATGGAATTGCTATAGACAATAAGAGTGCATAGCCATGATGATTATGTGGACGTTGTCAATTTAATGTATCCGCAGAAATAATATCAGAGTGACTGATGTTTGGATTGGTCTTTGCCTGTGGCAAGTTGTGATGTATGAGGTGAGGATGAGAGTGACAAAGTAACAATTGGAATTTAAAAAAGAATCGTCTCACCTCACCTACCTATTTGTTCTATTGTGTGTGCTGAATTAATGTGCTGCAATTCAAATGCCATCTCAATAATAATCATGTTTTACTTGGCATTAGTCAATCAAGATATCAGGAGACTTTAAAGTGGCAAGAAAGCATAAAGACATTTCGTGCTTCTTTTGTTTATAGCCAGCTCCTCAGAAAGATAAGTGCCACTGCTCCTAATCTACCTAATGCAATGCAGATAAGTTGGAAAGCGAAATAAGGTTTAGGGGTCACACTACTCATCCATAGCTATAACACAGAAATGTAACAACACAACACAACACTCACATACGAATATCAACATGCAATATGCAAAAGCGATAGCATTCACCCAACTACATAATTGCTAGGCATTCATCAGATATAATACTGCCATATTATGCATATGGGTAATATATAGGTCTCTCTTGCAGTACTCACCATTTCTGTAATTGATGGTTACGCTTACAGTAGTGCACTAGGTTCTACCACCAGTATATGCCAACATGCATAAAGTATGAGAATATTCATCGACTGGAAGCACACAAAGGGAATATGCATTGGCTCCACCAGACAGAGATAAGATTTCGTCCGAGAACTTTTACAAAACTTTTACAAAAGTGCAACAATACAAATCTTATGAGAAAAGAAGTTTTACAAACTCCAAGTATCGAGTTTCTCGTGTTCGAGTGTACATTGTACTTGGCGACAGATGAAGTGTAATAGATGGTTTCAATGCACACTGGAAGCAAAAGAGACTCCAATTCATTTGCATATGAGTCATACCATCCACTCATGAATAACTCACTGAGTACCATCTTTTCTCAATAAGTAGGCAGTGGAACAAAACCCTAAATAATCCATAAAGAAAGACATGGCTGAAAATAACAGCTATTATAAAATCCTTGAAATAATTACAAAAGCATGAGTTTTATTTTTCCTTATAACATTATATAGGATAATGTACCTAATTTTCTAAGTATTTAAAAGAATGCTAAAGGAATTTGAATCTGCTACACAGTAACTGAAATCTTACTAAGGAATTTATGTAGAACTGAGGATTTTATTGTTATTTATCTGGACAAATGTCATACTTATTTATAATTAATGAGGGTTTTCCACTTATTACATCAGAATAATTGCTGAGGAACCTAATGTTTGACGAACTTGCCGCCTTGTTGTGGAAAGATAAATGTTTACTTGAAAGAAAGACGAATGGTCTGTTAATTTAGTGTTGGAGGATGAAAATCTAAAACTGAGTGGTACAGAGTAGAGAAAAAGTAATGGTATAGCGAAAGCTGAATGCTTGACCTAATATTTGTGAGACTTTTTACTTGTGTGCATAAAAAGTAATTGTTGTCGACATTAGGAGAGGGAGAGCTTAGAAGTAAAGATTGTGCTTGTTTGGTGTAGTTATCCAGATGTGACTGGGTGCATGTTGGTAGAAGTGGGAGATGTATCAATCAGAGAGCGTGAAGGGTGCCAAAAACGAAAATACATAATGTATACAAATGCATGTACACGTTAGTGTCTATTTCATATTGGTTGACAGGACTGGATAGAGTCTGAGAGGAAATCTGACATTATTGGCTCGTATTTCTCTTAACTCATATATCTGTCCGCTCCTTTCGTGTCACATAACGACAACAGTCTCCACTTTAAAGTTTTCAGTTATATTCAGGGATGGTAACGGTCCGCTTACACTTAAAGTGACAAAATGGCGGCCTCCTATTGTAGGAGAAAGGTAGTATTAAATATCCCTATGCCATTGGTCTATTCAATACTACCGCTCTCCAAAAATAGGAGGCCGCCATTTTGTCTCTTTAAGTGTAAGCGGGTCGTTACCATATTCAGTTTGGAGTTCTTATCGCTAGACGATCTTTCAGTGTAACTCGCCGTGACTCTAAGAATTATCCTATTTGTTCCTTGGCGTAATGCATCTCAGGGTTTATGCTTGCTGGCTGAGTGAGCAGTTCAGTTGACTTTAAACTCGGCATTCACGTCAAGTGAGAGCGACTGAGTGCTAGAAAATATTTATTTATGTTCCTCTCGACGATCAAATAAATAAATGTCATCGTAGCCACCAATCCAATCCCACGGTGTACAAGACCACGAGTTTCAGAAAACGACGCTGATTTAACGCAGCGAGCCAAACGAGACGAAAAACATAAAACTCAAGGACATTTTTATTTACAGTGCAATGCAATCACAATTCTCATAATATTCAGGTTATTATCACACAGACAATTTCAGGCACTCAACTAACATGTAAATCCGCAATGGTTACCACTCTGCGCATTGCCACTTTTAATATCATGCTCCCACCAAGAATAAAATTCATGTAAATGTACTTTTATATTCTTTCCAGACGTAATAATTCTCATTCATCCCAACCATCGTCTGTGTACACAAGAAAACAGTTGTCGTTAAACTAACATCGCAAAATTAGTCCTCTGCACTTTATGAATCTGTGATCATCTTGTGGTTCCACGTTATTACGCATTAAAATCCACACAAATGGCATTTACAAATCGAAACTTCTTTTACTGCCTTAACTGGCAACCAACATAAGTTTCGCCATCCAGATTAAACAGGGTTCAATTACTTGCATTATATTTCTAACTATATATACAATTAATTTAAATTCATTGTAATAAAAAATTTGCATACTTTCAATTTTCTATCTAAATAGTTATTTAATTTATTAATACAATTTAAAAACAGAGGAAATTATCAAACTTTACTCCTACTCATATAGAATATTAGATTTTTATATATTATAACCTACGGGAGTTTTGAAGTGTGCAGTTCTTTATGACAGTCGCTTGAGTAATGATAATATTGGGAAAGGAGAAGATTTGAATTGAATTGGAAGAGAGTAGGAAAGGAAAATAGCAAGCGAATAAAGTTTCGCCTCGGAAAGTAAAATATCTGACAGTTATCAAAGCACATTTACTTGAATGAAATGTCTAGTCTATTGATAGCGAATTGGTTGGAATACATATTGGATAAACTACTTAATATTGTTTATACAGAGAGACAAAGCTTAGGTCTGCCTGTCAGTTGAGCCACTCGGCTCTCTATCTTTAGGGCAGGAAAGTCTTTTTCTGTGGCTTCGGTGTAATTTCCAGTACATTTTGTTGGTCGCATATCTTGGGAGCAGACTAGACTCATAAAAAGACCAATTCTGCAATGAAATTGTTTACGACCCTCTTCCCAATATGTCTTATCATCTTCGTTTAGTTTTAGTGCTCTTTAATAGTCAAACTTCCTTCACTAGCTTATCTACGCAGTCAGTATGAAATAGGAACGCTATAAATACGAAAGCGGAAAGTGGATCCGTGTAATCAATTACGATCATCCACTGCGTAAAATACAAACACTATTCATAATTTTATTACAATACCTGAATTCCAATACGTTTCAGTTATTTAAACTATAAATATCTTAATTTTGCAGAGTAGAATTTTATTTAAAACTTGTGCATTTGTTTTACTTTATTTGTATTGACATATTGACATCACACTTCATATTTAATTGCTTTATATTTTACCAGTTGCCAAATCCAGTCTAAATTGCAATATAAAAAATAACTTTTATGAGTTTCTTTACTTCAGTGTTTATTCATTCTTGTAATATTAATTAAGTATTATGACTATGACGCATACACAACACTGTGTGTACATCTACACCACGATTAAGACAGCAAATTAAGACTCTACATCAGAACAAAGATAAATAGGAGACGAGCTGAAATTAGGTACATAATTAACGAATAACTTTCACAATAGGATATCTAACTATTTCATTAGTCTATGGTTCGAGGCAGCCCAATGGAAAACAACGTAGCTTTAATTTAATGGCTTGTAATTGCCCTATCTTTAATTTTGCTTTTGTAGCATCTGTCCAAGGAATATATACAAAGCAGCCCATTTCATCTTCTCCATTTCCTTAACAGTGTTCCTTCCCATCTGTACTATACTGGACTTGCTCGACACTTATAATATTACTGTTGCAATATACTACAAAGAACTTAATGCGGTAATAATAAGAGTTTATACAGTCACTTGTGTTGTATAGTTATACGGTAGAGAACTGAAGCATAAAGATCTCGGTAAAGAAACAAAAAATCTTATGGGACACTAATTAAAGAACTTTCTTATGTTGATATTGCATAAAGACATTGTGACAGCTGCAATTGTACAATAAAGTCAAAAGATGAGAAATCGACTGTAAATCTACAGACTTGCTCTTTGACCAATAAGTTTCTTCTTTTGTGATAGTGAGTTCTGTTGGTTTTCCGATTCGCTAATTGATACACCAAATGCATGACTATTTTGTCGATTTGACATTTACTTCGCTTCCTCTTCGCTCTATACCAAACGTGTTTTCAACTGACTCATAGGATGGCCTTTGCAAATTGCTACTCAACCTCAACCTCTCAACCAAGTTTATTATAATGCCCTTTACTTTGCCTCTCCGTCTCCATATCCCAAATACCAGGGAATAAAAAAGCAATTGCTTTTTTGAAAAAAAGTAAAAAAGTATTGCTTTTTTAAAAAAGCAATGCTTTTTTCCTTTTTTCCTTTTTGCTTTATTCCTGTATACCTAATACACGTATAGGACTTAATACATTGCACTTCTAAATATTAAATTACAATGCGGAGTGCACTAATTAATGTTTAAATCGACGCAGAATGCATTGTATTGCATTGTTACATCAATTTCTGTTGAAAAAATAATGATTTTCAGACGTTTTTAAGTGGTTTTTGTTAAATTAAAAAAGCAAAAAGCAAAAAGCATTGCTTTTTTAGACTTTGATTGCTTGCTTTTTTGTAAAAAAGCTAAAAAAGCAAAAAGCAAAAAAAGGTGCTTTTTTATTCCCTGCCAAATACAGACGAGACGACAACACTATTGTACTAAGAAACTTGTAGCCCATATAGTGCTTTCAATTACACATCAAGCATGAAAAACAGTCAAGCAGAAAATAACGAAGGAAAATCTGATGTATGCTTATATTTCGTTTTTATGATCACCATCTGCTAGAAAATGTTTAGTCTCACAAAGTAATGCCTAACTGTAACTATTTGACAGTGTGGCTATTTCTATGCATTATTTGCCGTGAGTATATCTGATATATAATGCGGATAACCTGAAAATTGCATTATAATTTTAATATCTGAGAAAACATAATTTCCAATCAACGATATCGATTTCCCAGTTTTACTAGATTGTATTCAATTTCTTATTTGTAAACTCGGAGGCTGGAAAAAGGGTTTAGGACCGTTTTAGGATATACTGTAATTGATATGTGGGAACTGTATTATTTAGTGAGCAATTTGAAATTGGTAAAAAATTGTGAGTAAAATTGTGCGTGGCATTAAATTATACGTTAGGGAGAGTAGCATTTTCTGTGGATGAGATTTGTGGATTATACGCGTGAATTTATATGGTTTTTCATGTTTTGTTGTAAATAGGAAGTGGGTGGAGGAGTGCATGCAGTGTTGAGTGTGTAAATGAATGTGTGAGTGAGATGGAAAATCTTGAGAACTACGTAGACGACAGTGGAGTAAGTTAAGCGAATCTGAGAAGTCTCTTGCCATTACTTCTCCACGTCTTCTACCTCCACGTCTCACTCCTGCATACATCATTGATCCATTCAATCCGTGAGAAACTTATTGATCACCGAATTCGAGCGAATCTTAGATATTGCAGTCACACATACAACAGTGTTGCGTATTACTCAAACTCTCGTGGACAGGTTTACCTCGACAGGATAACTAACTACACACATTTATATGCCTATAGCACTCACATATTTCTAAATCCAGCAAATGATTAGTAAATGCAATTTTATTATTCACTTGGAGGGATATGCATGGAAGAATTAGTAAATTCAGGGAAAGTGTCCGAATATGAAACCTTGTTGTCTTATAATAAATCAAGTTAAGGTTTTTCTATAGGCGAAAACTTTCAATAGTTTGGGATTAGCCGTATTTTGTAGAAACTCCGCTTGTAGCTATTGGGATGGCATTAGAAGCCAAAAAATTACAAAAGAAGCAAAATAGTTTAAAAAGATCCTAAAATAATTTCCATGCAAATAAAATTCATGAATTTGAACTATAATTCATGATTTACGAAAATTTGAATTAATTTTCTACTAAAGTAAGTTTATGATTTTGTTATTCGTAGTTTTCTAGAAAAATATTGTATACTTCGCAGAGCAATGCATTAATCTTTTAAAGTTACTTTTTTCCACAAAAGAAAAGATTCGAGAAATAGTTTTTGGTAAACTATAATCCAGAATTATAAATGATCTATGGGTGATGGTGTTTAGATTGCATTAGGGTGTAACTTTTATGCTAAGTGTCCTATAAGTATGTCACGTGTCAATATTTAGTGGAAAGACATTTCTTTAGTGACTAAGGGTATCTAGAGGCGCTGTATTTGAACATATGCATTTGCGTGTAACTTGTTCCTTATGTGATGTCACAGCTTGTATACGTATATACATTAGGAAAGTTCATGGAAGTATATCATGTCATCTGAGGAGGAACATGCCTCTGTTCTGCTCTGTATTCCGAGCTATCTGTGTGCGAAAGTAAGAAAAGTCTGTGCACACTTTCTACAAATCAGAATATATTTTAATACTTTTTTATCCTGTGACACAGACATGGTAAGAATAGGAACCTAGCTAAATAGATAGAGTATCGTGAACTTTTCTTTATATCGATGACTATCTTGGCATTATCGGAACAGTGACAATCTCAGGACAGGGTGAGGCATAAGACACAGCTCCACGGTCTGTGTACAATATAAACTGTGAGATAAAGTGCAATAGGGAGCTGCAGAAGTGTAGAATAAAGGGTTAAAAAGGGAAAGATGAAGCCGAGAGCGAAATGTGCTCTCTGCACTGAAAATGGGAAACGCATTGCATTTTGATCTAGTGATCTCGAGATGACTTTACTTGACTTGGGCTTATCTTTAGCTTTCAGCCGAAAGTAGTGCAGTGCACTACAGTGTTATGTCGCTATCTGTATGTAAGGAGCGAGTCGCCTGTTTTGTTTTCCGCTATTTTCTTCTTCTTTCTAATGTACTATCTGTGTATCTGTAAGTAAGCATACGGATGCTATCTCGATTCGACGATTTCTCTGTTGCGGCTCATTCTCGACTTGTGACTAGTAGAACGGAGAATGTGAAGTGAATAGGTATCCGGACCTCGAAAACATGTTTTCTGTCCGGTAAGAGGGCAGGCGCAGCCTGCCCTCCCGGTAAGCTTTTACCAAACTTAAAAATTATAAAATTTCCGGTAAGCTACAAATCGTGAAAGTTTTTTGCGCGCTCAGCGACAAAAAAAAGCGAATCTTTACAAAAAGGGCAGGTAACAGTGTTTAGATATTTTTGGGGAAAGATACAATATTTTAAAGACAAGAATACAAGAACTTTACAGTATTGTAGATCTCGATATTGATATTTATTCATTCAATCTTTCATTTCAATATTTATACTTTGTCTTCTCTTTATTAAGTAGCGGAAGCTACTTTATAATAATGCCCTGAACAATCTGTCTGTCTGTCCGTCTGTCTGTCCGTCTGTCTGTCCGTCCGTCTGTCTGTCTGTCTGTCTGTCTGTTGGCTCTATAACTCATGAACGGTTTAAAATAATTCGCTAAAACTTTCTGTGTATGTTCTTGGGGTTCCGAGGAAGGTCCCCTGCAAAAATGGGTGTGATCGATAAATGACATCCACTAAAAAAATTGAATTTTATATATAGAACCCACATGCTACAGTTCAGCAACCGCTGCTGCTCAGTTGCCATAGAAAAACTATAAGCTTAGACTCGCTTCGCTATATAGAACACTTAAAGGCATAAAGTCTTGCATATCAGTGGAGGCGGAAATATGAGTGGGGAGGATAGGATGAAAGTCGCGCGCTCTTCCATCATTGGAGACAAAGTCAAAAGCTCAGGGGCCACCCCGTCAACACACGATTGGCTTAAAAATCTTCACGTTTGAAGATGCACCTTGCGAGTTATGTATATACAACAGAGTGTGGCTTCATCTCTATTATGTGACCAAAGTGTTGTGTAGCTGGAAAATTGTATAGAGAAAAGATAAGTAAAGATATGCACGTAAGTGGTGCATTCTTACCACTACTTAAAATTTTTCTATTGTGTCGCTACGGTTCAGAGGACGCTGTTAAATCTGTGTCGCTTCTGCTACTTCATTAAATGCATTGGTTGAATGGTTTATTTATTATGAAATTGTCTCCTCTTTATGTATTATGAAATTGTCTCCTCTTTATGTATTATGAAATTTTCTCCTCTTTATGTATTATGAAATTGTCTCCTCTTTATGTATTATGAAATTGTCCCCTCTTTATGTATTATGAAATTGTCTCCTCTTTATGTATTATGAAATTGTCCCCTCTTTATGTATTATGAAATTGTCTCCTCTTTATGTATTATGAAATTGTCCCCTCTTTATGTATTATGAAATTGTCTCCTCTTTATGTATTATGAAATTGTCTCCTCAAACTAGCTTCTAATGCCAAAAAACGGCTTTCCTGTGCTGAAAAGCAGCCCTAAACGATTAAAAAATTTGCCCTCCCGGTAAGGAGCTTACCAGAAAACTACATTTTCTCGAGGTCCGTAGGTATCCCCATCGTGTGTTCGATGAAGGAGATTGTTGTGCACTAAGAATGATAGGTACAGATGAGAAGGATACACTTATATTTAAGTATAGCAGATAAATCTGAAAAATGCGTGTCGCTCTCTTTCTTTCTCTCAGTTCCACTTGGACAGAACGGGCAAAGAATTGAGACATGAGTCTGGATCTGCTGGAGAGGTTGCCATCCAATCATTTCTCCGTCTCTCTCCCGAGTCTTCTATCAATTTTATCTCTCCACGAACTCAGACACTACGCTGCCCAACACCACGCTTCCAATCCCATCAAATACACAATACGCACTTTGAATTCGTACACGCTACACGCGTACAGATATAAATACACTTCACTTTCTATGCAACACCATGTAATTACCTAATATCACATGTCACATACACTTTAAGTGCACAGACATGCATACATGTACAAACCATTCTTGTTGTCTTGTCTTCCCATTCATAGCCACTATTCCACAATCATTCCAAATACCAACACTACTCTACATCTAACTTTTATTAATAGTACTCTTAAGTATTCCCAACATGTATTCAAAACATTCCTCCTTTCTACAGCAGGAGGATATCACATTTTTATCCTACTTTCCATTTTGTCCCTTCAAGATTATGAATACTGGTAAATAAATAGTCTAGTATAGTTCTAAAAGTAGTTCTAAGGCATACAAGTATGATTTGATCATTATACGGGACTAAATGAATATTGCAAGCGTAAACATCATAAGGGTAAAATTAGAAGTGTTATTGATTCTGCACAAACTCGTTATATTATTGAACGCGAAATTCTAAATAGTAAGTAACAGAAAGTTTGACAAGAAGATTGCAAGGAAAATAAGGGTTTGTTAATTAGTAGGTAATAATTCATCAAGACCCAATGAGCATTGACAGATTTAGTTGTAAATGATGTAGAAAACGTGTATTTTGTAGATTACTTGTATTCTCCCTGTTGAGATATAAAAAAGAATGATAAGTGAGCAATAAGACAGCTGGAGTGACTATATTCTGATATTGGGCTATTAGACACTCCCGTTCCTGTAAATTGATCGATTGGGCAGAGTAATTAATTTAGGAATAATTTTTGGTGTTACCTATATTATAGTGTTTTATTGTAGAGGAATGTATATAGGATGCAGGTACATAAGCATTGTGGAGTGTTTGGAAATGATAGTGGATCTTGGGATCCCATCAGATCACGAGATCTATGAAAAAATTGACACTCAGAATGAGTAAAGTAAAGGAAGCGATGCTAACTAACCGAGGAGAAGAAAACGTCACGATGAGCATGATTATGGGTTTGTTTCCCGTTCGTCATTAGGATAATGCATGTAAACATTAGAGACACAATAAACAGTTTAAAAATGGGTGGACTGAACTGAAGGGCTGAATGGTTGAAATTGTGATTGGGTAATGCACTGCATGATGGAATCGCAGTTAGTAAATATGGCAAGATAAATTAGTTGATTGGATATTTGTAATGGAATCCGATCTGCTACGTTTGGATATACAGTGAGCGCCGCTACAAAGTAACCATGGGGTTAATTAATACATGTGTATTTTAAAATTTTAAATTGCCCGCTTGCGGGAAATGAAAACCAACACGTATATATACACCGGGATATTTCCTTATACACTGGTAGTCCGATGGATACTTTGTAGCGGCACTCACTGTAGTTAGGTAATAGATATATACACGTGGTTTGTATTGTATAGCTAGATTCGAATTAGGTATAGGAGATATTGAATGGTTATTGTACTGTGCATTACTGTTTCTTATTGAGAAAATTGAGAATTGATATTGGAGATAGGATGCATGCATGTTTTCAATCGATCAACTGAATTGAGAATAATATTTTAAAGAATTGGCAGCTGCCAAAAAGAAAAGCGGTCCTTGGCTGCATTTAACTAGAGGTAGAAGCAGTTTTGATGAAGTAGTAATAAAAGAAAGATGATGTAGCACGCTAACGAGTCTGTCTTTCTCCTGACATGATCTGAGTTCGACTGAGGATACTAACAACGCCTAACTACCAATCCGAGCGATACAGAATGGGAGATTCGAGATGGAGATAATAATGGATTGGATGTTAATACTAATGCGGCGATGCAGTTTAAAGAGGCGATAGCACAACAACGTTTTTTACGCAGGCATACATTATGAGATAATGTGGATGGTCGAAGAAAAGAGTTCGTGAATGGCGAGATGGGATCAAATCGGCCAAATCAGCAAAATTATCCGTGAATAAAGTACAGGGAGTAGGACCGAGTAAAGTGGCAGTCGCAGTCGGTAGGAATCGAACCAAGCAGTTTGGTCTTGGCATTCGTCTTGCACTTGTTACGAATGTTACGATGATGGGGCTAGCTAACTCAGCTGTCCGATGACAATCGCCGACAAGAAAAGCGTGACAGCACAAGAAGCAGAGCTGGAGGCACGATTCCTCCTCACTATTATTACATTTATTAAGTAGAGGAAGCTACTTTATAATAATGCCCTGAACAATCTGTCTGTCTGTCTGTCTGTCTCTTGGCTCTATAATTCATGAAAGGTTTAATATAATTCGCTAAAACTTTTTGTGTATGTTCTTGGGGTCCTGAGAAGGGTCCCCTACGAAAATGGGTGTGATCGATAAATGACATCCACTAAAAAAATTTAATTACCTATATAGAGCCTACAGTTCCATGTGTTACTAAAAGTGTTGTGTATGTAGAAAAGTTGAGGTGCGTTTTCAGCACCAAATTGAGATGGTTTTTCAGCACCCGCTTCTGCTCAGTTCCATGTATTACTAAAAGTGTTGTGTATGGGGAAAAATTGAGGTGCGTTTTCAGCACCAAACTGAGATGGTTTTTCAGCACCCGCTTCTGCTACTTCATTATGCGCTTTGGTTGCAATGGTTTGTTATATTCAACTCCTCTGCCCCAGTTTCACTCCGCTCGTCCAAGTTCACTCCAGCTACCTTCTCCAACATTACCTCCACTTCCTTCGCTTCGCCAACACTGTGCACACCATTAGTGTCCAATATTTCATAACGAGAGACGCTTCTTCCAACACACATCTCACAAAACTGGACTCAGTCCTCCCAAACCAACATTCCCAAACTCTATAATATGTCCACTTCCTAGCAATATAACCCTATAGGAGTTCTCTATAGGAGCCATTCCATCGTCAGGCGTTTTTATATTATGCACTACCTGGCAAATAATCCTGTATTCAATATTCAATACCAATTCTATGGCAAAATCCAAGAAGAAGGGAACCAACACAGCTTGCAGAAAAACATGAATTCCTCTTAACACGTTAAACACTGTCCTAAGGTAGTTGCATAACAATGCTCCACATTCCTATATCATGAATATGCAACAAAAACATTATCTTGTGATTCTTCTATCCAACTATGAAGAGGAAGATCAAAATATTATTTAGTACCGTCACTGCATACTACTGCAATACTCAGTATGACATTAGTACCATTATTGCAATGCGGATATCATCGTATACACCATTGTTTTACAATGTTTCTTTAATATATACAAGTTGTATAATATCTATAACAATATAATCATTGAGTAATTAACAATGTTTTCATATTTGTTTCAATACCCTTCTGGGTTATAATTTATTCTTTATATCATTCAGTTATTTAGATTTATTTTATACTGCTGACCCCTACTGTGTGTATGCATTCTATGTTTTATACGCTGTGTTCACCCTATTCATGGTTACATTTCAATGTTTAAGGTGTAATGCAAATGATACAGATGCAAGGCAACTGAGGCACATTCATTCTTAAGCGATTCTGTTTATTACGGTGGATTTGTGCAGACGTGAAGGCATCTGCATAATATTACGTCCTATTTATTAGTTCCTTATTTCCTTCCGATACACACTCAACTATTTATGCTATTTAGAAAGCTATATGACTAAATTGTGTTGGGAGACTATACAGCTTTACTTCAATAAGGCGCAGCACCGATACCTCAGCTTAGCAGCTTAATGACAGAAGCTTACCTTTATAAAAATAGATATTCCCTAAGTTATAATATAACAACCGTACAAAAGCGGTAACTTAAAAAACAGTATACTTGTAAGCTATGCTTACCTCGTTCGCTGTAGGATTATGGGATTTCAATTCGGTTCAAATAGGGGTTTACAACCACTCCTGCCTCCAGATATCTCAGAATGCAAATCTGGAAAAGAATAAAATACACTTATAAGGTCAAATGTTTAAACTTCGGTTTCACTAATAAAATTATTATATCTTTCAATTATACGTAACTATATTTCTTAGGAGCATTCAATATAAGGCATAAACATATAAAAACAGTGATCATTAATTAATAAATGTAAATGTAATCTATAATGTAAAATCATGCGGCATTCTCAGGCAGGATGATAACCATTCTCTAAAGTTTATCATGTTATTACAATAATTTGCTTTGTGAAAATATTCCCGATCATCCTAAAAAGTGTTGAATACACAATGAGTCTTTTGTCATACTACTTCATAGTATTATGAACTTGAAAGACTTGAATGCATTGTGTAGATGAAATACGGACAAATATGCCAATACCAAGATGAACAGGGAGGATATCGGTGCCAAAGAAAATAATTCCAGACAAAAATGGCCAATGCACGGAATGCCAATTAAAAGACAATATATGCCAATTTTTATTTAGGTATTATTATAGTGAAATATCTTGACTTTTCAATAAATATCTCGCATTCCTATGCATATCAATTTGACACATAACTAGGTATAGTAATACCTAAAACTAAAAATTGGCATATTTTGTCCTGTAATTGGCATCTCTTGCCAATTACATTATTTGCGATTTGTAATTTATTTGTAATTTTTGTTAGATATTTGTAATTGGCATTATTTGCGATATCCTCCCTGTCCAATTTGGTATTGGAATATTTATCCGTATACCATGTAGATACTTTAGTACATGTACAAGTAAATATTTCCACGTGCAAGCATTACTATTAACTTTATTAGCATATTAAGTTATAATGTTAATAACTGCCGGCATCTCATTTCTGGATTAATATTAGCATTGAATCAATGTTGAACCTATAAGACATTAAGAGGTCAATAAAAGTACACACAAGCGTATCTTTAGAAAAAAGGACTTTGTTATTAGCAAATACTTTTAATTTAAAGTTAGCACGCAGAGCATTTCCTATTAATACATTATGTAGTCATTGCGTTCAATTTAATGTATGGCAGTGGCAATTTACCAAGATGAGTTCTGTAGCAAGACCGAAAATGGAAATGTAACAAAAGTTTAAAAAGCAACAAGGGTGCCGAATGAGCCAATAGGGGACCCATCAATTTCAACGA
Source organism: Yoshiicerus persimilis (assembly GCA_020352615.2). NCBI lineage: Eukaryota > Metazoa > Arthropoda > Collembola > Entomobryomorpha > Tomoceridae > Yoshiicerus > Yoshiicerus persimilis. The sequence goes on from CM060170.1 coordinate 44,839,878, forward strand.
TTAGCTTTGTACCTTTGTAACTACAGTGCGACAATAATGATTGCAATTAAGATTAAGCGGTAACGAAACTGTATTTCTGGTCGGTTCCTTTCTGAGCTATGCTTTACACGGTGTACAGAAATAATTGTAACAATGACATTGTATGCCACTTCAGAATAAGTAAGATAAAAATCAAGTATCGATAGACACTTGGTCCATACAGGTTTCTTGCACTTTATCAATCCTAAATAATTTTATATACTTTGCAATTAAATGCCTGCTACATAAATAAGCATAATATGCAGCTTTCATTTCACACACCATATGCACTGTAAATATGCAGGAATAAGTAGTTTAGCTCCGACAAGGCTTTTGTCCTGGTTTTCATGCAAATGCCGGTAACAACGAAGGTATACTTAAATTAGGAGAAATTTGAAATATTTGAACTCTAGTCTGATAAAATAGTATAAGCAGAAAAGTGTCTTTTAGATGAATAATATAACATGTAACCTCTAGCAATGTGAGGTTTCGCTAAATCTTAAATCACATACGAAGATGTTTATTTCTTAACAAATGTTGTAGAAAAGTAGTTGGATATCTGAGAACTTTTAACCGTAAAAAGGTTAAAAGTTAAATTGCTGCGTAAAAAAAGTAACTGCTAAAGAAGATAAAAATTTGAAATGTAGAAGGAGCATTAATCCACATTTACTATCGTAGAGGTAAACTGTGTAGAAATGTAGAACCCAAAACCTCAACAATTCCATGTATTAAAAACAGACCCTACAAACTATTTCAAATGAAATAAATGCCTTGAATAGAAAATTGTCAACTAGCACCGTAGGGTTCCACCCAATTGACAAAAAGTTCGCAGATCGCAGAGATCATTTCTGGGACGACTATTCTACGAAACGTGGATGCAAATACCATTGATAACTGAGTGGTAAAGATGACTACTTTGGAATTTGGAATTGTTACGGTTCTATGCCTACTGCTGGTAGGAAAAATAGAAATTTCATTTTTATGTTTGTTTGTTTTCTATTCCCACTTACTTAGTGAAATTAAAATTTGCAATTACATCATAATTATGAAATGGATTGACATTTGTCTTCAGATAAAAGTAATTTAATTTATGAAAAATATACGCATTTGCATTTTCAGATGAGTGTTTGTAGTGTGTAGATAGTGGGATAATTTGTCTGTGTTTATACATGTGAAGTTCATTCATTGGATTTAATGATCATAATTTACATACTATGTATAAACTACTGTTACGAGTTAAGTATTACTTATTACTATTGCATTTGTAATGTAGTACCCTCAAAGCAATTGCTCAACTTCATTCATTTCCATTATTATCTGTCTAAAATTATTAATGAGCTAACTTTATCTAAACAAGCTAACATCTCCATTCTGTGACCTGATCCTGTGGGTAGAAAAGCCATACTCGCATGATATTCCTCAAGAGTTTGTTTGGTACATAATATTATTTCCTTGGCTTAACAGTTTCATCTGTTTATGTACCGTACAAGATTTTTTATTGGCACTATCATTGTTGGTCGTGATACATCAAATCACCTTGAACCCACTCAGGGATGCATTTACATTATTATCGCACAACCAACTACGTATTACTACGGGAAGCAAGTGACACAAACGGATTCGTAAGTAATAGTAGTCAGTAGATAGCAAAGTAGCCAAGCTAACTATTACTACTACATAATAATACCATATGCATTTATTTATTAGAAATAAATACTCGTTTTGTGTATACGAACTTATTCAATTTACTGTATAAACTTGGCTTATCTTTACTACCTGAGTACAAACCGCAAACAACTTGCATACTAATGTCATATATCTTTAACTCGTACATAAATCACTTTTCTCATGATTACCCTAAGATGAGACGGTTGATAACATGCCTTTGGTTTGTTTCAACCCGTGTTTTATACGTGATAGCAATTTTATGCACTCAAATAAAAGAAATAGATACACGTAACATATCCTAACTGTGTGCCTGCAAATGATTACGACAGTGATTAAAAATGTGCTTATGAATACCATTTATGCCTAAGAATGTACATCAGTAATTAAATTCTAAGGAAAAGAGGAAAACTTTTATTTTGTATTCTTTGATTAATATATTTCTCTTTTTTTGAAAAATAATTTGAACTTTAACCTTTGGTACTGTCTTAACATTCGGTATCATTTCGGCATTGTAAAGAAATCTGGGAGTTTCTACACAAAGAGAATTCATAATGTTATGCAATAAGAAAAATAGAGGTGAATGAGTACGTTTCATGTGTTAAGTTGTAGAGCCTTTGAGTTTTCACAAAAATTGAAAATTCTGACAACGCTTCATGACAATGAGATATCCTTCGGTGATACACGCAGACGGGTTATAATATGCATGCAGATATGTAAAAGAGTTTTGTAAAAGGAACAGACAATAATTTGAAAATAATGCAGCATAGCCATACAAATAAAGGTGAGTGTTCTTGTTGTGAGCGAGATGAGCAGAAGCCGTAGCGAATTGTAAAGAAGAGAGGTTGACTTGTGTGAAGAAAATTCTTTAGTGATAGAAGAAAAAGTCATTTAAAATGTTTTCTGTAGGTCCTGTTACGTATTAGCTTAGAGCAAAAGAATTTTGTATTGAAGAATATTTCTGGTTGAATGACTAAGTATTTAATTTACTTGCATATACGTTCAAAGCATATATAGGAAATAGCAATTTAAGTATACCTTGAAGAAAAGGAAAACTAAAACGAATATTTTATGTTCATGCGTTACCAGTAAATATAGATGTAATATGTAATAACAGCGGTTAACGAGAAAGTGATGAATGAAGCATTTATGCGTTGAGACACAAAATATCCATAAGGGTCAGGAATATCTGGACTGGGTAAACACTCAAAAGGGCATACTGCACCTAACTGTTTGCATATAAGTGCTACGGCAATAAAATTAACATAAATTCGTTTCGTATATCCACATGTATCATCTTCACATACCTATTACCATATATTACCCATGTTTATTGCTTGAATGCATCTTGGTACAATTTTGTTGTGCGAGCGAACTATATTGAAACTTATAATTTCATGTTCATAGAAATGCTGTTGGTACACGAGTAGCTGGCTCTAAGGCTTCTCTCATAGTCATAATTGCCCTAGTACGTGCATACGTGAATAAGTTGAGTTTCCCATATAATGCAGAGAACGTCACTAAAAGTATTCGAGTTCTGAGTGCACTCAATCATTATGTACGGGATGAGCTTTATTGTTGAGTTGACTGTTGCTTTTGGGGGAACGAGTTGAAAACAAGATATTTATTGGCCATAGCCCAAGTTCACTCAGCCGGCTTTTCTTAAATCAATCGTCCACTTTTCAAGGGAAATGTCTTCTCACATTGCATACAGTAAATATGAATACCTACTAGGTACAGCAGAGCCTAGGTAAGTACACACATGCATTCTGCATAATACTGACATTACAGTTTACTCCCAACTTGGAGTTGGAATGTATTTATTAAATGCCACAAGTTTAATGTTCTCTCTACAACGCAGTACAAGTACAGATACAAAACGTGCATTAACAACAGGGTTTGTAAATTAATGTCCTCGGGGAGAAATTGCATTTTACATATATTTACCTAAAAATTAGACACTTTTCCAAAAATTAGTGCATACAATAGTTTTAAATCCAATATAGGCTAGGAAATGACTCCTGTAGCTTTTATTCTCATTTAATCACCAACTGCAATAAATGTGTATTTTCATTTTCTCGGACAAAAGTTACATCTTCCGGAAATGGCAACCCTGATTTGATTGTGAATAAGTTTTTACTTGCAATGTGTACATTACGTTTTTGAATGTATTTGTGTATGATACATGCACTCTGCCCTACCCTGTAGTAGTCAGTATTCAGAAGAGGACTGCATATTTACAGATAGCGTAGTAAATGTGCAGAAAGAACGGAAAGCATAAAGATTTATTAATATTGTTGCTCGAGAATGTTAACTTTGAACTTGTTCGGGTTTAGCTCATGAGTACCTACAGATTTCCTATGTTTGCATTTGTGTATCCATTCTCAGCTATTGTCATTGTCAAGGAGGATTGAGTCAGAGAGGTACTTAGACGAGGAAAACGAGTGAACGAGTTTAGTCAACAAATTCCAATACTACTAGAAATTTCCCATACTCTGTCGCCATCAAGTTTAAATGCGTTTTATTAATATCTTTTGTTGTGTCGCTCAGTGGGAATAGAATTGGCATCTTTTTCTGCAAGATCGAAAAGGAAGATTGCAAAAAGTATTCCTTCTATTATGAATATGGAATGCAAATAATAACAGAAAAGGAAAGAAGTGTATGCTTTGTAGAAGAGATTGGGAGGCATAGAGAGAAACTTATAGGAGCTGAAATAAATTCTTTAAATAAGTGAGATTATTACATGTGGAGTGCATTGCAGTATAATGAGGAGTATATCCACTTATCTAGTATATTAAAATTTAAGTTTTCATGCATGTTACATCTACCATAAATAAATGTGCAAATATACTTTCTTGTTGAATCATTGAATGTATCCTTTGTGGCAGTACTAAAAAGTAGCGAGGCAAATACAGTATTAGCATTCATACATTTTATAATGAAGGATACCATTATCCTGAGAATATGGGGCAGAGAAAAGAACTGACTCCATTCGAATGAATGTAGTAGAGCACCTAAATAGTAAATCCGATTACCAGATTGCAAATCCTGATGAATACTTGAATTCACTCCACTTCTTTTCACAACAATTACCTACGCAATATTTTTGATCTATATAAAATTATGAATAGGAAAGAGGAATATTGTTTCGTGCACGGAGATATCAGTCCCGCAGAGAAATATGGATTAAAAATAGTGTATTATTGCGAGTGAGGAGTTGATGAGGACGAGTCTGCCTTCCGAAGGAGTTGCGAAGAGTGAGAAGAGAAGAAACCGTATTGGAGTAGATGAATTTAAGCACAGTGATTGAAAACAGAAATCGGTGGGGACAATGCAAGGAGTCTACTTATAAGGTTGCCGCTTTATTTTATTGTGTAAGAGAATATGGAGTTCCACTTGAGGAAACAATGGAAACACTTGAATGGTTTGTTGCCACATAGATAAACCGGGCTGACGGAAAGTAACGTAAAGCATTAAACCAAAATAAAAGGGCGAAACGAAAGACAATAAAACAAGACGCATTTACTATCACAATAGAGATACATGCACTTGATACATTACCTTAGTCTCTAATAATAAAGGACAGTGTAGGAGTTACAGGAATTATGCAAAGTCCGCAATTTTGCAAAATGCCTAGAAACTTTGTAATTTTTTTCAGTTTTTGTGCCATAACTTTTTTGAGATTATTTTTCAAAAATGTTGCGGGGTACCATTCGACGCAAAATTGCAAACGAAATGAAAATGTTATAACTTTGATGGAGAAAATTCATGTGTGTTAGATATGCATCTGCATTTCTATCGGGCTAAACTTAATTTTAACTCTGGTATTTACAACTGGTGGATGGATTTTCAGAGGAATGGAGTCAAATTACAAAACATCAAAGTATTTGAGAAGCAATTCAACATATCCAGCCATCACATTAAAAATTATTTTACTTTTGTCCACTCAAAGACTGCTGCGGAAACTTCACAACGAAAACCTCTGTCCCTGAAAGACATTATTGTCGTATTTTGGAGCTTTTCCTTCTGTATCACAATTTCCTTTATCACCTTCCTTGTAGAGAAATTCAAAATCCAAGTAAAATGTGTAAATAATAATTGATAAGTGTGAATTCCTACAAAATAAATAGAATGACTCACCAAAGTAATAAAAAATTGTTTGAAAATTCTATTACTAATTTACCATACCTTTATTGCCATTTTCATGCCAGCCAGAATTGCCAGGATACTAAGAATAGGTGAGAATATAGGAATACTGCCAAAACAAGTCATGCAATAAGAATGCATACACTTTTACTAAGGCATATCATAATGTAAACAAAGCATTGTTATTCTATTGTCACTATCTTCTCCAATTTCAATTTTATTACTTTATTTATAAAACATGACATTTATTTACGGCTATCGTTACATTTCCATTAACACAAACAAAGATCAATATGGAATAGGGCATAATACATTGGGGTATTGCTAACACTGAAGCTGAAATTATTTGCGGGACGGAAATTCAAATGCCTAGAGGTAGATTCAGTTTTCTACGATTCCCTCCCAGCACGTTCTTTATTCCTTACCGACTATAGAATATTCCCAACATTTCAAACCACGAGTCGGGATCCAAGAGAAAGATTTTTATTTTTAATCATCAGTTGCAAGAAAGGATAATTATTCCCAAAGGTTTTCCACCTTGGGAAGTGATTGTAAAAGTGTCAGGGCCCGTTATAAATTAGTTATCTGCAAAGCGAGTTAATTATTATGGTTATCAATTATTCTTATAAAGTGGTGACAAATGAAAAATCTTCATAATAGGCTATGGGAACGACACAATGTAAATGGGTACCTTTGTGGGAACGGGACGGGACTGAAGGAAAGGGTTACAAATGTCACTGTGTCCCCATGGTTTATTTTATACCTGCCCGTGTAAATGGCCCCAACTAGCACCACTTTATAAGAATCCTTAATAACCATAGTAATTAAGTCGCTTTGGTTATCTGACATTATCTTTGGTCAACTATTTATTATATTGTTTTTTTCTTACATTTTTTCCTGTTTAAGATTTTATTATTGAAATTAAAATAGATATTGCCGTAAATAATGTCAGTGCCAATCAGCCACAGCTGTCTGTTGGTCACTAATTATTAATGGAAAGATTTGTTTATTTTTTACAGGAGAAATGGAGAAGATATCTTCAGCTTCATCGGAAGAAGAAATTAGTGAAGAATTAAGTAAGGTGCAGTTTGTGGATCGGAATGACGACTTAATTGCCCCAGAAAAGCTTTTCGGAGAAGATGTCCAAATGATTTATGCAGGTGCAGCTGCGATAATGGATGGTGAGTCCGATTCAAAAACTTTACGGCTTTTGCAAGCGGAAGCGATCGGGATTCGTAAAACAAAATCTGTAGATCCTGAGAGCATTCAAGTAGTTTATGCGACGACTACACCGAATCAGGAAATCGATGACATCTCAAAATCGTGGGTTCGGATGGAACATCTGTTACTCATTAAGGCTAGCGAATTGGGAAAGGTTGGACAAAGAATTATCGCCTCAATTCAAGATGATTCAAAACCTGTGATCCCTCTACTTCCGGTTGATGTTTCCTTCAAGGGACAAATTGCTGTGGCGCAATCCTTCGTATGTGACAATGATGAATCCATCATGGATTTGATAGGTAGAGTCAGAGCCAAAAGACACGACCCACCCAAAAGAGATGGGGATTCAACGAAAAGTGAAAACGATCCACCGACAATATCATCGGTGATTCAGAACAAGGATAAAAGTCCCGCTGCAAAACCCAAGGAACCTCAAAAACCCAAAATTAAGAGAAAATACACAAAAAGGAATGTCAACAGCAAATGAAAATTGCCGCAACTAAAATTTGTAGTTAACAGCATGTTGCAGGTGACACAGTCCATATTTTGTAGTTCTATTTTCGTTCTCTACATTCTATAATAAAAAATTCATTTTGTAAAGTAACCCCCAACTCTTAAAAAATTATTTAATATGACATATCGTCGGTAACCTACCAAAACTCGCTACACCATACTCTCATATTTACGAAAATGCGATAAGCCATTTCTATAATTTCTATCAATATAATTTTGCTGAAGATGACTCCTTACAATGCATTACCAATAATAATTGTATTATAATTGGAGATTTAAACTCTCGAATTGGAGAAGGACCCCAAGAACACACACGCAAAATTTCATCAGGTTATCTCAATGGGTTCATGAGTTATGGACACCACAGACTATAGTAGAAACCGATTTTGATTTTTTAGTCGAAGGTCAAAGGTTACAGAGTAGTCATCTTTGAACTGAAGGATGCTATTTCAATGCTCAATCGATTAAAAAAAATTTCATTGAATTATCTCAATGGGTTCGTGAGTTATGGGCACCACAGCGATTGCCCACAGACGGACAGACAGACAGACAGACAGACAGACCGACAGACAAAACAAAGGCATAAATGGACTCGTCCACTTAATAATAACTTAATTTTAAAGTTTTAACTTACAAATACTGAACTTTGTTATTTGTTCGTATTTGTACTCGATTCCTTTTGCAATTCTGCGTCGAATGGTGCCCCACAACATTTTTGAAAAATAATCTCAAAAAAACTTATGGCACAAAAACTGAAAAAAATTACAGAGTTCCTAGACATTTTGCAAAATTCCGGACTTTGCATAAACCCTGTAACATAGGCACTTGAATGGGAAACTGTTCGACTTGCTCCATATGTGTGTCAGACTAGAAGGAGGCAAGATCTTTATTATCCTGACTTGAATTATTTATCTGCATTATTCAGAACTGTATAATTAGTATTAAGTATGTGTGTATGCAGATGCCAGACCTTAACTACCTCCCTTGTTTTCTTTGACACTGTACTCTACTCTCGTCCTATCCATGAATATTCCATGAATTATATTCTGCAGTGGCATTTAAACAGGTATTTCTATTTTCTGTGCTAAGTGAGACTTGGGTAACTTAATAGCAGTCCCATTCCATTTTATCACACCAAATGTCTTTTATTGTCATGTCAGACTGCCTCTTCAGACGGAATAAGGCTCTCTGTCACATCACTTCTTTAATCCTGTTCCACACCACAAAGGCAGTTAACTTGTCTGTTAATTCACAATACTCACATCCACTACAGCTAAGTACCAATTCTTACCATAATGAATACATTAGCAATACGGGACTATCAAACTAACAATTTCATAAAAACTCAAGCAATAATGTTAACAGTAAAAGTATCAACTCAAGTCGCGTTTCTTCTCAAAATAAATTATCTCGCTTGAAGCCATCAGACTTCAATCTATTAAGTGCAACTTCCATTTTTCTAAAATTGCCCTTTGAATACTAAACTCAGATTCTTGTTTTCTTCAGCATCGTAATTTCTAATGAGAACTCTTGTAAATCATAAGCAGTTTTTGATTATGTTCAAATACTTTTCAATATAAAATCATTACACACACATGAAAATTATTCAACAGCTTCAGTATTTTCGCAAAGGTGTAAAATTAAATGGATTTATTCTCTAAAAACATTGTGGAATACTTATTAAGCCTCCTGTCACAGAAAACTGTTGCAATCTACAAAGTTTGTTCTTAATGTGTCAAAATACAGATGGATATGGGAAAAAACTGTCGTTTATAAAGAGGTTAGCATATAAAGACAAAAAATAAGTAGTAAGTCATTACTACCAAGTACATATCCCTATCTGTGAAGATAATAAATGTGAAACTCACAATACGGCGTAACCAATTAGTGTAAATAATATAAAAATGTAGTTATTAGTCTAGCGGGTGAGGTATTGACTTTGAGTGAGACAATTAAAATGGTTATTGTAAATTGTAACAGATTGAATGGAGCGTTAGTTGTTTTGGAGCAGAGAGTATAAATTGTGTTGAAGTGACATGTATATGATTATAAAGGTAAGAATAGAGTAGAGAGGAGCTGTTGGTTGTTTGAGTTTGGTTGCCCTGCGGAGGAGTGAAGACGAGACTGATTCTAATCTGGGATCTGACTACTTGCAGATTATAATCATCTCCAGAGCATTGGTATGAACAGATCCTGGTTGGTTTGGTAATTCATGTGCTCCGTCGCTCGATCGAAAGCAATGGAATGATCTATGATGCATGCGATACGGAGTATTTAGTTTTCGTGGCATAAACAATGGAAGAAGAAGACACCCTGCTTCTTTGAAAAGATGTGATGCTGAGGTGTTTCATTCCGTCAGACGCATGCAATCCTTTATTCTCCTCGGTAAAGGGCACTGAAAGACAAGAACAAGACGAGAGACACAAAGGTTCTCTCCATAAAGCATTTCTTCTGTCTTCATCAACACGCTACTTAGGCCAGGCTAACTAAAAGCTACTCTCAATACCATTTTCTATGAAATCCTCAGCTATATCCCTTTCCTCAGCTATACTAATAATTAGCACAGAAAGAAATGCTGCTTTAGTCTCCATTATCGTGGACGCAATTGTGCTGGTTAAAAAAGGAGTCTTAGAATGAGTACGTGAAACAATGCCACAAAGCCACACTAAACTTCTTCGCAATTAATCAAAGAGAAATAAACCAAGTCACAGTCTCACCACATCCACATACACTCAACCAATTGATGCAAATATCGAGGACAAAATATTACTTTCTTTAAGACGGGAAAGTTCCGAAAAATTGTTATTTATAACAATTACTGCAGTAGAATCTGAGGAGACGAGAATATTAATTAGAAGGAGGTGCAAATTGAGACACTGACAGAATTGGCTCGACAATTAAGACATTCATCACTTCTCTCATATGCAAATATACAAGTTATGATTATCTTGGCGTTGCTCTAACTCACAATTATCTTCTATTCACCCACTTTTTAATTCCATCTCTTATTACTCCATGTTTCTCTGTTGCACATCACCACACTACTAAATATCCAAGATTTTGTTGTTGCAACCAAACTATTTATTCCTATAAATATTTTTCTAAGGCAGTAACACAGAGATTTTCGAATCCTGTGGATGGAATGTGTAGATGTTTTTATTAGAGGAAACCCGTTGTTATATGACACTACATTAAAATAAAAATGGTAGAGGTGCACAAACCTTATTGGGTTAAAGCGATTTTTAATAATACAGATAACAATGGGAGATTGAACTGCTCTGCAGTTACTAATATGGACTTTCTTTAATGAACACCTAAATGATACAGCGTAATGGCAAATAAAAATGACTCACCTAAATAAACAGACAGAATCCAATAGTGGAATGGAACTGCATTCAATCTTTCAATGTACAATCTCTCCCATTATCTTTGTATAAATACATTCTGTGTAGGTAGCAGCTACCCATATGCTTTGATATGCTTTGGTAAACACCATTCATGTCGCCGGATGTACTTCCGCACAGAGCACAGATACGTGTTTATGTAGGTACATAGGTACTTATTAAGCTACAAAGGCTACAAGTACTTAGCTAGCTTAATATCTTATTAAATCCTATTAGTAACGCTACTGGCATAAATACCTAACTAACTAATCCCATTAAAAAAGAAACCAAAACCAATTCCTCTACCACCAATGTGCGAATTCCTCAGTTTATTAAGTAGCGGAAGCTACTTTATAATAATGCCCTTCACAATCTGTCTGTCTGTCTGTCTGTCTGTCTGTCTGTCTGTCTGTCTGTCTGTCTGTCTGTTGGCTCTATAACTCCTGAACGGTTTAATATAATTCGCTAAAACTTTTTGTGTATGTTCTAGGGGTCCCGAGGAAGGTCCCCTGCGAAAATGGGTGTGATCGATAAATGACATCCACTAAAAAAGTTGATTAATATAGAGCCTAGAATTCCATGTATTACTAAAAACGTTAAGTTTGAGGACACAGGGTGTACCAAATATTGAAAAATTTTAAAATACGGTCTTCACCGTATAAAATTTTAAAATTGACTTTAACGCAATTATACGGTGTAACCGATCCTCAGAAAGCGTGCGCACACAATATAGGCTCCATTCTGGCTTATAAAAATAAAAAGATTTAGACTACTAATGGGAACGCATTTTAAAAATTTTAGTAAAGCGTGGAGAGCTTAATGTTATTTTATGGGTCAGAATGGAGCCTGCAGCGCTCCAGCGCGCTTTCTGATGTTCGGTAACGACGTATAATTAATAATTGCGTTAAAGTGCTTTTTTGATGATTTTTATTTTTGTCAATATTTGTTACACCCTGTGTCCTCAAACTTAACACAGGGCTAAAAGTGTTGTGTAGCTGAAAAGTTCTATAGAGAAAAGATAGGTGGCGTAAGTGGTGCATTCTTACTACTTATGTCATCTAACTTTTGTCTATGGGAAAATTGAGGTGCATTTTTAGCACCGAATTGAGGTGTTATAACTCTTGAACGCTTCGATACATATACTTAAAATTTTTCTATTGTGTTGCTACGGTTCAGAGGACATATGTGTCGCTTCTGCTACTTCATTAAGTGCATTGGTTGAATGGTTTATTTCTTATACGTGGGTTAAGCATCAAAATAAATATTAATAATTCCCTTCACGCTTATACTGATTTTGTATTTATTTAAATTTGAACCTATGTCCTTCAATTTTCTAGATTCCAAGATTAGAAATAATTAGCAAGTACATATATTTCTATAGTTTGAATTTCATCTGAAAATATTTCGAAAGAATATGCAATAAAACATAGTTTTTTAGTTTTATGTTATTATGCTAGGATAATACTCGCATTTTGAATAAGAATTTCTAGGGAAGATATTCACTACGAACGTAAAGTTTACTTGACCAAACGAAAAAGGCAAAATATAAGACTCATTGTACTAATCTACTAATTCTTATAGAAGGTCGTTATTTTCATTAGAATGAATGTGACATTGACAAACTAGTGTACACGAAGATAAAATTAAAATATTTAGTTGTTTAATTATGCGTACGACATTAATTTCTTGCGATTGTCAGCTTATGCTTATTAAGCATTGTAGCCTGTGCTTATACCTAATAGTTGAAGTGCCAGGAAATGTAAACATAAGCAAGAGATAAGCAAAAAGAATATTTAATGAGATGTTAGTAAACAAGAGAACCTGTAATACTGCAGGAGGAGCGTAGCAGAAGCATTCTACATTCTGTACACTGACTAATCGGAAAGGTACACTGAAACACTTATGATATTTATGCATTTTGGTGTACAGAGTGTAAACGTTGAGCTAGGAATGGAATGCCATATAAAATGTTTATGAAAGTAGCTTAAGAGTAAGACAAAATGACATGACACAATGACACGGGCTAAACTCACCCTAAACCTACTTAAATAGCACTAGTCATTCCGAGCGATAGTCAAATTACTATAACTAGTATAAAAAGCAGTGTCCAAGAAACAGGGCCTCACTGTAAAACTTTTAAGAGATTGCAAACATTTCAGTCTTATGCATAATGGAAACAAGTTTGCTTTTGGATTTTGTTTGTGCTGCGTTGTATGGATTTGTCGAGGATTCAGATATTTCTGCTGTGCCTGTGTTATAGTACGTTATGTTGGTAATGGAAATTGTAATGTTTTATTCAGTGAGAAAACGGAGAGTCCCTGGAAGATGTAAATTAGGTAGGTAATGTGTGCATACTTGCTATTATTCCCATTATCATTATGTAATAGGGTCTTTATCAAATACAGAGGTACTATTCTTTAGTGATTGTCAGATGAGATCAGAAACTACATTTTGCAGCTAACAATGAGTCTAAGGTTTCGTTTATTCTTAGTTTCCTCCACTATCACGTACAATGCAATACACTACAGAGCGTAACAATGATAAATGCTTGAAAATATAATAGAAGATACATAATAGGTATCTGCAGACATGCATAATTTACCAGATAGTGTTTAGGTAGACTAAAGCTCCTCTCTCCATAATATTTTCACTACACTACAACATTATTTTCGAAAGAGTATATAGTTAATAGTGAGCATTGATAAAACTCTGTATGTTAGTATACTACATACTTTCGAAATCCCAAAGAAGCACGAGTCTCGTATTCCCTTGTCATAAGTTGGTATAACAATAGGAAGAATCATAGAACGTTTGTTATTACCATTATTATCATGTTGAGTCAAATGGAGTCTGTAGAGACATGACGAGCTGTCATTGTCACCAGCATTATATCACTTGGCGTGACACTGTTTTATTAAACGTTCTTTACACAGCATTGCGTATGCACAATCTTGTTCTTCCTTACGTATCTCTGGTAGGCAAAACAAAATATCACAATTGCATTACTTATGACTAGTATTAAGGTACCAGCACTCCATTGTGGTTCTACTTAAATATATGGGCTCAGTCACAATGCAGTACTAAATTATTAGCAACTAGGTAACTATAATTGCAAAAATTCATGTAACTTCATGCTTCACTTCACTCGGGTTTCCCTCCCTTATAATTTACTTTCATTAGCATTCTGTGTTTGTGTGTTGTATGTCCATCTTGCTCTTAATACGTAATCCCCCATATAATTCCATTTTTAATATTCCTGATCACCACTTTCTTTTTCACTCTATTCATCCATCCAAGTTGACATACCTAGTAATATGTAGGTATTTATATAAAAACGTACAGTAAACATATAGCCTCCATGTACTATTTACCCAAATTGGTATACAGAGCATTTTTATTATTGGTATTTTCAATTAGGTTTAGTAGTACTTAATGTTAATTAGGAGTAGTAACAAAGATTACCGTAAAAATGCAGGTAATGACGATAGTGGAGCCGTTGCAGTACACATTTTAGATGATAAGGTAAATTATGTGTATAAATATGGAAAAATAGGAGTATTGAGATGAACTGAAAAACGTTAAGTAATATTTGAGAGTAGAAAGTGGATGTGTTTCGGAAACTTGTTAGATGTGGGATGGATGGATGGGATAATACAATAATGATGGTTTCCTTCGTTTTATTTGATTGCTGCATTGTTACTCGGTGTGGCAATATGTGTGTGGTAAGAAACTGCATCTAGTATGGATATATATATGCACAGTGATATGGATGGGAGTTAACCAGGGAAATCCACGGTGGCCTTAATATTGTGTATTTTAATGCTTTGGTAATCTCTTTTAATGGAATAGTGACTCGAGTTAATTGTCGGCCAGATTGTGAGACAACGGATGAGTGTTCACAAGATAATTGTAGTACTTTTAAGAAAGAATGTCACTTGAGAGGAGGAGGACGACATATTGCAAGTGCATATGGTTACTGAATAGATAATTGCACAAATTACACGGGATAATTTTAGTTGAAAGGAATTCGACTAGCTGCAGCACGTGAATGCATATAAACTGACGAAATGGGTATTTATTGAATCATAACATTTCCTTCGTTTTCAAATAACTTGTACAGCAATAGCAATGGTAAGTGCACACTTAAATAATGGCTGCCATTTAATCACCCCCATAAAAACTGAAATTCCCACAAGTGTAAAGCCTTAAACTGCCCCAATTATATGAATTGGCCCCGTTTATACGATTTTACCAGATAAAACCTGACTCAACCTCATAAAAGTTGAACTGCCCATGCTGTAAATTGAAACTTCCACATATCTAATGATTTTCTAAATTTGTGGTGCCTTTTTCTATCTGGAAATATTGGGAAACTTCATTAGATATGTGGGAGTTTCAATTTACAACATGGGCAGTTCAATTTTTATGAGGTTGAGTCAGGCTTTATCTGGTAAAGTAATATAAACGGGGTAAATTCATATAACTGGGGCAGTTTATAGTTTTTCATTTGTGGGAATTTCAGTTGGTATGTGGTTTATTTAAATTTCCCCCTTAAATAATGGGCAGGTATTTAAAAAAGAATGCATTCACATGATCATCGGAACACAGTAGAAGGATAGTTAACATATTTTACAACTTACTTAGGTACTGACAATTAGACTTATTTCGTGCCATGTATCTCTAACTGCTGCACGTATTTACATGCATGGCGATATTCATCTCTGAGTAAAAGTAGTACTGCTGCTGACTACCCTTAAGTAACCATCTCTGTACTTATACGATTACGAGGTGACAACGAGCGAGTGCGTGCATGGCATTTACAAATATAAAAATACCTAAATATAAAATTGCCATGTAGGCTTTTATTGGATTAGGTATCGCTCTTCTGTCCCTGTCACTCTGCCTATGATGCACTAACTATCTGAAACGTATCATTTATAGCAGCAGCAGTATAGTAAATGGGGCATGCGAGAAAACTCGTTGATTCAATAGAATAATCCTGTCTGTCTGTCTTGGGAATCAATTTAAAGCCCATAAAATTCAGTTATTAGCTGGCTACTACATTTTAGTGGTTCCAAATCGAAACTACTACAGTAAGAATGAATTGACATTGGGAAATATTATTATTGTCCACATTACATTGCACCATATGGCAGTTGATTTAATTTACAATTAAACAAAGAAGTCTTTATCGCAACAGATTGTGCTCACTCGTGTGCTAAGTAACAGAACACTAGAGATACAGTTCCCAAAGAGTATTTAACGATTATTTATACATTTTGAGTTGCTGTGTAGTAATGAGGACCTATTAAGGGATCATGATCGTAGATTGCGACCAAACAAACCTACACATACCTAGAATCTATTTAAAGCCTCTAACAGAAACAGCACAATTGCTACTTGTCAGACTCGTTAAACTCTTTTAATATTCTTGCAACAATTCTCTCCCATTCCTCCTAACCCAGATCGAATACAACTATTTAGTAACTACGTACAGGGCACACACGCACTCAAAATTACAGTACAGCTCCTTATAAATTCTAAATGACAGATATGTAACAGGTTACAGTAACATTCTCATAGAAAAACAATTTTATTTTTGGTAACACCAAGCACTCTAAGAATGCAAAGGTTTTACGTTTATATAATAAAGGTAGCCTTATTTAGTTACACAATAATAACTATTTGGGTTATCTAAGAATATTTGTGGGGTTATCTAATAATAAATCTCATTTTAATTATTTATTGAAAATGGAATTAATTTTTGACATGAATGACTGTTGGAGTAGGGAATTAAGACGGAATTTAAGGACGGCGATTAGACGGAAGCCAGCTGGGTCAGGCAGTCGAGATCGAGAGCGAATGGCTCTTACCTTGATTTAACTTTGTTTTATTTCCTGTCCTACTCTTTTGAAAGTAAAACTTATTAGGTATAAAAAGCTGACAAGGGAAGGAGATGGTTTCCAGTCATGCAATGTCTTAGCCGAATATTTCGGCAGTCCAGACCAAGAAACCTCAGAAGGTTCCTGAGGAACTTTTTTTGAAGGAACGTTAGCAGGTTCCTGAGGAACTTTTTTTGAAGGAACCTCAGCAGGTTCCTGAAGAACCTCAGCAGGTTCCTGAGGAACTTCCTGAGGTTTCTAAAAACTCCAGGAGGTTCCTGAGGAACTTTTTTTGAATGGAAAAAGTTCCTCAGGAACCTCCTCGGGTTCCCCACGTGACGGACATGTGACAGGGGAACCTCACGAGGTTCCTCAAGAACCCGTGGAGGTTCCACCAAGGAACCTTCACAGGTTCCTCAGGAACCTCCTGAGGTTTCTTGGTCTGGACTGTTCGGTCACGTGGCGTTGAATGAAGGCTATTTAGAGTTTGTATTCGTAATGTGATATTATTGCTGTTTGGGGTATTATCATTTAGTATAGTAATCAGAGGCAGGTAGGCTCTTTCTTATCTCATCCTTAATTCACTCACTGGCCCACTGCACTTAAGTCTTTAGTTATATAATCGTAGTAATAAAGCCGAATTCACAGCGGCTCTCTCACTCCGTACAATTGAGTGCTAACATTCGCAAAACGGCTAATCGCAGTTTGTGGTTTCTGTGAAAGAATGTTGCGTGGTGTGGGTTCTCGTTTCTTTTGTGTGATAGCGTACGATATGAACTATGCATTTAGTACACATGCCATAATGCTGCACTATAAATACTAAAATGGCACAAAACGATTATGTCCAATGATATACTCCTCGCTAGAACCATTCACAGACCAAGGCAAGGAAATAATGACGAAACACTTTCCTCACAAACTCCTTTTAACTTTTCGTCTGTTTGTAAGTAAATACGAGATTATAGTAAGTGATCTGGTAGACAACCCGTTTAAGTGGAAAGACCTCTACTCTATGCACTCCTACAGTGAGGACCAGCTCAGATCAGCCATAGCACTTATAGTGTATAAGGAATTACATGTGTATTTAAATTTCCCGCGTTTGGCTTGAAGCGGGAAATCAAAACCAACACATACATGCATACCATGATATTTCCTTGTACGGTGTAAGTGATATGGCTCATCTGAGCTGGTCCTCACTGTATATTGTACTTTAAGTAAGTGGCACATGCTCTCTTATAAATAATATTTCAGTATTTCCGAACTTGTATCGCAGTCGCAGTTCTACCGTTCCTATCGTTCGTTCGTGTCACGTCTCTATGAAAAGAATAATGACTGCTCCTTAGAGTCACTATATTCACGCTGCAAACTATATTCCTTTCAATCGAAATATTTATAAATACAATCTACAGCCACGTTATTTTATTCGAGTTTCAAACGCATATAAATTCAACGCCAACTGTGTAATCTTAAATTCCCTTTCACACGAACCTATTTTCTTTAAGAAAAATACAAATCCAAAAGTAGGCGTAAGTTTATGCTGCTCTGGTTGCGTATTTACCTACGATACGATTTCATTTGGGATTTCACAGGTGAGTTCTTTCATTCTGGCCTCAATGATTCTCACTCGATTTCTCAGTATACGGTAATAAGTGTAAACCAAACCGTGCCATACAAACTACTCCTTTTCGTACTATAGGATACGTTTATTTATTCGGTTATTTCAATATGTTACCGTTTACTTCAACATTGCCAGCGCTTTCAATCCAACTAGACAGTACACAATGCAATGATACCCATTGCTTTATAAAACACAAATGTTCCCAAAAAACAAATAATAATAGCTGGACAAAATATTGAATTTATGCTCCATTCAATCGGTTCCTGACAAAAATAATTATTCCATATTTAGCAATGAATAAAATAAAACTGTGCTTCCATTTATTTACAAAAACTTATTTTATTTTGGAATTTTGACGGGTAAAATTAAATTTACACTATTATATTTTGTGCAGGGATTATAATTAACTATTATTAGTATTGAAAATAATTTCTGTGTTAGGAGAAACGGAGTCTTAGTCCTAGTTTGCAACTTATTGTCACAATTTTCATTGCTAGCTGCAATACATACAGCTAACATATCCAAATCGGCCAAGAGTTGTGTATGAATGCCTGCCGTGATTTGTGAATCGGTCTGCTTAGTAAATCTTGTTGTTTATGCGTAAAAATTGTCATTTCACAGCCGACCGTCACATTTGATTGTGTCACTCTGAGTACAAATGACGAGTTTTGTTCTTGTCCTCTCTTCCATCACACTGGCGGAAACTCCTTTCGAATTAGCACTCAAAGTCAAATTTATTTCCTTTTATGTAGTTATCTTACTTTTTTGCTAAAAATCCAATGAACATTTAAGTAGTACTATTTACTCATTCGTTTTCACAGTATGGTGTCCTTTAGTTGTGTTTGTATGTCGTGCCGAGGGGGATTCGCTGTGGTTCGTGAATATTTGATTTTCAAATTCTATATGGTTTGTCCTTATAACCTAGACCCTACTTGAGCAAACACGTCCATTTTGGCCATGATACTAAAGAACTCTTTTTCATAACTCTCCCTGTACAAATGTTAGTAAATGTCTTCACTTTCTTTCAATAACGTAGTAAATATTCTGAAAATGGATTCAGAATGGAGAAATGTCAAAACTGTACAAAGTATAACGGATGTAGTATATTTAATAAATAAAAACGTAAGTATACTTTGTGTTTTGGTTGTACATACTTAAACATGTACAGTGTATAAACATAAAGCTTTGGGGATTAATAAAAAATTCAACAAGTTGTTTGTGAGCAGTTGGCGACAGTTAGTTTTTTCATGACATCTCGAGTGAGTTCATTTATAAAAGTAGATTGTTATGGCACGGCATAAGACTTTTGTCGACTCACTTCTCCATGAGTTCTCCCATCTGAATATCTTTTTAGTAAGTCACTCAAAACGTACATTTTCGACACTACGTTGGATTCTCTTGTTCATGTAAATATTATGTACGTGTATTAACTCTGTAGCACTCCACATTATTATACTACACTGCATGGCTAATTGTACTTAACTTACAGATTGGGAATTCAGAATCCTGTCTCCTCGTCACGTTACGCATAATCTGTAATGTTTTTAGATATAAATGTGCTGTAATGCAATGCAGATGTGAGCAATCACAAGTAGACACTTGCATCTAACGGGTAAATGTATAAATGCTAATGTAATACGTAATATAAGCTCTAACGCTTTATATAATATAAGAATATCAACATAGAATATAATTTGAGTGAGTTATACAAGAAAGGTAGGGCATCTTTCCAGTTGCTGTCAGTTTACACACAAAACAGGACAAAACAAAAACAGTGAAACAGACAGTCGGAAGGAGAAACACTAAGACGTATTAAATTCTCAGTTAAAAAGTTTGTTCCATGTGTATTATAGGTACTTAGATTGATAACTAAGAACTTATGTTATATTATGGATTACCATGTAGATATAGCCATTGCATTAAAGATTAGAGAAAAATGAATGTGCTTCAGCTATCTAACATTTGTTTATTTCCATTTGAAGGAACTTTCGTCATTAAAAGGAGTTTTATATGATTATCTCTTAAATATTTATTTTGTAATACCATAAAGTTTTCTTTATATGTTTAATGACCATTTTTTGTTAGTATTTAGATACATTTAGTATTCATTTGACTTGTAATTGCCTATTACAGTTTGTACGTAATATCAAATTAGATCCAAAAGTCAGCATGTCAACTGACTTTTGATCCCTAATTGACTTTTGTTACTAAAATTGATACTTGCATTATTACTTAGCATAAGTATGTAATAATGATGTGCGTTTATCTTAAGCGTTATCTCCACCCAGAATTTTATTTCAGGAATTGTATAATAACAGAATATAATGGAATGCTAGGAAAACATTGTCCATTCTAGAATTACGTAATTACCTATATATTTACTACTACCGTAGTTGAACCTGTGTAAATTGCAATGCAATTCCATTTAGCATAGATTTACACATTTGGGGTTTGAATGAATATGGGCAACTGTTATTATTACATATATGTAAGTAGAAGGACTGAATGTTAATATAAATTCCTGGAGATAGGTTTGAGTACTGGCTCATCTCTTTGCACTAGTTAATGAAGAGTTATGGAAAGCTCGCTAACTGAAAGGTATTTAGATAGAGCCTTAGTTAAAAGCATAAATAATCGAGAATATATTAGTGAGTTTGCGATGGGAGCCAAACCATGTGATAATGAGCTCATAACATTCACACGGTTGCAAATGGTCTGCTGTAAATCACGAAGACGAACAGATGCATAAATACATACGATTACAGAGTAGAGACAAGTTCAGTTCAGTGGGATGGATCCAGCAACTGCAACTTGAAAGATCTTCAGTCATGATCAGAGGAGATTGAAATATTTAGCAAGTGATACACAAAAGCCAAATTGTAACCAACCACCTACGAGGTAATTGCAGGGCAAGGGATATTAATCAAAAGATCTATTTATCTACCTATACTATTGCCATTTTGCAAATGTTGTTATAATATATATTCTGTGAGTGAAATCTGGCTGGCGTCTGGCTCTCCTATGTGCTCTTGCCAAATACTATGTCTCAACTGGAAACTCAACTCGTTAACACACAGAAAATGCAAATGCTTGTGTAACATCTTCATTGATAAATAGTTAACAGAGAGCCAGAGCCGTATTTTACGATTCTGTTGACATTAATTAATTATGGCTGAATATAATTTAGTGTATTTGCTGTGTAATCCAGTATGCAAACGAATCTAACTTATTATTTATGTAACAATACACTTAGCTTACGCAGTAGTAAGATATTAAATGTATTAAACATCAAAACAAGAGCCAAAGTCATGTTGAATGACAATGACTCTAAATATTTATTATGGGTATACAGGGCAGATATGCTACGCATACACAAAGAAAATGTACCGTATCTCTTTTACATAGATCCATAAAGGAATTTCAGCAACATGCAATTACTAGAAAGGGATGGCCTAATGGAACAAAAAAATAATTGTCTTGTTGCGAATTATAATGTCTGTCATTGTGTCTCTAAAGTCAAAACAAAATTCTCGGCGGTCTCTAATCCCTTATCCATACACTATTTATTTATTATAAGATATGATTTCGCAACCGAAGCTACGAAAAGCAAAATTGTGCACTTACCTTAAGTGAAGTGACTTGGAATTAAGTAGGAGTAACTCTGGGTTAGTGCAGATGCAGTGACGAAAGATGTTTTACTTGGGACGGTGCACATTACACGGCATTAGTCACTTTATCTGTAAATAATTAAAAGTGGTCACATAAATAAACCGGGGAGAAGAATATTTGGGATGTTTGGAAACTTAATGTATTGTAGAAACTAGCGTAGCATTAGATCACATAGGTGTCAACGTCAGCGAAGAAAAGGGAAGCATTCCAAGATCATCCCTTTTGTAATTGGTAGCAATATATAAATAATTTTACGCTAGCAATTCAAAGTATATAGTAAATCTGGATAGAATTGTAGCAAATGGAAATGAATGTGCACAGGAGTAGGTAATACTGACTATTATGTAATGTGAGGGAGCTTTGCATAATAATACAGTGTGAGTCGTATGTAAATGAATTGTATTTAAAGATGTACATGGTCTCTGTCTAAGAGCGATTAACTAACATTAGTTACATGAAGCTAGTTTGTTTGGTTGACTTGACTTGAGTTGAATTCAGCGAGAGTAAAAGGAAACTGAGCCAAAGGAATCTGAAGGTTCACATAAATAAATCGGGTCGGTGGGAGAAACGAGATGGATTTCTACAGAGATCTTGCCGTGGATGTAAATCTGAATTTCCATGTATACTCGTGTACTCCATTATTACCAGGAACTCGGGACTCAGCATGCAAATGTACATACGATTAGCATTATCATGTGCACTAACTAAAGAAACATAGTTACATTAAGAAACTTATTGGAGAGAGGAGAGGAAGGAAAGAGCGTGGCTACACAAACCAGGGAATAAAAAAGCAATTGCTTTTTTGGAAAAAAGTAAAAAAGTATTGCTTTTTTAAAACAGTATTGCTTTTTTAAAAGAGTATTGCCTTTTTCCTTTTTGCTTTATTCCTGTATACCTAATACACGTATAGGACTTAATACACAGCACTTCTAAATATGAAATTACAACGCGGAATGCACTAATTAATGTTTAAATCGACGCAAAATGCACCGCATTGCATTGTAACATCAATTTCTGTAGAAAACATAATGAATTTCAGACGTTTTTAAGTGGTTTTTGTTAAATTAAAAAAGCAAAAAGCATTGGTTTTTTAGACTTTGATTGCTTGCTTTTTTGTAAAAAAGCTAAAAAAGGAAAAAAGGTGCTTTTTTATTCCCTGGCACAAACACAGAGCTAGGAAGTTAGGAAGTTGTCTCAGCCAGAAATTTAGAATGTACATATTTCGAGTGTTAAGTGTAGTAGGTAACTGTTTAATTTTTAGGGAAGAGGACATAATGGAGCCAAAATGTGCATAGTTTTTACTTTCGTCTGGAGTTCACATGTGAAGTCAAAGCCAAAGCCAAGAGAATAAGATAAACATTTTAGCAATTGAGCCGTGTGCATATATCAATAGAGCGACAACACAAACAAGACGAAGAAGAGCCGAGTGAGGCCAAAAGCCATCTGCGATGCCAAGAGGTGGAAGACGAAGACAACGTAGAGATGCAGGGGAAAAAAGGAAATAGAGAGTGAAATGAACATCCCATACGATCTGTTGTCTGCGAATCAGTGTCATGTCTTGTCAACTATTTGCAGAAAGCACTGGCTACATAAACTACATGCACACAATGCACACACTCTCTATCAAACACAACAGAACAAGTAAATATGCAAAGTAGTACATAAATTCGTACTAACCCCAATCGTAAATACACCAGTGCATTGCATTCTACTGCATTTCGCATTAGTCTTCGCCATAACACAATTACACTATATCTCCTCTCTCCTGAATACCCCTATTAAACGACTTCGACTACTCATCTCCACATTATGAACATCCCTTCCATTTTTCATATCAACTTTATCTTTTCCACATTTCGTTTCTCCTTTACAAATACATACATAGTGCACTATACATTCATTCTCCAATGAACTTCATTCCATTGCACTATCCTACATTGCTTGCACTACTCATTACTGCTATGCAATAGTAAATGATCCAGTCTCATCTTAATTTATTTCAGATGTAAGAGTAACCACAGTAAATAGGAATTCTTGTCCTAAAAATAGTTTATATCATAATAAATTCAAATTAGATACCAGTTACAATAGTTAGAACATAAATAATTCGATCAACAAGAGCTCTCTAAAGTTTTGAAGGAGTGATGGTGCTAGTGACACATGCAGTGAGGTTCAGGTGATCATTCATGTTTTTATTATTATGGAAATACCTACTTGTATTAAAAAACGTTTAATGGTTTATTGTGGTGCGCCACTAACGTGTTGCAGTTGTCACAATACAAAAATCGTTATGTAAATATTAAGGTGTAATAATCCGTAAATGTTCAAGTCAATATGCATGGAGTCTTTTTAAATGCTAACAAACAGATTGACTTAAATGGACATGAAAATTTGAATTACATGGTCGGGTCACATTTAATTTGCATTAAACGCGAAATGACTCTAAATACATATAAAGGGGGAAATAAATATATCTTTTCCATTATACCAGTTAACAACTGTGAGGTAATTAAAACACTTTAGTGGTTTACTATTGTTTGACAGTTTCGTGTTGCTCACAGATGCTAATAAATACTTGCTAAGGTAGTTTACATAATTTAGATACGCTTAATACCTACATTACTACATACTTTACAAGTATTTAGCATTAACTCACAATTACTACACTGCACAGCGCTGCAAATTAAACTCGTACAACTTTCATGCCAAACTCTATTTCTGTAAGACAGATAAACAGATAATAGACATCGGCTTATTATTCAGTAGACAACGACTAGCTAACTAATTATCAATTAGTAAACCGAGGTTACTTCCGATTATAAGCTATTACTGTCGTTTTACAGTCCCTTGATAATGTGCCACCGAGCTATTGCAATTACAGGCAAATAATTTCTCACGTGTATTAACCCCTATTAGTTACAATCTTCACTGCAACGTAATAAATCCTAGCTTACCTTCCTGCAGCCAAGTTCTGTCACTTTCCGCTTAACATAATAGTTTAGGTCCTACACGAAAACGTTACAAACATGGGTATACACATTTTACACAATACATCAACTGATTGACATTAGGTACCTTGCCATTTTCTCCCAATGCAAATACAACACTTTTGCCAGCTCAGCCACTAATGCCAAGCCAAAAGCAACTTTAAGCTAATCAATTGTTTTAGATTTAGTTTATAGAGTCCTCACTTACAGTTAACATAGTCGCCCTAATATTTCCCCAAACTTATTACTCTTCTCATAATAATAAACACAGTTGCATATTTTAAAGAAGTAATAAATATAGGCAAATTCATCATTTCTCATTATATTTAATCAAATTGTATATAGCTTGTAAATTCTTCTTTTCTAAGATGACACTACATAAGTACTAAAAAATGTGCAAATCTTACTCAAATATTTTCGTCCTAATTTGTATTCACCTTTTTTATTTTTCGGATATTTTTAGATAAGCAAAAATGGTTTTTACGTCAGGGTGTGCAAACAAAGAACAAACTTGCTGTACCATAAAATAGCTCCCTAACATGATAAACATACAAACAACCACACTTTAATAAATAGTGAGAGAATGGAAATGGTTCATCTGAATTTAAATTCAAAATTCCCAATTTAATTATGTTTAACATAATCTTAGAATTAAAATGATGGTAAAATAAAATTAAGTCAAAGGATTTTTGATTTTCATTCATGTGGAATTATAAACTGTGCCTTTTTGTATATTTATGAGATAATTTTTAGTGATGTTTTAGCTTTTTAACACCTCTGTAATGTAAATCCATCTGTAAAGGTTTGAAATACTTTTACATATTCTTTGTGGTATAGAAACTCTTAGAATTATTACAAGTGATAATATTATGATTTTTTAAGCCAGGTTTTTAATGAAGGATTGTGTTTTGTGTTGTGAGGAATGTTTTGAGGTATTACGGTGGAAAGTGGAAATGTTATGGGACAAGAGGAGAGTATAAATTTGCGTGAAGATAGATTTGATAGGGCAGAAGTGGGTTTTGTAATTGAGAGTATGGGACGTCCTGTGCAGGGCTGATGGAGCATAAGAAGAGCCTGACAATGACTGACTCTGTTTGACATGACATCCTGCCTCGGTTTAGTGATGAGATTGGCTCCACCGTGTTTTGTCTTTTGAGTAGCTTAGTGAGTCTGGTTTGGATGGGTTGTATTTGATGTGCCATGTTGTGCCGTAATGGTATGGTGATTGAGTGGAGTTGTAAAGAGAATAATGCATGTACGTGTGCAAGTAATTCTTGCTGGGGAAATGCGCTTGATAGTTTCGCGAATAATAAAATGCGCTATAAAATTAGGAGAGGCCTAGCCAAGTATCTGTAGCTATTTAGAATGTTTGTACATAGATCAGGAGATGAGAAGATAAATTCATCGTGAAATACGGATAACTACAACTCAATGTGAAATGCCACTGCATCCAATTGCAATACGATAATCCATTCTCACACACTATTCTATTCGCCACCCCACACTTTATTACATCAACCTATACTAGAGTAAGATGATACCTATGCATACAGCCAGAACAATTGCAAATAGTCACTATATTTATTAAGTACACATTATTTATATCCAGGTATAGATACTACTCCTGTGTACATATATTGCATGGGAGAGAAAAAACAGATACAGATGCGTTAACGCCATAAAATAAATTCCATTTCAATCCTTTAACTGTTTTCATTGCACATTGTAATGGCAGTGGATTAGTCATATCGTCATATGTGAATGTAGTGCAGGTCTCTGACTCCAACAAATAGATACTCTTCCTAACAGAATTACTATTGTCACTGTAGATTAAAATTTGCCTAAATTAGGTACTAGTAAAATTAGAATGCACTTTCCAATCATTATTGACATTATTGTAAAGGGATTTCAATTTCAGTCAAGAATAAAACCAAAAATGTTAATAACAATTAAGATAAATATTTAAAATACTTTTTAAGCATGAAATCTGTGTAGAATCGGTTTAAAAATAGATGGTTGTGAAATTGCAAAGATTGTATTGAAATTATAAATTGTCTACTATGTTATGTAGCGAAGCGAAGATAGGAAAAAATAAGAATTTTAAGTAGACTAATAGTATGTCTAGGTAAACGTTGATGGAAAAGAGGAAGTTGGTTGTTTGAATTATGAATGGTATGTGCAGCATGTAACTCTAGTTATTGTTAGTCTGGAGCCGAGAGTGAGCAGGCCTGTGTTGATTATTCATGAGTCGATTAGCGGACTTGACTTAACTTAGTTTTAGAATGTAAGTAGAGACTATTAGACTTTTACTTATAATTAGAACAGAAAAGTTCTGGTATAGAGAAATGAGCGAATTTCCATCTTCCCTTGAGTGAAAATTCTTTTGCATGCGTAGTTTATGATTAAGAATGTATGTATCACTGCATAGTTAGAGTAGGGGAATGTGTACAGGGTGTTCCATTTATTGTAGCCCGGTGACTAAGTTGGGGTACTCAGGCTAGCTATTTAAATAGCCAGAGGAAGTGGCATTCGCTTGCTAATTCGAGTTTGTATGGTAAATATGATCCGAATTTAAATTATTTATAGCACTGCACTACACTAGCGACTGTTCTAATTCTGTGTAAAAGTAGGAGTAGTAAATAGAAGTCGCAGCATGCCATTGCCATGCTAAATACATATCTATGGCCCCTATGTCCCTATTCCACTCGGACTCCAGACTAATGTAGTTTATTTTAGCAGAATCTTGTTCGCTACCTTAGTGATCGTGAGTAATGTTATGCAATGCAATGTTCGTGTAGCCCGCTGTAGGCTCTATGAATATTCATTCAATGAATAGAACCTCGAATATAGTACACAACTTGCAAATGTAACATACATGAATATAAATAGCAAATATTTCTGCTAGTACTTTATGCGAGATTGTTTTCCCTCTTTTACCCTCAAACCTCGTTGATTCCCTGTTGATTTTGCAGCGAATTGTTCCATTCCTCAGAATGTGTGCTACGTTAGTTCAATATACAAACAAAATAACAAACTTTACATATCTAATCCAGACCCCACTAGCACAATATGCGTAGTCACTAAAGCACATCCTAGATTACACTCTAATAATATTAACAAGAGCAAGTTGTTCACGTAAAACTGGACTCCACTCCACTTCTATTTTACAAACGCTGCATTACATGGCATTCGTGAATTCGTCCGCTTTCCTGTAATTCTACTCTCAAATTTCCTTGACTCCAATTCCTATCCTAGCCGTAGAAAACCTAATACTCCTTAATTTACAGAAATGTAAATAGTCACCCGAAACTAAACACTTTTCCATTCTATAAGTACAGAATTATGTGCACCATTAGCAAACCGGGAAATTTAAGTAGGTGCATTGCGTAGAACCTCAGTTTCCATTTTCTATGTCGGCCACATCAATTCAACCATAATTATAACTAAAACAAAACTCTGACAAACTTAAAATGCAGATCACTTTAGCAAGGGCAAGATACACAACAGGCACGTATAATAGAGATGTCCATAGCGCCGCAACGCACCATTCAATAGAAAGCAATAAAAGTAAACCAAACTGGGCCAAACATGAAAAACACAATTATTTGCTCAGAATTCAATGCATTCATCGCTCTACAATCGCCAATTCATTATCATTGCCCACTCTTTACTTTTTGCAGCTGCCCAAAAACTTTTGCTGTAGTTTTACAGTTTACACGCTTACAAATGGGCTGTCAGGGAATTTTTTAGCAGTGCACACTGCACTGCACTGTACTACCGTTAGTATCTACAGTGCTCAACAAAAGTATTTACATAAAGTAATTAAAGTGTAGCAAAAACTTTTCCTTAAATCTTTTCTATGAACATTTTCTATTCAAGTGGAGATTCTATTTGATTGCTTTGCATTGCATTCGCTCGCTTATAGGAAAATCTAGTACGGTAGCGTAAAGCAACATGGTAATTTGCATTCCATAACTATGTACACTAAACATCGTGTATGCTAAGCATTTATAACAAATTCATTTACATAGTGGTAATGGTCATAGATAAAATACACTTTCTGACAATTACAAGTTAGGGTGCAGAGTTACACCCTTACAAACTAAATAATTAGCATTACAATGAAATTGTATTAGACTGAAATACAATATTCACCACCAGAATTTTATATAATTAAAAATTTATTCCAACATATAATTATCCCAATTAAAATCCTCAAGCCTGTACTACATACATTGCTGACATAACTAATTGCAAGTAAACAATATTTGTTATGTCTTAATAATTTGTATTTGCAATTTCTTCCATGTTTTAATAATACTTTTGAAAATGCAAGAACATGAGTACGAGAATAATTGTTTATGGGTGGGGAAGGCATATACACGAGCGCGCCCAATGTGGAAGAGGATGATTAAAGGTTTTCGAGAACTGTTGTTAGTCGGCGTAATTAATTCGATGCAGGGAGTCTATACCTATAACCAACTACAACTACGGTCATTACAGTTCAGTTCAGGTGACATGACACGAAAACAGCCAAAGCACACCACAGCAGACAAAAGTCACAGACACAGAAGCTATTCTCCCCAAGTCAAACGACCTCGGCAAGTTTCCGTCTAGCCTCTCGCCTTTTTCTCCTCTCTGGCTGCAGGAATAAATATCAATTCCATCAATGCACAGGTACTCCAAACTGAATTCGCCTTTCTTACGCGAAACTCTTTCGATTGCACTTAATCACTAAAGCTTTCATGCCTTTATACCAACATTTCCTAAAATCCTTGTGCATTCAACACAGTTTATCTGGAAAAGTATTCCTCATTACAATACTGTTAGTTTGAAGGACTTTGTAGCGCCTAATAATACATTTTTGTATTTGATGCTGTGAATTCTAGATTACCTACTTGGAATGAGAATGAGTTAATTTTGTGTTTAAATAAGTCCTGAATCACATTCAACGCTGTAGATTTGGAGGAATGCACAAGCGACATGAATACAATTGTAAAAGAGAAAGAAAAGTATTATAGCTGTCTGTACTATGCAATATCTAGTATTCTAGTTATAGTAAATATTTACAATATTCCATAAGGAATACCCTCAATACCATGTAGGGGCTAATAACAAGAGGTATTATCTATTGTGCAGTTCGATTCATTCACTTCTATAGCTACACTACACGGGTATTTATGTTAATAAGCAGAAATACAAAAGGGAGCACGTTCTTCCCACTTGCTACTATGACTAACAAGCTACTAACACTAACTACATTTAAGTACACTCCTAATAAATGTCCTAAGCCCTGAATATTGTCAGAATGAGGTATGCGGAGGAGCTGGGGTGTGATAAATCAGTATTCCATAAACTACTCTATTTAAGTCCTAATTTGCTTTGTAGTCGATAATCTTCTTAAGGTAAATTTACAATCCTGATGACAATACATGACAGCACAAATCGAACCCAACTATTTACGACAGTCTGAGCATTACAATAATAGTAGGTAGAATTCACGAGAAAACCAAGCACAGATATCTGCCCATGTGTAGCCAAAGATGTTAATAAATAGACTAACTCCATTGCGGATGCATTAGAATTAAAATATTAAAATCTGAAAATTTTAGGAATTCTAAAGAAATATTCTGGTAAGATATAAAATAGATAAAATATAGAATAAAATGATATTGAGTTGTAACCAGAGGAGTTTTATTAATGACACGAGGACGGTGCACGGTGCACCACACCACAAGTTGTATTTTGTGGGTTAATACTTTTATTGCTTTATTCAAGCTCATCTGTAGATTATAGGTTAGTAGTAGTAAATAAGCGGAAAGGATGTTAATTTGCATTGCTTGTTGAGTTGACTGCTTGGATTCGATGGATGGAGATGAGATGCTGCAGAAATGAAATTATTCCTTTTATCACGCAGAGTCCACAGATACTCGGTTCCACCACTCATTGTAATTGTTGTTTGGAAATAGAATAGTATGGGAATTGCTCCGAGGGCTGCTCTACTTTTCCAAAGCACAATCACATATCATCTGACCAGTACAATACTATTTCCATTCAGTAGTACCACAACACTCAAGCTTTTATTTGCCAACCAGCATGTAATTGTAATACCTAGTGGAAATTATAATAAGTATCTCTACCTAATACTCACCACAAATTCTTTGCAAAAACTATTTTCCCTCTTCATTAGCCATCAAATCACAGCAACCAATTTTAAAATCCTGTGATCATTTCCCATATAACACAATGCAACAGAAAATTATTCAGACATCAATTCTATTACGACTGTCACTCCGTCATCAAACAGAAAAACCCCAATGAGCATAATTAAAAAGTTCATACTCTCTACTAGTATCACCAACCAATCCCGATTTTTGATTGGTCACTATTAAAGCACGCAGTTAGACTACGAGTCAATGTCACTCATAAACTTTAATATTTTATTGTTATGCATTTACAAGTATTTTCAGAATGTAATGTACAATATTCCACAAAATATGACATTAGTATGTATGTAACAAGAATTCGAATTTATGTTGGAATATTATTATAAATACTACAATTTCTACGAAGTAAGGGAAAATTGCAAGGAATTTTTATGATTAGAGAGTATAATGCCAGATATTAAACAATTACAAACTCATAAATATTGGAAAGCCTAATTATAAAGCGATATGTAAGAAAAGCGAAGAAATAAAACGAAATGGAGTGGATCAGAGTTTTTTAAAGTATTGGTACTAATTTTAATAGGTAATGTATTGACCGTGTGCATTTATGTGATGGATAATGGTCTTGATGGAGATGAGTAAGTGACTCTACGTGCCAAACGTGGATCTGCCTGATCTACTAACAACTCTAGGAATGAACAGATAGTGCATACATGTAATCACAATAAATATGTATTGCTGACGATTAAACGAAGAGAATAATGATGGGTTTGGGAAGAGCTTAACCGTTTAATGGTAGAAGGTGAGACACGATAAGTAGCATGCACATTCAAATCTGTGGTCTACATTATCATAAGTAGTTCTGTATCTCTGCACACAAGATATACGCCTTGTGCATGTTAATTTGTACTTGCAGTATCGTAGTTGGGCTGAGTAAGAGAGAGTTGGATTCAATTCAATTGAATATGGATGAATACATTAAATGAATGTTTGCCATATGTCATTCTCATTGCATTACATACATTACGTACATTGGCATTAGTTGCCTTGCATTGCGCACTGCGATAAATACTGATTCAAATGGTGCGTTTCAACTTACAACTCATTTTTTCATTCATACGCGTTTCTGCTTTTTATTCCGTACACAGTGTACAGTGCAGAGACATAAATATTACTTCAAACAGGTACTATATTATAGTATATGTAAATGTATATATGTATATGGATGGCTATGGAGAGGTATAAGTTGTGTGTGCCTCAGTTTAGAACAGGGAATAAAAAAACAGCTTTTATTGCTTTTTGCTTTTATTGCTTTTTTACAAAAAAGCAAGCAATCAAATTCTAAAAAAGCAATGCTTTTGCTTTTTTAATTTTACAAAAATCACTTAAAAACGTAAGAAATTCACTATTTTTTCTGTACAAATTGATGTAACAATACAATTCATTGTATTCTGCGTCGATTTAAGCACTAATTATTGCATTATGCATTGTAATTTAATATTTAGAAGTACTGTGTATTAAGTCATATACATGTATTAGGTATACAGGAATAAATCAAAACGGAAAAAAGGAAAAAAGTATTGCTTTTTTAAAAAAGCAATACTTTTTTACATTTTTTCAAAAAAGCAATTGCTTTTTTATTCCCTGGTTTAGAAGAGGTTGTGAATGGAAAGAGAATTATTGATGAGTGGAATATTGTTTATGATTGATTGAGAAGTGAGTTGATGTTGCGGTGAGGAGAAATCTGAACTGATTGGTATTGGTAGCAATTAAATTAAGACAGAGACATGTCTAAGGCAGTGGAATTGCATTGATTGTCAGCTCTGTTCACATCATATTTATCACGTGTGAGCATCACTTGGAAATTCTGCGAATGTTGCTGTCCTGTCCTTATTATCCTCATGGTCATCACATCCGATAGCAATCTCAGAAACTTTTCAAACAACAAATCAGACAGAGCAGAATACAAAGTGAGAAGAAAGAAGTCTGAAGCAAGTCTAGTTTTTCATTTTCGCTATCTGCATCAACTAAATGACATTCCCGTCTCACAAACTCAAATATTATGTTTCCATTCTCTAATCAAATCTCGATTCTCTTCTAACTAACCAAACGATTAAACGCAAATACTTGATTCTCCTGCTCCTGATGACTGACTCAAATCAACTCAACTCATTTCAACTAGTCAACTGCAGTAATCACAAAATTTTTCACATAGAAACACAAGTCTTATCACTATAAATGACACGCTATTTAATTTAGCCTCGATTAGTGTCCATAAGAACACAGGAATATAGGTGACTGCACAAACTAGTCACTTGCTACATGCGAAAACTGTTTTATGTACTTTTCATCAGCTTTTCTAGGATAATCAATCTTTGATGCTCTAGCTAGTCAACCTTTGACATAGACTTTGCAACTATTCAGTCCTTACATATGTAAATATATACATAATATCCATCCACACACGCGTCACACTAAAACACAAGTTCTCCTATAAAAATTCCACTCAAACTGTCAAAAGTTTCGCCTTCAATCCCTTTTCCCTAGTGGATCCTCTAAAACTCTTTCAAGCCATGAACAAAAACCTCAAAAAGTAAATCCTCAATATTTCCTCAAATACACACAGAATAGTTACAACAACATCAAGACAATCAATAACCAAACCATAATCCATGCACGTAAAGTCAGTTAATATTTTATATACACACTAATCCTGGATTATTGGAATAATCACAAAGCCTCTTAACTATTTTGTACAATTTTAAAACTAAAAAACATTTCGCACATGTAATATTTCCAATCATACCCAGATGTATTTTTTTAATTACGCAGAGAATCCATTAGATGAAAATTGCTCATTTAAGGTTCCACTTTTTTCCTCGGCGCTCAATTACATGCAAAAAGCTTTTTTCAATGTCCGTTTTGGCTTTAAGCATGGATAAACCGCTTACTATTGCCTCAACGTGTAAAGTGCAAATCTCCGCTGTGAAGAGAAATCACTTACTTCCTGCTAACAAAGTGTTATTTTAACTTGCTCATTTTCAAAGCCAACAATAAACAGGAGTAGAGACGACATTACAGGACTACAGAGATAAAGTAATCAGAAATCTGCTAAATGGGAAATTTGGAACTGAAAACAACGCGTCCAACTAATAGCTTCGCTCATCAATCAATCAAGTAAATATTTGAGAGAATCGATTGGCTAGACTGCGCTTAGCACTGTTAGGATTTCCTTTACAAGAAACACTTTGATACCTATAAATAAAGTACATAATAAGAATAATAATACTCCAAGTATTGAGCTGGTTAATAGGAAATTGCTTGCAGATGTTATCATCTGATTGCTCTGATCCGTTTCTCTGGCTGTAATAGAAATGAGTTTCTCATGACATTCTAAGGCATTTACGAAATCGTTAAATTTGGAATTGTTTGCCTAAGTTGACTCAAGAAGTTTACCAAGTGATTAAGTACAAAATTTTTTGATGCGAATATTTCCAGTCTCCAATATTTCAGGTAGATTTGAATTTTTGGTAAAATTATATTAAGCCTTCGAACTGGAACTGCGAAAAAATTGAACTGTATGAAAATAAGTAGTAGGGTACAATAATAAATATTGT
The DNA here is from genome assembly GCA_020352615.2 of Yoshiicerus persimilis. Taxonomy (NCBI): domain Eukaryota; kingdom Metazoa; phylum Arthropoda; class Collembola; order Entomobryomorpha; family Tomoceridae; genus Yoshiicerus; species Yoshiicerus persimilis. Next base: position 44,874,764 of record CM060170.1, read on the forward strand.
ATTAGTATTTAGTGTATCGGAGTGATGTATAGGAAAATAAGGAGTGTTTGTTTGGTTAGCCCAGATACTTAATTGTCTGGGTATTGTTGTTATTCGTTAGGTTTTTGTTCGTTTTTTCTCTGTTTGTTTACAGTCTGGCGAACTGGGTAAACCGAAACGGGAGGAAAGTAAAGTAGAAGAAGCTGTTGTTAAGGAAAGAATTTGAAGAATTAGAACTGCGCGTACAAGAACATATCATGATGATAATATACGTGGAAAGTACGTGAAGTCTTTAGTTCTATCTCCCTCATTGTTACTTTGTGCTGTGTACTTGACATAAATTAGATTGGAGATAGAAGAAAGTTTTTAATGGAAACGAGAAGCCAACGTAAGCAAAAGAAAGTCGAATGGAAATGGAGTAGGATGTTCTTTGTGTTTATAAGGTTTTTCCAGAAAACTTGCTTTGTTTTCTGTGCTACTTACACGTTGGCTTATCTCCTTGTTTTCTGTGCCATTCCATATTGTACCCATTTGCCACATCTTTGGGAAAACTATTTCCCTCTAATATACACAGTGCGAGAGTGCCTAACATAAATAAACATTATTTTATTTGCTTTTATGTAGATCTTTACTATTTCAGATTAAAGCACAACAACACCAAGGAATACTGTAATACATAACAAAAATATATTCTGTTTTCTTTCAGTTACCTGTACTAGCAGATCAAATCACATTTCAAACTCGTAAGTAATACAAGAAACAAATTTCGAGCCCTAAAATTGAAACGCATGTGTTGAAAGTGAAATTCCTTCATTCATATATATAACAATGGTATAACGTATGCTTGGATATATGCACGTTATTAACTTACTAACCTGAACTGCATATTTTATCTTTAGAACGCCATAAACATATAAAAATTGTGTCAACCCAGGTTTTCCTACCTGGATTTACATGTTCGCTCCATTTCTGCTAGGAGTTTGAACCTGCTCCAGTTTAGAGATAAGTGATGGAAACCGTCGCTACCTAATATGAGACGAAATGGAAAGGAAACATTGCTTTCTACCGTGTTACTTAGGTTGCTTTTAATCAGATTGCTATTATGATAATAAATCGAATTTCATTCAACAAACTTTAAAGAATATCTACCCATTAAATTGAGTACATTCTACCCACGTAATCCCAATTGATAGATTTATTTCTTTGACGACATATTTCTTACTATTCTTATTTATGACTATCACAGAAACTCCAGTTAAACCGAAAATAGGGCTGAATTATAATACCTACTAGAAATACTATCAGGAATATGCAGAGAACTTTTTCGATTATTTTGGGATAATTTTGTGGAGAAGTACATTACAGTAATTATACGTTTGGTTAGTTATGGATAAACTTACATGTGGGGCATGAATGGGATATTTGGCAGTCTAAAGTAGAGAATTAAGCACAAGAGAGATATGCAGACCCATAGGTGGTGCATATTTACAGAAAACTTATTTTTCGATCGAAGAACTCTAATTTTTACTTGGAGTAGCAATAAGTGTGTGGTTATGGCCATGCTAATATTATCACATTTGTCTTGAACCATTTTTATCTCGGTTGTTTTTTAGGAAATGGAGTTTCTGGGTACATAAAATATTCGTCTCACTAATAAAAGAGAGGACAGGCCAAAGTAATAGGAAACAAATGTTGAATTAGAAGTCCATATAATATTATGGTTGTAGTGCTTAGCACAGGTCGGCAGATTATGAGAAGGAGAGTGAAGGAAGACAATGGAACCATACGGTGGGTCATCCAATAGAAAATAAAAGACTTTGAACTGCAGCACTCCTGACCAGACTGGAATTGCTTTCGTTTTCGTGTGATGCCTTTATTTGCTGAAGATGATGATAATGAAGTTGTAGCAGAAGGAAGGACTTTGTTATTACTTTTTACGGCATACGCTTATTGTTAGTCAACTCAAAATCAATTTACTTAAGTTGACTGCACAAAAACAATACAAGCGCCCCTCAACCGCCCAAACTCAACTTATTGCTTTTCCTACCTTATTTATCCAGGCACTCTCCCGAAGGCTCTATCATAACTACCTGAGATAACAATTCTCCATGCGCTTTGTCATCTTATTACTATTACTCACAATGTATCACAAAATTGCTATTTTTACTAGTTTTCGTCATAACACACGCACTACGATTACGATGAGTTCGTTCACCGCCAAAATGGATTCAGGTGGTATAATATTCTCAAATATCTCTTCCAATGCTCTATGCAACCAACAAAAAGGTGATCATCAGGTTACATCCTTATACATCTACTTCGGATACATACTATTCCTATATAACTTCATTTTGTACAAAGACAAAATAAAAAGTGGAATTTTTAACGTAAGAATTCAGATTTATTGAAATTATTATACTACAAATGCTTACTGCGAAATTAGCAAATTTTAATATCTGAAAGAGTCTATTAAACTCTAAAAAATTGCCTCTATATATGCTAATGGGAGGAGCAACAACGCCAAGAATTGAATACTATAATATGTGCAGAAGACAATTTAATAAGCAGCTAAAGTTTCCTAAGGTGGAAAGTTCTCCAGTTCAGTGCGGTGTTTTGTGCAGTAGTTGTATTATCTAATACTAGTACTTAATTAAGTGCAAGAAAATTATACAGGTATTTTGCATGAAACCTGCTGTGCATAAAAGTTATAGTTGGTGTTGTCCCTACAGGGCGTTTTAAACTCCTATCCTGGCTCGCCTTAATCTCATCATGAAAGAATTAGTTCTCTAATGAACTTTATTCTTGAATTCCAAGTTTTATTTTCTGTTGGTACATTAGCAGTAAAACTCACGCATAAATCACCACAATGCTTAATATTATTTTTGGCATTTCTTTCGTTGCCACTTCCAATGACGGAAAAAACTACAGAAACAAAGAGAGTGAAGGAGAAACTGAATTTCTTTGTTTGAACGTTTTATCTGTGGATATTGGACATAGATGTGCATCTTATGCGTTCGAATCTTTCCTTTGCATAAATTAAATATTAATTCTATAAAAACAACGGAACATGTGTAACCTTTCAATTCTGACAGAGTGTTACTGTCAGTCTCATTCTCAATTTACTTGTAAACTTCAATTCGAAATTGTAGAGTCAGTTGATTCTGACTGAAAACGAGAAGGTTGAGAGGAAAGTGGGGGAGTTTGCTGCTCTTCATCGTCAACAGTTCACATTATATTCTATTTTTAATAATGTTCGATATGTCTTCACCATTACATTAAACCCCACAGAAAAATGTAATACTATAAATTCATGTAATGAGATGTGCTCTATTTCGGTCTCTATTACAATATTGTGTTGCGTGGGAAGTGAAATCTTATTTTTATTAATCCTTACATCTAACGTGCATCTTACAATCTAACATGCTGCTGCATTGGCAGCTATACTAAATGCGACTACTCTAAATATTTATTTCACAGGAGTATAACTTTTAAGTTACGAAATTGAACATACCTAATTATCATCCATGGAATGAAACATTTACTACAACCAGATTCTATATTCTAAAAAATAATATAATGTCTTTCCTAGTTTGCCAACCGTATTTCTTCTTAAATTAAAATATTAAAAATGGATAGTATTAATAGATTTCCAGATAGATAAAAATCCAGAATAGAATTCGGAATAGACAGATAATAGGATGGGTAATCCATTTTGAGTAAAAGGAGAGCGGATTAGAGAACGCATTTCGTATGGAAATAAAAGAGACCAGGTGTACAGTATGAACGTTTTACTCACCGTTTATATAGTTTTATTTTTCGTGAGCCATGGGATACTAATCTACGACATACGGAAATTAAAAGCAAAGATTTTCACTTGATTTCATTCGGCTTAGTTTTATTTTATAGAGCAACTTTTTTTGCTGGAGGATAAGCAATAAGCCCGAAAAAAGCGGAACTTTGTTGCCTCTTCTGGCATGACTCTGTTAGTTCGTATTAAAAGTTAGACTAGAGTAATAGGAACTAGTACATCCAAATGGTATACGGAGAAGGATGAGATTACAAGGGCATTGAGAGTAGAGCCAGGTTATGGAAAACTCTGTAAATAGATAACCGCTTGTAGTTATTTCTTTTTCTGAGTTGAGCAGGGAAGGAGAGAGGAAACTGATTGTAACAATTGTGAGCCTTAGTATGGAACATGGACGGTTATAATAACAGATGCTTCCTACCCAACCAAAATGCTAAATATTTCTTTAGTCTCCACTTAAACTCCACTACAATAGCAATAGAAATGAAACTAGAAGCGTGCAATGTAATATAAATAGAGGAATAAGGATATGATAACCATTTCTACTTATAATAAACCGTTGTGCAAAACGGAGTAAGTATGTAGCGGAGATAAAGATAATCAGTTGATTATTATTATTAAACAGTTGATCATCGGTTGCTGATCATTGTGATCATGGCTGACTTTTTTTTGATTATTGTAATCAGTTGATTATTAATCAGATTGCTTGTTCATTGTTTGATCATTGATTTATCATTGGTTGATCATTGGTTGATTATTGTGGCTTGTCTCAAAGATTAAGCCATGCAATACATGGAGCTGTAGGCTTCATATTTGGGACTGCATTTCTGGAACCCATTGACCGATTGACCCTATCTTCTAGATTTATCTTCCACTGGACCTTATCTAGATATGTTCTAAGTCTGAACTCGTTATCTCATTGCGTTCTTGAGTTATAGTGGATACGGACGGACGGACAGACAGACAGAGCGTTAACATAATGTAGCTCCACTACATAATAATAGCATAGATTGTTAAAATACAACTTTCTTCCCAAAGGTATGCTTTGTTGGTGTTTTTTTCGATTTGAGAGTCGAGGCAGGTCGCCATTGGCCCAACCTGTCTGTTCGTCTTCTTCCCCACGCCAGCCACGGATCATCATACGATATTATACTCCCATGCACAACAGCTTGTCCACTCAGCCATTATCTCTCCTCTGCCTTCTATGGATTTACAACTGATATTGTCCGCAGCGACGCCTAAACTCACCCAAGTCACAGAATCAGTCAAAGTAAACCCAGATCCACGGCATAATGGCAAAAGTGCAGAAAGCAAACCCAAGTGTCTGTCCCTATTTACTCCTTCGCTCATCCACATTAAACATTTCAGTCTTATTCCGCCTCATTTGTTCTCTTAATATACCAACATCACCTCTCCTTCCTATTCCAACAGCTAAACACCCACTCCCGCAGATTTTCTCGTCATTTCCCTCTTTTCCTCACCTCTGTGCAAAATTCTCCTCCAAAACGTGTTGGTTATACTAAATAGAAGGTTTACTCCACGCTTTTACGTTTCTTAAACTTTGCATTTCTAAAGCCAGAAACGCAACAACCGCTGCTGCCCTTCCAAACTTGCATTTTTCCTTCTAGATCACGTAAACCGACTTTCAGTACACAGACCATGGCAATTTCTCTCCTGACTATATATCAAGGCTCTTACAGTGCGAAAAAGTCATAACAAACCTACGATACCTTTTATAATGTAGTATCGCGGCATTTTAGAGCAAAGTAACCGTGAATAAATAAATGATCATATATATTTTCAGTAATATTTAGGTCTCCTTTTATACAGAATGCATTTCTTTGCAGTATTTTTATGGTTAGTTTAATAAAAGTGGACATATATATTTAAATTCCAAAAATGTACACTATTCCAATACTTTCTAGTGTGAAATCTTTTCGCTTGCATTCTAAATGCTAAAAGTTAATTAGAATTGGATACATTCACTGTTGGTTTAAATTGAATTTTGGAAATTAGGGAAGACAGAGGCTAATATATAAATTTGCAAACGTAGTGGAAAATAATATTTGTATGTAAATGATAATAGAAGGTCTGATTGCATTTGTAAGGTATGAAAAATTTGATAAAGCAGTAAGACTGGGTAGGTTGGTAGTAAAGTTGACGTGAGTGTTATCTCCAGTGGGCATATCAGGGTTATTAATACTAATAGGCTAAGAAGGCTTGTGTAAGCAAGTAAAATGGAATGGCTGTTAGTGGGACTGGAAGCGAGTCGGGAAAAGTAGGACTGGAGACGCCAGACTGGGAGAAGTGCAGTCTGGCAAATTTTTAAATTTCAATAATTTATTTGTGTGGGTCTAGTGCTGTGAAAACGGTTTGTCTGAGTAAATAAAGTCTAGTGTTACGGAGGAGAAGAATGAATGGGATGCAAAAAGTGTTGGCAGTGTGGTTTGCATTGGACTGCACTTGTACGTTGTAGACTAAGCTTGTGAGTATTGATTATAGATATTTCTGGAGTGGAGTTCCATTGGAGTTTCCAGTTGGCGGTCTGGAGACTGAACTGAACTATTTAGGAGGAGGATTTCCCAATTCTCTCCTCTGCTCCTTTCAGGCTTGACAGACTTAAGATCATTAGAGAATATAGAGATAATAATTCTGAAAGCGTATAAATTGGATTCTTTTTCGCATTCCTTTTCTCTTCCCGTCTAGTCAATATTGGTGATAAAATTAACGAAAAAATAATATACGTCTGGATCGTAAGCCATGATTACTGGGGCACTAATATATATTACAGGGTCTGACATGAAACAAATACCAAGGCATTCATTGGTTTTCCCAAGCAAGGTAGCAGGTCATGTCCTGTGTTATTTTATTTGTCATCATCACTGCTGCAGTAGTCGTAGTCATTGGTGGAGTAATCTTACATTATTATATTGCAACTGAGACGAGAGATTTAACGAAATATTTCCTTGCCTCATCTCCAAGTTTGCTATGCAGCTATAATGAGAAAACCCCAAAGAAGAGAAACAAAGAGAATCTTCCTCCCCTTTGTTCTTACGGTTATTAGAATTAGGTTTCTGATGAACTTCATTATTATCATTATGTTCATATTGTAATAATACTAAATCCCACACAACAATGTAAATATCAGTCCCACTATATTTCTCGTACATTTATCCTCTTCACAGATATTTAACATGGTATTTCCTAGTGTGTCTTTATACTCGCAATCTGTACTGACTCTGTCCTGGCTCCTATGTCTCCTAACAGAAGATGAACAAGCATTATGAAAACAGAGAATGGTATGCAATATAATCTAGAATCTTGGCTTTTGATAATTTCGAGAATATACGCATTGTAACACAATAATTGCATTGTGCAGTGTGTAAAGTTCCTACTCAGAACGACTACCACAAAACAGGAGATAAGGGAAATATAGAGAAACCACTGGAAATTAGTGCAGAACTCAGAAAGCAGAAATTACTTGAATGGCATCACACCACAGCACAGGACTATTGTATTGTGCACACAGTTTACTTCGAGTGTTGCCTCTCAGCCTTTCATTGGACCATGTTATGATAATCTGGAGCGACTTGAAAAGCAATATGACTAAGGCCAACTAATGACAAGTGGCAAGGGAAGAATTTATGTAAGGCACTCTTCGGATTATCTCTGGGAACACATCCGTACATGAAGAGCGGAGACAATCAGGGTGCTTACAAACCGAAAGGGAAACAAAGGAGCAACTACTAAACTATGGACACTGAATGCCTCCAGTGTTGACTCGCACAATCACTCCTTCCCTCAACAATCTAATACAATGCAGGCACACACAGATCCTCCGGATGTCATCCACAACTAAACGAGTAAACATTCGTCCCTACACTTTCAACAACCCAATAGCCCTTATCTTTCCTTAATTTACTTTCTTCCACTTCCTCCACAAAATACAACTACCTCACAATCCTTTCCTCTTTAACTTTCCTTATTTTTAATTCTCTCCACCAGTGAATTAATAAAACAGCTCTAAACGGCACATACATGCTAAAAACGGGTACGCTTTACCTTAAGCAATGAGAAAACCGATTAAATCAAGAGCAATGCAATCCATTTGAAATATTAAACATCCACACACATTTTCAAATGCTGGCCAATCCTATTAGAACCTATGAAAAGACATTTAAACCCGTAACAACCCTACTTTCCTCGAGTTTACGACTCTCCTATTTACGACAACTTAGATTTCGCTCATGCAGCACAACACATACTCAACGGGATAATAGAAATGAGAGCAAAAAACCAAGGACTCCAGAAGACAATGGCACGGCACGGAAAGAGTCACGGAAAGAGCAGGAGGTTAAGGAAAACACTGACAATGAGGCTCAGTCCGCCAGCTCTTTACCGGAAGAACAAATAACCTGCAGTCAACTCAATCCACAGTAAAGTATCAACTCCTTCGCTAAAGTCATCAAACATGGCAAAAAACAGTCATGTGCAAAAATAAAACAAACTAGTATTTTTATTCAGCAAAAAATTATCTTAAAGTACACACTCGTAGGCACGTGCCTATTTTTAATTCCAATTACTATACGTAGTATCCGCTAAATCGCTCTGGCGGATTTAGTCACCTGTTCATGAATTACAATCGGAGTAATTACATTTTTTGCCCTAAATTAATAATATTACATTGCAAAAGAAACATTTTAGTAGTAGAATTAAATAGTAAACTGTTTTGCATACAATAGTATCTGATAAGCGAGGGTCATGGAGTCGGGAACAAAAAAACAAAAAGCAAACTTGCTTTTTTACATTCTTAAATAAAAAAGCAAAAGGTTGTAGTGCAGTTAGATTGTTTTTTGGTTCTTCTTTTTACGAGCTAAAAAAGTTAAAAAAGCAATTGGAAATATAATTAAAGGAAAAAAGGTGTTTTTTATTCCCTGCATGGAGTACCACATTAGTAGATTATTACATAGATATTGGAAAACATAACGGCCGATGAAGTTTAGCTACCCTTGTTTACGTTGCTGGGCATTTATTTATTATTTCATAGCAACTCTTTAAAGTTACACTACTTGATACATAGTCGATAACATGCAATGCAACACTGCACATGCAACCTGCACTCCACAATGTTTGCAGAACATCAAAGAAACTGCAATGGGCCACGCTGATTTAGCATACGTACCTAACACACGCTGTTTTCTTCAAGTATGTACTGGGTAGATATATATGCATGCCAAAAAATGAATTACTGTGCCAGAAAACAGAAACAAGGATAACGTCCATAACGTTGGATATTGAGGAAAATAAATGCATACTAAAGTGCCAATAATATAAATAAACTCTAAATGGGACGATTGAAGAATAGAAGAAAGAGGAGAGTAAATTCCAAATCCAGTTTTATGTTCAGTTCAACCCAAACCTTATGTCTAAAAAATATCTACAGAGTAGATTCCACTGCATGCGTAGACAAGACACTCTTTATAACAGTAAGTACTCAGTACAGTACCTAACGAAAGAAAGATATGTGCATAGAATGGGTTAAATCAATACCTAGGTATATCAGAAATGCTATGCGCTTGGTATTGTAGAGTAACCTCTTCCAACCTGATTGATGTGACAGGAAAATAATTATCCAGGGTATCTTAATTGCTGGGACGGTTCCTCACTAACTCTGTAATCTACACAGTGAAATAATACACTTGGTTCAGGTTCTCGTTATGACTCAAATTACATTAGGTCAAGTCAATGAGAACCTTCTTGTAATTATTTCCCTAGTAATTAAAAAATTATTCACAAATTAAACTACCTTACCTATTGATTATAAGCAAAGTCTGCAAAATTGATAAAATACAATTTTGCTGAATTTACAAAACAATTTTTCCATGCAGAACAAGCTTTTAGGAGAATAATTTGCTTTTATATGTCAAATGACTAAGAAAATATTATTTATTCTGCAAATATAATTTGCCAAGTTGCCCTTTGAAAATTTCAGTAAGCAAATTTAAATAAAGGAATTAATAATATTTACGAAAATATTAAGTTTCCAGTTTTGGCAAATAAAGGTAAGTGTGACTAGCTGATTTATGGGGTAGAGAAAGCTGTAAAGTTGGCTTTGTAATCCTATACCCTGAATTAGGGTTTAGAGCAGATTTACAAAAAAGGCATCGAAAATGAAGGCTTAGCTTCCTTGGGCAATGTACATCGGATTTGCAATTTCAAAGTTTAAGCAGTGTGCAGAGATAATTGCGTGTTGAGTGAAAAAGGCGTGTAGAGATTTTGGTGAGACTAATAGGATGAGTTTAAGTGAGTGTAATTGTAGCATGAGTATGTGCATGTATGCTTTGTGAATTTATTTGGAACTTTGTTAATGCAGTGTGACAGGAGCAGAATAATCAACTTTTTAGGTGTTCTTTCCAGTCTTTTATGATGCTTTCCTAAAAGGAAATTCCACTTTTACAAATGCCTAACCACATCACAGCAACTAAATCCTACGGCGCAGTTAGTGTCAATAGCCATAATTGTGCTGCATTGCAAACTCTGCGATTTTACAACCAATTTAAATACCGTGCAAATATAAACAAATTTAATTCACAGAAAGCCGATCTTCTCCTTTTAAGCCTACCTTAGCAGCAACACAAACTATAAAAATGCAGGGAAGTGCAAAATAGAACTAAATGGATCTATCGTAATTGACTTTAAATGATTAACCGTCGTTAAAAGTTAAATGATAACAAAATACAAAAATTACAACACAAAAAGGTATTATTTTCAATTTATTCCTAAAACAGATTTAAAAGGTATATTATTTTTATTAATCCGAGTTAATCCTGTGGTAAAAAATTACACTTTAATAATTTTAATTCAATACCAGCCAATATTAAAAAGTGTATGCTTACCACAATTGTATATGTGGACAATGAAAGACTTGGTGTTGTGTGCGCTGCAAAATAATAATTTCAGGAAGGTAATACATTAGCGAAAAGCTAATTTCTGTGGTAAGGGTGAGGTGAGTTTTTCCACGATTATATTCTTGCATTTCCTATGGACTCTTTGTAAGGTCAGAACAGAATTACATGCTAATGGACTCTTGAGGTGTGTATTTAACCACTAGATCGTAGTACAATTTAATTTACTAATGGGTATTACCGAAGGGAAGGATAATGATTTATTAAATGAGTTATTTTGCGGTTAATGCTCGACTGACTTGTTCTTCCAAGGATTACTGCAATTTATAAATAAAGGAAACCACACTAATATTTGTAAATAACTTATAAAATAATACTTTAACTGCATTTATTGCAGTAATATACCCTATTGGGGAAGCGACCGAAAAAGTTAAACCAAAATTTGCGAAATGAATAACTAGATAATTTCGTAGTTGAACTTGTCAAAAAGTTTATGCAGCATAGAGGTAAAAAGCCTTTAAAGTTAAAATGAGAATTAGGTAAGTATTCGACAGAAGAGACTTATTTGTATTTGTGCCTTAAGGTAAATAGATTAATCTACATAGGATTACGTATTAGGAGGATGTGTGTTTATGTTCGGGTGATACTAAAATATTTAATCGGCGATTGTATCTGAGTTTTTTACTAGAACAGTTGAATGGCGGGTATGGATTGATAATAGACCTATTAATAAGTAAGTTAACGATAAGTACCTTGATAAGTTCATTGTTTGTCTAGTATAAAATGGAGTGGAAATAATTTTCTTAACAATGCGGAGGTACGTACTGTACTGTACTTATTTACATTGTGAAGGTAATATTGTGTAACAATATAAAGACATGATTAGAGGTATTACTAGATTTGTATGGAGAAACAGTTGATACATAGGAACTGACATAGAACAGTAAAGATAAAGATAGTGGGCAATTGTCATATCATGCTAATCAAAACTAATCGGGATGCCACAAACTGAAACTGAGTTACCTACTTTGCATATTGTACTATTTATTATATAAGAGGGTGGAAGAATACAGTAATAATGATAAGGCAGTCAGTAGTACAAGTAAAGTTTACTTTATTTATTATTCCCCGCTATCAAGTTTAATAAGCGTGTAGTTGTAGTGGACATAGTTGAGGTTTTACTGTGTTAGTGGTGGTTCCCTTCTATTCTGTCGTTAGTTACGTTATTCTACATTGTGTTGATTTCCACTGCATAATATTCTGTTTGTGTGAATGAATGCATCAACAGGAAAATTACTTGTGAACAAGACAAAAAATGTACCGCAATTTTCTCAGGCACTTCAGTTCACTGTGCAGACTACATAATAACAAATGTACTTGGTAAATAGTAGAACATGACTATGACAGACCAACTAGAGAGACTAGACAAAACTACATTAACCTGTAACAGACCAGATTGCAGGTAGTCCAGTCCACCCAGCCAGACCATTACATAACTAGCTGTCAAGTAGAGAAATATTCAAGAGCACAATTCAATATTTTTATTCTCTAATACTGACTTATGCAGCTACACTTAAAAAATCAACCACAATCCAAAGCAATACCACACCAAGGAATTATCCTCTCAAACTCCACACAAACAATACACTTGTCTTCCCTCTTCTGTTTTAACAATTCTTTTCTTCTCAGATGCACGCAGGCACTAATACGCCGGATACTTCCCTGGCACTGACGTACCAATTTAACTACCTTTCTATCTCCCAGCACATTATATACATCCATTCCTCCTAAATAAATTATAACACACGCATACAATTCCATTCCTTATAAGTTAATGTAAAAAATCTCATGTCCTCTTCTTCTCTTGTCTGTCATTCTAGGTATACTCGTTTTTCTATATAGGCCACTTCAATTCAAGTCAAACAAGATAAATGCCACTGCGTTAGCACTCCTGTTAATATTTTATTGTCCATTGACTTCGATTCACACTTCTCTAACAATACGTAGCTTTTGTTTTAGAAATCCAAACAAACATTTACCAAGATCATATGTGCATGCAGTAATTGCACTCTGTACATTTCAATACAAACAATAAGTACTAAATAATGAACAGTTGCAGAATGAATATGAAGATGATCCACAAGAGATATAACGTACTAAAATAACACACTTTTTTCGTGAATATTAAAGATTTGCTTATTTCTTTAAATATCCCTTTTACCATTTATTACAACCATATGCAGATGCACCAAAAAGACTTTATTGCTCTTAAATAACTCATGTCCTTTTACATATGGCCTAAACTATTTTATAACTCAATGATCTCGTTTTTATCACACTCTGTTCTCGGTATTATAATTCGTCTTTGTAGCCTTACCCAATTAGTTACATAATCTAAGACGCATATTATACAGGTAGTGTTCATAGTGAAAAATGACCAACACTAAATATAGTCATAATTACAATTTGTCATTAAAGGATGCATAAAATTAAACTGCACGCCTCAGAGTGTACATGTTAGACAGCTATGGTACTACATGCAACACTTATTGCATGAAAGAATGCGTGAATAATTTTTCCCATGGTTGTCTTAAATTAGCTACAGCGAGTCATCAATATTGTATACAAGGATAATAACTATATTAACTGGGTATAATACCTATGTAATCGGTTTGTTTTTGACACACTTGAAATGGTATACACGAATAAATCTTTATCTATAATAATAAAACTAGCAAATAGGTTATTGTCATCACGAGCACTTGCCCTTAGTTTCCGTAACATGCGTAAGGTTCAACGTGTTAATCTAATTAATTTCAAAGAAATATCAGTACTAATACCACTAGGTTAAGAAATGGAATGAAGACTACTGATTGATCGAGGCTGCGAAATCTATTAAACTATGTCAATACAGAAGAATTGTGCATGCTACTTATCACAACTTATTAGTACAGTTATGTGACCAATTAGATTTTACACGGGCAATAAATAAACCAAGTAAATTCTAATAAGAGAAAATAGTGCTGCTTTGAATGTGACCGACTGAAATATGATTATGGAGCTAATAAATTAGCAAATGTAATTCTGACAGGTTAAAAACAACTCGAATGGACTCAGGTACTTATAATATGGTACATTGAATAATGGCATCTATAAATCGTTAGGTCATGTATGAGTGAGAATAATTACTATGTATATTGAAAGAATTTTGTAAGACTGATAGCAAACAGATACATTGAACACAATCTCAGAGAGTGATCCCATGTTAAAATAGAGTTTTGCATGGAAAGACTTAAGTATGTACTATAAATAGGCACAAGTTAAATTCATTGTGTGTATCTCCTGCTTAGAATTAAGTATATCGTGAAATTGCATTAATATTATCTTGGCAAAGTAAAGATAAATGGATGTTCTAGCATTTAAGTAATTTTTAAGAAATCACTAATAAATATTTATTGCTCTAAAAGGTAATTTCGTGTAACCAATATCTCAGGTATGCAGAGTATGTTGCAGCGTAAATAAAAACAAAGACTTGTACACGAAATTTCTGATGTATTTAGCAAACGGGTTTAATTAATAGGTGATACTGATATTAAAGAGATGTGTATTAATAGAAAGTTTGTTCCTACTAAAAGTTTGTGTGATTTGCAAAGTTAATTAAGAAGTTAAAAAGCAATTGAATGTTATAGAATAATTTATGTTTATATTAAGGACTCGCGTTGGTATGTCGGTATGTGTAATGTAGTGGAAGCCAAGTTAAAAATAAAACAAGAAAGCAGTAAAGGAAAGAACGAGCGTCTGTGTGCACTCTGCCTGCATTATTGCAGACACACTGAACGTATTTATTTTGAATTTCTGATGTGAGGGTCATAGTAATGTGGTGCAGATTGTATCTTTAGAAAAATTCTTAATTCTCGTGTATCTATCTGTAGTAGTGGGACTTGAGCTACATAAAGATTTGTAAAGTGACGAATGTGTTGGAAATCCATGTGGATCCATATTGGAAAGAGTAAATAAACAAACAAAAAATGAGCATACCTCGTATATAGTCCGAGGAGAGCTATTGATCCTGGAGGGGAATTACCCGGTTCCGGTTTTTTGAGTTGTGGCTAAATTCGGAGATGTTAGACGATTTTCTGGTGCTATGAGATGACACTGAGTTCACAAAGAAGACGAAGATTATATTTGTAAAGGTATGTTATTAACTTTTGGTATTGAGTGTGTTGTAGGAATTGAGTTTGGAATTGTTGGGAGGACTTGGCGAGATAATTTTGCGAGGAGCGTGGAAACGGTAACAGAATTTCCGGAAGCGGTTCCAGTATGTAAAGTTGAGCACGATGATCTGGAGAAGTGGATAAGAGTGAAATAGGCTATAGGTACGTGAGTTGTTGTCAGAGAGGCTTCTAAAGCCTCAATGGAGAGCGAGTGTGTTGAAGCTGCGAGTTTTCTTCTCATCACATCACATCAGAACACATCTTCCGATCAGTTTCTATATATACATATAGCACAGTACAAAAGAGCGTGTATCCAATTCAGACAAATCAAAAGAGCTCTCCTTTTCCCCAGCAAACACTGTCTACTTGATTTCACTGATCAGAATACCTCAGTTTCGCTTCCAGTTAGTTATCTCTTCAATTTAAATTCCGTCTCTATTTACATTTCGCTCCTCTAATTATCTACAACAATGCAATAAGTCATTTTCCCTATCCCCAATATGTATTTATGGAAATCCGCAAAATTTTGCATTCGCATCCCATCCAGATCCACAAATGATGCTGTTTATATACACAGAGTTCCCTTCCAGGAGATTTCTGTTCGGCACAATACACTCTCCCTCCTAGTTCCCACCAAAAACGTATACAACTGCATTTACAACTGTTCCGGTGAGTTCCTTTATTTATTTACAGGCCTCCTCTCCAACCCAGTACAGGTAAATATTCGGATATGTTATCAATTTACAATTCACCATGTGTACTTGTTTTCTGGTTACGAAATCAACTTATATTATAATATTTAGTTCCTTAAGGCCCTTTCCGAATCAAGGGCCCTAGGTATGTTTTTATTTCTAAGCTCTTTGGCTTCCGAACTGGAGTTCTCTAGTCTAGTATAGTTTCCAATGCACACTATACGCTACGTACGATACGATGCACTAGGCTTACTATTCTGAGTACGACTGAAGTTTCCTTTACCAATTACTCTGGTTCTTATACTCAAACAACATACACAGACGAATCGACTGAAGGGTGTGCTTCCTACCTCATGCTAGTGCTATATTCACTGCTTACTTATCGTCTCTGTGATATCCTTCGTCCTAACGTACATTCAAATGCAAATACATACGTATAGTGTAGGCACACACAGTACAGGCCACCAAAGTAATGGAATGGGGGAATTCTCTATTGTACTGCTTGTCTCTTGCCTTCACAAACCCAGGGGACTCCGCAATAACTCTGGATACTGAAAGGGGAAGGGGGAACGCTGCAACTCAAACAATATCCGAAGTTTACCTCTAATTGGCCAATCACAACCTTGTTTCGCGATTCAAATATACCTAGGCTAAACCAAAGTGCCTAGACCGCCCCTACCTAGGTGATGCCATACTAAAATTGACAAAAGGATTCCACCATTTATGGGGGATGAATATGATTTTCCGAGAAAAGGTCCAAAACGAAAACGTCCAAATGATATTCGAGAACCGGTCCCATTAGAAGTAGTGCTCATAATAAATTCAAATCTCTTAATTTTTGAAATAAAAATGATAAATAATTTGACTTTATTGCCACTTTATTTATTTGCACAACATTCCTGTGCTACCAGAATTTATTATGAACACTACTTCTAATTGGGCGTTTTCTCAAGTGTCATTGGACCTATTCTCGAATGTCATTTGGGCGTTTTTGTTTTGGACCTTTTCTCGGTACACCGAATATGTAACACTGTGGACCATTGAGTTGTTCTACTGAATGAGTGATAGCGAGGGCAATGGCTTCTAATATCAATTGTTTTTAGTACCCTCAGCCAGCCAACTACACCATATTATTTGCTACGATTTTGTTTACATGGACAGTAGAAAAGGAGCTTTAAATTCTTTATCAACATACTATTTCCAACACTGAGCATATTTTGGGCTATGGCCACTGTAAAGTAAAACTTGATATTTTGGTTTCTTTGGAATGAAAAGTTTGAGTTTTGTCCATTTTGATTTAATTGTTTGCAATTTTAGGATAAATAATAAAGTTGTACGATAATTGCCATAAGCTTTATGAAAATATTATGGCGAATGTTAAAAATTACGGAATTGACTAAAAACTAGATTACAATTTACAAAACAAGATTTTTTACGGACATCATAGATTTGCATGTTATTGATTTTGTAATTACTCGGGAGCAGAAGGAGAAGGGTCATGATTATTGGAGAGTCCTTGTTCGCTTGCACAGCAAGTTACATGAGAAGAGGTATGAAGTTATGGTTCTATTCTGTGTATCTTGCCAGAGGAATATCGAAACTGGAAGGCAAAGGCAAAGGAAACAGAAAATGCAGCTGCTGTGGAGAGGAGATTCTATAAACCTCTCTGTAACCATCCGCCCACAAAGTCACCATCTCCCGTCATTTGGAAAAGACGGTGAGGCCAGAATAATTCTGGTTGTCAAATGTATATCAACTGATAATCATGTTTGACAATTAAATGTAGTGGTAACCACCTGATGAATCGGTTTAGCTCTCGGAATGATTATTATTGAGGTGCCTTGGTGATACATGATTGTGACATTTGAGAAAACGTGACTAAATTAAAGAGAAGAGGAAATGTTTAGCATTCTTTTCTATTTTGCTCAGAGTACTTGTATAGACTGGAAACAATCTTTTCTCTCTAGGTGGTATAATCTTCGTCTGGTGGAGATATCCTAAGAATTTCATGTGCCTAAGCTAATGTAGCCACACGACACTCTAATGCGAAGTTTTGATTTTTTTCCTGGGATATTCCTCTGTCCTTTCAACTCACTACGTAATTAAAATCTGTGTACATTAGCAAACGGGAACACAGTCTCCGATCTCGCATGGAGTTCACGCAGAGATTCCCATTTCCAAGTCAAGGAGATTCTCTGTTTATTTTGTTACACATCAAAACTAATTTCAGTTGGTCTGAAACCTTTGGATTTCAGATGTCGCATTAGTGAATTTAACTACCTAGTTGTCAATATTTGCAAACACATATTTATAATTAGTTGACACACTCTTTTGTTTGTACATAATAAGTGCGTACAAGATATCTGTTAAGTTGCAAAAACAGCCGATGCTAATTGTTTGATTGTAGTAATCCTTTTCAGCTGTCTTCTCTCCCATGTCGGTTGCCTCACTTGTTATTTTCAATTTACGTTCTTCGTTTAGTGACTTTGAAATATTACCATCAGTTCCAAATAACTGAGTTCAAGAAGTATATTTTTGTTCGACTAATAACTGAATTTTGTATTTACATCTACTGGAAGGCAAATCAAGATTGTGATTTACAAGCGGTGAAAGTTTTCAGTAAATATTTTCAGTTTTCAAACGAGACATGCATTCCTCGCCACGGAAAATATTCTGTTGACCCAATTATTATGTAGATATCAAATGAATATGGAATTCATTAAATTCCTGTCCTGACTGTTAAGTACCTACTAAATGTTTAATTAAATTATACACGGAAATCACAAGCAAATCCAATTTTTCGGATGAAGATCTTTACACAGTAATTTTAATTGTAATAAATTTAGGTAATGAATAGATAGAATTGTGAACTAAATTACTAGGTAGCCTTAAAGTTGTATAAGTGCATTACAAAGCAATTTTGTAAATATCATTGTAGTATTTGTTCATATTTAAGGAGAATTATATTTAAGTATTACAGATGTCAAAGGCTTTATATAACGAAATAGGTCAAATACAGTTTTAAGATATATTTCTGTCCAGTAGTCCTGTCCAGTCTGATTTATAAATAAATATAATATGTCAATATACATTTTGTAAGAATTACAGAAAGGAATAGAGAAGATCTAAAGCAACTAAAAGGTTTACTGATTATCTATTTAACAAGAGATTGGATGTAGGATATAAATAATATTGTGTCATTGTAACCGTCAGGGATCTCTAATTTTTGCTTATTATTCTTACAATAATAAAACAAAAGAAAGCACGTCAAACTATTAAAAGTAAAAGACTTTTCGGGAGGAACCTTAAGGATCAAATACAAATCAATACATTCAATTATCAGTATTGTATAAAATATGCTACAGATAAGTTATAATTTTAATATTGTTACTAAATACTGTAATATTACAAATTCGCAACTATCTGCCAATTATTCTCAGAACGAAATGCAAGAAATGAGTGACTAGGCATCTAGCCTACATCTTTAAATAAGTACCTCTTCTGACTGTCTAATAATAATTATCGGAAACGGCTGCCTAAACTTACAATTACTTTTAAAAGAGATTCGAAGCTAATTTAGTACAATTTTCTCGCACCTCCTCTTTTCATTACTAATAACAATTGTAAGTTGACTGGAACTGTAAAACTGAGGTGGAATCCACGAGTAATCCACTATTTACTGTCTCTCTACAATTACCACGAAGATAACAAGCATGAGTTTACCTGTTTATGTAAGATGACCTGAAGACTACATATTAATAATAATTAGGTACCTACTAAACTTTACTGACTGATTCCATTAAAGCCTGTCGGAGATTTTCGAAACCCTATCTACATTCAAGCTACTAATGTTTTGGTAAGTTGTTTTTCTATTCCTAACAATAATTACAATTGCCCATTTCATGTTTGAAGGCAGTATGCTTAGTAAGTACGGCTGAATGCACTTGGCAGGAGCAATAGCTATCTAATGGCAATAATGACAGATTGCAATTAATTTCCCAGCAGTTTATTGAGTCTGACAATTATTGCATACATTTTCTACATGAAAAGTCAAACTAAATAGTTTGTACATTAGTTGGACGCCTTGAAAAGCTTAGAAACAATTGCAAACTATTTCTGTCAAGAAACTCTTTATAATTTTCTTTTATACTCCAAGTATAATTCATTTTCAGTCTATATTTGTACTAACAGTTTCCAATAAATTATCTTGATTGTTGAGCATTATGAAATCAGTCGCCTCGCAGTCACCAAAGAGAAAACTAATTTTCTAATGATTATTTAAGCTTGCATGTTCAAGCACTTTGAGATTTCAATTAACTGAGGCATTATTGCTCATGACTCTTGAGGTGTTTACGATTATTTTAATCGTATATTAATTGCAAGTCTTTTGAAAACAAGGTACTCCATAAGTAAAAGGGAGCAATTAATAATTAATTGTCAAGCATATCTTCATATTTTGGAAATCAATGTCCTATAATGATAAAATGAGCGCAATTGGTTTTGAAAAGTGCAACCTTTAAATATGATTTTAAGTAAAACTCGGTTTGGTATTACCTTGTTATACAATTGTTTCATTTTTTTCTACTGTAATTTGCAATCTATTTGATATACAGGCTAAAATTTCAAATTATAGGAAACAAAATTTAGTGACATTGAAAAAGGTGTACATTGAAACATTTATTAAAGTGATAGCTATGCAAATGAAATGAAACGAAAGCGAAGAATATTGAGGGAATCTGCAGGACTGTAGTTATATTTTTTTTAAAGTTTGAGTGTTATATTAGTGATTGAATAACTCTGCCTTATAGAAATAATTTGCATGAAGTGAAGGCCACTGGCTATAGCTATTTTGCATTCTATAGTGATGTGATGGTTTAGATGGTCTTCTAATGAATTGTACTGTGGAGTGAAATGCACTTGTATAATGTATTAAGGCATGAAGGGAGAGGTGCTTTTTAATATGAATGTCTTAATATGGAAAGAGGATTTATTTTATCTGTTTGCTGAGCTGCATGAAGTAAGAATAGATTAATGGAGATTCTCTTTTGTCAGTCGACTCTTCTTGATGGGATTTAATTTAAGTCTGAGATAAACTTTCTGTTTGTGTCATGTCAGCCTATATAGGTATTGGCTTTTATTTATTACTTTCTTACAAGTACATATATATCTCCTGTGGAATAAGAGCTCTGTCCATTTGCCGTACTCAAAATATTAGAGTCTGAATTTTATTGAGAGAGTTTGCAATTGGATCACGGACTGCAGATAAAAGTACAAGTTGAATTCCGATAAGTCTACAATAATATTAGAGACAGATATTCTGAGTGGAGCCACATCTTTTTAGATCTTACTGCATATAAGCTTCGTATTGCCATTTAATATCACATTATAAGATCTGTGCTACATTGTGATCTTATTGCTACTTAGCCATGTTATTTCACAGGTAATCGCCATAATTTATTTTCTTGCATATTGTAGTATTGTATAAGTGCCAAGTACAACAACTCTTTCATACATTTTAAATCGTCCATAAGATTCCCATATTACATGTTTCATCTTGTTTTTGCACTTTCGTTATACTGTAACATTGTAGGTTAAGGATGTACCTGGTGTTTTAAACTTTTCTATTCGGATGTGATACGTCATTCTTGATTATTCAATATAGATAGCCTTCTATTGAAGATTCACGTAGGATTGCACTGATTTTTTGCCAGTGGTGTACAATAGAACCATAGAATCTGATTAGAAACCTCTGCAGTTTATTATTATGAGGATATTCACGAATATTGAAACTAAAGAAATGACCAAGCGAAAGACTTTTGAAGGGCAAACCATGAGATCATTTTGGTTGCACATGGAATAAAAAAGATATGATGTGATAATTGGAAATTGTTGAATTGCAGATACTGAACGTTGGCACATGACACTGAATTGTTTTTTCTCCACAAACAAGACAACAACCTCAAATATCAACGCAACATATAAATGCAATCGTCAATTCATCATTGTCAGTTTAGGAAGACAAACTTTGTTTCTACAGTAGCAATAGAAGATTAATGAGGAGCGAAAAGCGATTTTCCTTACCAATCCTAATATTCCTTACTATCAACAATAATATTACTCAAGTAAACTAGTTTTCCGCTCAATCCTAATCAATGTTACGTAAGTAATAAATACACAGTAATAATACCTAGAAAATTATCTCAAATAATTCCTAGTAATTAAACTGTAATCATTTGTAATAATAGTGTACGCGTAAACGGACAAAGACTTTATTTACAAATAATGTAATAATTTTTTGGTATAATGGATAATTAATTTAAAATTCAATGTGAGATATTAGGTGTTATGTATGTAAGTATGTGCAATAATGTACAATAGTTAGCAAATTCTTAAACTTAGCGAATTTTTAGCCAAACGAAATATTTGTGCAGACTTATTCATAAAGTAGACAGTGGCACAGATTTTTTCAACCAAAAAATAAGTTTGTCGATAGTCATATAAATATATTCGTGCCGACCATTAGGTAATAAGTTATAGGTCTATTAGTTACTCGCAGAATAGAAGATTCCTTGCAGAAAACTTCCACAGGAACTTCCATGTTCCAAAATCACATGGTAAGCAATATTTTTTAAATTTTAATGCACATTCGACAAATTGTAATTTTGGTGACGTTTAATTGTTAGACTCCAAGACGGGAAGAATGGATATTGATGTAGCATCACATTCCTCTGTTTCTGTGCAAACTATGTCAGGACAAGATATTAGTCGGGACAGAGGAGGAGAAGGAGATGATTCTTCCACGTCCTTTACATCTGACTCTGAGTCTGAAGAGTCAGAAGGAACTTCACTTCTCAATACTTTCATTCCTAGAAAACCTCCCGTCTTTGTCTTAGAAGACGCTAGTTCCGTCTCAGATGTTGTTCCTATGTCCGTAGACACCTGCGAAGATTACTGGACACGGCTGCATGATATCCGAGTTAACGGATCCGTAAGCAATTATTTATTACTGCTTAATTTTTATTGGAAACAATTTTTATTGGTGAGGTTCTTTTAGACACATTCAGTTTTAAATTAAAACAAAATTACAGGAATTCCAAAACTATTAATATTAAATCTAACAGTTTTATGGTAATGTTTAATTTTTTGTTTTTCATTTTTCAATACAGATTTTAGAATATGTTGGGCGAGGCAAAAGTATTCATGACAATGGACTTGCCCAATCAAACGTACCTCTCACACCTCTCAATCATTATTTCGAAATCACTATTCGTGATCCTGGAGATAGCTGTTACATTGCCATTGGTCTTGCTAGACGAGTAAGTTAGAAACATTACTATTTTACGTTTGCATTTCTTAAAAGCATTGTATATCTTGGTATATGTAAAGTTTTAATGAATTTGTTGCTGGAAAACTGCAGGATTACCCTTTACACAAGCACCCAGGTTGGAATCGTGGTTCCATTGCTTATCACGCAGATGACGGAAAGATATTTATAGGTAGCGGTGTAGGAACTCCTTTCGGTCCTAGATGTAATATTAATGACGTTTTGGGTTGTGGAATTGTCTTCCCCTTGAAATATAGCGACCCTGCTCCTGGGTAGGCAAATTTTTATAATCAGCATGATTTCTGGTTTGAGAATTCTTAAAATAACTCAATTTCAAATCTGTGTTTTCCAAATTTATTTTGGGTTAGTGCCAAAAGTAAGCGGTGGCCTTGGGAAGTAGGAGATGACTGTGCTCCTCCGAAGGCTCGTGTACGTCTAAGACGTCGAAGAGACCGTGGCTATAATGTTGACAACGTTCAAGATCATAGCAGTGAAAGTGAAGATGATATTTGGTGGAATAATCGCAATCAAGTTTATGAAGATAAAGTTAAAGTGAGCTTTATTTGCCTTGTGTTTCAGTTTATTTAGATGAATCTTAATTTTAAGGTTAATTTCCTTTACAAATAATTGAATGATTTCTTTTTGTAAATCTTTAGGTTTTCTTCATGAGGAACGGCAAACTATTGGGTATAAAGGAAATCCGAATTCCAAAAGGGGGATTTTACCCTACAATTGGTATGATGAGTACTAATGAAAAGGTTGCCGTAGACCTCCATCCACTGTCGGGCTAAAGATTGTCTTCAGATTGACATTGTGGACGGAGGAGCGGCCGTGATGCTTACTGCGAGGGGAAGAAAGAACCAACCCAGAGCCAGAGAGCTAATAATATCATCATGTATGGGCAATGCGTGACCTTTCCGTTAGAATAACTACAAGAACAAATCCCAGCATTCCATCCATCCCAAAAACTTGTGAAAATCCATTTTAGTGTACTAATATTATATTATGTAAATTCTGAACCAAATCACACAAGTCAGGTCAAGTCTCCTTCTCGTCACTTTATATTCGTGAATCACGTTTCAGTCGATTCCAAAGTGGATTCATAATTATTCATCCTTTCCGACACATTAAATTATGTAGACTAAACTAAATACATAAAAGATAAGGTGTAATTACGAAGAATCCATTCACAAAAAGCAACTGTGATCAGTTTGTGTGATATTTTAAAGAAATTTAACCATATTATACAAATCAAATGTATAAATAAACAGTCTCCGTAAGTTTTTTACGGTACCTACCCAAATATTTATATTCAATGAACATTTCTTGTCACAACCAAGATAATCACATATTTTAACTATATGTATTCTAAAAAATCTTTCTACTGTAACTGAATCATGAAAAGAGGCATCAGCTATATTTTAGAAGTGTCTTTCTACACAGTAGGCATAATCATATCATTTTTGTCTCTCTGTAAATCAAAACCGATTCATATTTTAGGTTAATATTTATATTCAAGTTCATTCATAATGGCACAGCGCAATAAAAATACAATTCATAACCAAAGTACATGAACGCTTATAAGAGACAATAGAGAAAGTAGAGAAAATTACAAACGTGGCATAAATGTTGCAATAGAAAAGTAGGATAAGATTGGAAGATAGAAACATAGCATGTGACATTCCGGCGCTGGAATTGTTCACTACCCAAGTATATGGACGATGAGAGCGAAAATCGCATTATAGTACAACTCAGCTCATATACTTCTGCGATCTTTCGTTTTGACTTATTTGACTGATATTTGAGGTTTTTTAAATTCTGTTGACTGACAGTTTTTAGAAACAGCGATTAATAAATAATTGCCTTGCATTGAACGTTTCTTGGCTGCTGCTTTATTGCTTTGGGGTTTAAATAGAGAAATCCTTGCAAAAAATTACAATTTCATCATTCGCTGAATGACAATCTAGAAACTCCGTCATGAGTCGATTTGCCAAATTCGTTTTTGGTGTTTCATGCGGGTTGACGGCAATTGTGGTCGGTTATGTCCATCTGCGCCAATATTTCGATCGGTAACTAAATCCATTTTATATCAATAATCATATGTGTATCGTAAGTAATTATTAAATTATATGATGTCTCAGAGGAGAAAACATTTTTAGCAGTTTTAAAATTTTGACAAATTTCTGTTGTACTTTATAAAACATTGTATTATATATATTCAGCACATTCAGTAGTGTTGGTTTGCTAGCTAAGTTTTTATGTTTCCTTGACCTTTTAAATGAATTTTCGTTTATTTGGTTTTCTGTACTCGGTATTGCGCATTAAAATTATTTGCGCTTATATGTGACCCCATATAATGTTTTTTAAATAAAACTGTTGCTGAATTAAACAATAAAACAGTTTTTGTGTAATTAAACTGTATCCAATAACCCGATACTTACCTTTACAGTATAATTTTATCGTATACTTATAAAGACCAAATTATTTAATATTACAATCCAGTTTTATTTTGAATTTGACAGAATTAGTTTGCACGAGGGTATCGAACGGGATTTGGATCGTCAACGAAATAAAATCGAGAACCTTCATAACCTCCAGCAGAACATCGAAATCACAAAGCAGTACAAGCAAATGAAAGAATATGACAAATCTAACAGAATCACCGAGTAAATTAGTCAGGCCAGTATCTCCTTCCCGTAATATAATATACTCCATTTCTTATTCATCGTCTGAATATTCCTTCGCTAGGTTAATTTCGCATATTTGACTAGGGTTCAACAATACATAATTAACGGCTAAAAGAAAAGTTTATTAGTTTGTAGCGTACAATTATTATTTGGGCAATTAGATGGTTGATCGTAAAAATCTGTCTAAAATTCCTGTGTTAGGCTATACTCGTCATTGTTTTGTTAAGACTTGAGCAAATATCTCATACTCTCTAAGAAGTGTTTAGTCTGTAAATGTACAATTTGGGCAGTGAGACGGTTGAACACTAACTGTATTTATAAAGGAAATGTGTCGATATCATGTATAATATAGATGTATTTGTAAATAAAGCAACAGGAAAGCAAACGAATTGTTCGTCATTATGTAATCACATTTTAATGCATATTTTACTTTAAATTATTTTCATAATAGTCGATATACTAAGTAACGAAAATTTAAATAACAACAAAAGAGATAATTTATAACATCTGTTGCAAAGATACTTGTGGAGCTTCGTATTTAGCTTCAAAAAAATACAATAGTAGTATGATTTTAATTTTTAATACACTTAAATCTGCCAAGTATCAAGATCATTCGTACATATTGTGACTTCATTACATTACAATATCTTTTTCCTTAACTTCCACTTGCGTTAACACATCGTAATTACTGTTTGCATTTTAAGTACAGAGATGTTTGCGTTGATTTTTCCGTTTTGAACATTTAATGAGTGGCTGATAGCTAAGTTTAATTATTCCCAAATTCCAGTTTCCAACGTCGGCATAAAATTCTATGGATACTATTGGCTTCTATTTTCCTTCTTCCATTTAAATTTAGCAAGAACAGTAACTACCGTCTAAAAGTGTAATTAGGTATTGCATCCTCTCTCTCGTCACTTCATTTCTAAATACCCGTCATCCCATCATTGGACTAATGTTAATACCAAAAAAGTTATTATTATGAAAATTCCATACTAAGTATCCTGTCAATCTAGTTAAATAGATGTAAGCAATGGAATGAAAATTAACTGTGCTATGTGAATATCTATTTTAAATGTTTAAGTATAATAATTTCTGAATAGTACTAAGCAAAAGTGGAGGGCTAGAGTCTAGAGTGCATCTGAAGCTTTAGAATCACAACCAGGCTAAGTGTATCTACTCACAAACAATATAATGAACAAATATGTAACCTTTACAACAATTACATTTATAGCTATTGCCATCAAATGCTTCTACGACTGTACTACGTTCATATATTTAGTTTAATATATTTTATATAATGTTGAATACTTGATTTGGTATTGAATCGCATAATATGTCGGAGGTACTATACTAGGTACATCAATTCCCTCCAACTTTTCACTTTTCTGTGAACTATTTTTATTTCGAAAGCTTACGGATTAATTTACAGACAGAACAAAATCGATAACTTAGCAATTACTTTTATTCTCTCTAGATATAATTTTTAGGGTCTTATTCTAATTTGCCTTTAATTTCATTTTCACGCTTTTAGCTTACGGGAACCAATCTATGTCAAAAAATTAAACGAAATAACGTGAATGATGAGATTGGGTTGAGTACCAATAAGTTTTGTGCCTTCTTTCTTTTCATAGAAAAGTTACTGATTGCACCCGTATTTCTAGTTTGATAGAAAACAGCTGTATGCTTGTATTTGTGGTTTAGATTACTCCGTCTCTCCGAAGATCTACAATTGTTGACATACAAAGTGGATTTTCTCACGCCATACAATAACTCACGACACGGATCTACGCCTACTCCCACAGACATGGCAATATTATCTCTAAACGTAAATGAATACGGAAGCATACTGATCTTCATATTTACTAACTCAAACTTCCGGATAAACTTTGCCCTGCCGATATAAATTACAAATTACAATACTGACTATTGTTAGTTGTTTTTTTAGCTTTGCAAATTAACATTTGCTCAAATTCACTTTATTTAATCAAACGGGAGGGTGCTACGTTATTTGTTAATTATAGATTTGACTACTGGTGGCTGGTGGTTTGGTTTTTAGTTGCAGTTTCCTTATCGTCTTACTTTCACTCTATTTATTGCTTACTACATTTTTATAGTTGGAGTAGGTGTGCTGAATATACGCATATCATATTATGCTTATATTGCAACAAAAATGTAGGTAACTTAATAACAAAGTCCAATTTATACTACAGACTACTGAGGTCGAGGTATTAGTAAATGTTAGTACAATTGTCAGTGCCTCGTATGTGTAATAATTAGGTGCTTTCATCTTCATTTATAAACGATCTTGTAGATTCCTGATGTGGTTCTTAACATTAGATTAACAAATGTTTCCATAATGGAAGTAACAAATAAGAAATTGTTTTGAGATTCTCATCAGAAGGCATTTTAGAGTTCAGTATTCAGAAATTAATATACACTTCAAGTTTCGTGAGGTATTAAACATTGCATGTATCAGTACAATCTAATTGCTTTCTTACTAAAACCAAGTATGGGGAGAACTTAAAATGAAATAGGACACAATATAATAAAGACACAATAAAAAATAACAGTATCACTAGACTAGGGGAGGACTATTTAAAAATTGCAAGATCTACTTTGCGAAACTATAGTTTGCTTTGATCACAATACTTGTAATATTGCTGACCTGACCGTAACCTCTATATTTATACACCAAAAAGAAATTAATCCGTAATGATTACCTAGTAATACACGCTAACACGCTTTACCACAGTGAAATTAGCAAATGTTTAGTATGGCTGCAGATTCAAATATATTTTGACTGGATTTGAATTGGAACATTGGAACTATTTGACTATTTCAAGCAGAATCAGCACAAGGCTAGCTAATTACTAGCACAGCATGCAGGGCTCTATGTTTGCGTTGCGATCAAAGAAATACAGAATTTTGCATTCCGCTTTGAAGATAGGTAGAATGTGTATTTAGATTTTTGCATTTTAATGGATTAGGATGGATTTTGATTTTTCAACGCATTAAATAATCTTCTCGATTGAATTCGCACGTCTTCATCCTGATGGTTATTCATTAAATGTTTTGCTTTGTTTTTAATCTTTTCCACCACATTGACTCCGAAAATAGCAGCGTACCTAATTATAGTAATTTAGAAACGGTTAGTATTTACAACTTAATTGTATTTTATTCTTATGGACTCACATTGTTTCAGGCGATGCTGCTTTATCTTCAGGTGGGAGATCAAGGGTCGGGTTTAAGTCGTGAATTGTGGCTGTGCTTGTTATATTTGCCAGTAGTGTGACTAGTCTCATCAGGACTTCCAGTTCCTCCGAAGAATCCAACAGGTACAAAAGTCTTTTAGGAGCCTACCATACAAGTTATTCCATTAGTCATCGAATTTAATAAATTCTTTGCAATACCGACGGTAACTTATTATCTGGGAACTTAGTTTTGCTTTACCTGTGCTGCCAGTAGACTTGGCACCATGTCTTCGTTAGTGGATAGATTTACAAGAAGTTTAAGGGACTGAAGTTTAATAGGCAATGATAGTTGATCGATGAGGGAGTACAGACTGTGGAGTGAAGGACAAAATTCATCGTGCCAATCGGGGAGTACGGCCACATTAGCCAAAGTGGTTAGAACTGCTTCTACAAGCTCTTCCGGGAACTTTGTAATATCTCCAACATAGGACAACAACACAGGAATCATTGTCTAAATACACAAAAATCATTAATATTCTGATAAAATATACTCGCATTCAGTAGAATACTTTTAAAAAGAAAACAAGTCCATATTTCGGATAATTAAACCCTACTTTATTACTAATAATTAATGTTAATAGTATATTTCAAAATTGACCTTCATTTCTCGTTGGTTTTGCTCATTGAGAGCCATATTTCCTAAAGCCCGAATAGTTGCCAATCTAACTTCACTTTTAGGATGGCTTAGTAAATTCTGGAGTCGGAGTAGACAACCAGCTTCTCTCAGATTATTTTGATTCATTTCTAAAGTCGCTAAATTGGCAAGAGTAATAAGAGCTCTCTCAAGAACACCTTCATCGGAAGTGTAGAGCAAAGCTACAAGTGTTTTTGCTTCATAAGAGTCCATAGCTCTACATTAATTTCATATTTAATGGTTAACTAAGAAGATAGATGAATAAATTATGACTACACGAAAAGTGTGCTTAACATTACTAAAAGTATGCGTTAAACTGACCGTCCTTTTAAGCTAAGTGACTCTAACTTCTCCTTCAGTTCTTCGCTAATATCCTGAATGGCTTTATCTCCTTCTCTAGCCCCATCCTCCGTGTTATTGGCTACTTCTGGACTTCGTCGAGCCAGGGATTTCCGCGACCATCTTCGTCGAACAGGAGAGCCGCTGTCCAGAGGAACCAATGACAAATTATCCGAAGATCTGCTGGCAATAAAATGCCGAATGTCCACAGGACTCAAGATTCGAGGAGAGCTCCAAGGTGAACACTAAAGAAAAATAATACGTTCAGGAATATAAATCAACAATATAAAAAAATAAAAACTCTTTTAATGCTTTATATATTTTTTACACTTTTTCTGTTTTTCTACCTGTAAGCTTCTAGGACCCAATGTGTTTGACGAATGTCTACTTTGCCCATTGCCCTGAATGGCAAGCATTGTGTCAGCAAAATGACGAGCTCGAAAATTTAATTCTCGGATCCTCTCTTGAACTGAAAGTGGTCGCAGTATTATTCGTCCTGTGTTGGACACGTCAAGATTACCCAAAAGGGCATCCGTCTGTGTCGTTTGAGATAATCGTCGGAAATAAAGCCGAGCTTCTCCTTCTGGGTAACTCACTGAAATTTTGACTATTACGGTTAGTTATTTCACATAACTTTTATCTATACTAAGTGCCTTATTCACAGAACCGAAAAACAAAGCGGGCTAGTGCATTATTTAGAACTACAGAAAATTGTGAATACGGCCACTACAAATAAACTCTGATTTAAGAAATTAAAAATTCAGTGTTATATTTTCAACAATCAATAGTTGCTTGTTTGCTTTTAATTGAATTGTGTTGCTTTCAAGGTCACAAGAAAATATTTTCTTACCATCTCCCTCACGTCTTCGGCGATGGAATGCAGTTCTTACGACTGAGTAGCCCACGTAGGCAAATCCAGCAAAAATTGCAGAGCAAAGGGCAACTTTGTTGACAGTTTTGTCACTGGAGGATCCTGATGCCATTTTAGTTGTATTTTTGGAATGTCACTGCTAGATTTTCGGTAGGTTGTTGTTTTAGTTGGAAGAACAGAATAATCTCGTTATTCTGCTGCAGCTGACCAACATTTACACGTAGCACATTTCCATTTCTCTAACTCTGAGTAGTTGAAAACATATTCTAATTCTCAGTCTATAATATCCAATTTTGTTAGAACAATGAAACAATTACCTATAAATTCTTAGTATTCCTTTAACCTATTTTGGAGTCATAAAACGACATTAGCAGACAATAAAATGTTTTCTAAATGATTAAATTGTTACGCAAATCCGTAATATTGTCAATTCGATAAAAAAACTCGAAACGTACTGTAATAAATAAATTTTGAATAATCAATGAGAAATGTCAAGAGTAGTACTCCGTTTTGTAGTAAAGGAAAGTTAGGATAATAGTAATTTCTCTACGCTTGGTGAAAACTATTTAATCAGCTGTTGATTTTATTTCTCAATTTAAATGAGAACTGACGAATTATAATAAAAAAGCTCCGTTGATATTCACGTGCTGCAATATTATCTCTGTTATACGTGCACTTTTTGTATTTTTGTATAATTATGAATTATGCACATTTAAGCTGAAAAAGTTACACAACGAAAAAGTGCAAGTAGGAATCCAAAGTACAAGTGCATACAGCTGCCATGTATTTTGGGTTTAAACCTGATAAAGTGTGTGCGGATACGGAATCGTACGATCGCACAACTTACAAGCCTAGTCCAATATGTGTGTCATGCAGGGATATGTAGTTTAGTTCTTCTTGTATACCTATAGAGAGCCACTATGATGTGGAGTAACCGACCTTGTGGGCTGCACAGTATGACAATGTATACAGTTGACATAAGAAAGATTTCAAAGTTTTTTTTCTCCTATAAGCTTTTTTTGGGAGAAAGTGAGATAACACCGGATTTACACCAAACAAGACCTCAGGAACAATTTTTACAAAACTTTCAAAACATCAAAATCTATATTAAAAAAAATGTTTTTGGATTTTTTCAAAATTGCTCCTGAGGTCTTGTTTGGTGTAAATCCGGCGTTATCTCACTTTCTCCCAAAAAAAGCTTATAGGAGAAAAAAACTAAAATTTTTCCTATGTTAACTGTATAAATTGTCATACTGTAGACTTGCACTATTTACGTTAGCTATACAGTAATGGTCATTATTTTAGCTCCTGTGTCTAAACTTCATAGATGGGCTCAAATTATCATAATTAGGGAATATATGGTCTCATGCAGCTGCCAAAAGTTCGCTGTAATAACTTTTACGCTTTTCCAGACTCTAATGCACTCCATGCAAAATTTTGTTCGAATTGACCTAGAATGGCCCTTGGGTGTAGAAGGCAAATATAACTAGTACTACTGTATAGCTGTCTGTAGGTTAAGATATGTTTAAAGGTGTATTGATGATGTTTCCATCTAGCACCTTGAGAAAGTCGGCTCAATCCATGTTCTTCTTTTATTAGGCTACTTTGATTTGGTCACTATCTAGCATTAGCTTTCCTCAATTCTGTAGTTGTTGTGACCGTGATATATGCTCTATAATGCATATAAGGTCATATAAATGCAGGAATTTTGGTTTACATCTTACGGTTAATGCTTTCTTACACCTTGTCCTGCCTATCCCAGTAATGCCTTACCCTTTTCAATACACAACAGTTACATGTAGTAATATTCTGAGAGGTAAATGTTCGTTCTCTTAAGTATGGATCTGTGTAGGAGGAATAATAATGGTCTTAAAGACTGACGTAATGGACGGATTTAATATATTCTTTAATAATACAGTATAATAAATGAGGTTCATTTTGCGTAGTGAGAAATCAAATGGTACGGATCTGTGCTACTATAAACCTGTATATGAAAATATCCACCCTGACGCAAAATGAGATGATCGTGAGTTTCAATTTTACGTCAAACACGCTGGCTATAAAATACCATGTAGGTAATCAAAGTTCTTTCTGCTATTGATTTTACTTCTGCCGGTCGGCTTTCATTTATAGGTATCAGGAACTGAATTGTGCTACCAAGTTGGGTAAAACAATCTATTTTGTAAAATATCTTGTGTTATTAATTTGGTGTAATTATGAATAAGTTTGTCTTCTCAAAGCATGTTTTCAGAGAGCACTGAGAGAATAGTAATAGTCTCCTAGTCTCATATATTTTATTACAGGTAGCATGGCAGAATTCTCTGTTTCAAAATAAATGCATTCGAAATTCAATGAATGTATTTTCAGGATACATTGTCATTTCTCATAAGTTAATTAATTGAAGATTATAAGTGCAATGCAATACATTTTGCTTATTGCATTGTAGCATCCATTCAAGTATCCAAGATTGATTGATTGATTTAAATTTTAGGGTCGTGAAACCCAACTTATGATTATGCTTACTATAAGCAGTAAAAGTGCAGTAATATTGAAAGACAGTTGTTCATTTTAACCAGTGTAAAAATAGTTGAACTTTGTTTCTTTTATAATATGGCCATTTTAGGTAAAGTGAAGATTCATGATTTGCATTTAATGTGATACCATTTAAGGAGAGAAGAGCATTCGAGAACCTAATAAACAGATCAGTTGGTATCAATGTAAGATATAAAATGCATTTGAGAGATAACAATATGCATCAAAATTTTCAGACAGTTGTTTTGCATTAATTTTGCTGACTTGACTCTTTCCAGGTTGGTAACCTGACGCAGTCATCGTCACATGTCCAGGCCGTATCAGCAACATTGTAAAAACCTAAAAACACGTTGGAAATGGATCATACCTTATTTTAAATAATTGCATGTAAAAACACAAGCGTTGAACGAAAACTAGTGAGAAATCTGCGGAAAGGAGAACTGCTGAAGAATAGAATGAATTACTTGTGAGCAAAACGCGTTAAATGCGTTATGTAGGTATGATTTATGAATGGCTCTTTTACAAAATGGGTTTACAAACAGTTTATGAAACTTCTTACTTACTTACTTACGATTTTAGTTACAGCAACAGAACCTATAAATATCTGTTTCAATTTTTATGTATGATTTTTGCCTTAAAGTTACAAACTGTAAGCTTTTCGATATTTTCAGTTCTAAAAGCAATAGATTGTATTAATAATTGCAGAGTTGCCTTTCCTGGTCTAAATATGTTTGATTCCACTAATAATCTTTTCTTTTCAACGAATTCGTCCTTGAGTACAGTAAACTTTTAGCATGGTCTTCACGACTTACACGTACGTAAATCTCATCTCTGTTTTGCCTTGCTTTCTGGATTATCTAGAACAGTCTTGAAAATTGAAGGCGGGAAGGTCCTTCGGTCATCTTCTTCTTGCATACAGAAATGAGGCCAGAACAAACACGAAAAGCGATCGATACAGAAAATTATAAAGCATTTCTCCCGAAGTTCTACTTCTGGGCAGGAAGAGAAAATTCAGTTCGATAGTATCGGACTGACTGACTTCTCAGTTACTTTAGTACGCGTGTGCTACCTCTTCTGATAATCTTCTTCAGCAACCTACCTGTAGCACAATTGATCTGTAAATTATTTATTCATTGTTGTGATAAAATCAATCCACTTTTTGGTAATGTTCTATACGTATTCATAATGTAGTTTAGTTAATACAAAACAAAATAGTGCAAGTTTCTGTTATATATATATTGAAGGATTTGTGAAAATAGCGTGCTTGATGCTTTAAAATTCAAATGAATACAACAGCTGATAATCTCTTTTGTCGGCAATTAGGTACGGTTAATTTTTATTGGATTTTTAAGAGGTGTTCACATTTAATACACAAACAAGTACTAGTGGTTTTCAATTTCATAAAGTTATTAGTTCAAGTAAATGGAGCGCTAATTGCATTTTGATAATTTGTAGTTGCTGGATAAAAACCATGGACCACTGCCTCTCTCTACACAGGCTAAGTAGAATGAAACGGGGTTCAGTAGCGATCACAGAAATCCATTTCACTGAAGTTCCGAATACAGAGCACTAACGATGTAATTCAATATACAACTGTACGAAAATATTAGTTAAATTATTTTATGGATCATTCTTTAGTGAAGAATTTCAGAAGACTACTATATTTACAGCATGTACAGTATTCAATGGGCAAAACATCGTTGAAGGATCAGAAAAGAGTTTGCTAAATCATGAATGACGTAAGTTTAACGAAGTTAGAAATTCACTTAAAAATTTGCATGTACACAAAATGGGTTATTTTCTTTAAAAGCCTAGCAAATTGATTTTTAATTGGCTAGTGCATTTTAAATTTTAGTGTACCAGTTTGTAAAATTGTTCGAACACCATGTGAAAAGGATTCAGAAAAATTAAGGGGAATTTGGGGAGAGGGGACGGGAAATACATATACAGTAGGGGTATTTTAAGTTGATACTTAAATCTATGTAGACAATCAGGAATTTGAGTAAACTAAACATGTGTTTTTATTATTTGGACTAGGTTTTCAACACCTATTTTGGAAAGCCTTCATTGAAAACACGCCTGTGGTTGAATTACTTAATAATATCTACAATATCACCAAAGTAAAACTAAAGCTCTTAATAATTACATATTCTATATGTATTAATTCTTTCTTTACATTACGGAAACTGTTTTATATTCAAAAAGTCTATCCTCTATTTATTTACATGGCAAGCAATATTTACAAAGTAATACTAGTTTAATCGTTTCCTTTGTCGATGGAATTAGCAAAGCTTACAATTTTTTTCATTTTATTGCTTTTATGCAGGATGTCGAGGAGACGTTTGAATATGTTCGAATGTAAAATCAGGTTTTCTAATAAAATTTCTACGTTATTGGTAATTTCAATGACTTAAATTTAAAGTTTCGTCTTGATGATGTAATTTTTCGTCTTGTTTGGTGTAATTTTTCGTCATAGGAATTTTTCGTCTTGCGATTTAATGTTTCGTCTTGCGATTTAATGTTTCGTCTTGCCTATACATAGTATTTACATTTACATACATTATATTTAGTATTTTTAGTTTGTAATTATTTTGTTCAGCTTTCATCTAAGTAAAGCTTTGGTGGCTCGCTTAGGTCTACCACGTTTTGGCTTCTGTCCAATTGGAATTTTCTTCACGGAAGGAGTAAAAGCTGTAAGTTTCTTTATCGACGCAATTCCAATGATGTGTTTGCATAAAGAATTTTTTTGGTAATTTGGACAAGAACAAACTGAAGTCAGCCACTCTTTTGTATTATTAAAGGTGATTTTCCAAACAGTGAATTCTGATTCAATGTAGTCTTCAAATATCTTACATTGGGCAAGACGTTGTGGGTCTGAAAGTCTGATAACGTCTTCTGTAGTCACTGTTGGTGATTTACTGGCAGCTGTGAAGTATGTAAGCGAGTTGTGTGCATGTGTCCCCTCAATGATGAGTGGCTTAGTCTTGACCCAGTGATATGCTTTAGTTAGTAACTGTACAGTTTGAGCAGGAGAGGTATTGTATTTGTTGAAGGAGTAGTTGATTCCGGAGGGTAACTTTTCTGACGACCAGGTTTCCAATATCTTCTGTACACAAGTGATAAACTGACCTGCAATGGCAATGGCAATAAGGCGATGAAGGAATCAGTTCAGTTCAGTTGCCATAAACAGCACGTACGTGCAAGACGAAACATTAAATCGCAAGACGAAACATTAAATCGCAAGACGAAAAATTCCTATGACGAAAAATTACACCAAACAAGACGAAAAATTACATCATCAAGACGAAAGATTAAATCGCACCCAATTTCAATTAGAAGCATGCGACAAAGGCTTCAATTGGCTAGTATTTCATTTATAAAAGAAACAGAATTGGAAGTATTATTATTACAATATTATCTAAATATTATATTTTTTGTAAATCTCTTGACTACTATAAAATCTAAGTTCGCTAAAGCTATTTTCGCATGTTATAAAAGGAATTAATGCTACTATATGATGAATTGATCATAATTATGAGATTTCGTGATTACTCATAACATTCCTTACTCATTTGTTTAAGTCTGAACGTTATTTTACTTTTTAGTAAGATATGTGAATTCCATGATTGAAGTACCTAATTCCTCTTTGAAATTAATATTTCAGAAAACATCTGCAAAATTACAATCGGTGTGCACCTGAAGGTTTCATCTACCGTGGAAAACATAGACGGAAACCTCGCATACCGTCGATACCCGGACACTACCCCTAGCAAGCTGAAAAAATTGACACCCTAAAATGCCTCGGACACCCTAAGCTGGCCCGAAGGGCCAGCTTAGGGTGTCCGAGCAGTAGAAGTAGGGAAAAAAGGGGAAAAAAGGCAAATAAAGTCAGTCACGCAGATTTCCAAAAGAGAAAACGCAATTTTATAATTCGCTATAATTAATACCCGCAATTTTCTGCTTCATTTTTGTTGACTAATATTTGCAAAAACATCATTTTCCTGCATTCTAGCATAAAAAAGTGAAAAAATTTTTCGGCCCTTACGGGCCGACCCCCCCCCCACCCACGCCCCGCCCCCTTGCAATTTTGGGGCGTGGCGTGGGACACCCCTTAATAAGGTTCCCTTTTGAGTAGGTCTAACAGGGTAGGAGGTTTCCGTCTATGGTGGAAAATATGTGATTCACTAAAATAGAAAGACCAATCCTTGAATTTCTTGGCGTAATGTGAAAATATGTGATAAACTTTAAGGATTCTCATGCAGTATGAATAAACCTTATTTAATTTCAGTGCATTATTTTCTATTTCAGTAATTTATTTATGCAGATGTGTTGATTTTGTTCCTTCTTGGTCCTCATTTCATCTTTTGCAAAACTCTTTTCCAGTTGTCATCCTTAATCCATTATTTATTGACCTTTTAGGAAACAAATATACAGTCAAATTAAGATGACATCATATCAAATTGATAATAAAATCTAATCAGTTAGTATCAGAGAACGTATCAAAATATGAATTAAAATGTGGCCTCGTTGCTGCTAAGTTTCTGTATTTCCCGAAATGATGTAAAATTAGAAATACTTTAAGATTTAAAAAAACAAATTCATAAATCACGAAATGAAATAATGTTTTTCTCAAAACAATGTTCTTTTTATTGAGATTGGTATGTTGTGCCGCGAGAGATCAGAGATAAGAAATAGCTGCATTTTTGAGTTGCGATATTGTGACACTTTTCTGTCGGCAGACCAAGTCGAACTACAAGCCAAAATTAAGCAAATGCGGCAGCATATGAATCAAAATAGCTAGGCCTGATTAGTTTTTAGTATTTCATTAGTAAAAGAAATGAATACTACATACCTGGTCAATTATACACATCAGATATTGCAAATCTTGGACATTGGTCACTTGTTCTCGTTTGAAATGATAGTTTTGTACACCATTGAGAAATCTTAAGCCTATTGATGACCCATCTTCAAATTTTAAAATAACATAACTCCAAAAGCTTCAAAAATCCTAAACATGAGTATTTGTAACTGCGTCAGAAATGTTATTCAATGTCCGCGTCAGTATTGACGTGCCACCAACTTGACCAATTTAATAAAAATTCCACTCTGAGCCCCCAGATGGAATATGACTGCCTATCTGTTGACCACCCCCTACGGAATGGCAACATGAACAAAGGAAAGGAGACCAAAGAGATTCCAAGCTCTACCGTCGCTACAACGTGAGACTCCCATAACTCGCAGATATAGTACATGTAAACAGATAATCCAGTGACAGCGTTGCTTCTAGGTAGAGGCATTTCCTTCCTTATCCTCTTGTATCACTTTTCTTACACGCTTACACCGTTCGTTCTCATACCTTGGATATTAATCTTAGCACTGCACTCTCTTATTCTAATTTTATTAAGGAATCTTTAAGTTTAAGTAGGACAGTTAGACAATTTAAATGCGGTTTCCAAGAATTACGAAAATATTTCAAGTTTTCTTATTATGGCTGAGATTTTCCTTGTTTTCTTGACACTATTTTCACTGTAGTTGGCCAGTTCTAACAGCCAATGATCTTTCGCACTCCTTGGGTTTCTAGTCTCTACTCAGTGCACCTGTATATACAACTCAGGTTTGAGTTTTGCCAACATACTTCTTCTAAACACCAACTCATCACTATTCCCAGTAATATTCAAAAATTTGCGCACAGCAAGGACGTTAGTCCTTGGGGCAAGAAAGATTGCCATTTATTTTCGCAAAACAGAACCATTTTCAATAGATGAATGTCATGCAATAAATATACTTGTTCTTGTTTGCATTATCCCTTCATTCATATTGTATATTTTGCATTCGCTACTAACTACATTTCTTAAACGAATTAGTTTTGGTATATTTTTCTGAATGGACTACTTATTCGGGAAAGGGTAAAGTTTTGAATAGTTTTACCCGACAATCAAGCTCAATTCAAAAAACACAAAGGTAATCGTAAGGGATCTTTGGTAAAAATTTTACATTTTTTTGCCGTTATATTTGAAAGAAATACGAGACTAAGTCATTGGTAAAAAAAGTCGTAAAACTTTTTCAACAGGTCTTAAGTGTCCTTGTCCTTAATGTTTAAGCAAGCCACGTTTTATTGCCATTATTTTACGAAAAAGAAATATTTCGGTTGATTAAAGGCGTATCTACTAAAATAAAATATTTCAGGATGAAACTAATTCATAATTTTCATAAATGGGAATGGAATTCCTTAATTATTAGGGCTATAACAGCAATTTCGAATTTATCTGTTTTAATCTGACTATAAACACGTACATATCTTATGGTAGTTTTCTCATTGGCGAATAAAATCATCATTTGTTAAGGTAATTAGAATTTATTGCTTTCATTAATATCCTTATTTGCTGATATTTTGATCTCATTTTCCAAAACTATAAAGTTTCTTCGCCTATTAAATTCGTCTTATAATTCTCACATCAATCAATTGCAAATATTAATTCTCAGCTTCATGCAATCTTCATATGTAAATCCGACTGTGAGTTTTCCTAAATACGTTCATGCAACTTCATATTTGTTTTTATTATTAACATTTCACACATACTACATCTCTTGTCTTTTAGAATTACCGCTAGCATGCATCTTGTCTCACTTTGATTCTCATATTATTTTGAACCTCAAATGTATTGTAAAGTAAAAACTAAATGCCATAGTAGTTACTTCCTACTTCTTGTAAGCGTTTTAAAGACATATTTCCCAAGTGAGGTTCCTGTTTGTGAGGAATTTTTAATTTCTCAAAGAAAGGAAAAAATTAGTTTTAGGAATTTTATTTTTGTTGAATGGGATCAATAGCAATGTCGTTTTAATATGCCATGATTCACCTTAGTAAAGGTAAACTATTGAAGACCACCTGTAAATAGATATTTGCTAACGATAAGCTTTCACGAGCTTGCTATATTATTTTGGTTTTTTTTTGTTTTGGAATTCTTAGCTTAAACATTTAGGCATGTTTTCTACTGAGAGGTTAGTCTCTGTCCTGTGGAATTTTCCTGACAAAAGGGTAGACTCTAGACTCTAGACTCTGCAATATGATTGTCACCCATTGTTAAGTAAGTAAATTACAATATGTGATACATAGAACATAGAATAGAGATTGAATAAAATTAATATGTTTTGTTTAATATGCATTCAAAGTAACTATTTATTTTTAAATACTAAATACTAATTGCTTTCTTATTCTGGTATGGACTTATAATTCTATGCATGTTGGATATACATAAGTTGACCAATGCAATGTAACGTTTGTACTGGGACTCACTATATTATCCGCAGGAGAAGTGTATTTTATGGTATGAGTGATAGTCGCAGGCGCAGAGTGATAGTAGGAAGGGCCAGATAATATGTGGACGAATGAGAATAGCACAGTAAGTGTATTAAATTTGAATTGGTTTTCTTGAGTACATGAGAGTAGTACAATACATAAATAATGCTGGAGCTCTTAGGAAAGGTGGAATGTGTGCGGTTAGAAGAAAAGCAGAATGAATAAACCCGTTAACACAGATATAACAAAGAGTCGCGCGGTGAGCGGTGAGTATTTGATTGCGGGTCACTATGCCCACCTCTAACTCTGCTGGTTGCCGTGCCCAGCTTTAACGCGAACATACAGACGGACAGACAGACAGACAGACAGACAGACAGACAGACAGACAGATCGTTCATTATTATAAAGAGTTCGCTGCGCTCCTCTTAACAACGGAAAATGTGAGGTGATAATATAGTGGTTGTAAGTTTCCCAAATACAGTATTAAAATTTGGTGATCCTATCCTGATAATTTGTATGATTATCAGAAAGTTGTAGCCGTCCGTCCTTTCTTAGTTTTAGATTGTGTTGGGTTGTTGCAAGTTAAGTTGGCTAGCCACTTCTCTATTTCAACGTACGATAGTTGATAGTAGTAATATGTAGTTCTCCTAAATTTCGGACTATACTTGTTTACTGTTTACTCCCAGTGCTACCCTGCTTTATTTCCAGTTGCTGTTGAAATTTCCGGGCCGATTCGGTGCAAAAACTTTTCCCACTCAAATTTTGGTGAGGCAGACTTATTCTGGGAGAATCGAGTTAGTTCGTCGTGACCCGCTTTTAAGAGTTGAACAAGCAACATTTTTAGCTTCCAAAATAGCAATTAAATAAACTGGGTTTTTACATTCAAAAGTAAACCCCTTGTACCTCAGTTTGTAAATAGCTTCACACTGTTCACACCGAGTAAGAATCCAGGTACTCTTTATTGACATTATCTAGGACAGTTAGTTGTACTGATTTTTGTGACTACAAGGGACGAGGTGCATTTAGTCAGCATCAAATTGTGAGCTCCAGGTCTACCAGACACATCATCACTGTCGAAGACGGTAAACTTTTGCAAGACAAATCCATTTGTCACAATATATTATATTAATTCCAAAATTTATTTTTATTTTGAATTTCTTTTACACAGGGAATGTAAACGCTAATAATACTGTGGCTGCATCAGAATTTCTAAGTTTTGATTGGAGAGCGAAAATGGAGTTAAGTAATCAACAGGAAATTGCAAATCCTCCCGGAATTAAAACCCGGACTGTTAGACGACTACATTCTGTTAAAAAAGCACCTATGGTTGTGTGCACTGAAGATGACAAGCAACTGATTTCCTGCATACTGGCGAAAGAAATAAATGATGTAGCATCCGAAGATATCTATAGAAAAATGTGTAAGTAATCTTATATCTTTTGTGTCCGAAGGACATCTCACATGGGTTGTGGGTTTTGATGGGTGCCTTGGCCTGTATCCGAAAACAACTCACCGATATACAAACCCACCGAAAACTCACCGAAAACATGAATATTAACAGTAAATTCATTCCTGGAAATTATTAAACGTAACGGGAAAGTAAAAACTGATCTAGACGCCGACTTTAAATCTCGAAAAATCTAGATTTAATAATTTATTTTATAATAATAATACATATTTTTCATTACATTAGATTCTACAAGCATTTGAAAAAGTTATTTATATTTCACATTATGTTGGGCTCTATAAGCATTTGAAAAGGCGATTCTTTAATTTTTAATTATGTTAGCTTCTGTAAATCATTTAAAAGTGTTTTCTAAATTTTCCATTAGTTACTGTAATGTAATACCGTATTTATGGAATTTAGTTCACCTACCAAAGAGCTCCCCCCATATATTGTTATGACTTTGCAGTATCATAGAATTTTAAAATATTGTTGCGGCGGATATTCTATGCAAAATAAACGTCTAAAAACACTAAAAAGGTAGTATAAAGACTGATAATTAAAACCATATTATATCTTATAAGCCATTTCTGTATTCGAATTCTCATTTAGTTTATTCTAACGTTATAAAGGGCGTAACATTGATTGGAACACTAAAAGTTTTATATGCTGTTGAAACAATTCGGTATTAATGTTTGAACTATAACTCCCATGTGCAGTTATTTCATACGGTAAATGTAAATACTGACGCATCGGGGGTTTCCTCCGGTATTTTGTTTTCAGTATTCAGTGAGTTGTTTTCGGTGGTATGCTTTCGTTGAGATATGATTTCCGTGAGTTTGGTTATCGGTGGATTGCTTCCGATGAGTATTTGTTCATTGCTTGGTGAGAAAATTTTTGTAACTTGACTTGGATCCCTTTTGAATATTTGTTAAACCATTTATTGGAATTAATCATTTGATATTCGTATTAGGAAAAGAGAGAGAGAGTTACATATATATTTTTTAAATATTAGATACCAGTTCAATTTTGAGAAAGTTGAAAATATCGGCGTCCCTGGAGATATCGGAGAAAGTGGATATTAATACTAAACCCGTGAAAATAATTTTGGGAGAATTAAAGGTAGATCCAACATGTGCAACGAAATTGGACTACATTACTCAGGACTCAGACGTTGATGAACTTGTGAAGGAAATTAATCTGGTTTACGAACGAAGTATTTACGATGAGATTTTAAGATTGCCACGTGATCTGATGATAAAGGGAAATGTTGCTGTTGCTTTCAACGAGAAAACTCAAAATTACTGTCGTGTAAGACTAATTAACTATTTCAGGGCGGGATACGAATCTGTGCTCTGCGAATTTTTGGACGAGTTGGGTGAAATGAAAGTGCGCCCAAAATATTTATTCAAAATGCTCCGACATTATGCGAAAATTCAGCCAAGAGTTCAGCAAGTGCGTTTGGAACATTTACGTTATTACGAAGCTTGTGACGAGCTTAAATTTTTCATCGCCAGGCGAACATTACGAAAGAATTACAGTCTTCAGTTTACTGGCAATAGCGATGAAAATGGTATACCCTTAGGTTACTTAACAGACGAAACAGTAAGTACGGAACCTATCAATTATATTGTCATGAAGGAACTCATTGCTCCTTCTAAGAAGAGAAATTTATTTTCAAAAATTGGCGAAACCTTCAATAATTTAAGTGTAACTCACTTACTTTCGTTTGGACTCGTTTATGTGCAAAACAAAGAAGCTCCGATGTGTAAGCATTTGGACTTTTTGCTAGGCAATTTTTCCAAGGAAAAAAATAGACTAATCCCTATGAAAGCGGAAAACATGATTGCAGAAAAATTTTATCTGGTTGAGGATTCTGATGGAAATGTTTCCCGGGTTCACCTGTTACAGCCAAAAAATTA
Source organism: Yoshiicerus persimilis (assembly GCA_020352615.2). Lineage (NCBI taxonomy): Eukaryota > Metazoa > Arthropoda > Collembola > Entomobryomorpha > Tomoceridae > Yoshiicerus > Yoshiicerus persimilis. The sequence continues at coordinate 44,918,660 of CM060170.1, forward strand.
CACATGTCCTCGCGACTATTTAAAAGGTGTTTTCCTAGAGTACAGTGATAGAGGTGGGCAAGGAATAACTACCGTTTTCGTTGACAATCTTTATTTAGCTTCGGACTTAAATCCAATTCTTGGCTACCTTCCTCAACAATGTTTCGAAGGGAAATTATTCAAAGTACCACCAATTCCTCCATTAAAACTATCAATTGCCAGAAGTTTATTCCCCCCAGGGGAACGCTACAGCGCTATCGTTGCTCAGGTTGAAGAGAAACAAGGAAATAAAATGTTTTGTATTGAAATTTTTATGAATAAGGAAAATATGGATGAAAATGATCCACATTCTGCAGAATCCGAAACAAAAGATGAACGAATGCGTATAAAGAAGAGTATGAATTGCAAAATTTCAAAAATTATTTTCGGCAAGAAAGACGTTCCGTACAGTTTTACGTTGTTACAATATGACAATAAAGAAACTGAAATTCGTGGTTTTAATCCACAAATTTCGAAATTCGCTGCGGAAAGTAAACTGAAAGTTGTTTTGGACTCAATTTATTCGTACGAGGATTTTAGACTTTTTACTGAAAAAGATTTTGAAAAAGTAAAAGAGATAGCAGCAGATTTAAAACATTACAGAGACATGAATTTGGCCGCAAAAGGACTCTGGGCCAGACCCCCAATTACGAACAGCTATATAGACAAGCATCCTAATACTATTTACGTTGCTCCTTGCTTCATTCAGCCTGCTAACCCGGAAGCTGGAACGATTGTTTGCAGGGTAAAGGTTGTCAATACAATTGATGCAAACGAAATGGAAGATTATCCAACTCATTTTCGTAAAGTTCTCTTAATCGATTATGGTCAATTCCAACCTGTCGCTCTTGAGGACATGGACATACTGACAATTCCAAAATACTGCACGATGCCTCCATTGTCTGTCTGCGCGTACATGAATCCAAAAAAATGGCAAAGCAGCAACAAGAAAACATTTAAAGATTTTCAACAAATGACAAGCCAGTCTGTTCGAATAAAAGTGCTCAGCTCGGAGCTAGATAATGATCAGCGAACATGGGTCAAAGTTGAAATTTTGAAACCCAAATGCAAATCTGCTTCATTGAAGGAAAATGAGCCAGTGTGACCAATCTCCGATTTAAAGTGTACAGTCTGTACAGAAGTTTTGAACGTTGATATACACTTTCGTAAAAGTATTCTGTTGGGAATTCTATAAAATATATGTAAAATTAAATTGTTTTGATTCTCCAATGCCAAAAGGTCAGTGCAAACACAGATAGGTAATTGTCACACGGTGGTCACTGAGACAGCACATATTTTATGGTGTTATAAATTATAAATCTTTGTTTTTGTTGCTGATAATTAAATGCGCTTTTGTCTATTACAATTATTATTACATCTATATCGTAATATTATACTATCTTTCAAGGTTTAGAGAAATTGTTAATAAAATCATTCAATTAAAAAAAAAAGGATAAAGGAGGGGGTTTATACTCCGTGATTTGGCTCGCATGGCACATCTCAGAGTTTTCATTTCAAGGATAGGTTAGAAGTCTTAGTAAATTGCAGGACGAGGAAAGGTGCGCGAAGGAAAGGAAGCATTTAAGCGGATAGAGACAGAAATGTTATGGCACTCCCCAATTAAGGGCATTTCTCCTATCTGACAAGTCAGTTAGTGGGGACCGGGAAAAACCATTGCATTATAGTAATATTGTATACTACTAGCTTTGGAAAAAAACCCAATCCAAGTACCAATGTCAGCAAGCCCCAAGCCAGGAATCGAACCCGGGACCTTCTGGATAGGAATGATTGTCCATACCAGTAAGCTAGTCAGGCTTGCTTTTAAAATCATTCAATTTCTATTGAAATGCGCGTTTGTTTTATTATTCCTATTTTACAAACTTGTATTACACCTTTATCTATGCAACAATACGTTTAGGTATGTAATGTTAATATTAGGCAATTTTCATTATCTATCAATGTGAAGTTCAGTCATTAGTTTAGGGAAAGAGAACTTATTACATGGCAACAAAATAAATAATTTTTCTTTACTGCAGAGTGAAGTTCAGTCATTAAGAAAAGAAAATGTGATTACACGGCAACAAGCAAAATAATTTAGCTTGATGCTTGAGCTGAAATAAATTAAATTTTCTTTGAATATTCAGTTTTATTTATATTTCATGAAGAAACAGTTTCATTTTCAGCAACTGCAAGATTAAGCCATGTAGGAAGACCCTTGAATTTCATTCAGCCATGGTCTTTAAATTAGATAGAAATTAGGTAACTATTTGCAGTAGAGGTTTTCTGAATATATAAGAGAAATATAGAAATAGGTCGATCCAAGGCGATTCAATTTTATCAGAAGGATCGAGTAGAGATTTCCACGAGGGGACTTTGAACTTCTATAGGGGACCTTTTGGAAATGTCTGCTCAGCTAAATGACTTCCTGAGCAACCAAAAAAAATCTGAAGTCGTCAACATCGGGAGACTAATCGGACCTATATCTGTGCCAACAGTGCCAAAGGGAATCCCTACTCGAGCCTCCTGATAAAACCTAAGTAAGGGGGATCACCACAACTGTCGAATCTTCTTGGGTCGATCTAATTTTACTTTTTACACAATCTCTTATTGAATATTTCAATTAGCAATAATAATTACATATTACATACTGAATGTATACTGTAAAACATTTAAAACTACTACTTTACCAATGCACTCAATTCTTAGGTAAATCTAGAACACACGATTTAATTGTAATTAATTACTATTCATCATGAATCGTGAAAAAGTTTCCTTGAGGTTTTCAGTTTTGAGGGTTTTTAACGCTGAAGATTGCCAAAAACTCGCTTTTTGATGGTCGCCAACGATATTTTTTTCAAACTGTATAACATCGATCCAGACTTCTGCAAAATTAATTACAATCTTTAGACAAGCTTTTAAATGAGCAACTGCTCGTAAACTTTTATTTATAACCACTCTGTGCAGTTGACCTCTGAGAGGTCGAAGTCATACCATTAGGTTATATACCTAGTCTAGGTTCAATTTAAAATTAGTTCTCAGATTGGCTGTTGGATGGTTTAAACATCCAAAACAGCAAAACAGCCCAGGTAAGTTTTCGAACTGTACCATTTTCAATGATTGCATTTTTGCAATCAACGCCCTAAATTTTTTACATTGTTTAACAATACATAGACATTGTCAGAGATTAGAGATCAAAAGTAACTTTTAAGCGATAGCTCATTCATTTTTACTTATTTTTAATTGATGCCGTGAATTTTGGTAAAATATTAAATGCTAATTTTATTATATTATTTTGCATTACGTTTGGTTGAAAAGTAATAGGCTCAACTAAAGAAGACTTGTGAGTGCCATTCATAAAAATGATTTTCTTATAAATCCCCATATATTTTGCCACCAGAGGGAAATATATTATTATTGATGCAGACTGCGTTAGAGAACAGAACAACAACTACAAGGAATTTCTAGACTAATTAATAAAATAAACTAATTAACTACTGAAACCTGGAAGAGAAGATCCAAATTGAAAAATTGCCTTTTGATAACACCGTTTTATAAAGTTGATGCTGGAGGTCTGATTTGGACTCATCTGAAGTTGTTCTATATTAATCATAGTTTTGTGAAATTCGAATGATAGTGGAGGAATCCCATAGAACTTTTCGTAGTAACTTTTTGCATTTGTAGCACCTAAAATACAATAAGATTCATTCATACTGTTTTATACGGCTTTGTAGATTTTAAATATTTTACGATTAGGGTTAGCCAACTAATAGTATCAATAAACCATCGCAATTAAAGGACATATTTGGCGCATATATTGCGTAGGTAATTGTTTGTTTTTTTCAATTGAGATTGAGATAATTACTTCAAAAATCTTTTTTTCTAATGTGTCTTTAGGGGTCGGAAGATGAAGGAACGTCGCGTTCAAATTCGAATAATCAGTCAGAAATTCGTTCTACAAATTCAAAACATCATGACTAAATTTACATATATTAGGACATTGGAAGGACACAGACTTGGGCTTTCCTATGCGTATTGGGTAATAATTTAATTTACTATCAAGGTATCAAGAATGTAGAGTAATCCACAGAGAATCAAGACAAAATAAAACTGAAGGGTAAAGTATTAGGTAAATGTTTTTTGACAAAGGAAAGTGAAAATCATATGTGACAATCTGGTTTTCCCAACAAGGGCACGGGGATAAGGATGCAGACTTTTATTAAACTTTCCAGGAAATATCTTGCATTGCCTCATTATTCGGAAAAATGGATTTTAAAATGAGTTCAGTTGCGGCTTTTAAAAATCAATAAACCTTTTAGTGAATCGCAACAGCAGCGCTCACATTTGAGAGCCGAAAAATCAGGGAATTCTATCCAAGCATCTCAGAAACACTTAAATTGCCTATATCTCTAGGTTCTATAGTTTATAGTTTAGGTTCTATACTTTATGCAGAATAGAGGCGCGCCTATACGTCATTTACTACTATAATAATTAATAACTTATGCTAACAAAAATAGAAAAATATGAACCAAAAAAACTTACTACTTTTGTATCCAATATGCCTTAAGAGCAAAACACGTAACTTAGATTTGATATCCCGATTTTCAATCATCTCAACCAGATGTTCAACATTTATCTGATTAACGCCTCTCAAGACAAAAGTAAAAAACAGATGTTTCCAAAACGCTTCCGGAATTTCTACGTTGTTAACAGTACTAAGATTTTTGATAGTCTTTTTAACATTGAAATCGCCTTTTAATTCTATTTTTATGTACTCCGTAACTAAAGACCAAGTATATTCTCTTGACTGTGCTTCAAAACGTTTGATTCCCAATCCTAACACGTTTTTTACATTTTTGTAATCCTTTACAGTAGAGTTATTTTTATCTTCTTGTACATTCAAAACACGACCCTAGACCAGATCAATTACAGATTTGCATTTTGTACAAAAAACTGACATACACAATAGACATGCATACAATTTAAGATTACAAAAATTACCCATAAGATATAGCCCTTAACTGATAATTTTTGGCTCTGATGAGCCTGTTCAAAAATAGGTAGAGCAATTTTTATGAAATTGTTTGGAGTCTTCAGAATAAGTTCCCAAAGGGTTTCTAAAAAGTAGTCGTACATCTTTTCTGATGGCATCAGATGTATGCCAATTTTATATTGCTGAATGCCTCGCCTAGAAGTGTATATTGGGATGTAAAAGTATATATGAACATGTTGGGATAAAATTTGACGAATTGGAGTAAGTAAAGACCAAAGAGCAGTTTGTAACACTAGTAACACTTACGGAATATCACCGTTTCGTATAGCTAACTTAGCTAAGTAGTTATAAGTTGTTTCATTTGCTTCACATCTCTGCGTGATATCGCTGCAATAAAAACAAGGAATAATTATTAGTTTTAATAATTATCATTGCTATAAAGGCAATTAATTAAAAATTAACAAATGTTTTCAGGCAGATTATCTTTAATAAAATAATCCTCATTTAGCTAAATATATGTATATTATTGCGATTTACAAGGTGCCTATATTTCAAAAAGCACTCTTTGCAAATTGGAATACGTGACGGCAATTTGAAGCATCATCGCAATTTGGTTGATTTAAAGTTAATGTTAATGTTAATGATTAAATAATGAGTTAATGGTTAAATTAGGTAATAAGGTAATATTTAATTTATGAACATGTAATTCAGTCCTTACTCCATGATATCTTTCTGAAATTTTGCTGCGAATTCGTAAGGCTGAGTCGCAAAAAAATATCTGAGAAATACTTCTGCTTGAGTTTCTTTACTAACGGCATCCTGATACAATAGTCTTGCCATCTTTAACTTTGTAACAATATCTTCTTAACTTATGAAAGAATATCATCTAACTCCCTACTCTTATGCTTATGCCCCAGTACAAACTATTTAGTTTGTGCTTACCTTTCAGTCCCTACTGTGACTGTGGTGCTAGGTGGTCCTTGGTCCGGTCGCCTTGGTTGGGCCTGGGCCAGTTGGCCAGTGATCTGAGCGCAACCGTGCTGTCTAGATGACATGGTATGAAAGTGGCCAGCTCACGAATGTGTCCCCGGTATGTTGGTGTGTGTGTGTACTTATTAAATTTATACGGGTATTTGTGTGAGTGAATGAGTATGAGTGACCCGGGTATTTACCTTTGTATAATTGTGAGTGTGGATGAATTCGGATAACTCCGATATTTGTGTGCAAGGAGAAATGAATGGAGAGCGAATGGTTTTATGACTGGATTAGTCGGTTGGTGATTTAATAATTGACGGTGTGCTTCCGAGCACACCGGTTCAAATAGTATGTACAGGTAGGTAGAGTAATAATTTGGCTCCTTTAGTAATGGCTATTCATTTCTATCAGCCTAAAATCAGATAATATTGGATGCATATCTTGTTGAAAGGCACAAAAGAGGAATGGACTGCAGGATTAGCGTAATGAATGAAATCTCCATGCAGGAATGTCTGACTGAACATTGAACAGCTTGAGATATGCATTTCTCACAGGGTTCGCATATGTCTACCTTTTATATTCTCCCGATATCGTCCTACCTTTCCCGTACTAATGTACCTAAGCAAAGCAAAGCCATCCTGAATTATGCACATTCCAGGCAGACAGACTTAATTATTACTTTTCTTATCATCTTTCTTGCCTTTCTTTCTCCTCAGTTCTACTTTAGATTCGATTCCAGCAACTTCAAAATTATCAGTAGAAGTAGAAGTCTCAAATTCTTCAGATGTAACGTCGGCCCAATTTTAATTTTCAAAATTCAAAAACAATTTTTTTCTCCCAATTTCTTTTCTGCTTTTGATGATTCTTCTTTCTGGATTGCGAGATTTCTAGGAAATTCATTTCTGTTGGCTCATTTTCGAATGAGCAACAGTTCTTTGTCACAATGGCTTTAATTCCTGTTGATAAGGTATGTTTTTTATTCAGTAATTCTCGCATTTAATTAAAAACAGGAGCAATTTTAAACCCTTGTTAATTGAAAATAATGGTTTTGCCATTATTTTCATTTTTGGAGATTTTGTAGTAGTAGTAGTAGTAGTAGTATATTTATTGATTGTCTATGGCCAGAATTCACAATCATCGAATTATGATACAATACTTAGTTACAGAAAATAGGAAAATTACAGTTCTAATACGTAGATATAAAGTTTCTAATTTTAATGACATCATTCCAGTATTTAAATAGTTGCGTACATTTTTTGGCATTTAAATTACAAAGCATATTTAAGAAATTATTCTTATTATAACATTCAGGTTTAAAATCAATTAGATATTTGTTTCGCACTGAACGATAATGGGGACATCTGCACATTACATGGAAGAAGTCCTCCTTTTCGTTCAGATTACATATATCGCAATTCTTAAAATGATTAATTCTAGAGCCGTTTAGATGCACAGATTTTTTACCTATCGTGACATTACTTAAATTAAATCTTAATTGCATAATAAGTCTTATGGTAGAAAAATTAATATTAAAATCGAAATACTCTTCTCTGCCTACTTTTGGCTTGATACAATGGTATTGACATTTTTTATGATCACACATTAATTTCACATTTCTATCCACTTGATTCAGCCTAATACGATTTATAATTTGGTTGATTTCTTTTTTGCTATATAAGTGGTCATTTTCAAGGAAGTAACTCAAATCAAATTGTTCCAACAAAGTTTTAATTTGCAGATACCAGTTGTGATTCTTGTGCATATTTGATTGTTTACTTTTGTACATTTCGAAACATGATCTTATCAGTGAGTCTTGGGGTTTACTTTTAATTTTGTTAAGAAAATTGAGTATTGCTTTTAAGAAGGTAATTTCAATAGGATACACGTTTGTTTCCAGATATATCTTCCATCTGGGAGTTTCTCTTGGTAGAAAAAGAGTTTTTCTCATGAACTTCATTTGGACTAGGATAAAGTCCTCAACAAAATTTGCGCCCCAAACAGAAGCGCTGTAAAACAGGACAGATCGGACTAAGGAATTAAATAGCAGTTCCTGTTTTCCCACCGACTTTAGCTTGCTCTTTCTGAATAGAGAGATAAGTGCCTCCGTGGCCTTTTCGGCTTTATTTTTAAAATGAGCCATCGTTTCATGTAGTTTTCCATTGGCAAAGAAGGGTACTCCTAAGTATGTATAATGATCTACCATTTCGATTTCTTCTTGCCCCCAAAAGAACTTAGTAGTTAACTTCTTCCTCCCTTTTTGAAAGATAACAATTTTTGTTTTCGTTAAGTTTACTTGTAGTCCGTTCTTTTCAAAGTATTCTTTAATCTTGTTTATCTTTTGCTGCAGGTCAATTGCATTTGAAGAGAAAGCCACAATGTCATCTGCAAACAGAAGCATATGTATTTCTTTTGACATCATTTTAATACCTGGTAGTCCCAGTTTGTTTACAGTCTCAACAATGTCATCGATAAATAGAGTAAATAATTTTGGACTCATAGATTCTCCCTGCAGTACTGAGCGATCTATGTTAAAGGGCTCCGAGAGGCCGTTTTCTACCCTAATTGTTGCTTTTGCAGCAGCGTATAAGTGTTTTACAACTTTTATGAACTTTTCAGACAAGCCAAGAGATTCCAGCTTGTTCCAGAGCAGTTTGTGCTCAATCACGTCAAACGCCTGAGATAAATCGAGAAATATACTAAAAAGCTTTCCATATTTGAGACTAAGTTGTTGCTGAATGGCGGATTGCAAGATAAATACTTGTTCTTCACAGCCAGTATTCTTTTTAAAACCCGCTTGGCATTCTGATAACTTGTTGTTATCCGAACACCACGAGTCTAATCGATTCGTCAATATAGAAGTGAAGAGTTTAGTTACGGTATTCACTAAGGATATGGGCCGATAGTTTTCAGGAAGGGAAGGGTTTCCTTTTTTGAAGATTGGTATTATAGTGACTTCTCCCCAATTTGTAGGCATACTGTCAGGGTTGTCGTAGATATTATTAAATCCTTCTAAAAGTTCTCTTTTCGATTCCAGAGGAAGTGATTTCCAGACCTCATTAGGAATTCCATCGCTTCCGGGAGCTTTGTTGTTTGATAATTTTTTAATAGCGATGTTTAATTCAAACATATTTATTGGACTGTCAAGTTTAGTGTCTGTCGTGCCCAGGTTTATATTTTGTGGCACATCGGTGTTTTGGCTTAATTTACTTGAGTAGATGTTGCTAAAATGAGCGTGCCAGGATTTCATATCAATGTCTCCGCATATCTTGCTTTTTCTTTTGTTTCGAAAAATGGCAATTGATTCCCAGATGCCTTCTAGTCCTCTGCTGCTAAGAATTTTTTTATAGATTTCGTCGAAGAATGCAGATTTTTTTCTTTGGGTTACTTTTTGAAAGATATCCCTGTTATTTAAATAGTTGTGTTTTGCATTTGAGTATTTCAGGAAGTCATTTGATGCATTACAATTTCTAAAATGTCGCAAGGATGACTTTAGTTTTCTTTTGCAGTTACGATACTCGTCATCTGCCCAAGGCGGACCGTGATGTGTGGTTGGTAGTATTACTTTTGTTTTCATTCCACTAAGTTTTGCAGCTTCGTAAATATTCGCGCATAATTGATTCAGGTTTGCTGTTGTACGGGTCAGGTTTCTAGCAACGCTCTTCAGTATTCTTGAGAAATTTTCTTTATTTTCCTCTTTCCACTTGATTGTTTTCCTAATTGACTTGGTGTTTTGTTGCACTGCATTTCGATCGTTTAGTGTTAGCAATATAGGAAAATGGTATCCTTGAGAATGTTCTTGAACTGTAAAATTTTTAATTTTGCCGTATATGTGTTTAGATGCTATCGCTAAGTCGACTAAACTTGATCCGTTCCGGTTGGTAAAGGTGTAGTTGCCGTAAGTGTCCCCTTCAAAATTTCCGTTGCAGATTTCCCATGTATTTTTTATTGTCTTTTTCAGCTCCAATCCTCTCTTGTTCTTGGTTTTATCTTTAAACTGAGGCAGACCTAATCTTGCGTTTAGGTCTCCCATTACAATAGCGTCGTGATGCTGGATTTTCTTCATATATGTAGTTAGAGCTTGGAATTCTTCTTCGCCTTTTTCTGAAGGTGCACAGTAGCTGAACACGCAATACATGTCGTGAGGTAATCCGGCGAGTTTGTTAATTTTGAGAGATAGATTGTTTTTCATTTTGTAGTCTATAGAAGTATACTTGTTTAGCGAGAGAGATACTCCAATAATTAGCCCACCCTCAGCTCTGCCGTAAAAGTTATATTTGCACGCATTAATTGTTTCAATATGATAAATAGCACTTAATTTCTTAAAAATTGATTTTTGATTAATTTTACCAATTGTATCAAGCCAAGTTTCAGCTAAGCAAAAAATATCAGGTTTAGTTTTGTAAACATAATTCAACTTTTCAAATATTTCATTATTTTTTGTACTTACAAGTCCGTCAATATTCCAGTAAAGTAAATTGAGAGTTTTGTGGTGATGTTGTGAATTTTGGCCGAATCCCTATTTGGTCATTTTGACGAGGTTCTCGTTGACAACGATGTATTTCTCGTCATTCACGTACAGGCTTTCTCCTTGTAGCTTGACCTTGTGGCCTTCTGATTCCGCCTGCGCTCGAGCTTTCCTCAGAATTCCTCTGGTTCTCCTGATTTCCGGGGGCAAGTCTTCACTAACGAAGATATTGCTGCAGTATGGTGCATCTTTTAAGAACTTCGCATTGGCCAAAACACGATTCTTGTCTCTTCCTGTGACGAGTTTAACTTTAACTGGTCGTGGTTTTTTCCCTGGTGGTCCGAGGCGAAAGATTGTGTCTACGTTTACGCCATTCACTTTTATGGAATTAAAGATTGATCTCACGCTATCATTTAAGTGTTTTTCGGTTTCATCTGGCACTTCCTCAATCCCGTGGATAATAAGGTTTTTGCTTCTGAGTTCCTTTGCAAGAATTAGGTTGTCTCTTGTCAGCTGGTCGATTTTGGTTGCAAAGAGGGTGCATTTTGCTTCAAGATTGCTAATTTTGATTTCCGAGGCAGCAGTGGTTTGGGAGAGTTCTTGAACTTTCGCCAGTGATGCATCTAATTTTGTTTCTAGCACTTTCTGTGTGTCCTGGATCATTTTGGCCAGGTCATCTATAGTTAGGGTCATCTTTAAAAGGATTTTGAATTCTGTCTTTTCAACCGTCCTTCCTTTGGTGTCTGTTTCAAAAAATATGGGTGGTAGTATTTTCAAGTTCGCCAAGGAAAGATTTGTTGTGACTACGAGTTTAGTTTTTACTTGTTTACGATTAAAATGTAAAAGGAATAATTAAATATTTTCCGCTTGCCTTTGTAAGAGCTCGGACCTGGGTTCCCGCCTTTGATTTGCCAAATAGAAAATTTGAGAACTCAATCCCCTACCCAGGCCGAGCCAAGTAAAAACAATAGTATGGTATATGGTAATGTTTTGTGAGTGTTATTTAACAGTTTTAGGTAAGAAATTCGCTTGAAATACGACTAAGAATTAAAATTTTAAGTGAAAAGCCAGAGAGCGATAAATTGGATAATGTGTACGAATCTGGCGCTCGTCAAGGATTATTGGAGATTTTGTAAATGCCATACTAAATTAAATGCAATAATATTAATTAGCAGACTTTTATTTTTGAATCGATAGAGTGCATATGTAAAATGACATTTCAAACTTTCAAGCAATCTTTGGTGCATATAATAAAAATCGGAAAGATGATAGATACTACGGACAGTTATATTCTTTTGTTGTATGTATTTATTTTAGGTTGCTTCAGTAAAATGGGAAGGCAACGTAATTAGTATTGACCAACTTGAGGAAAAAGAAAAACTCTCTCACCATGCATACTTTAAGAGAACTCACGATTTGAAAAAGCTGAGAAAAACTGAGTTGGAATATGAATACGTTGTCATTTTCATTCAAAGAAAAAGTTCTACTACCCTCGTTGACAATCCAAGTGTACCACTCTGGACCATCCATCCACCTGGCCTTCCATCTACCAAATTATCGAAGGTGAGTGTCACTTTTCAAATTGTTATAATTTTTAGCATTTTGTAGTTAGTATCCAAAGATAACATTCGTATGTTAGCTTTCATAAACAAAATGTGCTTCTAATGCTACAGCCAATTATTATTATTATTTATTTTAGGAAAGTACCAATTCATTTCCGGGACCGGGAGTCCTTAGTGGGATTCTGGTAGCATAATACACGTTTTGAATTGCAATTGCACTGCAGACATTGTTTACTCTCGCAAAGGATCCCTGTGGACAAGAAAAGTGGGAAACCTTTTTAAATATTCATTTACTTTTGGAAAACAAGTTATATTTCAGTATGGGAGCTAGCAATATAAGGTTTGCACTTTTAAATCACTTTTTTCAAACACGATATTTATGTATTTACTCTGTGCTTCAGGGTAATATAGAAAATATAGAAAATATGTCATTATGTAACGGACGTTAGGTGGAAATCTAGGAAATATCTTTAAAACTATATTTTAAAGATATCTAAACATTAAGATAAAGATACATTTAATTGACTAGCGCTAAAACATTCATAATCATTGATCCTTCTTGATCTTAACTTTTTTACAGCCAACAAAAACCATCGACAACAACAAACTACATCATCTGACGAAACTATATCAAAATGGACAATTCTACCAAGATGTATCTGAAGTGAACTATTGACTATAACTGAACTTTACTGAACTATTCCAGTGTTACATCGTATTTGCTTTATTTATGTAACATTTATACACCACTATTACACTACTAAGAATGTTATAAATACTAATGTCCACGATCGTTCGGTGACACCTTATTAAAGTAGGTGATATTACTGATTTGGTATGAAAATATGAAATGAACGAAGACAATTTCAGTATAAGTTATGTAAAACTGAATATAATATATCTTGTTGTAATATGCAATCTACACTGTGCTGTACGGATTGTGATTTTTTAAGCTTACAATAATTATCATTATCTAGCATTATTTATGTAAGAAATTGTTCCAATTATGACCAATTTACCTATTAAGCCAAACTAATAAAGTAAAGTGTCTCCTATTGAATGCAAAACCCTTTTACTTGATTTAGAAAACAATTTAAGAATAACACATGAGACTAATTCACATTACGTTCCTTTACAGCAATAGTGCTTTGAAAAACCTTAAAGCAACGTTAGCTATTCATTCATTTTATCACGTAATGATGTAGAGGTGGCGATCCAGATTATGTATGGCAATGAAATAAGATCTTTTATCTCCGCCGGAGTGGCACCTATAGTAATTATCCAAAATTTGTTATTTGGATAGAATAGCGATTACTAGGCGTGATTAAAACAACAACTGCAGTAAAAAGTCTGCGAGGAACAGAATAAATCAGTCTAGAAATGTTGATTATGCAAAACGATGTAAATAGTTGATCAGATGGCATTTCGACAATAAGGAAAATTCAAGATCTATTCTTTTATGGAAGGCACACTTCTTTATATTATTACCATCATTACCTCGACATATCAAATTACATATTAGAGCTGTAGCTCTACCCAAAAGTTCTTCTAATTTTGCGTAAAAGACATGTAGGCTGTAGATGGCAAGGGCGTATTTAAGGGGGCACAGAGGGGGCACTAAATCCGAGAAAATAAAGAATTTTTTTCAAAATAAGCCATGCAATCGTAAAAATTCTTTGCGCTCCGCGCAAATATATATTGTTTATGCCTAAATATATCTGAAAAACAAAAATTTCTTGCCTTTCGGGCAAAAAATCATGTTTGGAAATTATCATTTAATATTTTTTTTCGAAATTTCCGCAATATGCATTATGTTTGTTGTTTGTCCACATATAGCTTAAATTAGAAAAATTTCTCAGAGTCACTTTTGGCAATATTATTTGGTGTGCCCCCCCCTTGATTAAATTCCTGGATACTCCCTTGATAGATGGTTTGTAGGAGTTTAGAATTATAGTCTAGTCACTACAAAGCCAACGATATTTATTTTACCTGTCATTTGAAAATATTTTTTTCTTATAGCTTTAGCAAACGCATTAAAATGAAATGCCTTTACGATCGTCTTCTCCATTTTTAATAACCCTTGTATATCAAAAAACCATTTGAGCCTATAACAAAACGATAATGGCTGAAAGATGCATAGGTATTCGCGTTTGCTAATAGTAGTGCACTAAATGATGTAAATATCTTTAGCTGAGCTTGCATTTCGTTTCTTATATCTGTAAGTCTCGCAAATCATGTATTTTCAAAATCGCAAATTGCATTCTTTATTATATGTCAACATATAATTACAAGGGTTAAGCCCCAATAGCATAACAATCTGTAAAACTGCAATTCGACGCATAAAACTACACATAAGATGTGCATGACGTATATTAAATGTTAAAAGCACTACAAAATCTATGGAATCCCTATTTGCATTGTCAAAAACATGAATCACATTGGCTGTCTTCGGTAGACGTACTTATTATATTTAGCTGATTAACATTACATTATCAATTGTATGTTTTTACTATTCAGAGAAGAACTGGAAGACAAAGAAGCCTGTCTGCTGGCTTGCACTACGCATTTAGATTCCTATGCTTCTCCAATTTCTCCGACATATGATATTGACAATTTTTATCTTATTTCATGTAATTCCATTCCAGGTTATGCTACAACTGATGTCTTGCACTTTAAGGAATACTGCTTCTAAGCCTAACATTGAATTTTCAGTCCATTCTGACAATTTGTCGCATTAGTCTCAAGGTTTACGTAGTAATTGTGTTCTATTGTAAGTGGCACATTATTTCCATAACTTATTTCAATGTGTTCCTGATACATTTGCATATCCACTCTCACACTCATGGTTTCGGTAGTTCCCACTTCCCACCCCAATAGTTTAGACACCTGGGAATGTTGGGAAATTCGGGAAAATTGCTAAAAAACGGAAATTATGTCCAAACTCTGGGAAAGTTTGGGAAAGTTAATATTGTACACGTGGAATCTAAAATATGCCAGTGATAATTCGGTTTAAGATTCAAGATACTTATAGCTTAAGTATTAAAAAGAAAACAATTAAAAATATTCATCACATGTTAAATGAATGCAGTGTCCATTATAGCAACAAGTAACAACAAATACTATAACAATAGACGAGTTTCTAGAATCAGAAGACACCTAGGTATTATTAGGGGTACTAAGTCTTCTGCTGACTTTTGCATGTGTGCATTTGCATTCCTACAACACAAGCCTTATACTAAACACAAGCAATCGTCAGCAGAAGACTTAGTACCCCTACTAATACCTAGGCGCTTCCGATTCTAGAAACTCGTTTTTACATTGAAATTTAAACATTTAAAATAGTTACGTAAGTAAATTGACAAACATTGATAAGCGACTTTTCAAAAATATCCATCTGTACATATTTGGTGCTTCAGATAAAGGGACAAATGTTGTAAAGCAAGTACATCTTATACTTTCTTTATTGTTTGTAGAATACCTTTTCAATAACAATATTCAGTTTGCAATTTGAAACAATAGTTTTGCTTTCAGATATTTCAAAACTTGTTTCATAACTAAATCAGTGGCATACTTTAGCACTAATATGTGTTTTGCTTGCTCTTTAACAACTTTCCCGGAACTTTCCCATATTTCCCAACTTTCCCACTTTTTACCACAAAAAGGGAACTAACCCACCCGGGAAAGTTGGGAATATTCCCAGTGTGGGATAATCCCACCCGAAACCTTGCTCACACTGCTGACTAACCGAAAACATAAAAAGAGACTTGGCTCCTTTAGTAATGGCTATTCATTTCTATCAGCCTAAAATCAGTTAATATTGGATTCATGTCTTGTTGAAAGGCACAAAAGAGGAATGGACTGCAGGATTAGCGTAATGAATGAAATCTCCATGCAGGAATGTCTGGCTGGACATTGAACAGCTTGAGATATGCATTTCTCATAAGGTTCGCATATGTCTACCTTGTATATTCCCCTGATATCCTCCTGCCTTTCCCGTACTAATGTACCTAAGCAAAACCATCCTCAATTATGCACATTCCAGGCAGACAGACTTAATTATTACTTTTCTTATCATCTTTCTTGCCTTTCTTTCTCCTCAGTTCTACTTTAGATTCGATTCCAGCAACTTCAAAATTATCAGTAGAAGTAGAAGTCTCAAATTCTTCAGATGTAACGTCGGCCCAATTTTAATTTTCAAAATTCAAAAACAATTGTCTTCTCCAATTTGGCGTATTTGTTCAAAAAAGTTAAAAATTGCAGGTCGATCCCAGAAGCACGAAGAAGAAGAAACAACTGTAAGTATCATTCAAGTGTTTTTTAATACATTAAAACTAAAGTATGCATAGAATAGAATAAAACTAAAAATGAGGCCAATGAAATATTTAATGATCTGTAAGTTTTTAGAGGAATATGATTGACCAATGAAGTTGATCTTGTAGGTTAAATGATCTGTCCATTTATTTTATGTATACAGTATTTTATTCTTAAAAAATAGGCTTGAGATTTTGAAGAAGCAGTTTTAATAATTTGACCTTGAGTTGTAGTACTTATATTGCTGTCCTTCTTTTGTCCCTTGTCACCGAATTAATTATTACAGCAGCAGAAAAGATCCCCTTTGCTTTTTCTTCTTATGATCCTACTAGCAATAAGCTTACAAATTGAAAATTGTCATAGCATATGAAGGGTGAAGACACGGTTAAATGACACTGCAGAAGAATGAGGCAGTAATTCGCAATAGCTAGGTCTTGAAGACCTCATTTATTCACAAAAATGGTTTCCAACTCTCTTTTCTGCATTTGATGATTCTTCTTTTGGATTGCAAGATTACTGGGCAATAGGGTTCCTCTGGAGCCACGATTTCTAAGAAATTCATTTCTGCTGGCTCATTTTCGAATGCACAACAGTTCTTTGTGACAATGGCTTTAATTCCTGT
The DNA here is from genome assembly GCA_020352615.2 of Yoshiicerus persimilis. Lineage (NCBI taxonomy): Eukaryota > Metazoa > Arthropoda > Collembola > Entomobryomorpha > Tomoceridae > Yoshiicerus > Yoshiicerus persimilis. The sequence continues at coordinate 44,935,603 of CM060170.1, forward strand.
TGATAGGGTATGTTTTTTATTCAGTAATTCTCGCATTTAATTAAAGACAGGAGCAATTTTAAAACCTTGTTAATTGAAAATAATGGTTTTGCCATTATTTTCATTTTTGTAGATTTTGTAAATGCCATACTAAATTAAATGCAATAATATTAATTAGCAGATTTTTATTTTTGAATCGATAGAGTGCATATGTAAAATGACATTTCAAACTGTCAAACAATCTTTGGCGCATATAATAAAAATTGGAAAGATGATAGATACTACGGACAGTTATATTCTTTTGTTGTATGTATTTATTTTAGGTTGCTTCAGTAAAATGGGAAGCCAAAGTATATTAGTATTGACCAACTTGAGGAAAAAGACTTAAATTATTTCTCTCTCACCATTCATACTTTAAGAGAACTCACGATTTGAAAAAGCTGAGAAAAACTGAGTTGGAATATGAATACGTTGTCATTTTCATTCAAAGAAAAAGTTCTACTACCCTCGTTGACAATCCAAGTGTACCACTCTGGACCATCCATCCACCTGGCCTTCCATCTACCAAATTATCGAAGGTGAGTGTCACTTTTCAAATTGTTATAATTTTTAGCATTTTGTAGTTAACATCCAAAGATAACATTCGTATGTTAGCTTTCATAAACAAAATGTGCTTCTAATGCTACAGCCAATTATTATTATTTATTTTAGGAAAGTACCAATTCATTCATTTACGTTTTGAATTGCAATTGCACTGCAGACATTGTTTACTCTCGCAAAGGATCCCTGTGGACAAGAAAAGTGGGAAACCTTTTTAAATATTCATTTACTTTTGGAAAAGAAGTTATATTTCAGTATGGGAGCTACCAATATAAGGTGTTCACTTTTAAATCATTTTGTGAAACACGATATTTCATTCATGTATTTTCTGTGTGCTCCACGTTTATGTAGAAAATATGTCATTATGTAAATTTAGGTGAAAATCAAGAAAATATCTTTAAAATATACATTTAATTGACTAGTGTTAATATATTCATAATCATTGATCCTTCTCGATCTTAACTTTTTTACAGCCAAACAATAACCATCAACACAACAAACTACATCATCTGACGAACCTATATCAGAATGGACAATTCTACCAGGATATAACTGAATTGAACTATTGACTATAACTGAATTAAACTATAACTGAAGTTTACTTAACTACTCCAGTGTTTTATCGTATTTGCTTTCTTTATGTAACATTTAGACACTGCTATTACTCTACTAAGAATGTTATAAATACTAATGTCCACGATCGTTCGGTGACAGCTTATTATTAAAGTAGGTGATATTATTGATTTGCTATAAAATGTGAAATGGACGAAGACAATTTCAGTATAAGTTATGCAAAACTGAACATAATACATCTTGTTGTAATATGCAATCTACACTGTGCTGTACGGATTGTGATTTTTTAAGCTTACAATAATTATCATTATCTAGCATTATTTATGTAAGAAATTGTTCCAATTATGACCAATTTACCTATTAAGCCAAACTAATAAAGTAAAGTGTCTCATATTGAATGCAAAACCACTTACTTGACTTAGAAAACAATTTAAGAATAACACATGAGACTAATTCACATTACGTTCCTTTACAGCAATAGTGCTTTGACAAACCGTAAAACAACGTTAGCCCTTCATTCATTTTATCACGTAATGACGTAGAGGTGGCGATCCAGATTATGTATGGTAATGAAATAAGATTTTTTCTCTCCGCCGGAGTGGCACCTATAGTAATTATCCAAAATTTGTTATTTGGATAGAATAGCGATTACTAGGCGTGATTAAAATAACAACTGCAGTAAAAAGTCTGCGAGGAACAGAATAAATCAGTCTAAAAATGTTGATTATGCAAAACGATGTAAATAGTTGATCGGATGGCATTTCGACAATAAGGAAAAATCAAGATCTATTCTTTTATGTAAGGCACGCTTCTTAATCTGGCGAAAACAAATTATAAAAGAGAGTGAGCATGATTTCGATGCCCATATTAAATTACACCATCGACTAATGGTGCCCTCGCTTCTGATGCTTATTATTTCGGAGGAGCAATATACAATAAATCCAACGTATTTGAATCATAATATTTCTTAATCGTATTAAGAAGGGAACACTAACAGATCAACAAAATAACAGATATTATATAATTCCATGTAATTGCATGAGATCCTAAATAAAACACAAAAATAACTTAATGATGTTATGTAGGCATATTTTGCCTGACTCATGGCCTACATCGGCTTTAGTGATAAGATTTTATTTTCTGTAAGCGAGAGCAGTTTTGGCTTTGGGTACTCCTGTGGCAAAATCGTATTGTATTATACATACGAGCAAGTTTATTTTCTACGAATAAAACAAATTGCTAGTGTAACGTTTTGTTTGCCGGTATTATTGATTTTGTTATTAATAGTACTGGCTTAAGTAATGCCTTTTGACCTTTTCAAAAGTGAATAAAACAGTGCAAGACTGAATAAAGAAGTATCGTAGATATCTTATTGTTAACCTAATGATTTAAATGTACAAATTGGATGGCAAAAACATTGGGCAGACCTGGCATCCCTATAAATTACCTAAGACACTTAAAAATGGTTTCGTATAATAATACGCCTGAACAAAAAATATCGTAGTTATCGACAGAGTAACAATAAAGAAATGCGGAAGACGCTTGAATCAGAATTGAGAAATCGGTTTTATTATTAAAGGTTCAAAATCGGATAGATAGATTTATTTTTTGTGGTTTTATTTTGAAGAATATGTGGGATAACATGAATGATAGGTGTCCCATCAAAACTATGTTTTACAATTACCTAAAGCAGAGCAAAAGTTCCACAGTGGAATTTGCGTAATTTTCGGGCTCCTAGGTGTAAGGTTACTAATTTTTATGAAAGTTTAAATTGAAGGCTATTATGACTGTTTGTTATTTTAAGTTTCAAAAGCTTCGATTCAAAAGCTAAATTTCGAAAGCTAAGTTTCATTAGCTTTTGGAGTAATAGAAGTTGGGGTGTTTTCCTCTATAGGTTATCTTATACACCTGAAAATGCAGCCTATCAAAGATCAACATCTTCTGTAGTTTCGTAAGCTATCCATCTTCTTGTGATTCGGTTTTAACATACTATTCGCAATACTCCATGTCTGTGCTATCAACCAGAGATGCTCACTCAGTTCAGCATTAGACAAATAGTACGGATATCCTGAAATGTACATGCGAAGTAGATAATCGTTGACTGTTGAGGTGTGCATTAAGTCACCTAAGACGAATCTCTTAAACAGGTAGCATGCGAAAGTGACTCTTTGGTTAGTTGGTGATTGGGCGTCTTGAGTGAATATCTGATTGTTTTTAGATAGTGATACTTTCTACTGGAGAAAAGAAAATACCCACCTAAGGTAAGAGTCAAATAAATATTTTTATGGCTCATACAATTGAAAAGTTCAATTGCATTCATCATTTTTCCGTTCGCTAACAAAAATTTCATCCACGGAATTTATTACAAACTCTATAATGGGTACTTTTCCCTTCTTTTGTTGTATTTTGGCATTTGTACTTTATTCCTTCAGTGTATTAATATCACACTGTTAATAAATACCTTAATTTGCTTTGAAATGGCAAGCACTTAAAATAGGTAGTTAAATATACCAAAAGTAAATAGGTACCAAAATTCAATAAGCAGTAATTATTTCCACATTCACATTAACTACTGCATGAAACGCATTTTTATAGGTGTAAAAGTGATTTACGTCTAAATGGCGTTGTCCGAATAATTGAACCCGGAAAAGATAGTAAAATATTAATGGACATGATATTTGGTGTAGTCTTATTGGGTGTGGTCTCATATTTTTAAAATTACATTTAATTTTATTCAATTGTTTGTAATATGCTGTCTTTGGTGTTTTTTCGATCACTTCTATGGTGTTTCATAATAGTGGATTTATTATCTATCTATTACTAACAGATATAGTGCAATTAACAGGTCCTTCACCTTGATAAATTGATAACGAAACTTAATTATACCCTTCAGTGATTGACAAAGGTTCAGTGTTTCCATAATTTACTGACGTAAAAATTAAAAATGCATCTTAAATCTCTGCAACTGAAGGTATTTAAAAATCTGGCATTTCAGCGGAATGGTGTCCAATGCAAACCTTAAAAATCATAAAGAATAATTTTTTACGGAAATGTAGTATATTTGGTAATAATTTTCTTTCTCTGGCAACCTTAGGAATTTTATTCAAGTAGTACTTTAGTTTCTGCTGCCCATAAGATGTCGGTACGCCGTATTAAAAAAAGTGATAGAGTTCTGGAAGCTAAAAAAATCAAGAGTGGTCAAATTTTTGGCGAGGACTGGGTGGTTGATTGCGTGGTTGGACAAGGATCATTTGGAACGATTTTTTCATGCAAATATATTAAAGAAACTGACGGGGTAAATATTCTGATACATTATGTATACATATATATAAGAATAATGCATTTACACTTCTTAGATTAAATAAACTATCAGTTTTATCTACTTTTTACAAGATTGAGATTTTGTTGATGAATTCTGAATGCGGCATTATTTAAATTTGAAAATGGAACTATCTGTGCTACATTTTCTTTTCAAAATGTTTAAAACTAAAATGTTATTGTGTGAATCGTTTAGAAAGTTTATGCCATGAAGTTGGAACTACGTGACGATATCAAAGCACCTCTGAAAGTCAAAGAATACTTTTTTTTAGAAGCGATGAAAAATGCTGAAGGGTTTCCTAAGCTGGTGTTAGTATTTCCCAAATATTTTCATTAGCAATTCTATTTGTACGCAGAGAATCGCTGGAAGTGAATTGCCTTCTTTAATTCTGTGAATTTAATTCTGGAATTCGGAAAATGATAATTTCTTTCTTTTAATCAGGAGCTTCGGATATCAAGGAATTTGGGCCTGGACTGTTATGACTCTTCTTGGCCCGTCTTTGGAACTCATGTTCCGCTATTGCGACCAGAGATTCTCTTTGATCACAATAGTGAAGATTGGTTGCCAAGTTTTGTCCAGAATTGAGGACCTTCATAACCGTGGGCTGCTTCACCGAGACATCAAACCAGATAATCTCTTACTTGGTTTTGAGAAAACCAAATCCATTGTATTTTCTTTTGTAATCCATGCAAATGCAATATATTCGCAATCAGTACTAATGTCATTTTTGTTCATCAGATTCATTTGGTGGACTTCGGGTTATCCAGATCTTATTTGGACGAGTACGGACGACACATTGCTAAGAGGACTCGTCTTCCTCTGATTGGCACAGCTAGATATGCTTCATTGAACACTCATCGCGGCATCCAACAAAGGTAAATTGGTACATACTATTTTCTAAATGAGTAAAATTATTTTATTAATATGTACATTTAACTATTGCGATTACAGCCGCAGAGATGATATTGAAAGTCTCTGGTATACTTTGGTCTACCTATTCAGTGGAAGCTTGCCCTGGATGAAAGCAGCAGGAACCAATGTTCGGTTGAGGCAAATCAATATTTATCACATTAAAGTGATTACTCCAGCATCAGTGCTTTGCAAGGTTATTATTTGTTTTTTTAATTATCACAACTATAATTAGTGTAATTCATAAATTCAAATTGTTCACTCATACTTGGAATTCATTTCGTGCTATCTAGAATTTGCCTGAGGAATTTGAACTCATGATCGAGTACATTCGTGGTCTAAAATTCGCTGAGAAACCTGACTACGGTTTAATCCGAATGCTATTGCATCAATCTTTACCAAGCGAATGTCGTGGCCGTGTCGATTTGTTCGACTGGGAACAGAAAATGAATGCCGCTGAAGACTAATCATGGGTCATGCAAGGCAAACTACGTGTTTATTTCCTATTTATCACAATTCAAACTTTTCTTGTCACTGCACAATTTTACCCGTGTAAGCAAAATATGGTATACAAATAACCGTAAGCACAAGCATAGTTAACTAGTTAGTCATAATATAATTTATTGAAACAGTAAACTTTTGAGGTTAATTAGTACTCCCTAGTAAAATTTTTATCCTTATATTATTAATCTGCTAATTAATATGGTTTCCTGTATTGGAGTACATCTATAGAAATCCTTTTTGAGAGTTCCATAGTAATACTAATATGTATACTAAAATGCTATCCTTAGCCATTTAAAATTATTATTATTATCACAGTTAAAAAATTATTGCTTTTGCTTTACTTAAATACTTTTATCTTAAAAATAACTTCTTTCAATGAATCCATTCCAAATTGGGAAATAACTGTTGAAGTTTAAGGTATATATTATCGAAATATTTTAATTAAATGTTGAATATTGTTTATATAAAATCATACTTTCAGATCTTCATTGAAAAAATCTCAATTGTGTACCTATACAAAAAGTACATAGTCCTAGAGATCTCCAATCTTCCTAAGTGAATAATAAGGTGACTTAGATTTTAAATAAATTACGTTATCTAAATTGTTAGTTCAATTACTTAGAATTAAATGATTATATGCACTCTACAGTTTTGAACAATGCACATATTGCAATTACAAATGCATGTAAGTGATTAATTCATTGGTGTTCAATAAATAAATCGATCAATTGGGAGTATAAGGTTAATTTTGTTCTGGTTACTTTGCATTTGAATAATACTAGCAGCATTTTTTTTATTCTTTGCGGCACTGGTATAGTTATCGTAATTTTTAGTAAGTCTTGATGAAGTAGGCTTTCTAAGGAAGTTATTTCTAAATTGCATCTAATAAGGTCCCCAAGATATCGTAATAAAACCAAATGACTAAAATGGTTTATGTTTAGCTGGCTGTTTAGTTTAGTTTCGTTTCAAAATAATTGCCTTTGCATTAAGCATACCTTTGCTAACTCATCTTGAACTACTTTTAGGGTGCGTCACAATAATGTTAAATGAAACCCGTAGCATAAACAACAGATAAGCTGTGGCTCAAGTCATTTCATCAACAATGGGAGCATCCTACCAGGCGCCTGGTGCCTGGTAAGATGGGGTTCAAATTTCCTGGCCTGCAGGCCAGGAAATTTGAAATGACAAAAGACAATCGTTTATTGATGACTTATGCATAGATAAGTACACTTTACGAAGTATGTATGTTATGATTTACTCATATGCGGTTAATTTAGTTATCATTGTTTTGTGCTTCTAGTGGGTTATAAATATAAATACGTTACGGCTACGGTTTCCCTTACCGTTTCACGTTCCAATGTGAAATGTGGACGTGACTTTGAATCTGAGGTCCTAGATGATTATTTCTAAAAAAAGAATAAGAAATTCAAGGTTTCCATATAGTGTCTGCCTTTGAATAAAAACCGTTGTAAACATGACGCAATTGTAGTTGATTCTTATTGTGAGACTAATAAATAGTTCCAGGGTTACGCGTCATTTTAGATTTAACTTGATTTGTGTATGCTTAAAAAGTAACATTCCTACCTAAAGAAGAAGAGATACACATTTTAACTGCAAAACCTTTTATTTATGTGCATTACAAATCCTGGATCATATTACACAGCATATTCTAAAGGTCCCATGTAAATGTTACTATATTTATATCAACCGACACAGAATCTCTAACAATGAAACGAACTGGAGGTCAGTGAGCCACAATAGCTGTAGATTATCTTCTACTACATTTACATTGTTTAATAATTGTAAAGTAGTAGAATTGGACACTATTAATAGAAATAGTGGCACTTTTCGCTGTCCTGTGTAATTTTCTGAGTATTTCTGCTCTGCTATAATATTCGTGGTATTTATTAATATTCTGCTCTACATGACAGTAATATGTAATAATAATTCAGTTTACGTATGTACTCTCATAGCTAGTACATTAATATTAAATGCTGTACAAATATATTAGGAAACTAATTCCACATAGTTGGATTAATCTGGATAATTCTGTCTTTTATCGTTGACCGCATATGATAGTGTTCAATTAGTATTTTATTCACTGAGTGACTTCTGTCTTGTCAGATCAGAAATGTAAACATGGAAATGTGGAGCAAAAGCACAAATCATGAGTAATGGGCGGAAAATCATCATCTTTGTTCTGGCCGAAAAGAATTTTTTGAGAAACTTAATAATTATAAATGTGTAATTATAAAAATGTAATTTACATATGCCAGTGCCAATGTATGCAAATGTACTAATGTGCTGCAAATGTACTCTTACCGCTCAATGAGTCTGTTTTTCATTTTGCGGATACGGATTTTACAGGCATTTGGATATTTCACATTCAGCATAAGAATAGTAATAACGTATTAATTGTATCTCAAGTGCGTGTTCTCAGATACTTAATTGCCCCAACTAATGCATTGGCCTGTCGGCATTCATAATACAGTATTTTGAATACCTAAGGTAAAAAATTACTCACTCAGTAGTCTGCTTCATTTTTTAGTGCCTATCGTACGCCTTGAATCATAATTTCATAAACAAAGCACTGAGCGAGACATCATTTGGTACCTAAGTGCAAATTTACTTGTAAACAATATCTATGTAAAGGGATGTGACTTAACTGATACTAAAAATTATCATAAGGGAATAAAATTGGAAAAATTATACGGTACAATATGCATAAAAATGACATAAAAATATACAAGATGATATACAAGATGATATAATGACATAATTCTTCGGTACAAATCTGAAATTGGGCTTATTATTGATTCCTATTTTTACTGCTTATTCTTATACTTATTCTTATTGCTTATTCTTAAATTTACTCCTATACTGATAGATAATGCTTAATCTTAAGGCTTATTCTTATTTTTATACTTATTATTTCTTCTGTACAATTCGGAAACTTATACGGTTTAGATTGGTCATTTATACTATGCACAGCTAACACCAAAAATGAACAAAAAAATGTGTTTACCCTTTGATGCACATTTTTAACTGTTGTTATACAGACGATGACCAAAAAGGTCAATGTTGTATAGTAATTACGACACTGTTAATCTCATTTTGCTATAATTAGTATTCAGTTCACGAAAAACTTTAAGTGCACTTATAATTCTTGTGAAAATTAAAGTTTTTTGTACCCTTGAAGCTGCATTGCTGCACGCCGCTAATTTTTAGCAGTTTAACCTGAATGTACAATCATATTAAAAAGTTTTTTGGAGAGAATTATAAGGGCATGACTGTATTAATCTCGAGTCTATAGACACAATTATAATTAAACATACCGTTGTAAAAGCCCTGGAAGCTTTTGAATTATGCCTTCATTGCATATCATGTATAATTCGGGCAAAGTGAATGTGCCAAACGTAATGCAGTGTCTTAACTATCACGAAGTGTTTCTCTAAAGGAAAATTTGTGGCGTCTTACTGTAGTTGGTGATATGGTTTATAAAGCATCAAAAAACTTTAGAGACAAACACATTAACATTGACAGGAGTTAGAAATTTGAGACTAGTAAGTAGATCTTGTGCTGATACGATATTTTCTTATCTGTCTTATTCTTACTAAGATATTTATTGTAGTTTTGCACTTTACCCGATTGATTCAGCAATCTGCATGTAATTTACATCGATAATACGCTACAAACAAGTGGGGTCCATTTATGTTTATAAAGTAACTAAGTGTATTGTATCGCAATGAGTAGTTCCGTCTTGTCCATCCAGTAATGTAAACAAACGGTAATTTATTCCTTACGACAGTATACAAAATGCAAAATATGCTTAACTTTTCAAATCAAGACACTGACTATATAATATGTTGTCGGTGAAGCTCACTTGGAAAACAGTACTTGTCATCCAACGGTATTATATATTTAGGTATGTTATATAAATACAATCCAATTACAGTAAAAGAGGGACAGAATGCAAGATTTTGGTTCTTTCTGCTATACATTCACAAGGTATGTTATTGTCTGAATAAAAGATTGAAATTAATAAAGGTATACTTGTTACCATTGTTTACCATTGTAAAGATTACCATTGTTTTAAAGAATTCGAAGTAGAATTTTATGTCCTGGATGCGTTTTTGTAAATTTTGCATATAGAAAACTAAATTCAATGTAGCAAAGATTTCTTTGTGTGCACAGTTGTTGGGTTTGCATAAGTACGTACATAAAAGAAATTGAAATGTAAATATGGATATTTTGCAGGCGTTTTATTGTAGTGCTTCCTGCCGAGAAAATGCAGTTGCGTACCACAAGTACAAATGCAAGTGTTTAGCCTATATGCATATAACACGAACTCCATGGTATGTACAACTGTCCAAGTAGCAGTAAGAATCGTGATGAACACAGGCTTCAAGGTCTTCTACCACATTTTCACAACAAAAGACAGAAAATTTTGCGGAAAACCTGACATTGGAATTACAGGTGCGGATCCTGTGATTCCATTCTATCCGAAATCGAAATGGCACAATTTTTTAAAGCTTATGACTTAGTTCTACTTAATGAGCCGATTGACGCCATTAGACTCATTGCTCCAGTAATTCAATATTTTCAACTCAATGTTTGTCCCCCCTTTAGTAAATCTCGTATGGCACATGGCATTTTGAAACAAGCTATTGACCTCACCATTTTCTACTCTGAGAAAATTTCATCTATTGGAAATGAGAAACAGTTCATCGACAGTAACTAATTGTATAGCTTTCCAAATGTTGAATTTTTAAAGTGGTAAAACTTAAAAATTGATTTTTAGTTTTGAATTATCCTAAAACTTATATTTGAAGATATAACAATGAAGCAAAATTATGCAATAGAAAATGCAATGCTAATGTTTGCTTTCCTTTGCAACTCAAAATTCTTGTCTGCAGTCAAATCTCATATTGCTGTGTCATCTTTGTATTCGCATTGCTGGAAATAGTATTTGCGTACACAGAGTGTTTCCACGGTAGTTACGCAGGTAAACATTTCCAGGTAGCAGCCTGAGTACAGTATTGCAGTTCCTTGAAATTCTGCAGGTAGAATTATATTAACCACTTCATTTTAATATATTCCCTAAACGTATTTAACCCCAGTGGTACAATATGACTAAAATAAATGTATTTGTTGCCCTTCCAGGAATGATATTTCTTTACTTCTACTGATTTGAGAATTATTGCCATAGTCATATCCCATGTAAGATGCACAGACGCTATCAGGGCTACTAAGAAATATGATTTGTCAAAGCGTTTTTAGATATTGACGTAAAGAATTATAGGTGACAATAATTGAGAATGCTTGACTACATATGCAATGGTCATTGCTAATTCACCAAATAAAGACCTGATCGGGCGATTTTGTGCTTAACATAAGATATGATTGTAACCAATCTTAACATTACCATAGGTAAGGTAGTAAAACACACAGGGTTAGTTACATTATAACATTTCTGCATCTTTTTGGCATTTTCTCTAGCTTTTGTACGCCATCCACACTTCTCTAATTTTATTCGAGTCTCCATTTCGGGTATTCTTATGGACACCGCCCAAATATATTTTCTTGGTCAAGAAAAGCGAATGGTCAATGACCGCATTCATTTTTGGTGTCCTAGTAAATGATTTCTAAGAAATAATTTAAATGCAAAACCAAATGAACAACTATTTCGTTGACGATAAGTAGGATCACGTATGCAATAAAGTTAAAGAATTATTAGCTGCTAAACATAGCATACATTTCAGTTTGCATTGACATATCATTTTTCTACTTCAAGTCTGTCGCACTTTGGAAATTTGTTGGACTTGGTTGTAGTCTTGATAGGCAGCAATGACAGCTGATAATCCACCAATATATCATACCTATATTGCAAATGTAAAAGTAAATGTATTGCCTTGTAAAACGAAAGGGTACGAGTTATATGAGTTAGACTACTGCTTAAAGAAAGAAGTTATTTTATTTGTGTATGCAAAAAGCGCATACAAGACAAATGCATCATGATCATGAACATTCATGAGACAGTCTACTGCGTAAAGAAGACAATTGTTTTTCACTGTAATAGAAACTCGTTTCGCAGTATTTCTTACGCAGAAATAGTAAACAATTACTTATTTAAGAATCATCAGGTTATTACGCAACAGATCAAATGTTCTAATTCCGTACAACGTTATAATTATCACTCATCAGGAAAATAGGTTATTGCCACATAATGTTGACGTTCAAGGCATATAAGTAATACCGTAATTGAATGAAAAATGAGCTTTACCATTTGCAAAGACAATTGAACTCTATTAATGTGAAACTTATTAGGTTAATTAACGAAATCTATATTAACGAATTTGCAATTTAATTTATCAATTTAAATTTTGTTGGTAATTTTGTTATCTCATGTCGTTTGCGTATGTTTTTACGTGTTATACATCATTCAAGCATAAACACAAGTAATTATAACTAGTCGCTTTGCAAGCCTGTTAAACCAATGGCTGTTTGAAAGATTGGTTTGCATTTCATAATGTAATTATAAATGATTACATATTTAAATTTGTGTACTTTTTCCATCTACATGATTTCATGTTTTATGCAGTATGTGTAAAGTGTAAATGTATGTAATCTTAGGTACAAAACTATAGGCTGTCTTTAAATGGTATTATTAATAATCCATGGCCATTGGCTCTAAAAGTTTGTTATAAATAGTAAACACTAAATATTTTTTGTGTTAATGCCCTCACATTACTTTTTTCTCAGTGTCTGAGAATCTCACTTCATGTATATTTACTTTTCTTAATCGCGTCATTCTGTGAATTTTAATTCGTAAGGGAGGATTGAGAATCCTCCGAAATTATTATTTAAATATCAGCATCCAATCCAACCATCTATCTTAATGTAAGCGTTTATTTAAACACATCTTAATACACTAAATTTGATCGCAGTATTAAAGTGCTCTCTAGAAATGGCATGTACGTAGGGTTTTTCCATTAAAGTTCATACTTACTACATATATGGAATACTTAACCAATTACTATTTCTATTGCTAAGCTCACTTTATCATTTTGAAATGTTTTTGTTTGGACACGTTTCGAATTTCGTCTACTATTGTAATTTTATTTCATCGCAAAAGTTCTCAATTTTGCAATTTATAAATGTAATCCATTTTCATTTGAAGGTTATAAATATTTCATAAAAATGCACTAGCATTTATTGTTTCCTAATTATTTCTATAGAATCAAAATCAATTTTTATTAAATCAAGGAAATGATGGCGGCAGGTATACATTTGCCTATAAGTATTTATCTGGTTTAAATGTTACCCAAGTATATGCATAAAATAATTGTAGTTCTGAGTGTGGCTTAACAAAAATCCAAGTCACATAAATAAATTACAAATTCTAATGAACATTCTTCATGAATTTTCACGAAGCAGACTATCTACGAAAAATTAGGTATTAAAACGTGTGGATACCAAACCGAATTGAGCTGAAACGTTTTTTACTATGCTTACGTGTTAGTTGACTCATGATGTTTACAAGAACTGTTGACATTTGCTTATGGCTGCTTAAAGTTTGTGTCTGTTTGAGTGTGAGTGCTAATCACCTACGAATTTCATACAAAAAGAATAATAGTATAGCTATAGGAAAAGGTGTACACAATCTGCACACAATGATCTTCTGTGATGTACAAATGGCAGATGGAAACATAATTTATTAAGTAGGTATTGTACCATGCACATACTTTTCGTCAGTCAAAACAAGCGTAATATTAGGTACAAGGAAATGCAAACTGCAAATTTAAATAAGTGAACCTAACATTTGTGAAGACTTTTCATTAATATGCGATACATACAAATACGTGGGCTGTGTGAGCAAAAAACTGCTGCATTGTGACTGCATTTAACAATGGTTTGATAATCCTGTGAGGAATACTAATTGAAAAACTAACCTATTGTCCCTGTAAAGAAATTGCGACTTCATCCTTATATGAATGAAAGCAAAAACACTCAATATATGACACAACTGCACGTACCATAGAGAAAAGCGATAATACGTTATAATAGCATATTAGGCAAAGGGAAATTACTCGTCAATATTTATTTAATATAAACTGCTATTAGCACAAGTGCATACCAACAAAGAATTCCTTATACAACACTTACTCAGTAATGCTACCCTTCACATAACTTCGTACAAAATATTTCGTTAATTCCCAGTATAGGACATTTAAAATTCTATTTACTATTTACAAATTTTAGTTCATCAATGACCAGCAAAGACTTTTATGGTTTGCTTCGCTTTTATATCCACCCTCATCCTCATTAACTCATGATGTATACTGTTAGAGTTTAGGTATATTATAATTCTACAAAAATACAAATAACTTCCTTTAGGATTTACAAATGCGTATATAGTCATTCTGGTTTATATATAATAGCGCTCAAAATATATCATTCCGAATAAATGACTTTGCATATTTAAAAGTATAAATAAGGGAACGTATACATAAAACGTCTGCAATATTTAAGTAGTCTTCGCCAATGATTGATATACGAAAAATGGGGGAAATCGTCATTGCAGGAGCAGGGGAGAAGTCCACAAAATGTAAATGTCACTTGTGTAAGTTCCCTAATTCGGTTCCTACATACGCAGATACCTATTGCACTTTATTTACCAATTTTGTCAGTGAAAGGTTCAACAACCACAGTTGAAATGTTGAACGCATATTATGACGCAAAAAGCAAGTGCATTGCCCGTGCTCTAATCCTAAAATAGAAAAAAGTATTCTAATGAACAGTTTTTGTCTCACGTATTTCATTCGCGTTATGAACAATATTCTGTAACCCAACAGTTTCAACATTTTTTACAGTCTATGCTAAAACTGATGGGATTTTTAAAAATAAATAAATGAAAATCAAGTGGGAACATAATTTATTCCTACTTTTGAGGATTTTTACTCCAAAATTTGTCTTACTTATCAAATTTATGCAATTAAATACATATAGGTGTTCACCGAAGAACACAAGTCGATAAGTTGGCTATTTACATGATGCAGAGTGCTTCCATTGAAATATTAGTGCTACAAAATTTTAAGTAGGATTTATAAATTTATGTATAGTAAAAGGGTGTCTTTAAATTGAAAAACATTTATTTCATGATGTTTAAAAATTTCGTTCCATCGTGTTGCTGATTATTAGCGAGATATGTGTTATGCAACCGTTGAAATTAACTAAAGGGCAAGATAACAATTACCTGTTCAGACACTCTTCCTCTAACGCATTCAAGTCAAGAAGGAAGCAAAGAAATCTGCCGATTTTTGGTTATGTGAAACTATGATATACCATTAGTACATTACGTTTGAATCTTACAAATATTAATAAACCGTAGAAAAACGGGTGTAAACAAATATCGGCATGTGGGTTTATAAATGTAAATCATCATGGTTTGATAATCAAATAATCATGGTTTGATTATCAGATCATCATGGTTTGATTCTGCATTCTGAATTCTGCAGAAACTAATATCCCGATGGTAATAATTTTCAACAGGTCGCAAGAAACATTAATGACTGATGTTTTAAAAGATATTTGAACAATTTATGTGAATGCGTTCTACGTTATACGATTCACAACCCTGTTTACCACAGTCGGACAGACGGACAGAGTGACAGAGCATTCCCAGTAAATACCGTACCGATATTTAATAATGATAAACAAAAAGTTGCGTTACCTATGTAATATGAGCTTACAGTAAATGCATTTTCTAATCAGCTTTCTTCTTGTTCATCTGTCAAATAATTTAAAAAATGTTCATGTGCATGGTTATTGTTATTGTCAATTGAATTCTGTAAGGCCTTTTGATTTACCTATCATTACTTATAGTTTACGAATTATAATGCGGCAACCTCTTACATCTTATATTACAACACAGTATTTCACCATTTGCTAACTTAATTTCTTACCAACTGGAGTTAGCATACATCTTCTTTATAGCTAATAATGCTATGACTCACTCAAATTATTTTGTGCAGAAAACATAAAAAATATTATCAAGGCGTGAATGAAAATCTTTTTAAATGTTTGTCTATAATCTGTTTCTGTCGCAGTTTGTGACAGATGTATTAGGTAATTTGATTACTATTTATTTTTACAAAAGTGAACTCAGCGACATCATGGGTCAGGAGTTTACGACAATAATTTTTTGTATCGTCGGTCAATTTAAGTCCAAAAAAAGTTGTAAGATTCAGGTGTTCAAGTAATACAGGTATTTGCAAAGAGGAGACTTTAATTAATCACCTTGTATGATTTATACAATACTTGTAATCGTTCAGAGAGTCCATTGATTGTGTTGTTTATGGTAAGGATTTGTGATCTGTCTAATTTAGCTGATTGACAAAAAGTGGTAAGCACCAACCGCAGAAGCAAGTGTTAGAAATTTGTGTCAAGCGATTAACTAATCGTTGTCAAAAGTAGAAAATGCACATTATGCTGCCAGTCAAGTCGAACGAACGAAAGCATTTGGCTGGGTAATCTTGGTTCATGTCATGACATTTCCCATTCAGTAAGCAATTTTGGGTGAACTTACACTTTGTTGTTTGCACTGAGATTTCCATCTCATTATTCCTTTGCTGCTTTGCCTCTTGCTTGTTTAGCTCAGGGCACTAACGAAAATGAATAAGATTCCTGTAGCAGTTGCTGACTGGTTAGTCGTGATTAATGTTGGACCAGCTCAATCCTTTCTTAATTAATTTCCTTCCACATTCTTTGCAAATCAAGTCATTCGGCTAAAAGTTTATTATAACATGCAAATATAAAAATATTAAACCCTAATTTCACCATAACCTAGCACAATTTGAAATTCCACTAACTTATTTACATCTCGGTGGATTTTCCACATTTGGGTTTAATGCCTTAAAATAAGGATGAGTACGGAGAGTAAGTGTGCCTGAAGTAAATTGCTCATGCTATGAAATGAATATTAATAAGTGCTTAAAAGAATTTAATTTAGGGCAAGTCTAATATCTTGGTATAATAATAATAAGACATGATAAAATAATACAAGACGTGTCTTCTTTATACTCTGCCTAACGTTAGGCACAACTGACACTGTATTATTAAGTACCGGAAGCTACTTTATAATAATGCCCTGAACAATCTGTTTGTCTGTCTGTCTGTCTGCAAATTGAATTATATAGAGCCTACAGTTCCATGTATTACTAAAAGTATTGTGTATGTAGGAAAATTGAGGTTCATTTTCAGCACCAAATTGAGGTATTTTGTCAGCACCCGCTTCTGCTACTTTATTATGCCCATTGGTTACAATGGTTTATTCATTCTGTAAATATTTCCTAGTGAATGAGACGTGAGACAAGAGACGACGAGAATGTGAAACAAGTCGTCAGCGTCTTTCAGTCTGGCGAAGCTTGTTGGTCTTGATGTATGTATTTGCTTTAGAAGTTAGTGTACCACGTACCTTCTGCGTTTGTTAAATCTACATGCAACTTAGGTAAATAATAGCTGTTCATTGAACATTAGACCCCACGTCAACGATACTAACTACGAGTAAAGCGTAGATAGATTAAAAAAAGCACTGAGGATCCAACCAGAAATTTCACCTACAGGTAACCTGTAATCATAAATAATTATGGTAGCTACAGCATGCATACCTTTAGTGCAACTCTAGGCCGCTTTATTAAAATGCGCCTAGACTTATGCACCTAAATCAAAATTCTTCATAGCGAAAGGTGATTATTTTACATTATTGTACATAATGACGAATAGGTACACATCTTTTTTAAATTTCATATAAATGCATGTATTTGCTACCATGTACATTTTTACTTAATGATGTTACAAATGTAAATTTTCACATTTACTTGTTTTTTCATGCCGTCTTCTCTATTCATCTTTGTTAAAAGTTGATTTACAGTACCTCAGGTACAGTAATAATAATATTCGCCCCTGCCCCTCTTAGAAACAATATTGCAGACCTAATATTTTATATAGGTAAATCAAAATTTTCATGGAATGTGCTCAATTTTAAGTAAACATCAAAACGTATATAGTGTACTGCAAATTTTGTAAAGTCGGCTTATTCCTCAATTTAACTCTTATCAGCTAAATAAACTAGAAAAAAGTACCCCCAGTATCTTCCAATTCAAATAATTAAATATAATTATTAAAAATTTATCCACATTCTTATACCTTATTTGTAATAAAATAACAAAACGATATTCTTAATTGAAATTAGCTTCATTCTACCGACTTAGCTTTCAATCGACACATTCCAAACAAACCTCAAACCATAAAACTATATTATGCTACATTTGTGCTTACCATTATTAGTGTAATATAACAATAAATATAATGGTAACCCATATTGCTCTGGATTTCTTTATTTAATTTATCATTAGCCAAAGGGAAAACTTTTAAAATTGTTAACATAATATTTGCGAAGGTGGATTTTGTTGCCAATTTATCCGGCAGTGGAATTACCAATTACTTAACTACTGTAAATAAAGCGATTGATGTTCTGATGAAAAATGATTTGTACAAATCCCGCTTAATAGACTATTCCAGACAATACAAGCAAATAATCAGTGTATCACTCAAAATTTAATTTGTTTTCATTGTTAATATGCATCATTATCAACTCGATTAATTGGAAACGTTTCAAAGTAGTTTTGCTACAGTAGTATTTAGTTGTAGCACAGCTTTATTCATATCCATAGTTTGTAAATATTATAGTTTATTTCTACATATTTAGATTTTAAGTGTTTATTACTTTGCGACGCAATGATGATGCAGCTTCTAACTCGTGCAAATACTGCCCTAGCGTGAGTAAAATCCAAATGCGAAAATGCGAACAAATCTTGTTTATATTTACAAGTTCATTAATAAGATTTTAAGACGAAACATTAAACACGGTTACGCCTAAAATAAAATATCAAATTAAAGATTTCTTATTCGATATTCATTCGTTAAATTTCCATTAATGTTGTCTAGTCTGCATTGAGACGGAGGTTAAGTTAGTAGCCATTAAAGCAACATGTCAAAGTCTTTATTTCTTATAATAAAGATTATCACCTATTAAATGCTACCTGACTAAGCTAAGTATTAAAAAAATAATATGCATAGTGTAATGGAAAAGCTTAATTTTTTTATTTATATTTGTAACTAAAAAGCAATTCTTAATTCAGTTAAACAGAATTGACAAAATATTTGTCTCATTACGGCAGATTTTGTTAAACATATATTCATAAATCATAACTGTTGTCCTCCTATGTACGTAAATTTCTCTTATCAAAAAATGCAACCCGTAGAATATTTTTAATCGATCGCTATTTAATTGACAATTGCACTGCATAAAAAATAAAGGACATAAGTAAATAAATAAGTGTTAGTTATTTTGTATCGCAAGCAAGAAATTAAAAAGAATGTTAATGGATTTCTATAAAATTTATTAGACTTTTATTATTTTGACTGACGATGTCATACCTCCTAATAAACCAAAAATAGACTTTAACTTGTATTAATATAGTTAATGAGATGTAAGAAGACAAGTTAAAAAAGGAAGTCAGCGAACTATTTTGCAGCAGTAGTAATGTAATCATTATGTGGAATTCATTTGTATGCACTATTACGAGGTAGTCCCAAACCCAACCTGAGAGAAAAAGACAGGTGACCAAATGTTAATTTCTTTTTATAGCCAGTATATAGCAGTTATAGCAGTATAAAATATAATTTTACTACCTAAAGAATAAAAACTGAAATGTACTGATGATACTTAAGATAAATAAGTTTACGACCATAATTAAAATTCGAATTTAAGTAATGCACCTTGCGTCTATTGTTCATGTTTAAACTGTCTGCTAGCTTAGCAATAAACTTTCATAATAATTAGGTAGGTACGTGAGTGTACATTACGCATTATACCCGTTGACATTATTATAATGTTTATTACCTCGGCATTCCCTTGTAAAACTCTTCAGTAGAGTAAAGAAACTATTATAAGGGCGTTAGCGAATACAATTATTTACTACAGTATGCCTATTAAGAGCTTGACATATCCCAAAGCAAATTTTTTTTCAAAAAATCCAAATTTCAAAAAAAAAATTAGTTTTTTCAAAATTGCTCATGAGGTCCGGTTTCGTGTAAATCCGCTGTTATCTCACTTTCCCCCAAAAAAATGTTAAGGGGAAAAAACTCGTTTTGAGATATGTCAAGTTTGTCAAGTCTCCTAATTGACATACAGTATTGTGGACCATTGATCTGAAATGAAATGTAAAACAGTGCTTTAAGATTGACAATAATTTGGTCAATGTTTCCAATTTTCTGTACCTAAATGCAAAATCTCTTGATAATTCTAAACAAAATTACAATTACACACAATTATAAATGACTAAATATAGAAACATAAAATATCACTTAATAAGTTTCAATGTCAGGGATTCTGTGGAATAATAGAGCATTTGGTAAAAGGAAAAATTTGCAAGTGTTATTTGTTTGTTTTGGAGAAGACATTGAATTTGGAAGTGATGGAAAAGCTGATCTTGTCAGGTCGTCAGTGGATTGAAGAAAACCTTAAAGATTATGGAGCACACACTAATTGAATTGTGTGTGGATGTACATAAGAGTAATCTGAAACGATTACAAGGATTGTGAGTTTGGCTCTATTGACATGTCATTGTTGGTATGTGATTAAAATATTGGGTGAATGCCGACTCTTGTGTGATGGCGTGTCGTATTTAGGATTCGGTTACCTATTTGAAAACTGATATCTTTGTGTATCTATTCTATCCACACCGATATTTAAATAAATAAGCAAGAATCAATGCACCCGCAGGAACCTCTTTATAAGTACAGGACTTATAATCTGAATGCACAATGTTTTGATGGAGGATTGACTCTTCATTTACCTTTGGTTATTATTATTGTTCATTGCATTGCATTTCTGCTATTTATTAATATCGATATAATACATAAACATGTGAAATAATTATTTGCTGAGGAGATACTACTACGCGTCTAGTATATATACCAGACGGTGGCTATATTAAACTATTTTATATGCATTTAGTGTACAATGCAATGCAATTGTGATTTCTGATGAATCAACTACGTGTTAGCTTAGGGCTCTTTGCATTCGTTCATTCTGCATATTCTGCATTGTCTATCATATAAAATATAATATATTATGTTCGATACACAGAGACGAGAGGATTAGGCTTTTATGTCTACTTGGCAATTTAGACCAGTGTTTTATTTCTTGCGCACACAATTCTAATATGCACACTGCACAAAGTGCATGAATCTCAAGAAAATTCTAGCATTTACTTACTGTTATTATGATAGAGTCCATTAAGATTTTTATTCAACCCTTTTCTTGCATTCACAATGTATTTCATTTTCATGCAGTCCATTTCGTACATGTGTGCTTGCCAACACAACTGCTTTATATGCTACCTTCCCTCTTCCTAATGTAAGGTGCGAGTGTATTAAGTAGATGCGTGTATTTCGTGAGTGTGTGTACGTAGAGATGTAAATGGGTGGAATATTGAAAACCCAACCCAGCCAAAAGTTTTGAGCACAAATAACCCAAAACTAACTTTACCTGTCCTTTTGCCAATAAAACTCAACACAACCCTATTTTCCCTGATTCTTTACAAATCCAACCCAAAGCGAATCCAATGTCATTAAATCCAACCCACTCAATTTTAATTGGCCAAACACTACCTCATTTCAAATAAATCAAATTCCGTAATTTCTAACATTAGTAATGTCAAAATTCATTACAAAATTTTCAAAACTTACTCGTTTACGAATCCAGACTCCAGACATATGCGAAATTAAACGTATCGCATTTTGCAACTCTTTTTCCAGGATACACCAAACTGGACATAATTCAAACTTTTTAATAAATTGCAACACAATTTGCGAAAATGTTTGAGCCCACTACTAGTGGTTGGAAAGTAAATTGTTTTGGGTTGTTTTGGGTAGGGGTTCGGGTTGGATTTACTGGTGTTGTGTGTATGTGTAGTTGGTGCATTGTGCCTGCGACGTATTCATCTCAGCTCATGACAACATAACACACGGACAGACACTCTTAGAAAACCGTATAACTACTATTTCGCATTGCCAATTTCTACAGTATCCCTTGGTGTTCATAGCAGAACAGAACTAATACTAACGCAACCAGATCAAATCGCGAAACCAGAAATAAATTTATTCGCACACATTTTCTCGCCTTTTCTTAAAATATCAGCACAGATTCCCAACACAAAGTCATTTTTAAAATTACATTACCTCTGAGAATTTAGGTCAGTTCTATTATTATTATTAACAATATTCGGTGTTTTATTTAGGTCTTGTCCAGATTTTTACTATCTGCTCAATATTTACGATTGCAAAAAGCAGTTTATCTAGCCTCCATTTTTTCAACGCATTCTTTTTCATATTATATCAGTACTAACAGAGTAATCTGTATTTGTAACCTACACACACAACGCAACAACACAATCTCATGTGAAACAAGATTACTTACTCTAACTACCTCACTAAAAGCCAAACATAAATAATTTAGTCACTCATTGTCAGTGAGATTCCGTGGTGTGAAGAGAAGACGCTTTTACTTGTGTAACGGATTCTATTGTTTAACCATTTCCTCTTGCTGTCATCTGGGTGCAAACAATGCTGTGCTAGCTGAATAACTATTCTTGTCGCTTCTCAATATTTCCTCTCCCCCCACTAAACTAAATTAAGATACTTGGAAAAGGATTTACATTCAAGAATAATAACTTGAGACAAAATGGTTTTCTCTCGGTGGCCCATTCTCAAGAACTGGAGATTCTTCCTCCTCATTCTCACTCCATTCATACTCATGCCACTTTTGTTTATTGAGACTGGTCCGGAATCCAATGTAAGTGTCATTTTTTCTCTTGTCTATATAACAAGTGTCTAAATCCTCTTATAATTTATTGCAAAACCACTACATCCTATTATCTTGTTTAAACTTGTGGCACAAATGCGTTAATGTAATCTCAGGGAGGTTATTATAATCAATATACCAATAATATTTGCAAGAAAAATCCTAGGTTTGCATTTCTCACGGTTAAGTACATATCAGGCACTAATTATCTCATATAATACATACACTGCTAATCCTAAGTTTATATAACGCTTCTCATCAGTATACATGTAAATACTTGAAAAAGAGACGCATCTTAGCATTACAAAAATAGCCGAACATTTATTATCTATTGCAAAACATAGTTTTCTTTGATATGTTTCCATTTCATGTAAAAATGCCTATTATACTAATTATCATCCCAAAAATATTGCCAAAGTTGACAAGCATTAATATTAACATGATATTTAAATATCTGATCTAGATAATCTTAAGTGGCAGGTGCAATGGAGAATTTACAAGTTTGTACATCGTTTCTTGCTTCGTTTCCTTTTGCGTTACACAAGTTTTACTTACACTAACTGAAATCATTATGATAAAACATACAACTGTAATGGTAATACAAATTTGTCTGTGTGCATGCTATTTCTCTGTTCTTAAGGTTCAATTTTGTACGATTACCAATTATTCTAGTCCATTTACAAGAGAGAAACCTCAATCTAATAATACTGCCGTCCTGAGTAATTCCTTTTCCGTGCGTATCATGCTAAATAGAGATGTATTATGGCTGGCATTTGATAACTGTCTACTTTGAGAATTGAGTATCGGAAGGAGTAGCTGAACTCAGCTAAATTCATGTAATCCTACCGCGTTGTTTTTATATTAAGATAACCGGTGCATAAGTGTACCCAACACAATGAATTGTTCAATAACATTTGTCAATCGGGCTAGAAGTAACAAGTGTGCAATTGTGCGCCTTAGCTTTGCATTTTGCTGACCTAAATCATTATGTCTAAAGCCATGCTATTTAACCTAAATAATAACTATTGTAAAATCGTTATCATACACGTCATTGTCTATGCAATATTCTTTGAATTGATTTCATTTGGTTCAATCCAAGTGGCATGGCAGGACTACTTTAGCTTTTCTCCTTTAGTCACATGCATTTAGTTTCTACCTCTGGCTAAATGCACTTTCGTAGAGTAATTTCCAATCAATTATTATCTTCTAGCAAATAGATGGAATTAACAATAGCCAATTACTTACATATTACTAGGTACACAATTTTTGTATTCTCTGTATATAATTGGAGAATTGCAGATTTTCATGAATAGTACTTCGTATGCATTACATACACAATATGTAGCATACACACACATTTACTTCGAAACCTAACAAGAATTTTCAAACTTTGGAATAATATTTGTAAATGTTTTAGATGGATATGTTATTTTTGGTTCCCGAGTAATAGAACATGAGAATTTAAAGAAAAAGGGAGTTGCCGATAAATTTAGTGTAAAATGTAAATTTATTTTCCGGTAATGAAATGGAACTTATGTTAATGCCAACATGGAATTTAGATTAGAGAAATTAGGGAATATTGGGTGGATTTGGATATGTAAATTTGGATGATGAGAATAAACAATGCCAGTAACAGTCTGACCATCTATTTAGCTCTAGGTTATTGCCTATTGGAAGTGGTGCTACCAGGTTTACGTCATGAATGGTACAGTAATAATAACAATTAGTAATTTTGCAAGCTACTTTAGAATGCATTGGGCAGGGGCACTAGGCCAGAATGAGCGGATATCAACGGAGGTGCACTTTGAGATTGGAAGTGAGGACTCCCTGCATATTTATACGCTTAGATGTGTAGCAGGGCTTCTAATGTGCATCATTTTATGGGACAGGTGAGCATGTTGGCTGTGCAGACTGCAGACGTCGATTTTAAATTGACTGTTCTTGAGGATTTGCATTGCACAACGCAAACAACTTTCCTGCAGTACAAAATTACCCTGCACATACATAAAGTTTCTATTATGCTGTTGTGGAGTGACTAGACAAGACAGCGGAATCTTATTTACTAGAATAACTAACCATAAGCTATGTCTGTGAACATGAAGGATGTAATTATAATGCTAAAGTACCTTTAGGTACCTGTTCACTTAATACTTCACTTAATTCATTTGTTCTTCATCAGTTCAGTCAGTTCTACTTATTGTAGTAAAACGTCGATTTCCAATTTGCATAAAGGTAAATACAAAAGTAGAGGTACCTAGATTAGTTAGCCTATGTTCAATATTATAATATCGCATCGCATCACAGGTGGCTTCTAGTATATATTCCCATTTTGCAAACATTACGGTCAGAGGAAAGCAAACAATATTTTTTGAAGCGATCACCACAATTTCTTTTTCTTTGTTCCAACATCCATCACCACCAAGTCTCTCACAATTTTTACTTAAAACCAACAAAACTACAAACGAAATACTAATAAGAAATTAAATCAATGTTTACACACAGTATAATCATAACTATGTTCATAAGGAGCTACCCTCCCTAAATTATTCTTTGCTTACGCACCCATAAATCGACATACGCTATAATAGTATCATATTTACGTAAAATAAATCTCTAAAAAACTGCTTAGGAATGTTAATCTGATAATGTATCGGTAGCAACTATTTTTTACCTAATTCTAATATCAAATATGATGTGAATATTATGAAATGAATATCGTAGTTGTACTTGTACATGAGCCCGTGGGCAAGGATAGAGCTATCTCTTTCTGTCTTTTTTCCTATGCAAAACAATGGCATCAAGATCTCAATAAGGAAGTCTCAAACATGTTAAGTATGTTGTTTTTGTTTAATTCATTTTTGATAAGGCATATTAATTATTGAAATTACATTACCGCATAGAATTCCAAGTTTCGTTTGCTGTGGATATCCCCACATGCTGATATTTTCTTTGTTCTACAATTCCATGAACTATCTTTCAGCTCTTATTATGAAATATTGTAGAATGTTTATTTTTTGCTGCGGGATAACGCTAACGCTACACACTTCTGAAAAAATTCGTGAACATTATCAAAGGTTTCTGACTGGTTTGTCATTCTTCCTCTCTGATTACTTAATAACGGTCGAGGTTCACACGCATGATAAAGATGCGCTTAAAGAAACTGTGTACATTCTCAATTTCCCAGGTATGTGAAATCATTACCCGGTAGTAAATAGACACAGATTATACCAAGAATGATGTCATAAACAAGTTTTCGTGTATTAAACATAATTAAGTATTACATAACCAAGTGTTATGCCTGGTGCGCTCTGAACTGATTATGATTATGAAAAAGGAACTCAAAAAATTGTTGTTATTAACTCTGGAAATTTTATGACGAGCTAGAATAGGCACTGGAACATCATTAACCACAATGGTGAACACACATTTGTTTGAAAAAGTCAGGATTGAAGGGCATTATTATAGAGATGATGATTGACTTGGGAATGATAGGAAAACGTTAAAAATAATCTCGAATTGAGATTTTTGAAATATTGATACAAAATGTAACTTCCCGTATGGATTGTTAGAAGGATTAATGAATGTACAAAACC
This sequence comes from Yoshiicerus persimilis, assembly GCA_020352615.2. NCBI lineage: Eukaryota > Metazoa > Arthropoda > Collembola > Entomobryomorpha > Tomoceridae > Yoshiicerus > Yoshiicerus persimilis. The sequence continues at coordinate 44,962,010 of CM060170.1, forward strand.
AATTAGATTTAATCAGGATACGTTTCTATTGATGTTTTTGAAACCACAAGTCTGTAAGACCAAGGTCAAGTAATTATGATCGAAAATCTAAGGTCTAATAACATTTGGTCATTCCGTTTCAATTAAATTCGTACCTAAATGTTAATAAAAGTAAATATCTCCAATGTTATCTAATTTTTTTAATTGTTTCAGAAATTCAAATGCGCTTACGTGATTCTGCTGATGGCAGTTTACTGGATGGTAGAAGCAATGCCTTTGGCCATCACAGCATTTTTACCAATCGTTTTATTTCCTCTTTTCGGTGTCCAAGATACAGGTATGTGCAAATCAATATTAATTAAACCTTCAACGGGTTGTGTTGTCAAGATCAGTCAGACATTGATAGTTTGTACCTAACGCTTCATTGATCATAATTAAGTATTTGTTTATTTAGTACTGTATGCAATTCCTCCTGCAAATTATAGCTGAGGAGTTACGAACTCTTTCTAATGCATTGTTATTCACGATTATTGTCATACTTAACAATCGTGTACAATGAATACCTTAATATTTTTCTAATGCAGCCAAAGTGTCGATCAATTACATGAAGGAAACGAACATGATGTTCGTTGGTGGGCTGATAATTGCTCTTGCAGTTGAGTACTGCAATCTTCATAAACGGATCGCCCTTAGAGTGATGACCATCGTGGGAAGTTCGCCAGTTATGTATGTCCCTGTCATTGTAATTTTCAATCTAATCAATTCATACTATTCTCATTTTAATTCTAAAGCATGGTATGATGATGCAATTCTATGCATCAGTGTGTAAGTCAATGGGCACTAGAAAATTTATTTCGTCCTTAAACCAAATCACTTAGCAGCTAGACGCCAATTAATTTAATTAGCAGTATTTGTACAGGGCAAACCAACCCAAGAAATTAAATTAATTCAATAACGGCCAATGACATGCTCTCTAATCGTTTGACAATAAAAATTGCAGTATCTTAGGCTAATTCAGGTGCATACACACAAATTACCTTTATTACTCACTTATTATTGTTTACTTTTAGTAGCCTCCACATTTTATATGCCAATAATTTACCAAACTTAAGACACAAAGCAGTGTGGTGAAGTCACTGAGTAAACTGAGGGTGCATTCAATCAGATATTGACTTCAGAGTATGGTTATTGTTCATTAATTTATTTTATGGGTTTTTGCATTCATTCTTTACCGCATAATGTTTTGGGCAATTGGAATTCAATGTAAACTTGTGCTAAGCTTGCAAATTCAGGTATCTAAATTCATAAACTCACAGTATATATTTTATACCAGTTTAAATTCAATATTACACACTATTCTCTGGATAACGAATTAAGTTTTAGCTGTAATATTCAGTTGCCTTGCATTTTTTATTCTATATTGTCAATCCCAAAGAATTTTTTGAAATTCGGGAATATTGTCCATGAAATGGTATACATTTGCAGAATTTTAGTATTTTTGCAATACTTAATTCTGTACTGCATGACGTAAACCCTTCGAAGACGCAGCCCAAAAACGCTATTTGCGTCAAGGAAATGTCATTGCCGTTTATTTGTCAATTTTCTCGATCATGATACATGCCAATCATGAGAAGAACCAAACCACTATGACGGAACATAAATCGGTATTATTATTGAGTAGAGTAAGCGGCGTGACGTGGTTTGGTTTGAAGAATACCGAAATATTTGGGAAATTAAGTGAATAGTACGAGTCTATATACAATACGCATTAAAAGAGGTGGAGAGAGTAATTACGTCCATGGATTTGTTTGCATGAAAAATGATTGCTGGCGTCATACAATAAGAATTGAGTTGATTCTTTTGTTTACAATAATATTATAGTGCGATTAGAGTAAGGTACAATTAGGATCACAATTCACAATGAAATCATGAAATGATCAAAGAATGTGCGATTATGAATTTCTTACGAACGGAAGATCTGGCTATATAGGTAATAAATGAAGAATCAAAGCTACCCATTCCTCTGACAAATTGACAACGAGAAGGCCGTGTGTTTGCTTTGATTTACTTTTGTGATGTACCGTCAGAGAATAATTGTTTCGCCGTTTTCTTGGAATTTAAATTCCGTTATTTTCTATCTGACTAATAAAGGTTTAGGTTTGTTGCGAGTTAAGCTAGAATTGAGATTATGGAGAGGATTGCGCTGAGACAGACACCACGCTCGTCTCAAATCTTGAATGCAAGGAGAAAATCAATCATCTTGAAAGACAGGACCTTCAATTCATTATTATTAATATTTATTACTTACGATAATGATATACCTTGTTGCCTTATTGTGTTTTATAGTCTGTATATTACGAATTGATATTCGTATAATGATAATGGATGGATGCCTAGGTTTCTATGTTTTACTCTTCCTTTCCTATTAGGAATTATATGCACAGCCAAGAATTTAAGCAGTCTTGCGATATAAATGCTAGTGCTATAAGGAATTTGAGTGGAAAGACGGCTGGATACGTTAAAACATAATTATTGATGTAGGCACAGTGGTTTATATCATACATGCAAAATTCTGTTGTCCTCGTGCATAATTCACCTGTCAGGAGAGCAATAGCTGACGTCCTAATAGCTGTGATTTCTGATCAGAGATTTTATTCTTTGCTTTAGCAGCTCTGCCAACAATCGCCATTACTTTTTATTTGAGCACTATTGCTTTCTACTGTTTCCACTAATTTTATGCAATTAATGTGCACATCAATTTAAACGCTGCAGTATACTGTTTACTGCAAATATCACAGATCATGCAAACATCCTGTTACTTTGACTGCTTGAACAGTATGCTTATGCAGGAGAGAATATTATCATTTTCTACAACGATTATCCCTATTACTTTCATGATTAGGCATTTTATGAATTTCATGGAATTTACATAGTGTACTACAGTGAGCATTAGAATTTCTTGAAAAACCATTGTTCTAATCTCATGTAAATGAATTCCATAGATCTGCATTACCGGTACTACTAATATTGTATGTAAAATTATGATCGGATATTGATTAAGAAAATGTTTGGTAGGCTAATGGTTGGAATAATGGGAACCACAATGGTTTTGTCAATGTGGATTTCCAATACGGCAACGACTGCAATGATGGTGCCAATAGTTCTTGCCGTCCTAGACGAACTACACAACGTAAGGAAGAATAATACCGTTATTTACTAGAATCCTTTATGTATTCTGCAATTCCATTTAAATTGTTTCCAATATTATGGGTTTCAAATACTAATGCGGTTTGGATGCAGGACAAGGAGGAAAAGAGTGAGGAGCCACCTCCATTTGCATTATCTACAATGAATCCTGGGATTTTCGGGGATGAACCCTTGAAAGTCGCTCCTAGAAAAGATATGGTGAGTATCGAAGAGGGTTTGGATCCTAACCAAGCCGCTAGCATCAATAGTACGAATGCAGTTGACTTTACTCCATTCAACAGCAGCACTACAAAGATCAGCGTCAGCGAAAGTGGTTCCGACATTGACATTATTCGCCCGTCCTCGCCGTAAGTCCCATGAAATTATTTCTTACTTCAAAAAATTATTCATTTTCTAAGTAGGATTATTTCAAGGAAACTTTACATAAATTGCATTGAAATTAAGTTAGGTATCTTTTGACATTCATATTTTTCAGTCCAAAAAGATTTATAATATTAACGGATCAGATAATTGTTATCAACATTTACGTTCTGATAGCCATTTCGAATGTTATTAGTATTTAGTATTAGAATTTCAAAGTAGGATGATCTTTGGAATGAAAAATGCATGTTTTGAGATGAATACTGTTATAAAAGAGTGAAGTCGCCATTGGAGAAACGGTGTTCAGAAGGAATGACTTTAGCACAGAGAAGGAACGAAGACTCTTTAAAAACATTGAAAATCGCTCTGTTAGTAGGCGGTACGGCTGCCGCCAATATCGGCGGATTGTTTTGGCCATATGCCTCAACTACATCTAGTGTCTTGTACCGTTTAACAAAACCCCCGTCCATTTCCCACCCGAATTCCACAAAAACATTCCACAGGTAATTCAATTCTCTCTGCCCGTCTTCTTTCTTTAATTCACTCACCTTCCTTTGTGTTGTGTTTGTGTGCCATTAATTGCCCCACTAAAATGTGATTTACCCTTGTATCATTAACTTAACACTAGATAAACTACACCTTTTCACTTTGCCATGCGAAACAACTTTGTTAGATCATTTGCAACTCAAATTATTTATTACGTCCATATCTATGGAGTTTTCATGTTTTCATTTATTATTTTATTTTTGTACGCATGATTTTTCTATTGTAATATCTATTTTACATAATACACCATGTAATAGACTATTACATGTATCCTACAATTCTCTGGAATCTAGTCACACATATAATGCACAAAATGCTACAGTATTAAAAAGAAATGTTATAATCGACGCCTGTGCAATTATTTTCAGATAACACGTGTTCAAATCACTAACATTGCAATGTTTAGATTATTAATCCCCAACATCCGTCACTAATCTAGCAATTGTTGTACAACTCAACAGTGCATATTAACCATTTAAAATAACTTTATCAGTCCTATCACCCTAAAACCTGTGTTTGTTTTTCTACTTTATACACAGCTTTTACTTCAACATAGGTATCTACCTTAACAATAAAGTTAGGTCAATAGGCATTACGTGTTTACCGATATGATATATAAATTCTTTCAGTAGGGTCATATTTCTGTATTTATTATGTAATCGGTATTCTTTACCATTGTAGAGCACAATTATTCAATGCATTCGCTGCATGTGCACTATATTAAGATAAGTATATCAAGTTTGCCTACTGTTTTCAATAAGAAAAATATCGATCATTACCTGTATACCACAGACCATGTTGATTATTTATTATGTTATCATATTGTATAAAATAGATTAATACATGGACATTATAGGTTATTATATGGAATTTTTGCTTGCAAAGTACATTAAATTGTTACATTGCACCTCTGCTCGCGATCAGTTTTTAATCTCAAGTTATCTGAGGACTTGATTCCTTTTAGAAAATAGAGAAGGAATGCCCACTTGTACCATTTGATAAATTTGGAGAATTATAAGACAATTTGGACAAGTTTTGTTATATTTTTCCATTTAAAAAAATCATGATACCTACGAAAATGAAAAATTTCGCCTCGTCAGCTCCGTACCATATTCATCCCCTTTTATGAGTTGAATTGGTAGAGTAGGGTGGACTTTGTAAACTCTTAAGAGCACGGTAGCCAATACGAAAGGGATAATTAATTGTATGCCTTGAAGTTTGAAGTAGCTTTAGAAAGACTGCAATTTCTATTCCACGTAAAATAATCGAATGATTAAGAAAAGCTTGTTAGTTTAGGAGTATCAGTTCTTTAGCAATATTCATTGGAGAAATGGTATTTACATTTGTTGAATAAAGCCTAATAGAACTGAGAATATAGAAAGGTCACCTTAGTTGAAGGAAGGAAAATAGTATTTTTGTTAGTAATTACCAGTTAATGTAATAATGATCCTCAGTGTGGTATAAATACTAAGGTACCGAAGGGGTATTCTTATGGCAATAGCCTATGCTTCAAATCTTGGAGGCACAGGAGTATTTACTGGAAGTGGACCGAATCTGATTCTTAAGGAGAAAATCAATAAGTAAGACTAAAGATAAGATGAAGTGTAAAATGCCCGTTCTGATCAAACTTGCATTATTCTTATATTTCTGGACATGGTCATTTATAAAATGATTATAAAATCTTTTACACTGAATTAGATTTCTTTTCTGGGAGCGAGGGTTGAAAGCAAAATAAGCTTGTAAAGTGAAACGCAATGGGCGACAGAAATAAAAAGTATTCTATAAAAATAAGCGTTGCATGCAGCATTGCGAGGGTTTACTCAATTAGTGGTTATTGTACTTCCTCCTATTTTATTGTAATATTAGATGCATGCATTCTATTAATTAAGTAGTATTATTGCATGACTTTCATAGGGTTGGTGTTTGGGTGTGGTTCGGCAATTATCGCCTGAATAGGTATATTATTATAAAGTATTTCTGTCGGTATTATCATTACTCTACATACTAATAATAATCTTAGGCTTATCTATTCCATAAATAATTACCAATCAAGCATCTACTTTCCTGTTCTATTCTAAAGTAAATTTCAGAGAACCTTAGAAGCGCTTATTCCACTCTAAATGAAAACAGAGGTTAACATCAGTTTTAACTGAATGAAAAAACTCCAGAAAAATATTTCAAGCCCAATGGGAAAATACATTGTTTATCATTTATTACTAGCAGCCTTTCCATTACATTCGTAAACTCTACACTCACAAGCAGAAAATTCAGTTTCATCCTGCAAACAGGTTTAGAGTTGTTTACCGACGCATTAATTTAATTCACATAAAATTCTACTACGATTTTATTACACTTTTTTTCGTTATCACGAAGGCACTTAAAAGAAGGTGTTATAATGTATGGTCAATTAATTCTGACATAATTTCCAAAGTATTCTTAATAATAGTATGCTCAGGAGTTTAGACATACGTAGATGGGGATCCAACATTTTTTCAAGCAATAAATTTTTATTTGCTGCTATTAACTTTGACCTTTAGGAAAAAACAGAATGTAAAGGACCGTTTAAAGATACTTGAGGGAATAAAACATATGTATATGTATGGAATTTGTTATTCATCTAATGTTGGTGGAACAGGAACTCTCACCGGAACTACTCCAAATTTAATTTTGCAGGAATTAGTTCAACCGTAAGCCACTAACCGTTTACATAATTTATCACATTATTTGTTTTCGCAACGTTTTGTTTAGTATCGTCCTCTACGGGAGTATTCAATCTCAGTTCAGTATTTATGTCCATGTCAATTTTAGGGTATTTGTTTATATTAACTTAGTTTCAATTATCCTATTACCTTTTCAGCGGGTTCATTTTGTCCGGATTTTATTCATTTCTTTTATTGTATTGTAGAAATGGCTCTGTGAGGCATCCTAAATGTTTTAAATTGTTTACCGCTCAGTAAAGTTTCGTGAAATTAATTTACCATCAACTTTTTTTCACATACATGCGTTTGCTAATAATCTGTGTCGTTATGTCATATGGGACCAATGCGTTATATATTACTATCTTTGCATATTAAATATTTATTTTCATTACACAAGTGATGCACATTATTGTAGTTGTAGTGTACTACACATTGCAATATCAGTAATAATAAATATTATTATGCATGCCCTGATATCAGGATCATTAAGTTACGAATTGTATAAATCCTACAATCTTTATGCAAGCAAAATTTAAAAAATATTGTTAGAGGTAATAACAATACATAAGCACACTAATATTATATTACTTTAAATAGGTAACTCATTCATTACTCATTATAATTACAATTATAGTTTTCCATTATACCAAGTTAAATCAAAAGAAAAACTTTGGTAACCCTTTTGTTTTTATACTCTACATATAACAAAAGCCTTAACTAACTGCTTTCATTCAATAAATGTTTGTTTCGGTTAGGAATTTAAAAACTGCTGATGTTTGCTTTTCTGATTTGGTGCTTTTAATTGCCTTTGCCAATCCTTCACTCTAATTAATAACTATTATAGAGCTAACTCTGCTTTATTTAATACATAATCCATGCAAATAATAACGACTGCCGCTTATTATGTTCTGGCTTTCCTTTATTAGTGTTATTATCCAAAATTGTTTTTATGAATGATGAGTTTCAAGTCTCTGTCAACTCAGTAATGTTTGCACATTCATTTATACTATATCGCCCAAAAACTAAACTAGTTTTATATTGGAGGTCATTGTAATTGTTTGAGAAAGCTGCCAGCGTGCAGCGCTAACAATAACAGAGTTGACATAAGGCTGCTCATCTCTTAAATTAGATTTAATTTCTAATAGATAATTACTTACATTGCAGTATTAATATCGGCCAAAATGGAACGTACACAGATCTCACGTTTGCAACATGGATGTTTTACAACGTTCCAACAATGTTAATTAACGTAACTATTGCTTGGGCCTATTTAGCAATTGTTTATTTTGGGTGTCCAAAATGGCTTCCTTTTTGCAAAAATTCATCCGAAAATAATGTTACTTCCAACAAGGAGACAGAAAAAAGAGTCAACAAACTAATTGAACAAAAGTACAGAGCACTGGGACCAATGAGTTTTCATGAAATTGCAGTTTCCATTCTTTTCGCGGCTGTCGTCGTCCTGTGGTTCTTCCGCGATCCTAGATTCATTTCCGGCTGGGCAGATTTAATTCCGGGAGTTGCTGTTGGGGATTCTACAGCAGCCATGTTCATTGTTTTTCTTCTTTTCGTCATTCCTAAGGACTTGTCTTGCTTCTCTTGTAAGTTTTTCTATTGTAAAACTAGGAAACTATTTTAAAAAGGTTTATGTTCAAATTTAATTTAAAAATAGGAGAGTATGGCATTACAAATAATTAAAATTCCTATTTAATTGGTACCAATAGTGAATAGTCCTTCCAGTACAAAGGCACAACCGTTATTAGATTGGAAGTACGTCCAAAGCAATTTACCTTGGGGAGTAGTCCTTTTAATGGGTTAGAGCATTTTATTTTGAGGTCACATTTATTTACACAGTATTAGTCGGTATATTATATATCATTGATTATACAAATGTTATATATCATTGATTATACAAATGTTATATATCATTGATTATACAAATGTTATATATCATTGATTATACAAATGTTATATATCATTGATTTAAATCCAGGTGGAGGTTTTGCCTTATCAGATGCTTCAGAAAAATCAGGTTTATCTGTTTGGATTGGACAACAACTGCATGGATTAGAAAATTATCCTCATCCCGTAATACTTCTCATAGTAATGGTGATGACGGCTCTTTTAACCGAAGTGGCTTCGAACACAGCATGCGCCAATGTCCTCATTCCCATTCTTATAACTTTGGTAATTTTTCAAAATTTGAAATTAATTAAGACATCATTACTCGTACCATGTTTTAAAAACTTTTTTTTGCAGTCGAGAAAGCTGAACCTTCATCCACTTTACCTGACGCTACCTGCAACTGTCACCTGTTCGTATGCTTTTCTCCTCCCCGTGGTAATATATACTACATTTTATATATTATACTTACATACATATAAATAATATAATATGTCTTCATATTTTATTTCAGGCTACCCCGCCAAACGCTATTGTCTTTTCTGCAGGAGGGATGAGAATTACGGATATGGTCAAGACAGGAACTTTTCTAAACATATCTTGTATAATTGTGCTATTTTTAATGCATATTACTTACGGAAATTTTATTTTTGGGTTCGATCATTACGAATATAGTGGCGAAACATAACAGGGATAAATACATCACTACATAGTGTCAAATTGTTAACTGTACATCTTTAATATGTATTTATATTTTTAAGTGTATTTTTGTAAATAATAGATGTTTTAGAAACATTGTTGTATTCCAAATAAAGACACAAAATAAATACTGGCTACAACTTAACAACGTCATTCAAACCATTTCGAGAGCAATTATCCTGTTTGTCAAAGCAAAAACACGGGTATGATAGGAAGCAAAAAAGGGAAATCATATCACAGAAATCTTATTAAAAATAAAATGTCCACCATGCGTAAATTGGATTTCAATTTTTTGGTTTTGCATTTTTCTTTAAACTGGAATTTCCAGATTTCGCGTTAGAAGCAACAGATTGACTTCTGGAGCGCAAATTATCTGGAGATGATACGGAATCGGAACTTTTCGATTTGTCTTTCGGTCCTACTTCTGGCCCTGATGTTGCCGAACCCTTTTTTAAATTTGCCTTTGAACTTTTCTTTTTCAACCCTTTTCGCTTTTTCTTCTTCAATTTCATTATTTTATAGCGTCTCCAAGCCTCCTGAATACATTATCCATGAGTTACAAAAATAATTACTGAATATTGAAATGAGTTTAAAAAAATTACTACCTGAATGCGCCTTGCAGCCCACGTCTTCTTAAAGCTGTTTGCAACTTCGATTCCCTTCATGATTTCTTTTAATCTCTTGGCTGCTCTCATATCTAAATATCTGTCGTCAATCGCTTTGAATTTATCGTCTTGTTTCTGTATTTCCAATTGCAATGTTTCCTCTTCAACGTCCAAACTGTCCAGTAATACCTGACGAGCATCTATTTCTACGTCATAGTTAGTAATAATATTCTGAAGCTCTTTCTGCATATCCAACCTTTAGGCAAGCAAATTAAAAAAGGACGCAATTTAAAGTCGGGACACAAATGAGTGAAACCAGAAACAGGAAACTTTTCTGTGGACTGGATGAAAAGCGAACTGTTTTCCGGCTACAGAGAAGTTAGTAAATGAAATTGGGTACTACTACATTAATGCGAGTTAATACGGGTACGGATTTTCTATGGCACATGGAAAGACTGTTGTATGCTTGTAACTAGAATGTATGAGGGTGTTAGGTGCATATGATAAGGCAGGTGTTCTAGCTCAGAAATAAGGGCATGTACATTGACATTGAGACATTTTTGTCGTAAAATTTCCAGTAATGCATTGGGTGTCATATCTGGAATCATCTGTAGTGCATCACGGATAACATTTTTGTGCTCACTTGCTAGACCCTGTTTTAAATGAATGTGTTCGTTTCCCCTTATGTAGAACTTGATTACATCAACGGTCAGCTCGTGCACTCGCTTTAACTTCATTGGTCAATCTTCCCCGCCTTCATCACAGTTGAAGTACTCTACAATTAAATTTTTTCGATCACGTTTATATCTTCTTCGCCAAAACTGTTCAACCTCACTTTCAAGTACAGTGATTTCCTTCCAATCGTATTTTATAGCAACCGTAATTTTTTCTTTTTGAAATTTCATTTTCCTTATTGCTGTCATCACTATTATCACAGTCACTGTCGTAAGTTAACACAGAAAATTTGCTGGCCATTCTTGTCGCTTTACAGACACCAACTAAATAACAACCTTCAAAGACAGCTCGGTAAAAAGGTTACTTGCCTTATCCACATCATGCAAATCATGAAGATAATTAGACCTTAATACCTACTACTACCACTACTGCAGTCAATTTGTATTCCTTAGGGCAACAACCTAACACTAGACCATTTAAAACATTTTCTGTTACTATTCCGAGCTTGACCACAGCTACAGATATATATAATGTGTTCCAAAATTTCCCTATTTCAATAGAGGAAAAGGGGACGTCCCGTGCATATGCAATAGAAAATCCGTACCCGTATTAATTCATTATTAATATAGTAGTCCCCCATTTCATTTAGCAACTTCTCTGTCGCCAGAGAACCGTACCTAATTTCATTTGGTACGGTTCATTCAGTCCGCTTTTCATCCAGTCCACAGAAAAGTTTCCTGTCTCTGGTTTCACTCATTTGTGTCCCGACTTTAAATTTAATCCATTAAAAAACACAATTTCTCAGTTGTAATATAGGTAACAATTTCAAAATAGCTACCATGTAAATATTAAATATTAAAATATTAAATTTAATAAATTAAAATATTAAGTAAGTAAATATTAAAAATCAAATTGGTAGAAAGACATTAAATTATACAAGCTCTGTTAATTAGGATAATTAGAAATTGAACAAATTCGTTTATGATTTAATATTTTTTATACTGGCGCTTCCTGAATTTGCATTCTGCGGAAAAATTTGCTTGCGTAGCACAATCTAGAGCGTTCTTGACAGCAGTCATTCTTTCCGAAGTCTCTTCTGATTTAATAGCGTAAATTTTTCTTAATTTTAAATCAGTCTTAAGACCTTCCATTCTGCAAAGTATTATAAGGCCGAAATAATTATATTAGACGTAAGAAAATATTTACAAATCGAAATATTTTTAATTGTGATATTAAGAATTGAATTTTACTAAATTACATTTCCAATGAGACGCCGTGAAGAGATTTGTCGGGCATTTTTTTCAACTCATTTTGCAATTCCACTATTTCAGAATCCAGCAAAGAAATTTTTGGTGTCCACCAGGCAGCAGTTGACTCTAAGTCTTTCTTTAGAAAACAGGGAAGAATAATTTAAAATTGTAAAATTAAAAATCTGAAATCTCATAAATAATTCGTTACTCCTACTTGTATTTTTTGAATTTTCTGAACATTTCTTTGTTCCATAATCCACAATTTACGGCAATATTTAATTTGCTTTTCTTCATCTTGAAAGCTGGATAGAAGCCTTGCCTTCATTAAATTATTAAGTTGATCTAAAAGTGTTTTCATCTCCGAAAGCCCCTCTGAGCATTTTCCATTTGTTCCGTTGGGCAACCAAGTTCTCTCCAAGTTGCAAATTGATAAATCGTTATTGTGATTACTGAATGTGTTTTTTTCTCTCATTTCCGTTCTTATTCTTTTGACAAATTCCAGTGCAGGTGCTTTTAACATAAAGTCATTAAATATATTTCTGAACAATTCCTGAATCTGACGCCCCAGGGAATCTTTAGAACTGAATTCCGAGCCAACATCTTTAAACCATTTTGGTTCACTAGTTATGGCAGGGCTGGTATAATTGTCATCAGACAGGATATTAAGTGAAACAGACCTATTAGACGTGGATTTTCTCATTAGACTGGTATCGCTGCCGTTTTGGTCGTTTAGCTGCTCTATTTGTGCACAGTACTCGATCATTGCCTCTGAACTTGCCGATTTGAATTCTGAAATGATCTAAATATAAAATTAAAAATTAAAATCGGGAAAATGTGTGATTTTCCGTACTTGTGTTGATTTCCTTACATTTTGCTTGGAGTGACAAAGCTGATTATTGGAATCTGCGGAGCTATTACTAGTTCGACTTCCAGGATTTTCATCCAGCATGGGTATTTTAACAATTTCTTTCTTCCCATTGAGACTGAGTTGACTAGCTTGGCTCTGGGACGACATTTCCCTAGAGTACTCGGTTTTGAGCTGTTGAGTTTGTCCGGAAGATGTTTCTTGTTCCTGATTTGTTGAAGGTGGAGTTGAAATCAAAGTTTGTCTCTGAGACATGAATTGTTGAAATTGAGAATAATCCTGATCGTGGTATTCGAGTTCTTGAATAGTCTCCAAAACTCTATCAAGGGAGAGACAGAAAGATTCCGTTTTATATTTCTTCAAATTGAGTTTGCGAGTGCGGATTTCTTCCGAGTCTTCCAAAAGAAGATATTCTCCATTTCCTTGATATAATTTCCTATTGGTGTTTGTAAGTGAAATGGATACAGGTATAATTTCGGCCTTGGTTTCGTTTTCCGTGTGATAATGGTACTGTGTATCTGAAATGGGAGTATTTTTTGTGTTTGGAGAAGATGAAGGTGGAGATAGGAGTTGTTCATCCAGTCTTTGGCATAAATGTTCTTGTGGAATTGATGTTTGTGTTTGAGAAGTGGATTTGAGTGCGTGTTCTGGGAGACTGGGATGAGAAGGATTGGGATTAGGAGAGGAATTGCTTCCGCGTGTCCCACGATAATTCTCAGGTCCTTTGGATTTGGTTCCTTTTATGGGATTAGCCGTTGGTGTGACAGTGAAACAATGGTGAGGGTCGATGAGACTGAGAATGCAGAGCAGAGCTTTCGCGTCCCTCTCCTTGATGCACTGTCGAGTATGGTCACCGTACTTGCTGTGCAAAGCCTGTCTAATTAGTTGCATCATGTTATTACACCGAGGTGACGTTGAGTGTGACATATCGCTCCCATCTATTTCCTCGCCTGCCTCTCCAGCTCCCAAGAAATCATTTCCCTCTCTCGCTCCCTCCACGCTCCAGACCTCCGAGTGTTTGTTTGTGGCTAGAGCATTAGTTACGCTTGCATTGATGACATCCCTGAGGAATGTCACTTGTGAACTGTCGCTACGAAGCATCGCAACTGCCAACCGCTTTTTTCTCCGACACAACTCCTCTACCTCCAGCACGTCTTCACACGAAACTCTTCTGCCATTTTCCATCTTCTTAATCCCACTCTCACAACCGAAATCCTTCTCCACTCCATGCTCTTCACGATCACATACTCCCGGACACACCGCAATTCTATCTTTACCTTTCAAGGAAGCAAAAACATGGGTTTTTGGGGTTTTTGGGTTTTTGGCCTACCAAGCTAATGTAATATTCTGTGTATATGGCTTAATATTTATTCTTTTTGAGTCACAATATGATGAAGAATGATAGTTTTTAACTATTACTGACAAATATGTTCATAATTTGCAGGATAAACTGTATTTGTTATTAAAATTACTGGTGGTTTACATTCCCGCCTAGCAAAAACCCAAAAACCCCAAAAACCCATGGATTTTTTATAAAAAAGCGGGTCGGGTTTTTCCTCAAAAACCCAAAAACCGAAAACCCTGGGTCGGCATCCTTGTTACCTTTCCCTCTAATGCCTTTTCTTGCCACACTTCCATTCCATGCTGAAATACTATTGCTTCCACTCCATTCTCGCCAATTCCCCGAATCTCTGCTTCCCCACTCCAGAGTCCCTTCACTTGAACTCTGTCTTTCGAACCCGATATTCTCATCATATTCACACTTCTCCCATTTCTAAATTACGCACAAACAAATTCAAGTCTATTATTCAAATATCCACATTTTGTACTTAGAAAATGTTTCTTAATTTTCTTTCATTAGTTTAAAGTTTCTCATCCCATGAGAAATACAATATTTAGATATTTCAGACAATTTCTATTTTATGGCAACTTGTACATTAGAAATGTGTAATACAATAGAAAATATGGCTCTTGCTCCTATTTGTAGTAAGCAATCACAGGATTTACCACCAATTTTCATAGTCTTGCATAAATAAGTATAACGTAGCATTCACGAATGGATTTACCCGGCGTAGTAGCGCAAGGTGTAAGAGTTCCAAAGAAGTTTCTTCACCAAGAACCGTTTCCAGATTAATATCTCGCGCAAGAATTCTATTGCAGAGCTCAGGAATTGCTTCCAGAATTTCAATTTTTTGTAAAGCCACTCCAAGTGCTGTGAGAACTTTCTGCCCTGTAAAAACCATGGAAATTAGTATATTTAAAAGCTGTAGTACTTTTATATGCAACTCATTTTATTCTTTTAAGGGTATTAATGAATTGGCAAATTCAATATTTTTCAAATTAATTGGCTAACCGTTGCCTGTTGGCAGTGTTTCCGCTTCCATTTTATTTAGTACCGCTATCGAATAACTGAGCCTTTACTTAAATTATTGCTACCATTTCTGGACACATAATCTCATTCCGTTGTATGTACAACAGAGATAGGCAGTAAGAAATAATCCGTTTTGCCAAACCTAAAAAAACACAAAGAGAATGCTATGCAGATATAATTTCAAACCGAATAGCTTGCAATAGTGATTAACGCTAAAGAATCTGAAAACCCATTGTATTAATCCTCGGGTGCAGTTTACATACTTTCTAGAATTTATTACACCGGGTGATGAGAGGCGATTGTAAAGAGAAACCTGCCATGTTTGTTTATTCAATAACAACAGGATGAATGTTCTTCTTGAACCCGGTAGTAGTGAAGATAACATAGAGTATTTATCTCTTCTTTCTTCATTAAAAATTTAGCATAATATTCAAGTTGTACGTACACAAAAGATACCGACATCAGTTTAGAACTACACTACACAATGATTTACACGTTTGCTTGCACAAAACACCGACTTAAATACATTTCTAATGTAATATGCTATTTTTGTCGCGACAGTTACTTTTCTTGATATTCCCAATATACATTATGTAACAGGACATGTAATTAAATTCACTACGTTTCGCAAAGTAACTGAAGCTGAAAAGAAACTCTTTCTAAAATGTAACTAAAAATTTCATGCTACACAGCCATTTGATCAAACAATTTTCAGTTTTCCGATAGGTGCACAATACATATTATATCTAAGATAGTTTACACCTCCTTTAAGGTGGAGTAGCTTACATTAAAGTAGAGTCTTTATTGTGCGACACAAATTTAAAAGTTTAGGTATATAATTCTGTAGTCTTTTTCATTGCCTCAAATTATTTTGCAGCACTTACCAAAAATTTACATGTAAAATCGCATTTTCGAAATTCCAAGACCTTGGAAGAGTTCTAAAAACTGTTCTAAAAATATCGAAAAATCCCTGAAAATTCTATATCGACTACGAAAGCGCTTTTTTGAGTTTTTGTTCTCTAAACATGAGATAAGTGCGTAAATGTATTTTTAAAATGTATTTCTCCTACTCGAAATAATGGTAAATTTTGGCATAAAATTTTTTAAAATTTAAATCGAGCTGTCATGGTCGATAGAGAAATATGAGTAGAATTCAAAAATGAAAGCTTTGTTACTCCACGTTAAGCCGTTCTCCTGGAATCAGGAATTTGGAATTTCCGATGAGTGAACCCCTCCTTATATGGACGAAATTGTTTGAGTGAATCGTAATATCAAACGGCCATGGAAATATATTATAGGGTACTTAATAGACAATCATGTCCTGCACAATGTTTTAATTTGGTTTCTCTGAAGGTACGATTTTATAGGGTTCTTTAGTATATTAGATTTATGCTTGGGTATTGCAATCTATTTGAATGAGTCTCTGGATCTTCTATATAGTTACTTCTACCTTGTCTAAAGAGCCGAAGAATGTTTCAGGCGTAAAGATTTATGGTTGTAAGTATAGATTTTCTGTTGGGGCGAATATATAAAAATAAGTAGGCAACTTTAGCACATGTTCTATGAGTCTATGCTTGAATAGGTAATTGCTCTCTTAATTGACGGAAGAATTCTATGTTTATTTTTTAAAGGTGTTTTTGCCTTGCTTTATGTATTAACTAGACTATACGAAAATATACGTAAATATCCTCATTGCGTAAATCAACTTTAGGATCCTGTATGAAGAACATTGCAGTGGTTTTAGTAAACTTCTATGTATACGGTGTGTTCTGTACTTGGAACTCTCCTGAAGAAAACAACTTGCTTATTTCATCTCACTCATCTCAATCTCAAAGCTCACCTTCCCTCTTAAACTATTTCCTGCAATGTTCTTTCATTCCTCTATTAAAAGTTATTGCTTTAGTAATGCTTCAAACACTATTCGCTTATTTAGTGAATTACAAGTATCCTACACTTTCGAACCAAGTACTTATCTTTTATGCAAGCCGGAAATAGACCAAAAACCAAGTTGACATATAGTATTGCTCTATGTATACCAATTCACACTGTTTACTTCCTTATGCCTACTCCCCAGAGACTTCCTTCCAGCAAAAAATACGATGACAACGATAACCATAACGATAAGACAATATTCCATCTGCTTGGATAAGCATAAAACTGTATTGTACCGTATAATAGCAGAATAGCGATACAAAAGTAAAGCTACAAATACTCTCTTTAGGGAATACAAGAAATATATCCATACACCACTTTTAATTGCTGAGTTATAGTAATGGTTACTTAAACCAAATTTTATTGCAATCAAAAACTTAAGAAGTTGTTGTTACTTATAATATTTATGATATTTGTATTAGACAATTGTGTACTTACACGTTTATCCTAAAAGAATGGCAAGCGCACAATTTTTGTAACTTAAATTACAGTCATGTTATCAGGCAGTAAAATAATTTGTATTGTATTTTCATACCCATGCAAATATTAGTGAGCACAATCAATTATGCACTTTTCCCGAGAATTGGCTCAGTCATGTGAGCTTTCCATAAAATTTTAATGATATTGCCGTATTTTATAAAGATTGTTGGAATACCTACATATAAATAATTTCTAGTATAGGAATCACCAATTTCTTATTAATAGATTCATTGTGTCAGCTTTGGTGTTCTTTTGGGAAAATT
This sequence comes from Yoshiicerus persimilis, assembly GCA_020352615.2. Classification (NCBI taxonomy): domain Eukaryota; kingdom Metazoa; phylum Arthropoda; class Collembola; order Entomobryomorpha; family Tomoceridae; genus Yoshiicerus; species Yoshiicerus persimilis. The sequence goes on from CM060170.1 coordinate 44,979,840, forward strand.
ATTCCAATTATTATTTGGATTTAAAGCTGTATAATATGCAGAATTGCAATTGAAATAAAACCAAATAAATAAATTAAGGTTTAGTAATTTAATAAAGAATTTTAAAATATTACTTGTGGTCAATATTTTAAGATTTTACTTAGAAGAGTCTTTTTATTTCTGTTAAAAATAAAACCATCTCTTAAAAGGGCAGCCCTCCTAGCATTCGTTATATAGTGACTGGTACTTTCAGTATGTAATCCTTTTTGTCTCCAGATTATTGTAATTTAGTACAATAGTTCTGTTTGTATTAGAAACACAGTAAGATATTAGGTAATAAGAATCATGCATTAGTTTTCATTATCTGACAATTTTGAAGTACAGTTCAGCATTAATAAGAATTTACTGGAAAAACTGTTATCTGATATAATTAATATCCAACACTATAGGCCTTTGGGTTGCACTGATCTGCAATGTACAGTTGTGAATATTTTGATTTAAATTTTTGAGTTTTGAACCGTAGAGATCATTTTTTCAGGTCTGTTAGAGTATTTACTTGGGTTGAGCTGAGCTCGTGCCCAACTGATATATATTTGCATCGAGACATTTAGATACACATGTAAAGTCCCTGACACAAGTACCTAGCAAGTGAACACAATTTATTAGTCGAGTAGTTCTTATGGTGGCAGTTGGTCAGGGTCATAACCACGCAAAAGATACGCTAAGGGGCATACAGGATACCACAAAATGTTATTATCTTATAAAATTACAATTATTAAAATTATTATAATTATCTTTGCACTTGGAAATTCTGAAACTAATCGATTTTATCAAAGTACAATTTTTTACTACTACTTACTACAAAAATGGGTTTAATTCATTTTATCCGTAAAATAATCACTTTTTATTACGATACAATTAGTCATTTTGAAAAATATTGTCACCATCACTTCAGGACCATTTCCCATAGGTTGTATTTATTTTGCATTTATATTAATTAATTAATTAATTTGTATTTATATTAATTAGAAAGTATTTAGGGAAATTTTATTAGTGAGTTATTAATCAGGGATTTTTACCCTGGAAAGGGGATTATTTTCAGGTTGCGACAGTCATTGCATTTGCAGTACGTAAAAATATGAGTTATGCCCTCCCGAAATATTTTCCTGGTTCTGCCTCACAGTTGGCTTTTGGCTGTAAATTGGATTGGAGGTTTTACATGGTTTTTCTGCGAAAGCTGACTTATACTTATATGTACATGTGATATTACATATTATTAACTTACCTACATGGTGTGCACCGTGTGTTTGCGTGTGTCGTGTGGACTTGAGTTTGTTGATGATATGCTACCAAAAATCCCGGCTGACTGCAGACTAAACTTGGTATAAAAAGGGGATGGAAGATGCAAGCCCAGAAATAGACAAGAGGAATTCACGCAAAGACCACAGAAATCTTCTTCCACAGTTTTTCCACCAACAAATGCTTCTCCTCTCAAATTTATAGGCAGCCTCTTAGAGCCAACCAAACCAGTCTTCCTCTTACTGCCGTATCAACCGGTTCTCTCTTTCCTCACAATCATTCATCACAACTTTATCACTTTTCCACTTTCCCAACACTTAAAGTAACTGTTACCTCTTACCTTACTCTTTGTCACCTCCATTCCCATAAATATTCTGTCTCATCTTCCTTCCTTTCCCAGTCAGTTCATTTTCAAGTAAAAAGTCTTCGATAGTCACTGAAATAATTTTCATTTGTTTTATCCCTATTAATAAACACAGTTCAGGTATCCAGATTCAAACAAAATCTCAAACTGTTTTTCGTGTGTGAAAAACTTTGACAAGATGAAAAGAAATTTTATTTCACTCGCTCTTCTCATCATGCCTCTTATGGTAAGATTAATAACTTTAATGGGAAATCTCACGGGTATTTAAAACCTGTGAATATAATTTCTGTTTCAATATATTTTTTACTTTCACATCTTTCTTAGTTTATTATTTACGTACTCTCAAAGGTTTGTCTACTAGCTTTTCCCGAAGTGATACTGCCCTGAAGGTGTTAACATTGTAAATGATTTTGTTTAGTTGGTAGTCGTGGTTCCTCCAACAGAATCAAAAGAGAGGCGTAATGTCTTGTTTGGATGGCACGTCCAACCACCGTCTAATCAATATTTCTTCCCTCGCACCGACAATTACTACCACAAAATAAAACCAGGTGAGTTCAGAGAGCTTCACTGTGACAGGTACTAAAAGTCTTAGAAACCAAAATGAATCACAATTATAATTCCACTTTAATTTGTATTAAAGCTTAAATCCGAAATTTGTAACCTAAAGCAAATACTTGAAACATGGTCCTATTAATGCTAATAAGAATTTAATTTCTTGAATTTCCTTTTATTGATAACGGAGCTATATATTTATAATGCTCGTTAAACATTGCGTGGTTAACTGACTTCAATATATACGTCATTAATATTTATTTGGTCCTTTTTATACTAATTTACTATTAATTCAGAGCATTTCAAATAAGCACATGATATTATCCAACTTTCTCAAGTTTCTACGCTATGTATTTTCTTCCTTTCAAGACGATTACATTAGAGGCTGAAATTCTATGCGCTTATGACATATAATCTTAACAATTTCTTTTGGTAATTATTAAAGTGTCGCCAGACCAGACTAAACTAAGTCAGAGTAACAGAAAATACTTTTTTATTCAGGAAACATCAGCCAAATTTAGTACAGCTGGTCACTAAACTGCTGTCGAAATGAATGCATGGTTTTTTATGTTATAAATGCTATGTGTTTGCTTTAACAGCAAAATGGTACGTATAAGGATATTTCCGCGTACTTGAATATGCATATAATTAGGGGATACTCATAAATAGATATAAATGTTAACTAATGTTGCGCCTAGTATGATCTTTTTTCTTAAGGAACGTATGACACATCCATAAAATGAATTCATTTCAGATGCCGTTGTTGAAATTATGATGGATCCAGCAGAGGATGGAATTCCATTAGAAAACTCAATGGTGGAACACTCATCTATTACGACAAGCGTGCAAAGTCAAGCTGAATATAAATCATCATGTGTCAAAGTGTGTCTTCAGTTTTTATTTCCTTCTTAATGCAAACAAGATATTTGCAACGTACTCCTGCTATACCTATAGTATGTACATACACTATGCAATGCAGCTTTAAATCATAAAAACTGTTTTTGCATAACCTAGAGGAAAAACAAATAATTGCCGGCTGTAATATAAGTACATAAACAGAACGGCTTATCGTCGTATTCATTAATATATTGTGACAAGGACCTGAAAGTATTTAATAGACTAAGATAAATGAATTACAATATTTTCCAGAGAATCTGTAGAAAGATGAGCGTTTGCTCACACGGAGTTTCCTTACGTTGACAGTAGTAATTACCATAGACCTCATAGGTGCATTCCTGAAAGGAGACCTACTATTTTATTGTATTCTATAATGATGCTCTAATTCAAAGAGATGACAATGAAATTATTTTGTGAAGAAATTCGGAAATATATTCTTAACCTAGAAGTGCAAAAAATCAAAGCCAAATGCTTGTAAATATTTGCTTGACACTTATTAATTAAGTGACTACATTTGTGGATTAAGCCACTTGGAAGTCATTTTTATTCGAATTTCATTACTTGACTCAGGAAGTCAATAGTGCCAATATAGTAGATTGGGTATGTGAACGTTCTCTTCATATTTTCTATGTATCTGCTGAGATTAATTTTAGTTTCGTAGGTCAAAAGTAAAGGGGACAGCGGCAACCATTGATGAAAGGCCAAAGGAACTACGCTTACAGTAGTTAATTATGTCAATCTTGTAAAACTGACAGGAGATAATTTATAATTAACGATAAGATAAAAAAATTAACAGTTATTGCCTCAATAAAGTAACTGAGGTTTATCTCATAAACATATAGATAATCTGAAAATATTATATCCGGAGGAAGCACAGTCACATTAAGAAAAAATGTATTTAAATGAAGTTAGTTCTGAATGAGAGGCTTAATATTCCCAGTTAAAAATAGTTTCGCCACTGAAAAATTGAACAAGCCACTAATTGGATTCACTGCAAAATCGAACGCATTTTGCCTTGTAAACACCAAAGTGGGTCTCCATTAATTAGTTAAATTTCTAAATTTACCCATATCAATAAAAATTATTAGACAACCATTCATGAATTTATTTAAGCTATTTGAGACTTAAACATCGTTATGAAAGATTGTATTACAAGTGCAGGATATAAAACTCTTCGGGAGAACCTAATTGGAAAAGTAGGCTTAGGATTATTTCTATAATTTCTTCATAATTAACGATTCATTACCAAAAATCTGTCAGAAATATATAAATTGCAATCATTCAGAACAGATTCAAACATAAAACTTTAGGTAGGATAAAATTGCATAACTTCTTGTTACACGTTTACAAGGTGATCACAGCAATAAATCCGTAGAAGCTAAAAAGAGTTGAGAAATGGCAAATACAAATGTCAATATTATTTTACAGGAACCGGGATGCAGATGGGAATGCGAACCACGTCAAGATGAGCTGCCTCCTGATTGTGACTGTGTCTGTTTTTATACGGATGCCAAATGGGATAATATTCCGTAATTTGTATCTACTTGGATTTAAGTATTTTTCGCGATGAAACATTATTTTCTCATTAGTAATCTAGCAGGCAAAGTTATGCACCCGAAAGCTTATCTGTATTAGATAAGACAAGGATTTACAGGATAACTATATTTAGTCAAGCTTTTTTAATTTGTTATGCATCTCCTGTCGTTTGTAAAAATTAAGATTCGTTAAACAAAATTGTAATTGTAATCTGACAGCTAATTAATTGGCCGATTTTCACTTTTGCTTCGCTAATTTTTTAAAGTGTACAGGGTGAAAATTATTTATCTCGGAAACTAGGAGTCCAAACTTGAATACAACACACAGAAACCCTTGGAGTACGTCATGGAAGAATTATTCAGTTTCCTAACTGCACCCATCTGGTATAACGCCAGGCGCTTGTCTTAAATATACCGATTTAAACCTTGTGCTTCCGAGAAAATTCCTTTTTAGAAAAAACTAACTTCATAATTCTTGATTTCTAACACTACAACTTGAAACTGATATTCACAATACGGTGGTGATGCAGGATAGAGTTGTGATCAATATCATGATGTTGATTATATCGATAAAAATTACTTTGGCTGTACAAAGTTCATAAAACCTAAAAATCGGTAATTTTTCACGACATCCTATCGTATTTAGTTGTTCTGATAGCCATGTTTATATATATGTGAAATACTACAATTTGATTAGACCTTTAATAAAACCATATGATAACCAAACTGAGGCTTATTTACTGCAGTTTATCGAAACCGTAATTAATTGTTATACATCTAATTGGCAAACAAACTTGCGTTTCTTGAGCAAGCTTATATTACCTCCCTAAATGATTTTATAATCCCGAAATCAAAAGTGCTAATCCTATCTAGTTCAACTACTTTACATCATAAAGGGGGAAATCAATATTCAAATGTGAAATGCGAGGCTTACCAAGTTTCAGAATTTCCCCGTTGAATGTCGACTTAAAAATATCAAAGTAATAATTATTTACTCCTAAATATTGCCATTAAAAACTAACGACGACGCAAGGAAGACGGGACGGGACACACAGTAATATAAAGTCGATCATTTATTAACATTTTAGATTAAATAAGCGTTAGAAGACATAATTAATAATTGACATATTTAACAATTGCTAAATTAGCTAAATAGAGGACGCATAATTTATTTACATCCGTAAAGTTGTGCGAATATGCGAATTGCATCACAGTAGAGAGATTACATGATTAAAAATAGTATATTCTAACCAAGAAATCCCCCTTTTACATATAGTTAATGACTAAGCGACATATATTGTTGAGGAATACCTAAAGTTGATACTACCAATTTAATTTGTATACATACTATCACAGGGAATCACAATTCAGTGTTGATAACGTTAGAGATCTGAGCGGAGAAACGTACATCCGTTGGGTAATGAGCAGAGTTATCAGTCTTCTCTGTTTACATAATTTAATTAATTAAATAACTTACTCTATATTTTAGCGACAATTGAGAATTCTGTATAAGGTGTGTTTTAAATGAATTAAAGCGCGAGGTGGAAGGGCATTTCAGAGTTGTGAGCACAATTCGAAGAGTCGTTGTTCGTAAAAGGGGTTGACCTTGCCACCAAACCACATTTCTTGCATCTTGAAGAAGACCATACCGGTTAGCAAGGAGTCGCTGCCTGCTTGATGAGCCGCACCAACACGGGCTATCCCCAACTCGTTGGCCAAGTCCTGGAGTCCTCCACTTAGTTGAATGCTTGTAATGAGGTACTTAATATCAAAGTTGACGGGGAAGTAGATCTTGAGCATTTCTTGGAATTCTTCCAAGTTGTCCGGCAAAGTATTATTGCGGCAGGTCTTGATGAGATAGCCAAAGTCATAGCCTCCGTGGAAGACGATCCAAGTTATGTCTTCGGATAAAATCATATTTGAAGACAAGAGATGGTAGGCAAAATCTTCGTATTTGATCCCGTACATTTGTTGATGTGCGAAATGAACGCCGCAGGACACCAGGAAATCGATACTCTCCTTGGATTGCTCTTCTATGTCCACGTCGAATTTAAAATTGAATTGCCACGTGCACACATCAGGGGCTCGCTCACCTTTTTCATTGAACAACGTCATCCCCACTTGAATCAGCCTCATCACACCAACATTTTTCCGAAGCACATCGTAAACCACTTCGGGACGACTTCCGCGATCCTTCTTGTACACCTCTCCTGGAAACTCAGTGTCCATTGCAATGAATGAATATGTCTTTGCCAATTTTCGCATCTTCCTAAATTCGTCATATAGGTTATGGGACCACACTTCTTTTATGCAACTTTTGTTAGGCGCAGTTTCCGACCGATTCGAACTGGCTGATTTTCCCTGCGAGGTCATTTCGTAATCATCAAAAAAAGTTGCCAAATCAGGATCAAAACCAAAACTCAAAAATATAAATTGCACACCACTACCAATATTTTTGGCTATACTATTAATTTAATACAGCTCTCCGTGAGAGTTCTACGTTTCCAATTAATTATTAATTATTTTTTATTCAAAAATACGCAATTACTGGCTGACAAGACTTTAGATATTTTAAATAACAATAAAATGCCACTTACCTCTTTTAAATTTGATTTGTTCATGGCGTACTAAGAACCAGTAGTAATAAAGATATAAATGTTCACTTTTGTAAATAAAATTGACGATTGTTGACAATTAGTGCTGTGCAATGGGTAATTAAAACGGATAGTATCACTGAGAGCAGAGAACAACAAGGAATATTTGTTGTGCATGGACACCTTTGTCACGGATAAAAAGTTTAACTTGGCGCCTCAATTATCTTTTCTTATTCATTAGAAGTTGGACAGTAGGACTTGGTACTACAGCAACAAAGACAATGACCCATCGCAAGATATTAGACATCAAGCAATTTTATGTATTTACAGTTCTCATGGATTTACGCACTCAGACATCATCTGTAGGAATCATTGGTTTTCATAATCGCTCTTTTTCATCTTTTGACAGTCGTATGATAACCGTTTCATAATCGTTTATGTTCATCTTAGGCGAGTCGCATCGTTTGATAATCATATTATGTTTATCTTTTCATAATAGTTTGATAACCTTCTTTAAGTTACCTGTATGCAATTTTATTTTTTATATAGCTCTTCAATTAATATTTTTTCTCATTATGGGAATTATTTGGGAATGCCTATTTTATAGCATAACATTAAGTATAGGTATTACAAAATTAAGTTTGAGATTTGAGAATGTGATATGATTGCAAACTATATTTGGAATTTGTTTGACTTTATACTCGAAAAATAACCATTCCTCATTTAAAAAAATTAATTTTTTAAATTAGAATTTATCCTGACTAATTTCAGATTCTTGAATTACAATTTGATTTTATTTAATTCAACCATTGTTGGTAACCATTCTTGAACAAACTTATATAACAGTTCTGTAGCTTAAAGCAGTTTGTGTTCTCTCTCAAAATACACTAGTACTACATTTCATGTTTTAGATTTTAAAATTACTAAAAATGCGTACAATTGGAAAGTATTGCGTAATAAGTAATCAATAGAATTCTATTATCGTAATTTAATCGAAATGTACTCGGCAGCTTAATTAAGATATATCATGCGTAATAAAATCAGCTATGAACTGTAATTTTGCATTGTAATTGTTCAGGCAAATTGCATACACACCAGGCCCCACATAATTTTGAAAGTTTTTGTTTACATTTGCTTAAGTTAAGGGATAAAACTGCTAAATAGAACAATGCCATACATCATATTATTGTCTTTTGGAAAGTCTAGCTTTGTCTACCGCATTGTCATGAAAAGTTAAGCAGAAAATTGAAAATGTACTAAAGTGTAGTTTCTCAGCTTGTTTTGTTTACATCCTATATAGGATTAACTTACGGGGACTCGGGGACAGCAAACAAAGACACGAGGAACAGTAAAAGGAGTGAGATCCATGCAAGTGTAAATGAATCCTAAGTTGTAAGTTGTCTTCTTACACGGTTGACAAATCGAGACTTACTTTTCCAATTATTGCTGTTTAGCTCACCAATCGCTATACGCTTTGTTAAAGAGTAGATTAGGTTATTATTTCATGTAAATTGCATTTGAGACAAAATTTGATGCTTGTGTAAGCTGAATATTTGCAGAATACGCACTTAAAAGATCGATGATTGAGAAATATTGATTGTTATTGAATTGTGTTCATTTGAAGTGTAAATATGAAGTCCTATTTCTAGAAGAGATCAAAATTAACAGGAAAACAGCTAATAATTTCTTGGACCAAAAGGAGTTATGATTGTCCAATGGTTTAAAAAAACTGTAGAATGGGAAAAATAGAAAGGTCTTCTGACTTGCCATATTGTTATGCTGATAATCTTCACTGGTTTGTAATCTTCGGTTTATTATTACTAATCCTACTAACGCCTTGTGATTTGCAATAAGATAAATAATGCAATAGCAGCGTCAGCATTTTCTGGGGTTGCTCTGATTTTGCTATCTGGCCATGCTAAGGGGAATATCCTTAAATGTTGTAGGCGATTGTGGAACATTGCGTCTCAGTCTAACGGTATACAGAAAATTCCATAAGTTATACGGGTGACCAAAAATTGAAGACACGCTTTATTTGCATTCCCTGGTAAGCAAAATGCACGCTATCGCCTCGCCGTCTTTTTTTCTTAAGAGGCCCGTTCCGCTGCAGAGTTTTTGTTCAGAAGTCTTCAATGTGCGATTTAGGAGGCAGTACAATGCGTAATTACTTGCTCAGTTAGAATAAAAATGCAAGTAAATTTTAATAGGAAACTAAACTATCTAGTATAATTGCTTTTTGTTTTGGAAGCATTGTTTGGAGATAACTGATAGGAAAGTCTGAGGTTAGATTAAGTTAAATTTTCTACGTGTAATTGATTTCTTCTCTAATTGGCAAAAGATGTGCAAATTATCTAGTAATATTTTATTACAAGTAGAGTGTTTTACTTTTCTTTGCTCTTCAATTCTGTGAATGATTTATATAGTTTTAATTTAGAGTGTGGAAGTTATTTCTGGTTTAGTTTCACATTTAGTTTCTTAAAGCACAAATGTATTATTGACCATCCCATAAAAACTGTCTATGAAATTTGGTAAAGTTACATTACACTAATTTGATTTTTATTGTTAGAAAATGATAGAACATTTTTGAACCCTACAATTGTCTGGATTCTCATTTCTGCACTGTAGATTAGATTCAGCATTACTTGTACTAAGACATTTCTTGTACATATGTGACCAAAAGGGCAGTTTATGATAAATGTAGGTAACTCTGAAAATGAGCGAACCTGTGGCTAGTGGATCGAGAGGAACAGCAGGAGGTTCCGCTTCTCATCCCACGAAATTCTACAACTGTTCCCAGTGTTTTAAAATATTTTCGCCTCTATATTACCAATGTGATCAAAGTCATAAATGCTGTGCATTTTGTAAAAGTAATCTTGAAAATTGCTCAAAATGCCAATCGCCAATAAATGGTATGCCAATTAAAAAGATGTTAGCAAAGAAAAAAGAGAAAATGAAAATTAGCAACTTGTATTGATATATTTTGTAATTCTACAGAAATTCTGGAAGTGAAAAAGAGTTTTGAAATCCGGTCATCTACTATCGAAGAGGTTATGGATTGTATCCCGTTGTCCGTGATGACTCCTGTGGAAAATGACGAATTAAATAAAAAAGACAGAATTGTTTCGTGTCCTTTCTGTAAATGCTTTACGGTGTCGTGCCCGTGGAAGGGAAAGTTGACCGAACTTCCAGGACATCTCACTACTTCTCATCCATCTAAAATGTTCACATTCCAAGGTAATAATTATAAAATTAAGCAAAGAGAGCACGCACAAAATTTTAAGCAGTGTTATTTAAAAGGGGTTAAAATTTTGGAAAACTGGTTATAGGAATTATTTTGATTTATTTCTTAATAAAAATTGTGGTCCAATTTCAAGAATGTTAATAGGGGTTCCTCTATCCTCAGATTGTGTTCGACATTGCTATGAAACAGAGGTGTGTGGCGCTTGGATGTCATTGCAATTGTATTATGGCATTCCATTTCTCTTTATCCTGAAGAAAACTGATGAGACAGGTATCTTTAAGCAAACTGCAGTAGTTTGGATACTGGACTGTCGCCAAAAAGCTGAAGAACTCTCCGTTAAGTAAGTGTTTTTGATTTTGTAATGAGTCATGAGAAAAAAGCTGGTTATCTTCACAAAAAACATCGCGAAAAGCAATTACAAAAATGTCTGGTGAAATTTTAAAGATGTAATGAATATTCAGAATACAAGTAATCAGTGATTTCGAATCCCTTGTTTGGACGGGGAAGCCTACACCGCTGCCAGTGAATTGTGATTGCTTGACTGAGAGCCCTGGTTGTTTCTCTTGGACTGAGCAAGATATTGCAAACAACACAGGGTCAGATTACGCAGATACCCTGATTATGTTCCTAGTTTCCTATATATGATCAACAGGTACATTATCATCACACAGATTCTAATGAATTTTGTTGAACATTAATGTACTGTAATTTTTCCTTTACCAAGTCATTATTTATTGTTATTAATTTTAATCTCTTTGATGTTATTAGAAGCAAGTTCAGCAAAAAATGGACTGTAAGAATTCCAAGTTTAATTCAACGAATGCTAATTGCAATATTAACAATTTACCCAATATTGCCAATAAATATGTTTTCTTGGTTCATTTGAAATATTTGGTTCAAATTCATAAATAACTCCAATCTCCAAATAATGCCTTTTCCAATAAACAACAATTTCCCAATAAGTAAATTCAGTAATTTTCCTTGATTTTGGGCATCGTTTTTTGGATTTCACTAAAAATATACAAAAAATGTTGATAATACTTCGCAAAGCGCAAATTTTTTTCAATTTTAACTTGTCCTTAATTTCCCCTGATTTTGAACATCAGTTTTTGGATTTCATGAATGGCTGTAATTTTGAGGCCCCCAAAATATTGTGAGACCCGGACAAATTCCGGCATTGTCCGTCCTTAAAGCGGCCCCTGTAAGTGTGTACCCGAAGGTAATGCAGGATAAGTATTTCATGTCGTAAATTCTTTTCTGATTAATTGGGTAACTGTAACAGTCAGGATGGTTCTCTTCATAATGAATACTTAACCATCATGACTATAACTGTAATCATTAGTGCACGTGTTTGTAAACACTGTCACATTTATCATATTTAGTTTATTGCAGCAATTGTCTGTGTACCATAGGCAAAAGAAAATGTATGTGTATAGTAATGCATTACTACATTATCATTACGGACTATCGGTTAACGTGACCCCTGAATCCTCAAACAAATGTTTTTTCTCTAGATAGTTTGATTTTTTGGGTTCTCATATTAGTAGGTGCATATAGGTATACATAAATAGGCATAAAAGTTTAAATTCAACATATATTCTTTCACTGATTATTTTCATAGCTATTATAATATTATACAACCTTTATTCGCCAACAATTTATTGATTTGGTACTCCGCTGAAGCTGAACACTTTTATTACTTAGAAATTGAAAACGGGTTTGTATGGTAAACAAAGTAAATAATAAATAAAAACAATATAGGTACTGAACTATCGCATTTGGTTATTATTTCGCCCTTTTAATTTTTGTCGAGCAATGTTTACACTTTTATTTGTTTCTTTCAGGTAACTACATAGGTATTATAGAAATAATACAGTAGTGTGACTTCTATTCAAGTACAAGCAAGTAGATATAACGGTTAATAAAACTTCACTCTAGTAATTTATTTTGCTCCTTCATAAATGTACATATACAACATTGCAAATAAAATCGACAATTAATAGGGATTCGTATTACAGTGGCAATACGAAATCTATGCTAAAATTACATAAACACAAAGAAATAGTATCGGTGGGACATATCTGTATACAAAAATAACTTATTAATGGTCGTAAGACGGTATCATTGTCCAGGATTACTAGCATTAAGCATCCGACAAATACGACGACATGTAACTTCTAAAAATACGTTAAAAGAATTATGTAGTAACGTAGTCATCCAGATGAGGTAACCAGAAAGCCTGAAAAGAAATAGGTCACATTAGAAAATAATTAAAATGTAATATTTTCAAGCAAACAGTTGAAATAGCTCATAATCATAAGGAGGAGTGGACAAATAATTTTTCGGGGAAAAGATAAACTTTTCCCCGAAAAATTATTTGCCTACCATTCCTAAATCTGTGCACATGTTTATATATTATATATTTTTGTAAATACAATGATTCGTACCATATTTGTGCAAGCTGTAGCCATCATCATGTATTTCGGGTTGAACTGAACGCATTGAACTGGTCCTGGATGATCGGCATTTAAAACGCACACCTACGAAACACAAATGAAATATAATATTAGCAACTTCCGAAATAAATTTCCATCAAACATTCTAAACCAAACCAACCAAATTCAAAAGGTCACATTTACATATCATAATTATAATGTTTAGGAGAAGCATATTCTTTATAGGATCAATTAAATACTTCTTATATAGGAATATAGATCTTGGTATTACTTTGTATCCACTTTCGACGTTCCAGACATGGATCAAGCCATCAGAAGATCCCGAAAAAACGAATTGAGAGTCTGGACTAAATGATGCTTCCAAATGAAGATTCTTGTTATTTAGGTGTCCCTGAATTTCGAAATAAAACTCTCTTTAATATAGTTACGTACTATCTGTGCTTACAGACTTAAGATTTGGAAGTACGTACCACAAAAGTCTGAGTTGGGGTGCCATTAAACGCGTCAACAATTCTTATCATGGAGCCATAACTACATATCATTATGGATTTTCCATCTGGACTAAATTTTAACGACGCCCACTCGTTGTCCTTTTCATACGGTAAACGGAAAGTGGTAAAAGGACCCTAAGCAGACATAAAGGCACATAAAGACAGATTTATCTAGCGTAACCGTAATAATAATCAAGCAAAACATATAACATATTTGGATAACTATTGTTGTATTTTAAAACCTTGTCAAAAGATCGAAGATCGTATAGCTTAACACTTTCATTGTTGACCCCTGCGGCAAAAATGAGACCCTCAGGATCAAAAGCGGCAACTGGTTTGCCATGCAAGTGCATTAAACCCTGACAATTTGGTGATCGAAGATCCCATAGTCGTAAAGTTTTATCCAAGGACGCAGACAGAAACGTGTCGTCTGTTGGTGACATGCAAAGCGTAGTGACTCTGAAAGAAATCAAAAATAATTACTATTAATAGAAACACAGTTCACAAAGAGTTTAAATATATCCTGAAGTAAGTACTGTACATGTACAGACATAAAATATTATTTTCTTTTCTTACTTTTTCAAATGTCCAGGAAAGTAGCGAAGATACTTGTTATCGTGCAGAGATAAATATCTAATTGTATCTGAAAGGGATAAACATGAAATGTAAATATCCTCTGCTTAAAATAATATCCACATTTCAATTCAATGATCAATTAACTACAGAAATAATGTATTCGTATCACCGTCAATTTTAGTAGAACTGTGTATAGCAGTGTTTTTTGCGTGTGTAAAATGAATCAAATCAACTCCGTACTTTTTACTATTTAGCGTTCTCTTTTGCCTGTAGGAAATCACAACAACGTTAATAGCACACATACAGAAGTGTAATAACTTTTAAAAGAAGTATGAATGACTAGGAGAATGTTTCAGACTTACGTTCCTTTCTCACAATCATAAATTACAATTTGATCATCCTCAGCGGAAGAAATTAGCATATCACCAGAGGGAGAAAAGTCCATATTATTAATTCTGTCTGTATTTTCCCTAAATACTTTCGCTACTTTGAAACTGCGAACAACTTGATCGACTAACTTAAGTCCCCGTTCTTCTCCACGACTGTCAATATGCTCCATATTATTCAAGTACACTATTAAAATTTTCTTTAAAGAATTGCAGAGACAAAAGCTATTTCCTGCAATGAATTATAAAATAACATAATTATAGTCAACAGAGTGGAAATTCAAGAGGACACTTAAAAATAAAATCAACGCCTACGGTTCAGTTGAAATTAAATATAAAGCAATCAGATGAACAACTAGAATTAGCAATACCATAAATAAGTATTTAAATTGTATTAACTTTGTGATAGCCATTAATATAGCATGTTATATTACATTCAACTTAACTTACCTATTTGGTAAACAGAAACTGTGTTTGGAAGACGATTTGACAAAAAGATGTGACAAATCTTTTGACTGTATTATAAAATCTGGTTTACTGTGTGGGTTTTTGTGTTTAACACTAAATAGCTATAATTCATTTTATTATTTTTAATTCCAGCTGTATTATTTGTATTTTGTGGTACATGAGTAAAATTTGTACTGTCATTTAAATTTTGAAGATGTAGTTGTCAACTGTGTCAAGTTTAGTTCAGGCTGAAAATAATGATTAGAAAATATTGGAATTTAAAATATTATTGTTGTGTCATATATAGTGTATTTTTCACATATTAAGATTTGTTTCAAAGCGGAAAGGCAAACCCAGTTAGTTTAGTTATCCGCCTGAAATTAAAATGTTTGCCTCTCTTTCTATAAAACAAACTATGTCGTAGTCAATCAAATCAAGTCAACTTCAGTTGGCTGTTCGAATTTAAATTCAAATAGACTAGCACACAGCAAAGTCAAACCTATAAGCCTCCATTTAAGTTCAAACGAGCTGTCTCACTCTTGCAGTCTTCACTACAGGCAATAATAGGATATAATAATATAGATCTTCACAGTGTTTTCTATGGTGTGCAGGGAGGCATGGGCGATGGACTGGCAACTTGCAAGTGCAGAGTCGTAATTGAATACGGGTTTCTATATACGCTGTGTCTCTTGTACGTTGTACGTTGTACCGTTTAAAGCGAACCATGCAAAGCAAAAGGGGAGAGGTGGATATGTTGGATTGGTTGGCTTCGGCTCTTCTCTGCACAGAGGTTGCCATTTCCAGGAAATACCATTTTATCCATCAAAGCACCTAACTAAAAGAGAAGAGACACAAATTTCCATAACCAAAATATCTGCATAAATGTAAATAATAAAATTGCTGTGGTGCAAAGGCCATATAATATACTATGTCTGCATGATGGAACATATTTAGTGCTTAATTGGACATTAAGTTGCAGCGTTACAAGTATAACACTACCTAAATTGAGAAATTCATATCATGTACCCAAATTATTATTTTAATATACATAATTTTGTTAAAAAATTTCTTACAGAAAATGCCTTAGATATATAACTGGAAGTAAACTACTTTATAAATAAGCTCATTTTAAGGCTATTAATAATAAGGTAACTAAATACTAAATACGAGTAACAAACCACAATAATTATCAACACAATAATTTGTTTATGAGCTGTATAGTTATAAGATTTGTAAGGTTTTTTAAAACACCGATTTTTAATATTCACACTGTTTCCCAGGGTCCTGAGAAGGATGGGAAATGGGGATAATCTAACCCAACGCTAAAATGTTAAAATTCATTTCCCTTTTGAGATCCCGTCTAGCAAATCGGCCTGCTACTGTAGTGCGCCACCATCACCATGCTGTCGAGTTTGGTGATCATTTTACCCCAAACTGTATAATTTTCTCTGCCGCTTATCAGTACCTGCGAGAAATCCGTTTCATGCTTTCATATAACAATAACAACATATTCACTCTGTACGAATCAAGAACATTAAGAATTCGCATTAAAAATATTCTGTATACATTACCGAGTTTTCATCCCCAATGGTTTCCATAACTATGAATTGGGTATGCGTGTTGAAAATTTTATTAACTGTCGATAACTTTGCATTTGAGTGTCAATTTTAAAGACTCTTATATATACATTATATTATCTGTATACTCTGTATCAAGATATAAAAAAATTTTCTCTTCTAGCGATTGCTGTTTATTTTCGAATCAATTTTGCGGTCCTCGTAATTGTGTTGCAAATTTTTACGCTTTTTCGCAATTATTCTATTTTTGAGCTAAACAATCTATTTTTATTTTATGCTCGCCATGCCCAAATAGGGCGTGGCATTCAGAAGACGCTATTTTATCCCCCGGGCATAGCTGCGCTCCGAGGCCTATGTATCTATTTGCATACCTCTTAAATATTTGTGCTTTATTATTATATTCTTCTAATGACTTGAAATTTCTGTTTAGAAATTAAAAAAATGAAACCAACGGTCATTGCCTTGCCTTATTGTTATTACCAAGTAGTATAATCCACAAAGATTTCTTTAAATCTGCTCTACATAATGCATGAAACTTATTTGAAAATTTTGCAGTAGGCATAGAAAAAGTGATTTCTGTGTGACCCTCTGTTTTAACTTGTTGCAGAATGTTCTCTCTAGTCATATTGCAATATTTTTTTATTTTCATATTTTCTGATATGAATTAAACTAACTAATGCATTAAACCCATTATTGAAAGGCTTACTACTTCTGCAAAGGCCTTCTGCAATAACATTGCAAAGAATCACAGAATTTGCAAAATTAATTCCGAACTGAAACTGATTTCTCAAAAAAGGGAAAGCAGACGACGAATTTTTATTTTGGGGGCAAACTTTGCCTTATATAATTTTACATCTTGAAAATAATAAAATTTATCGTATTTGAAATCAAAACTGAAATCTGCGAATTCAAAGAGACAACATTGAAAAGATGGAATAGGTAAGAGTTTGTTTCCATAAGTAGGTGCTAAATTGTCTTTCCGGGCACGTTCGACTATACCGTCAATATTACAACATCACGACATCCCTTGTTCTTGGACAAAAGAAAAATAGTTTGCTTCTAAGTAAGTTAAGAAAGAAATGCCAAATTCAGCAAGTTTTGTTAGACCACGTTTGATTTGAGAAAAACCATTGCAAGTTTTCTTATCTTTTGATTCCCGAACAAGGCTTGTCTCGAACTGTTAGTTTATTTTCTTGCCTAAGGTTGTTCTAACTTCTAGTATTCCCCATTTCCTTAATTCTGTTATAATGTACTTAACAACAATCCTAAGCAGAGAAAGCAGTTGTTTATATTTGTGTTTAGAAATCTTTTCGCTAATTACCCGTTACCTAATCTGCCCGACCGAATTGTTCCTACTTAAAACTCTTCCCTCAACGTTTCCTTCATCCCACATCAGTAATTTAAAAGAGAGGAAGCAGTAGAAAAAGTAGAAAAATGAAAAATGAAAAAAAGAGTAGAAAAATCAGAAAATTGCTATTTGCTATTTGCAATCGTTGCATTAGAAAGATAAACTTTTTCAACTGATTTTGCCTGTGGAAGTGTTTTTCAAGGATTTTAGTATTCTTTTAAATCTGAGAAAGAAAAATCTTTCAATTTCTCAAGTCACCGTGGCTTTGAATCAGTGAGATAAATAACAATAATAAATAATAATGAAATAATCAGTAAGCACATCAAAATTAGTAAGAGTATTTCTGAATAAATGAATGTCTAATACTTGGCATCTCTTAATCCCATTTGATCTATCTGTTTTAGCATATCTGTCATTAATTTCACTGTTTCAGTCCCTGCAATTGATTTGTATGCGGTGAATGAATCGTGAAATGTCGAAATAAAAGCGGTACTGATATTAATAAACATTACTTGTAAGTAAAGCAGTAAAAGATATCCCGGAAATAATGGAGATGTGAACTATGTGTTAGCTTTCTCCACTTTCATCGTGTTTGGAGTAGAACTGGGTTATGAAAGAGATCCCGTGCTGCATTGGAGAATTGACGTTATGCATATTAATGGTAGCGTAGAAGTCTAGAGCGATTAGATTAAGATATCAGGTAAACAGAACAGTGTAAACATGAAGGGGACGTAGAACCAATTAAGGCAGGAAATGTACAGTATGGATGTGACTGAGTTCGGGCTTAAAATGTTTACCAAAGAGACTAAAGCAATATAATTGACACACATAGGAAAAGTGGTAGTTAGTACAAAATTTTCTGTTGCTCTGAAACGAAACCTACAATTCAAAGATGAAAAAGAATTTCGTAGCACCTACATTTCTAACCTATGCTCCACAGATCGATCACAGATATATCACTATATTTATTTTACCTATAACTATACTAAATACTTTACCAGCAGTATTAAACCGGGTATTAGTGGTTCCTCTGAAAAACTGTGTACACTTTGGAAAATTCCATGAATATAGTTTCACTAACACTGATTGACATAATAGTAGTTAAATACTTATATGCGAAATATTTGGATGTGTATAGATATGAAAGGGAAAATATAAAAATATTATCCGACCGAAAGTATGCTAGGCTTTAAAAGCTGGTCAGTGACTACTTTTTAGAATTTGCAGTGATACATAAAAAGTTGTATGATCTAGGAACTGAAATGGACAGTTAGGTATATGAAGAGTTTATTTGTAATTTAGAATAAGCAGATCAATTGAAATAAAGTTTGTATTTCCTTTGAATGGGCGTCTGCACATTAGGGGCCTGACTCATAAAAGTTTTTGCATTAGGAGGATTGACTGGGTGTGGAGTGATGTGATGACATTATGTTGACACTGAGCAAGTGGAGTGTGAGTAATAATATCTATATACAAGGTGGCTATGTCAGGAATTGAACTTTTGTGCTTCGACATTTGCTGTTAATAAAGAGGAGTCTTACTGGACAGTCATATAATATTTACTGTATTCATTTTCCCTGTAGAACTTTTCTTTCGAAATTGCGCTATGCGTAAGTTATGTTCAAAGCATGGTTTAGAAGTGGACCCTAAGGTTTCCCTTGTCACAGTTCAAATGTATTTTCCATTGCAACTCAATTATTTTAAGGTCATTTTGATACGTCCTGTCCCACTCAATTCTATAATTTTCTCTAACTTGACTTACGAAAAGAGTAAAAACTTCCGTAGCTCCATTATACCACTTTCCTCAGCGGCGTAACCAACAAAAATTCGGGAAACTCCGATTACTCAAAAAAATTCAAAGATAATGCCACAAGTGGGTAATAAATTGGCCCAAGAGATTTTCACAGAACCAGAGTATGGGAGAAAAGGTTTTAACCCATCCAGAAAGGTGCAGCACATACGTCCCTGACTTTCCCTCTCAATCTCAATAACGAATTCCGATTGATCTGGCTCCAATACACAATTCAACCTCAACATCTAGGATTTCTTCTTTCCTGCCTGACCTACCATGTCTTCCCAAATCGTAACCTGTTAGCAGTCCCAACTTACGCTAGTCAACTACAGAACAATTCCACCTCTACACCATTCCGCCAATAAAGTCTGTAGACATAAAGAATCGCCAAATTTTTTATTTTCTTTCTTACCACCTTTCAAAAGTTATTCCTTTGACTCATCGCTCTACCCTGCCTCTACAACAATAAAATCTACACTTTCTACATCGCCTCCACATTTCTTACTGCCGTGACTCCTCTTCAACGATAACGTGTCATTCGATATCCTCCTTGTTACCTCTATGTCGTACATCGTCCTTTTCTCTTACAAAGGGTCAAGAGGAAAATACAACTTGTTCAGCACGACCAGCAAGGCGAACCAATCCATGCAAGGAGCACTAAATATAAATGCAATTTTTTTTCCTCTTTATTTTCAATTTATTGACCACTCCGGTAAACTCCATAAAACAGAGTGTCATTATTATTACATTAAAAACCAACTACCAATAAATTATTATACCTCATATAGTTTGAAATTAAAATCTCGGAAATAAAGCCTTGAAACAGCGAAGAATAAACTCAAGATTTCTTTAACAAGGTTTTCCGAATAAGTCGGATATGCTGATTTCAGAAATGAAGGAATTGGTCTGCAGAAACCGCACCGAAAAAACCGGGTTTACCGAAGATTATTGCATGATGGTATCTCCTCCCAGGTTTTTACTAAATAGAATACGAAAATAAAATGGAAGAGATTTGCAAATCCGCTTCAATGTACCGTGAAACCCTCGTAATGTCATCGCTGCAAAACTAATTAGGATTCCAAGGTGGGTTAGGTTGAATAATCAAAGAAGGCATTAGGTAAAACCTACTGCCAAGGTCAATATTGTGGTTCAGATGCTTAAATCACGGAAGTTTATGAAGTTTTTAACTTAAACGCCGGTGTAGGATGTTTTTGTAGCTTCAAATCAAAAGTCATCTTGTTTATTTGCTTGCTCTACCAAATACGCAGATTTGGCATGGAATTTAAGCATTACTAATAGAACAATTTCTTAATATCTTTACAATTGCCCACTTCTTTGCATTTCACATACATATGTGCATGATATATTTACATGAAAAATGTGATGTTGTAATAGAATTTGGTTTGTTAACTTGATAATGCCATAAAATTATCCTGGTACTAATAGCATATGGAAGTATGACCTATTTACAAATGAATTATCTATTTTTGCATTAAAAGAAAGGATAAGAGTTTTTTAGTAGGCACGACAGGTTGTACAAGTAACTAAGGAGGTTTATGACAGTAGTAAGAAAATGGACATGTAAAACTGAAGGTAAGTTAATTAAATGTTTGAGCGATAGCAGTAAGTCAATTCTTTTTTAAGTAGGAATAGGTATGTGCATTTAGGACTGGTTGATAATAAGCTGAAAGATTTCGTTTCAAGTCTGTTTCTTAGTGTTTGGTGTATGAGGATGAGTGTATCGCAAAATAAAAGTGGATGCCTGCGTAGTATTTACATAAGGAGTTCTCAGACTGTGACATTATATGATAGGCATATAAATGATAGGTATGTAAAAGGACATTATAACATAGGGTACGTACAGGTAAAGGCCTACATATGTACCAAATTGTGTAATTCAAGATTTCTCTGTAGTTGAATATTGAATTTCCTTATCAGCCCTACAAAGGAATATAGGTTGGTAACTTGAATATGTAAGACAACCGTGAATTCTGCACTTATCCGTATAATCTAACATGGCAGCAAGCAGTTTGCGTAGAAAGGAGTCTACGACTTTCTCTACTGGAGTTTTAAGTAGCTTCTTTTGTACAAACGTACAAACTAGTAGTCTACATATGTATTTATGTACATCAGAGTAGCCCCGAGCATTTCTCTCCTTTATACCACTGCCAAAAAATTTTCGCAGAGTATTTTTAACGTTTCAATTTTATTTTGCTTACAATTGGAACCAAGTGCCATCAACTACCTCCGTTCCTCTATAACAATATAAGGGAAATAATAGCCTCGTCCTTAGAATTCCCCAAAAAGAGTTTTAGGAAATATATGTAGCAAGGAGTTTCTCAGATATGACATTCGTAACTGTAGCCCCTCCATATATTATGCATTAGATAGTGTACCTACTCGCTTTCCAGGCCTATCACTTTCTCAAAATTACATATTTCTCATATTTTATCTCGACTACTTTCTGCTAAGGTGCAACGATTAGTATAAACTTTTCCTACGACCCTCTACTTCCTCCATTCCAATTTGTCACACAAAATACACAAAATGTTTCTTTCTTTCTCAACACAAATGTACACATATTGATATCCTTCCGATGAGTTCCACTGCACTCACAGTTCATCCCACTTTTCCAACCTTTTACTACATGAAATGTTTAGTGAATATCTATTACCAAATTGGGGCACCAAGACACACGGCATTTTCAGAGAATCTAAAAACCATCTCTATCTACCTTATTGCACAAATTTGCATATTGTAGTATACCTCTGCAAATTGCGAGTATCAAACATACCCATGTTCGCAAAAAAGACACCAATACCAATTTCTACAGTCCTTTTAGATTAACAGATATACATTCTTAACCATTTTTAAGTTCGCCTGTAGACATTATTTATAACTTTAGTAGTATTTATTGCTGAAAATTTGTCAAGTCATGATTCAAATATTTTGCAATTATTATGATTAGGTAAATTCTTCAGGAAATATTAAACGCAGTAATTGGCACAGTGTTTTTGTCCATTTATGAAACGGTGGAAATTAGTAGTGCGGCTGTATGTAGATCATATGAATGACTTTTAAGGCTTTGGGGAAAAGGAAGAAGTACTTCCTATTCTGGAAAGGGAGTTAGTTTCGGTAATGCATGAAAACTGATAGATAAGCAAACAGGAGCAATTCGTGTGGGTTGTTCTTGGTTTTCCTCCATCCATATGTTCCGATTTAGGTGTTCAGCACTAAGAGAGTGAAGGAAGACGTTTCCCGTTGAACGTTCAGATTGTTTTCCATCTGGACTGGAGATAGCTGCCAAAGTACCTAATGAATATCGTCACGGCTCACGGCAATCGCGTCATCATTAACTCAGTCCGTCTCAAAGGCCACACGTCTGGGTAGACTCCAGGACTCCGTGGTCTGTCTGCTGACCAAACTTCCATCAGAAAGTAAGAAAGACAAACAAAGGAACTGATTCAGATTTAAGAGAATTCCTCTTCTTTATCTACTACGTTTTAAAATCAGGGAATTCGCTCCAGGCGTTTTGTCAACGGCATGGCTACGATCGCCAGTGAATTCTGGCTACTTTTTCATCATGTTTTTCTTGGAGACCATGAGTTCCATTATGTTCTAGGATACAAGTCACCTGAAACATTCTACGAATTAAAGACTTACAAGACTTATCCCGGTATACACGAGAACAAAAATTAAGTACTGTTTTCGTGCCCCACTTTTACTCTTATTCCATAATAATACCCTACCCACGGAATCATACTTACAATTTTCATAACTAATTAATTCCTTACTGATAAATTGGTATTATTAATTAAAACAAACCAATAGAGACAATTCGGGCGAGACACATTTTGGTAAACCTCTCTCTTGCAGGATTAGAAATTGGCAAGGCTACAGAGAATAGCGATTTGGCGATGATTTGTTGGCGAAGTGTGACGTAATTCGTGTAGTCCACCTATCCATGTGGATTAATACATTGCTAGGAGTACAGGTGGATATTTGTGGATGATTCGTGGAGGTTGATACACGAAAGTGATTTGGTGGGTGAGGATTTGAGAACGACGGTGGATGATGAGGGAAGATAGTAGGTGCACTCTAAAATTCTGAAAGCACATTCTACCGGGATCCTGGTAAAATTTTACTGTATTCTCGTAGTTTGTGCTTTCACAGGGAAAAAAGTAAGAGCTACTGGGTTCCCGGTAAGCTTTTACCTGGCTCCCGGTAAGTTTTTACCTGGCTCCCGGTAAGTTTATACCTGGCTCCCGGTAAGCTTTACCTGGCTCCCGGTAAGTTTTACCTGGCTCCCGGTAAGCTTTTACCTGGCTCCCGGTAAGTTTTTACCTGGCTCCCGGTAAGCTTTTACCTGGCTCCCGGTAAGTTTTTACCTGACTCCCGGTAAGTTTTCACCTGGCTCCCGTTAAGTTTTTACCTGGCTCCCGGTAAGTTTTTACCTGGCTCCCGGTAAGTTTTTACCTGGCTCCCGGTAAGTTTTTACCTGGTTCCCGGTAAGTTTTACAGAGATCCCAGTAAATTTTACGGGGATCCTGGTGAGCGTACTGGGAGCCCGGTAAATTGAAAGTTACCGGGTTGAAATTAGCGTGGGAATTTGAGAGTGTAGGGAAGAAAGGATTGAGGAGGTGAGGGGATTGGTACGTTGGTGTGACAGTGGGATGAATGGAGGGCAGAAGACGTGGAGTGTGTCATTGACGACGAAATTGAGTGAGCGGAGCAGGAGTTGTGTTTTTGGGGAAGGGAAAATGTTTTAAAAGGCAGCGGACCTACGGTGGAGTGATTCCAGTCTCGTTGGAGTTGCACAGGGAAGGAAGAGTCGGAGCGAAGGTTGGAAAGGACGGAAGTAGCGACGAAGAGTTAGACGTAGTTGTTGTACAGGAACAGAAATCGCTGAACTGGCGTTGAGTCTGCCAAAGGGAGAAAGACAGATCAGTCAGGAAGACGAACGTCTCTATCTGTGACTTGTCACAGTCGACCGAAACACGTTTGATAGCACACTGTCCATTTTGCCAATCTCTCCGTTGTGCTCCGTGTCTCGTCCCAACGAATAGATAATAGACAGACTCCACATTCGTAGGTAACGCCATTCTTATTTAAAACATCCGTTTCCAGTCACTCTGACTTTTCTATTACAACCAAGAGCACACTAGAGCTTTCTCTACAGCACAACCTCCCTTCAATCTCACTCTCCACTTCTCAATCCACAAATACATTTCCCAAAACCACTTTCTCCGCTTTCCAACACTTTCACTTCTTTCCCTCACACTTTCACTCTCCTCCTACAAATCAGTCACACAATACAAACCATCTCAACTCACCCTCAACCTTTTTCTCAATAGTAATTACTAATATTTCCAATCCTCTTCTCCTCATAACTTCCAAGGGGCAAACTGCTACTTTCTAGGCAGTTGTTATTATATTCCCACTTTTGAAACAAGTATTGTCTCACATTTTAAAATTCAGAAATATCCAAGATACAAAGTATTTTAAAAATTGTTATTTTACTGATCAAAAAAAGAGGAGTTGTACAACACTTGGGAAAAAATAAATTGTATTAAAACTAAACATAATTTTTATTGGATAATAATATAGATTCCCTTTGGCCCTAATACATATAAGGAGTAGCTTGAGAAAGTTAAGTATTTAGTATTGTTCAGCGGACAAAGTAAAACCTGTTGATTATCTGCATAAATATTTCAATTTATGCACGTCTCACGAGTTAGTCTCGGTAAACAATCTGCTATTGTGCTGATAAAACGCTTGGATAAACTTCAAAGGTTCTCTAACAAACCCTTTACACACTTGTAAACAATTATACTTAATTAGAGTGAGAGAGGACAGATTAAGAGTGAAGAGAGACTTGAAATCGTATTTTCTTGCAAGTTTCCCTACTTGGCATCCTTGAACCAGATTTCTTCTCGGCGCAATACGTGTTTCCAGGTACTTGCCTCTATTCTTTACCTTTTTATAATTAGAAATTAGATTGGCAATAGTGTCAAGGAGGTGGTAACTCTGTAGAAACGCATTTTATTCTAGGACAACACAAATACTAAGCTACACCTAGAATTTTTACATATTAGAATGAAAGGATTCTTCAAGGAATTAAAATCGAAGAGTTGATACATTTAGAAATGTGGGTTCGGGCTGAGGAAGGATCCTACAGTTTTGAAAGTAGAAATTGAATTTCTTTCCTATTCTTCTCTGGTATGCTCTAGTGGTTTCAAGTCTATTTACTTTTGCATGAAATACACACTTGTTAAATAATGTCTATCTTCCGAGTGTGCCTTGGCTTTGGGCTAATCAAATGTACCAGTTTTATGTAAAGTAAAATGTAGACTCTAAAGTTAGAAAGGACATTTGCGACGGGCTACAAAATCCAATTTCAACGAAAGTCTTCTTTGAACGACAAGTTCATTGAATTAAGGTGACGGATGGACGGTGACGTGACGACGAGTGTCATGTCTTGGTGAGCACAAGGTTTCCAACATATTTTCTAGGTTTTAAGCCAATTGATTGATTCAATCCCCTAAAAATATCAGTATGTGCACCAGAGTCCTTTTTATTTCATCTATAGTAACCCACAACTAGTAGACCTTAACAGAAAAGTTCAAAACTGCTGCACCGCAGAAATAAAATACAAAATTCCAATACAAATTAAGTTTTTCTCCTCCCGTATGCTGCCGTCGCAGAGTAGAATTACAATTGTTTATTGTAAGATAAAGAAATCATAAAAGCTGATAATTGCATTTTCTGGATAATGTATGGATAATGCAATACAATGACACCTCGGGCTGAGGCCCTCTTCATGTAACTGCTGACATAAAATGACACGATTGAAATATTTGAATTATATATTTTCTTTAAACTTCCACTAGTACTACTAGATATTTATTATTGCAATGCAAACATAGAAATACAAGTTTACCCACTGGAAAGGCTAATCAAAGAACAAAAGGGAGATTAATACTACATACAATGCAAAAAGGTCTTTGTCCGTGCACAATGAGTTACTTTTCATGGAGAATGATTTTCTATAGAAATTTTGTATGTGACAGGCAAAGTTACTAAGCTCGACGAATAATTTTTATGTTCACAACTTATCAATCTAATTTTTTAAACATTATACAACTCTACATACGGAGATTGGTCATTTCAAAATAGTGCAAGTTCAGATAAATGTGGTGATCAGACGGTTAGTACTTTAAGTTAATTAATCTGTACTAATCAATTACTGAAATTATATATGCTCTGTTATAATAAGAAGTAGTTAGAGGGCATACTGGGAAATATTATAGTAATAACTGAACCTGTAGCAGCACAATGAGTACAAACGTTTCGAAATGAAATTGCCCAGAATTTTTTATGAAGGGGTCTTTAGGTAAGTATACAGATTTCTGTTACCAATAGTATTCTAGTTGTTCGAAACGATTCAATTGCTTCATGCGTAAGTAAATTTAAAAGTGTGAAAGCATGACCTCGAACATATTACAAGTATTTTGAAAAGAATGCAAATGGCATGGGAGTTAATTTAGAGAAAGTGGCTTTGGGGTAGCAGATTTTTCTATTAAGCCATTCATAAAGGAGTCCGGAGCGGGTCTTTAGAAAGGAGGGAAATCAAAAACTCTAGGAGTAGGGACTGGAGGGGTGAAATCAGATTTCTTGAACAAAATAAATGGAACATAACTTGCGAAAAGTTAAATCAGTTTTAATTCAAGCGTTTTGTATGCCTCGTGATGAGTAGAGGGACTCGTTTTCATTTGGACTAGAAATGTAGGCAGAAATACAAAGCGAACAGTATTCTTTGCTCTTAGAAGGAAGGAAGGAATTTGTGAGTTGCAAGAGTTTGTCTCAGCAATGCTAAGTAAGGATAAAGGAATGGATATTAGGTATTCCACAAATGCCTATCAGCTATGCCGTTGTAATATTAAATATGAAAGTCAACTGCCCTTGTACTTTTCTGTTTTTGCAATCCGTCTAATATGCACTCCCATACTCATCATGCGATAAAAATCCTTCAGATGTAAATCTCAACCTGCATTTCTCCATATTAGCAAGGTTACTTTTTACTACAGCTCATCATATGCATAAATAATTTGATTTATTCCTTATTTTTCAGTTTTGTCGTGTTTTATTCCCTTATTTTCTTATCAGCATCGCAGCAAACATGCAAATCCATTGAAACATGGTACTTAGGCTCTTCCTATTCTATTATGCAAGGCTAGAAGCTTGTTGGATTACAACAGTAAATATAAATATCACATTTAACAACTTCTCATATTCTAATTAATACCTTTATTTCTCAAATCAATACTTGCCTACATAAAGCGTACCAAAAATTTCCCAATAATTGACAGTTTGTGTTTTTGAGCATTTCAAAAGCAGGCACAACTATTAGTAATTATAGGGGAAAGGAACTGATACACCATAAAGCACAAGAAAACTGAAACTCCGATTTTGTCAAATTGCAATACGAGATCCAAAACATAACGAATGAAACTATTCTAATAATACTTATGTCAAAGACCTCTGACAGACGGCCAGGGCATTCCCATAAAGTATCTGACGATACTTAATACATTTTAAATATATCGAAATTGTGTTTCATGTTTCAATTATAGAATACTATTGGATCGAAAATTTAAATTTAAGTTCAAAGCCGATTTTTTAATGTTAATTTTAAAATGCAGTTATTTCTGCTGAGATTAGAATACAACTTGGATTGTTGCTTCATTCCGTGGGAAAAAATTTGGATTCACATTATGAATGCAGAATTATTATTTGATAGCTTAGGAAACTTATTGCTATTTAGACTGTTGGGAAAGTTTGGGTTGAAGATTCCATCGAATACAACCGGAAGACTGGTAATAATGTTTAGTTTAGAATTCCGAATTTAGGTTTACCAGGTTAATTACATTAATTCGAAAACAAAGTTGGATAATAGGAAACAAAGGAATAAATAGTTTGTAATATTGGTGATTGTTAAAGCTCATAGAGCGTTTCCTTTGAAATGAGCAACAATTCCAGGATTCGAGCTTTTGATTTGCTGCTATTATTGTATTGTGTATCTGGGATCCGTATAATAATGAGTAACAGAGTAACTGACATTTCTGGGAGGATAAAATATAATATTTGGGACGTAGGTAGTGACTTATTTAGTAATGTAATGCATGTATGTCCTTATAGATTACTGTGAATTGGCGTTCCATAAGGACGTGAAAGGAAACTGAGGAGTAGTCTATTTATTTACATTTGCATTAGAGTAGTGTTGGAGATGTAGCTTAGAAGAGGTGAAATTGAATATAATGTAGTTAGAATCTTGTGTTATTTAGTTGCGAATAGTGCGTTGGAGTAGTGATAGAAGATGGCAGTGATATTTATGCAGAAAACAAGGAACTGTCACTACGGCAGTTCTCTCCTCCGCTGTCCTTCTGTCCTAGGAAGAATGAAAAGAGAAATAAAGAGAAGAGTCGACAAAGACGATATTGTATTAGATTTGAAAGGATTCGCATCTCTCTCAGGAATTAAAATAATGGAGTTTAAGAACCACCAACACCACTCATTTGCATTGATCTTCCGAGGAGATGAGACCTCATGATTACATTCCACTTTCTTATTCTTCGCAGTCTGTCTTTCCACTCCTCTCGTCTGTCAGGGGATTAGGCCAACACCAACCATCCTCAACCAATCTACCCCACGTCCAAGAATGACGACCCAGGGTTTTCCAGTTTTTCGGTTTTTGGGTTTTTGAACAAAAACCCGACCCACTTTTTTATCAAAAACCCATGGGTTTTTGGCTTTTTTGAGATTTTGCTAGATGGGAATGTAAACCATACAGTGATTTTAATAACACATACAATTTATCCTGCAAAATATGAACATATTTGTCAGTAATAGTTAAAAACTATTATTCTTCATCATATTGGGACTCAAAAAGAATAAATATTAAGTCATATACACAGAATATTACATTAGTTTGGCAGGCCAAAAACCCAAAAACCCCAAAAACCCATTGGTCGGGTTTTTTTGTGGTTTTCGGATTTTTGCTAGGCGGGAATGTAAACCACACAGTAATTTTAATAACAAATACAGTTTATCCTGCAAAATATGAACTTATTTGTCAATAGTAGTTAAAAACTATCATTCTTCATCATATTGTGACTCAAAAAGAATAAATATTAAGCCAAATACACAGAATATTACATTAGTTTGGTAGGCCAAAAACCCAAAAACCCCAAAAACCCACAAAAACCCATGGGTCGACGGTTTTTGCTCAAAAACTCATGGGTTTTTGCATCCTTGCCCACGTCATCTCAAACATCGCTCCCTCTCAATTTTTACTATGTCCACTAATTCAAATCTACTCCTTCCCCAATCCTCCCTCACGTCTCTCCCATACTCATTACCTATTGTTATAATCCATACATATTAAAATCCAATCCAGATATGAATCATAATTTCTACAGCGTCGCATTTTCTTTTCCCCAAATCATAATCAACCAGTATTTAACTAGTAGGGTTACCAGGTTTCCTCCACAATTTAGTATTTAAACAAATTCCATACGTTTTCTAATTTTAAATGAAAGTTATCAATTTATCGGCTATCTCAGGTTACCCGGAATATTCTGCGGGCCTTATCAAAGTTCAAGTTATGTATTCTCAAGTTATGAATTCATGTTTACAGTGTCCGAAAGTCAAACTTAGAGCCATTAGAGATTGTAATGAGAAGCATTAACGCATGCCATGCATACTTCCATACTAGTCAGAGAGACACAAGTGTATGCAAATGTTCTGCACTCAAAATAAATGTTCTTCTTTGTTTAAGGTTTCTGACACACAATTCTCATACTTCAGCAATTTTCCCTAAATAATACAATAAGTTAAACAAGTAAAAAATTATTTCTTTAGGGGAATTACTTTTAGCTTAAATTGTCTTAAAACTTGGTATGGCTTTGATAAATGAATAAATACATTTTATGGAGTACGTCTAGAATGAAAAGGACAATAGAAGTCTTAAAGCTAGGTTAAATTATGCAACACTTCACCGAAACTTTCTAAATCTAGATTAAAGTCATCTTCCTTATTTCCGCAGAATAGGTTCTGCACTAATATTTAATTCAAATAAATAATTTTAGAGGATTTGTCAGTCAATGTACATTTGAAAGAAACTAAGGGGTATGCGAACATCCTGAAAAACTTAATTGAGTCTTATTTGTCTGTTAGATTTTGTGAAGTCTGAGGAGGTAAATATTTGTACGATCCCGGAGATAGAAGGAAGTCATTAGTTACTACTAAATTTTACTCTAGCATAAATTTCTTTGAAATTTACTCCATTGCTTTGTTCTTTTTCAAAGCTAAGCATTCCATTAAACATAGAAAAGCAAATAGAGGCATTGATGTTGGACTGGAATTTCCTCCTCGAACTGTGTTATCTTACTGTCGAATTCCTAGTCTTTCTTCCTAGTAATGACGGACATAATTACTAATTACGTTTATAAATAATTAACACTCTCAGTTTTTCACAGCGTTTCCAGAGGCTACTTCTTTCCAACAGGTTTTTGGAAACTTCAGGTTTTCCATACCTAATAGAGCACTAAAAGTAAATAATTTCCACAAGAACATATTGAACAGATTTTTTATGTGCAACTATTACTATTACCATAACCTGCTACTACTATACCATAAGTATATATATTACCTAAAGTAATGGCCATGTTTTTTCTCACTTATGAGTTCAGAGAAAAAAATTTCTTGTTGGATAAAAAGATTTTTCTGGATTTGTTTCTACATATAAGGGAACTGTGTTTGCCACTTAGGTACATTGGCCTCTGAACAACACATCTATTTCAGATCCAGTTATTATTGCTTTATGTGACGCACCTTATTCAAAATAGATAATACAGTTAGTGCCAACGACGCAAAATTAACTTACGTTTAAGCACTAGACATTTCAACATCGTAATACTAATGGAGGATTCTGTGTATATGGTCCCACCTTTGCGTTAGTTATTATATGCGTAGATATGATAGCTAAAGGTGACGTGCGTCATTTGTGTTATTGCAATAGGTATCTAATAATAGTTTTTCGGATGATACCTCCGATTACAATACTAATTGCGATTTGGTAACCGAATTTGATAGGATGGAGTGTGTGTGGAGGAACTGGAATGGTGAGAGCCGAAATAACTCACAGTCAGTTTGGCAGGAACTGTTTTTTGAGTTGAGTTGTATGTGCAAGTAAAATGAATGTGGAAAGGTCAGTTGTCAGTTGGAGTAAAGAAGAGTAAAAGTTTTCAAGTTTGGAAATGGGGTTTCTTCACCGTTGTTTCGATTGTCTTAATGATGAGAAAGTTGAAAGAAACGAAACTGAAATCATAGGGAGAAACTTTATAATATGAAAAATGTCTTTGTCATCTTAACACCCACAGGGAAATCCTCAGTTAGTGTCGACCAACGCTCGCTTCGCAAAAAAAGTCCCTTCAGCCAAATTCCAATGAATCTCAAACTTCATTAAATAAGTCCATGCACAGAGAACCTCCGCCTGACTCCAACTGCACCACACATTTCCAAAAATTCACGTTTGTTTGTCTCCAGATGCCCATAATGTATATTCGGAATAGCACACTACCTGAGTAACGACTAATTATACTCAAATGCCTTCTCCTTTCTCAAAACTTCGTCTCCTCATTACCAACTAGAACTTCTATTACACTTCCAACGCTTCGCAAATCTTAATCATGCCAAAAATCTACGTCTCCTCATTCTCTAACAAATCTTTAAATGAAATCACTAATAACAAAAAATACTTTCAGCTAAAAACAATTTAAAACAAAATTATATCCTTTCTAAACCACTTTCCCGCATTGAAAGTTATATCTAATTATTACGTAGAAATCTTTTATTTTATACCTTATTAATGCTCTACCTTTGCAATTAGCAACTATTCAATAAATCAATATCGATAAGGCACTTGGATTCAAGAAGGACAATAGGACACAATTTTATGCATGTACAAATTAATATATTTTAATTATTCACGACTACTCCGAGCCTAGTCTTTCAAAAATCTACAATATTAACATATTTCTCATTAATTAGTAAACTAGGATTTGTAAATACATTCTCTATTGCGTTTGTTGTAATGATTTAACTTTACTACAGTAGAGGTAAAAATCAAATAATGGAAGCTATTTTAATATTACGACCATCAACTAAGGGATGTAATCTCTTGCTGCCCCAAATACAGTTTCCGTTTTATAAAGTTATGCTTATAATTCAGATTTCTCCTTTAGTTGTCTTGATTTCTTACTGTCAATCTTAAGTATGTAAGACTGACTTTTTACGGTGAGGACTTGCGCCGAATTATTATAATAATTACTATTTCCAAAAATAGCACTTGCTAAATATTACTCTTACTTTCGCATTGAAAATAATCATCCGATGTTTTAAAAGATTGTTGTGAAATGGCATAATCTGGGAAATAAAATTGAAAATACATTTCCAGAAGTAATAAATTTATATATAGAACAATTTCTCTCCCTTCTACATCTTACCCGATGTTTGTAGACCTAAAAATATTTGCACCGGTAAACTTAGTGGATATACACACAACGCAGACTACATTGAGTGCCTTATCCATTTAAGTTTGGGATAGGAGCCGGATATCCGAATAGACGAAACTGTACAGAGTTAATAATGCGGACTGTAGCTGAGGGACGGTGAAGCATCCTGTTAAAAATTCTCTTTTGGTTAAAAGGCTTTTACCTTCAAAATTCCTAGCAAATTGTCGAAACTCGATTCTGAAACGTCAGTAGTTAAATATTCAATTTAGTCTACCTTTGGGCATCAACGTCACTTTTATTTTGCAACTAGCAATTGATAGGGAGTTCTATTTAAATTTAAAACCTTTGAACTTGTATTTTTCCAGGTTATTGGAGATCGCTAACATTTAAGAATGCCTTCTTATATCATTAGATCAGACTGAAGTGTATCCTCTTCTGTCTGTTCGGTGTCAGTGTCACCATAATTGGCTTCTGCCTACACACCCCTTCCAAACGCATCTCATGCATACCTAACGCCAACTCACTCAATAAAAATTCAAGTCAAAGCATATCTCAAGACTTTTCCAGAAACTCTAGTAACTGATAGTACCTTCCTAACAAAACCTTTGATGAGAATGTCGCACACTATAATTCTCACTTCTAAAGAATTGTACAGCAACAAAATCTCGCTTAAGTTCTTGTAAAATTAGAAAATACTAAATTCAACTTAGTCCACTAACCTATTACTTATAACTTAACTAACGGTTTCTAGTAATTGTTCACTACATTCTTTAATTAGCCTTAACTGAACTAATTATTGTACTATGATACCTAGTTTAGTGTTTAATTATGACACGCCGAATCACCCCACTAGTGTAAATTGCAATTCTAACATTTGCACAAAGATCATTTGCATGCCACTCCCGTTTTCTCTATGGGAGTAAAGTCTTTAAACTAAATTGGCCTCAACAACAGTTCAATAGTACTGTATTGATACAAAATTGTATTACCAGGTACAGAGTAAAAAGCGGTTTATGCGTTTCTTTCGCCAGTTCGAGCTTTCTGCTCTTATTTCCAAACGGGTGAGAACTGCAGTTGACTATAAGATGGAAAAGTCCCATTTGCTTAGCCGAATGAAACCAGATGATCCTTTAGAAATGCTCAATGCCTCTTGTTGTGTACACAAACATGTTTCTTTTATTGAAACAGGTACGGCTAATAGGACAGACGCAGAAATGCTCATAAAGTAAATTAAGTTCATTTTTAGGATTAAGCTTGTTTTGAAAGTTTGCATGTCTTGATATTTGACAATTTAATAGTTATCAACTTTCCCCGCATTGACATTCCCGACACAATCACCAATGCTTATTAAAACAATATTTTAGATATCAGCCCATTTTGGACACTTTTCAATTTCTGGACACAAAGTGCCATCACGATTTTTCAAGGACAGTTATGAAATGACAAGTGCTGTACCTCCCCAGACATTGAGCAATGCATTTAATAATTATACTGGCATAATGTACTGACCATAATTTCATGGCAAGTGCTTTTATGGTATTTAATTTGACTTTTGATGTTGTTGTAGGTGGGCACAGGTGGGTAAGGAGAGAAAGCATTTGAAGAAGGAAAGAAGCAGTTGACACAACTCTGAAAATGAAGATCGAGTGCGCACTCTTCCCCGTCTTATTTCTTCTGTTTGCAATTTGCAAGAATTCATTTGCCATATCGGATAATCAACATTCTCCCAATTCACGGCAGCGTAATGCCCAACAGACGCTCTCAATCCCCGATGAATCCAGTTAGTCCATTTCTTTGTGTAGCAAACTATTTCTTATTGCATTAGAAAATGAAACCTGTTATTTGGACAGGTATATAATATATTTAATGAGGAACTTTGAGATAGGTATACAAAAACATATTTTAAAAGGTTTACGTTTCCAGTCCCATTTCATTTTTGAC
This sequence comes from Yoshiicerus persimilis, assembly GCA_020352615.2. Classification (NCBI taxonomy): domain Eukaryota; kingdom Metazoa; phylum Arthropoda; class Collembola; order Entomobryomorpha; family Tomoceridae; genus Yoshiicerus; species Yoshiicerus persimilis. The sequence goes on from CM060170.1 coordinate 45,014,889, forward strand.
CTTAGGTAATTTCAGTGTATCTTAAATAGTATGAATTTATGATTTTTTAAGAATTCGGTCTATGAATTTGATTTATGAATACGATTTATGAATTTTTCAAGTATTTGCTTATTGTAGGAGAGTTTGCGTCACTGTTTCCATTTAGACTAATATAAACCCGTTTTTCCTGAATTGAATGCCCGCCTCATATTTGAAAATAGGATTTTGATTTGGGAATGACTAGAAGAAGGAGTAAAAGAGTAAGTGAGGGAGAAAAGTATTTTGCAATGTTGTGAAGTAAAATGAGGATTTGAAGATAAGTGGGTACGAAGTCGGAAATAATTACAGGGTGATATGAGCGCATTTATTTTCTATTTGTTGGCACTTCGGAGTTTCAGTGGAATAAGCATGAGTTGAGTAAAAGTTGATTCAGAGAGAGCCATGTTTTTTGGTTTGGTAGTTGGAGATGAGAAGCGGAATGGGAACTCGGTGAACCCTCGAGACTTAATGCGATATCTCCTCCTGACTTTCCATCCGAACAGTGCTCATTACAGAAGAGGAGCAATGGGAATTCCATTTCGCCCTGTGAGGAGAATCGGCTCCGAGTTTCTTGGCAAGAGGTAACCATGATTTGCTGTCCTTCAATTTTCGCCTTTCACCCGCTTATGAGGATTTACACTTCCTCTCCCAAATCCACGTGTACCAGGCCCCTCCACCTAGACTCGGCCTAAAACTTTAAGTACGCCAACTGCCTAAGCTCTGCATTTCACAAATGTACTCAAATCTCTATCAGTCCACACTGTCAAAAGCTTTCGCCAAATTTATTTATCTACATTTAAGTGCCACACAAATCATTGCATCATAGTTATATGTGTAATTCCGAATTTTAGCATTAATTCAGATTCCTTCTTTTACTCTGGGATTTTGTGGGATTTTTAATAATTAAATACCGTAGATATTAGGAATTACTTTGTTTTTCCATAGTATTATGTTTCCTATAAATCTGTTAAGTATTTCGCTAGAAAAATTACTAGAAGTACTTGATCGTCCGTTTGCAAAATGGAAGAAGGTTATAGTTATGAACCATGCTGTCCTTAGACGTGTTTTGCACAGCGGACTTTTTAAGTGATTATCTGGTTAAGGGATAAAGTAGTGTATGCCGGTAGAATTCTGGAAGACTTAGAGCAGCACTCAAATGGATCCCGGAAAGATTACTAGAAAGATTATTTCTGCAATGACTAGGTTTTCAGATATGAAAATGTATGTGCGTACAATATAATATTCTATTTTATTACTCCGTAGGTGGTTTGACTCTGTATGTTCCGGCGAAAAGTCAAATCTGTGGAATCTGAGATTTCTTTATTATAATTTGTATTGAAAGAAGGTTGTTTGTTGAAGTTGAATGAAAATTTGAATTAGTAATGTGGTTAAGTAGACTATTCATAAGTAGGACATGGGGGGACATGAAATAATACGGAAGTAGCTGATGAAACGAAAAATTATTATTGAACTAGGTTGAAGTTGCTATTATGCACAGGGACATTGTTAGAATTGTGTAAAAACGTTTCTGAAAAGGTTTTCTTAGTTTCGATTCCCGGTGGGTTAGGGAAGAATGTTGGAAAAGTGGGCGTGGTCGCCAGAGCTAATGTTATTAACTGGGTTAATATTTAAAATGGTGCATTAACTGTGTTTCCGTGCAGGTCTGTGGGGATGCCGAGTTCTGAGGAGATGGAAGACTTGACTCCCGACAAGCGTGCCCTGGGCTCCGAATTTCTGGGTAAGCGGAGACTGGGCTCCGAATTTCTGGGAAAGAGAAGTGATGTTGATTACTACGATGGGAGTCAAGAAAGGAACTTTGGCGACTGGCTGCACCATCAGCAGCAACTGCAGCCGGACGAAATGATGATGTTGAATATGGAGAAGAGGAGATTGGGCTCAGAGTTTTTGGGGAAGCGGAGAAACGATTTATACGACTGGTTCTGGAAGCGTGGGCGTCTCGGATCCGAATTTCTCGGCAAGAGGGATTCCTCGCCTGCTGGACCTGAAGCTGCTGGCCAACAAGAACAAGTCGGAGCAGGTGAACTCGGGCCAAGGGAAATGAGTCAGACTTTGGATGACGCTCGACAGTTCTCTAACTAATCGCCCCGACTGAAAGATGAAGGTCAATCAATGATCATCATAGTAAACTGCATGTCTGTCCCAAATAAATCTCTTTTCCAGCTAACACCAACTCTACTCCACAAAGTATCAAGCTAAAAAACCCACCACAGACACTAACTATTTCCTTATATCACCTACAAACTCACAATTTGGTAATCTTCCTTAGAATCTCTAATTTTTAAAAGTAGTTATATGTGCTATCTGTCCAATTATGCAAGGAATCTTTTTTCCTTTTCTAAATTATGTCAACATCCTACTCTACGAATTTCCTGCACAACAGTTTCAAATTTGCCAAAAGTCCAACAACCTAAAATGTATTTAATGTACCCCTTTTCCAAGTAATCCTTTTGTTTTTCTTGGCAAGGCTTTACTATATAGTTCACAGTGGAAAATATTTATCCAAAGTCTCTGCTCTTTGTGTTCTCGTTTTAGTATGGTAACTCTGTTTAATAATAACTTTTGGGAAACAATGCCAAAAATAATTCTTTTGTCAATAATTAGCGAATTTTGTTTAGCAAACAGAAGAGATTCGGCTTCTAAATAAATTTTATGCCTCTATAAATGAGTAAGCTGACTAATGAAATTTCGTTCACGTGAATAGTCAGCCAGAGTCACGGTGTACCAACGCAGATTGCATTATTCTAGAAAGGAGAGAGAACCTTTGAGTTGCTATCGCAAAGTTTTGATCAAATTCCCCAAAATTAAATTACTATTGACATTGATCATTCTTGCATTACATTTCTTCCCACGCCAACAGTCCAGATATCTGTGCCATCCCGAATCTATATTCATTTCACTTGTTTTCTGTGTTTTCTGTCGACTTTCATTTCTACTCTTCGACTAGTGTTATGAAACCAAAGTCAAGTCATCAGTCCACTATTAAACCAAGTTTTCATCTCTGTAAATCTAATTCCTGTCTCTCTGTATTGTATATTTCACGAATGAAGGTTCTACAATGTTACGGATTTATACCAAACAGTAAATATGCCAACTCCAATAATAATTATTATACTATTTTCTATTTCTGTTCAAGTTTTTAATTTTTTCAATTAAGGTACTCGAAGAAACAATGGATTGGTAAAGTTACTTCCGTAATATCAATATTTGTTACTGTCCCTAGGTACGTATATACAGATTAAAGGAAAAATATAGATTGGACTAATACTAGTTCATATGTATATTAACTGGTTTGCTTATGTAATCTATTATCTCTTTCATTCGTAGAGTACTGTGTAATTGCAGGAAATGATTTCCTACGAATATGTCATAAAGATACAGAGAGGGAAGGAATTAAGCAATAAGTTTCGTTGAGCCAAACTGAACTGGTTTGGTTTGCAGATTGCTGATTGCCATTAGACTTCATTTGAATTTGAATTTGATCAGTAGTGCTTGCAATTGACATTGCACCAGAAAGGGAAAAGTTAGCCATGCATTCGTCGCGACTCTTGATTTTCATTAGGGACACTTACTGATTTATTTCTGGTGAATAATTCCCTCCACACATAAAACACAGAACTTGTACGAATTATGTCATCACGTAATGCTAACTTTCTCTAGGTACTTGCTTTGCTACTTTCCAGGCATGCATCAAATTGACAATCCGCTCTAATTGAATATTTACGAGTCGCTCGAATTCAGGAAGAGGATGTAATAAGTGTGCTCTATTCCCTGACAAAGTATAATGCTTTTTCGGAGGAAATCCGAATTTGATTAGTGTATTGTATCATTTGTGTTTGATTCCTGTAGGTTGGTGATCTTATCCATTCTTCCCCAATAACCATCCCATGCTAAACTAATCCTAAGCTTTCACAAAATGTTTAACTATATTCATTTACCTTAGATCTACTATACTTACTTATAAATGGCTAATCTAATAATCATTCTGCTTTATATAGTAATTGTCACTAACCGTGTAATTCTTGACAGACGCTAATAACCACTTGTCGTTTCTAAATTAGTATACCTAATCATTCTTAATGAATTGAATATAAACCCTGTAAAGGAAATTGTACGAGTACAATAGGTACTTATGTAGAATTAGGTTACTAACTGTTAATGAATATTGAATAATTAAATCGTGTCTACACTTTCATTTCTCGTTTATTTTTCTATCAAATCCAAACTTGTGTATCTTCTGTAGCATTAATCTGTGAATGTAAATTTATTGGGAATTCTGAGTACTAGTAGAATTTATTTAAATTAATAAAGGATAAATTACATATTATTCTAAACAAAGCTTCCTTTGTTTGTTTTTATTATCTAGTGGCTGTAAAAACATATTTTTCAAATGTCGTCCCATTTGTTTTCATTCAATATTCAGTTTGTGATTTAGTACTAATCATAATTAGCACTTGTAAAGATACTTGGTGTACCTTTTAGCAATTACTCTTAATAACATATCTATAAATAAATGTGTATGATATATATGTCTGATTTACCGGAAATTATAGAAAAATAATCTGTCTTAGGAATGATCGTACGTCATTTTAATATAGTCTAGAAAAATACGTACCTAATTTTGAACATGACTTAAGAATACTTCAGATATGGAAAATAAAGTAAAGCTACATTGTTAAATTTCAGAAGTAAGATCCAGTATTGTGTAAATCACCTCTAAGGATTCAATCCCATGTAATTATGCGACCTTATACCAAGTCATATCGCAAAGTGTATCAGATATGAAAATAGTGTAGCCAGTAATAAATGCTAATTGCACGATTCTCGGTAGAATAATTATACAAATAATTAAGTAGTTACTCGCAAGCTTCAATGAATCTTAACTAAATCAATGAATAAATGTGTCAACATGCAGAGAAAAATAAATAATGCTACATTGTTATTGTGAATTGCGTCTATCAGAAAGTACATATTAAAGTACCTACCTTATGTATATAACTAGTAACTGTAGTTGGACAAATGCACAACTAATTATATTACGTTCCCTACTAAAACTAGAAATAAAGTGATTTCCGTAGTTGAAAAATCAATTGCATCATGAAATGTCTTTTCTTCATAATATATACCCCAATTGTCAAATTACTTTATTCATTTCTTGAGATACAGATAATAAATTTCATTTGCATATCTGAATACTCGCAAGTATGCAACCATAATAATCTGCCAAAAGTATTACCTAAAATATGTTTTTGCAAATACTGCTAGCTGCCTCATAATTTTCTTTTTTGGAGAGGCTTACGTCTAAAGATTTATTTATCTAAGATAGATGTGATTTGTAATGCTATATTATCGATAATGCATTTAGCTCCTGGATATTGAGTGATGGGAAGGATTTCTGACCAAAAATAGAATTAGAATTTAATACTGGCAGCCTCCAGGTCAAATGAAGAGTGAAAGTCAATAAAGATAAAGTGGATAGATGGCTGAAAGGTATACTTTGCCTATTACTTGTGAAATCAATCTGACCATCACTCCGGATAGAACGATAATCTCTAAAGAAAACTTTATATAAAATGGGTACACCTTTCCGATATTACATTCTCTATAAACCTGCACAGAACACCAATCTTCTTCTAAAAGGGTTTCGGGAAGACTCATTATATTTTGAAGGTATGTAATTTTTAAGAAATCCCCAAATTTTCCTTCAATTTTAGAAATTTCAAGTGCTGGTTTGGTATTTCATGTGGGTGTTAAAATAACTCCAATGGATATTTGAGCACGTGCTGGATTTTTCAATGGGGTGCTCAGATAACTCTTAGGGTTATTTGAGCAGGTGCTGGGTTTTTAAGAGGGTGCTCAAATAACTCCCAGTTTTATTTGAGCCCGTGCAGGTGCTCAAATAACTCCCAGATGTAACCATGACGTCGTTTACAGGGGCAACTGCTTGCGTCACAAGAAATCTTCGATTGCATCAAGGAAACGTACTAAAATCCAATTAATTAACCGATTTCTCATCAAGTTAAAGTATAATCAAGTAACATATCTAAGCTGAATATACCTATGAAAATCATATTCCTGAAGGTTATATTATATTGTGGACTAAAAAAAGGAAATTATATAATATGAGAAGAAACTACCTGGAAGAAGTTTAAGTTTAAGTCACAGATAGATAAGATGTCATACGCATAACGTCATGCTTGGGGTTATTTTGAATGCTACCTTTACTGTGGATTTACGAATTCATTATTTAATGCACTATTTAAACAATGACTAATAGCAGCCGTACAGAAGCGAGCCAGAGTATAAAATTAGCTGCCTAAATTATAATTTTATAATATTCAATTAAGAACGTCTATCATAAAAATGGAAAATTATAATTTTGCAATGGCAACGAAAAACTAATTAATATTATTCATAGTAACTCGAAAATATTGAATTTTACTATGGCCCCGCAAAATGAAATAATACATAAAATAATAATAATAATACAAAAATTAGAAATTGTTTGTCATGATCTAAAATCTACTAGTAGAAACACCTAAAAGTAATCTTGGAGCTTCCTACAAATAGAAACACCCGAAAAGTTAACTAGTAGCTTCATACAATGGGAAACACCCACAAAGTTAGCTTATAGCCTCGAATAATGTGAAACCCCCAAAAAGTTAGCTTACCGCCTTCTATAATGGGAAACACCAAATATGCCTGAAACAACCAAAAAGTTAGCTTTTTGACTATTAATTATTATTGAAGACATAATGGTGTCAATAAGCGTGAAAATGCAGAAGTATTTTAGAGTAAAAATGTAGACTGGATGGAAGTTGGTATATCAAAAAGCCAAGAAACCGAAAAAGCGCAAAAAGCTGGCGTTTTGCTGCAAAAAGCCGAGGTTTTTCCTTTCTTGATCCAAATAGTATTTGTGCCACTACTAAAATAAAAAAAGCTACCCCGACATTTAAAATTGTTTTGGGTATTCTTAAACCCTTATATTATACTGCACATTTGCATACGTGTATTGTATATACAATATGTAAGCACTTACCTGTCAGCGAATTTTCTGCTCTGAAAACATTGTTTATAATGCATTAGTGGAAACAAAAGTTATGATTTTATTACTTATAATCTATAATATCATTATTGGAGTTGGGTGCTACTTCGTAGAAGATGAGGAAATGTATTAACAGCTTGACAGAATTGTAGGAATGAAAACGGTCTTTCTGGAGCCAGAAAGAAAGATAGATTTCTGTGTCAAAAGCCTTAGCTGTACTCAACTTAATTGTAGTGACAATGACAGATGTGATTGCGTAAAGCTCTAGGTATTTTTCTAATCCAATTTTTGGCTTTCCATTAGGTGCCTCTCATTTTGGGACATCAATACACACTTATGTCTTTCGGAATACACAGACAGGATCTGAATTCGAATTCACATACCAATCATATATAAAGGTCATAAAATACAGATACAGGTAGTAGTATTTCTATATATGGAAGAGACACATCTAGGATTGGAAACGCAATGATTATTCCGAAAATATAACCAGGGATTTGTGATCATGCGTTTCCCCAGGTAGCTAACTGTCCGTTGTGGTTACAATTCCCGTTAATACTAATGCATTTTGTAAATTGGAATTCTGAGAGTCACATCTCACCTTAAATGTATTTCATCTGTAAATGAAGTCCTTGCTTCCTGTTTAATAGAACCTTGTAATAATGCTAAAACTTATCGGGAACTCTTAATCCATTAAAAACGTGTCCGAAAAATAAATGGAACGAATTAATTCTTGTTTGACACAAATGATTTATCTGCCCAATTGCATAAAATGATGATGAGCAAAATTAGCTGTGGCCAAATGTCCCTTACTGAGAGTTGTGATGGAAGAATAAAGAAAAGACGTAAAGTTGATGTCGGACATCTTATTTATTTTCGGGCTACATGTTCATATATAATGGGGGAGCAACCAAAACCGTATTTGGCCAGTAGCAAACGAGAGGGTGTATGAAAGAAAGAACACATTTATCTCTTGTAGACTTCCAGTTGCTTTCGTGTAAGTAACAACTTAACAATATTATATTAGACTGTAATTGTAAATTACCCATATCATTATGTATCCTTAGGTTACTCCAGGAACAGCATATCAATGAATGCTCGACTGCCCTCCATACATCATAATATAATTTGTATGTAATACAATTTAGGTATTGTGTATCATAACATTTTCATTTTCTTGTATCATTGTATCAATATCACTAAATCTATTGTGTTACATCGTAGCTCGTCAATATGATAGACATTTAGGAAATACACACATTTTCAAACAATTGCACTAACTAGTAATGGTGGTTGTAAACAAAATTTGTCTTGTCACCAATATATGTAGGTATATGTACAACGGTAAAGAAAGGAAACTCATTTCTTTGAAAATTTGTAAACGTACAACAATGTTGAACTAGTGAGACAGAAATACTAATGTAAAAAACTAACAAGTTGCTTAAAAAATGAGGAAAAAGAAGAATATTTGAAAGTGTTGTTGGACAAGGGTATTCTCATTGTCAGTATCACTCATAGAGAACAAGGTGTTATCTCACGTCTTATGATATCACTGTAATGCAAATAACCTCTGGTTATTTTACAATAAAGAGATACTGACAGCAGGTAGGTTCATATAGACTACACTATACAGTATCTATATATTATTTACAAGTAAATGCTTTAATTACATAGAGGATTTTATATTTGTAAACTTACAACGACACGACGGAGGAAGTAGGGACTTACTTGTAGAGCAAAAGCTGAAATCGTGCACGATAACCCTTAGATTTTGTAAGTAGAGTAAATAGTACTTGCATATAGATTTTTGAATTAGTTACGGGTGTCTGGTAATTAGACAAATTATAGGGGCTACAATAATTGTGGGTCTTGCCACAGTCGACAGTAGATTCGTTTTAATTTGGTAATTAATTTGTTCTGCAGTGTGTGCCTAGAAAGTAGGCAGCTAACAATTTACATTTACGGTAGTAATTATAAGTAGGTATAATGTACGACTCTTTCAATAATATTATCATAATTATAATACATTCTATAGGTATACATATCATATCCGTTACATCTGTACCGTAGTAAGCCTTTCACAACATAAAATAACATATTTTGCTTGTAATTATAGTGTTCATTTTTATCATCACTTGAAATAACTTTATTAAATATCCTAGCTTTAAGAGAGTTTGCATGTATCTTAGGTATTTGTTAATAATAATTAATTAAATATTATGTACTTTTGTACGTCTGCTTGTAGAGTTAGGTAATGAACTACACGGTAAGCATTGAAACAACTAAATCTTAAAAACTAGAGATATATCGAAGAATATCAGCCAATGCCTTCATTACAAAATTGAGAGAACAATTAGACTTGTACAGACGTGGAGGAGAAAAACATGCTGGGTTAGCTACAACTATCGCCGAATATAAGGCAGATCAAGACTTGAAATAACAAAACGTCGCAAAACGTCTGGTGAGACGCCTACAAAGCCCAAGGTCTAGGTTCAGTCCAGGTTACTTAATTCTAGGTGGTGTTCATCATTAGAATTGCTTTCGGTCCCCGTGATCCTTGACACTCTGTTGCAAAAGATACTGGGCCATTCGGATTTGACCTGGAGCCCCCGATATAGTGATGATTCGGTCTGACGCCCCAGGCAGGGCTTCGTCGATCGTAATGCTCGCACCGGACTCAGCACGAATTCGACGAATACGAGAACCTCCTTTGCCAATTATGGCACCCGCATACTAAACACACACCACACACACATTTCATCAGCTGTTCAACCACGAAATTCAAATATCAACCGAAACCCCACTTACTTCTTTTGGAATGGTCACTTGGGTCGTAGTGCGATCATCTTCTACGTAGTCAGGGTCATAGTCATCATGTCTCCCTCCATTGCTCCCGCCTAACATAACAACCAATCACAATTAAACTCAGTACCCGCCAATTTCAAATTATTCTCGCAAGTGGGACTTACCGCGGTGTCGCCCGCCACCCCCGCCACCTCGACCTGCACCCCCTCCTCCACCGCCGCCGCCATCTCTTCCGTAACGTGGTGGACCTCCTCCTCGGGGGGGTCCACCTCCTCCCATCATTCGCCCTCCTCCTCCACCGCCACCTCCCATAGCTCGGTATCTCTCCCCGCCCCCACCACCGCCGCCTGCCCCTCCACCACTCCCGTACCCTCCACGGGACTCTCCAAAACCACCGTATTGAAGAGCATACATTTCATCGTAATTATGAGGATCATATTGTTCGTTCAATCCTTTTATCGGATTCTGTAAAGACGTAGACGACTGTTTTAAAAATCCAAGCTCAATTACAGATCTTTCCACAGGTTCACATTTAAACAGAGATATTCGAAATTATCCACAAATTCGTAGGCACTTACGCTCACATCGTTAACAAGGGCAACTATTTGCTTTATGGCATTCAATACCATTTCAACAGAGCCAGACACAGCAACCACTCTGTCCGTACTTCGGGGACAACAACTTCCATAAACTTTAATCTGGGCATTTGTTGACTGAAATAACAACATGGCATCTTATTAGTATCAATATTCAGGTTCTAATATACGTTAATGACAATTTTCATCAAAGACAGCATTAATTGATTTCAAGGTTCCGAGTATTTCTCATTTCTCGCCGGGAAATGTAAATAAAGGGGTAGTATTCTAAATTTGACATTTAAATAATTAATTATTATTACTATTGTTATATTTCTCATTTTCCAGCCAACAGAGTGGGAGATGGAAATTATGGGGAAAAGCATTTCATAAAGCCACAAAACTCAAAATTCATTTAATTTCTTAATGTAATTATTTTTATTATGTTTTTCATTATTTCCCGTGCGTCCAACAAACTTGTGTGGGAAATGAAAATACTCGAAAGTGATTTCTGTGAATTTAGGAAGCGGGAAGTGACTGACCTCTCTGAGCTCTTTTATCTTAGCTCCAGCCTTGCCAATAATACAGCCGACTTGGGTGTGGTGGAACAGAACTCGAACTTCCACCATCTCGACGGTGTCATTTCCTCCGCGATTGCGGTCTTTTGACGCCTACAATAGAAATTGAGAAATTGCATAGGAAAAGTAATATTTAGCGTAGGTTGTGTGTTAAGATACTTAAAAGTGGAGGGAGGATAGATTTGGATGTTGGAGTAACTTACATCTTCAATGAGAGGCACAATCTGAGTGAGCACATTCAAAGTCGTATCTTGGTCATCTGCAGCAATCGAAATCAGTCTGAAAAAAGTCAAATGGAAAAGAGATTGCTGAATTAAGGAACCCTGGCAGTCGGACACCAATTTCCTTCCAGAATGACATTGGTTATTTTGTGCGTGTTGTAACGTACAATAATTAGCAGACAATACAATAAAGGACAAGGAGAGTACAAGTACAAGAACTAATAATAAAGGATAAGACATATTGATACTGTAATTAATAGACTCCTATGAGATGCTACGATACGACATACAGAGTTTACAGAGAAGAGAGCAAGAACTGACTATTTGAAACGACATGAACAAAGACAGGTAGAGTTACAATTAAGGTGTTGATTATGAACAGAATGGACAGATTGATTTGTTAGTGACACAGATGAGAGAATGATGACAGAACTGAAAAGAGCAGAAAGAAAACAGGAAACTGGTATCAGACTGTGCAGATTATCACCAATGCATACGAATATCATAAATCATCTGCTGGGTCGGAAACTCTTGTTCCTGTTTCATTATTCGAAGATTAAGTAATTCCAATTATATGATACAGTTATTGTTAAGTTACTTCGGCCACTTAACTACGATATGAGTTAGTAAGGAGAAACTAAGATAAATTAATAATTTGTCCCTATTTTGATCAATAATGTCAATAATGTCATTCCTTGAATTGGAATAGAGACAGGTGTCTAAGAATAGAACTCAAGAATTGTATGACGGAGTTGGTGCTCTACCCAGCAGAATGACATTCGCAGATGCAAATACGGGATATATATTATGTGGAAGAATGATTGATATTTATTTAAAAGAGGACATGGGCGGGCGTTACCGTTCTGGGCCAGGACAATCTGGGACACTGATGGTGGCTTTGTTCTATAGTTTGACAGGGTAACGGGGCGGGACACCAACGACCAGAAAAAACACAAAACGGGACCCATCATCAGAATAATATCCCAATAATCTCACACTTTTAGAACATACTCCTCACGAGCACATTCCTCATTGGACAAAGTCATTCTAATATTTCCAGCATTACAACTTACAGTTAATTCAACAAATACTTTTATCTTTCTGTAATCTGAAGAGTTAGTCATTTTCCATTATAATGGTCAGTCAGATGTCAAGTTCAAACATTTATCTTTAATATTTTCAAATTTTTTTAATTGGGAAAATTTTTGTTACAAGATTACTTCATAATTCCATTACTCATGTACATTTAAACAAATACATCCAAATTTTATTCTTTTCAAATATTAAAGCAGATCAAATGGAAAAAATATTTTGCTAATTTTGCTAAGTAGTAAATATCATTGCTTAATCATCATCTTTGAGAAATAATAAATAAATGAGGTTCTGTTCTGGGATCCAATTCAGGAAACCAACAACAGAACTTACCTCTGTCCGCAGACGTGTAATGTTGCTTCCACCCTTTCCTATGATGGATCCAGCGACCTAAACCAAAAACAATTTCAAAGTCAATAATTGTCTACAAGAACAAAACAACTCCTTTTACATTCCTTCATATTCAACTGCTAAATATTTCCAATTCAGTAATACAAATCAAACTTCTATAAATAATTCAATTCCATAATACACATTCAAATTAAATACATGGAAGCATCAAATAATTACTAATATGAAGATATTTTTAAATATTTATGGCTTATCAAAGGTCAACTAATTTTAATAAATTCAGAAAACCATTTTTGACATAAATGAGAAATGATTTTCACAAATCATGTAAAAATTCAAAAATATTTTCAAAACCCAAGGTTTTGGAATACCAAATATGTGAAGAATTCAGCCTAAATAATAAAACACCGATACTAAAAGAAATATACTTACCCGGGAGGGAATAAGAATTCTTAACTCGTAACCGAGGTTGCGGGCTCTCTTTTGAGGTGATCCCATTTCTCTGTCAGCGCCTCGCTTCATCCCTAAAGAGAACAGAAACTTCTTTTTCAACATTTCAATATTTTTAACCCTTCAAGCTACTTTCTCCAAAACTTGCTGCATGCATTTCGTTACAATCATTCACCGTCGATTTTGGATTCCCAGCAAAATTATTATGATTTTATAAATTTATAATGAGCACTAAAGAACATAAAACCACCCGAGTCATTCAGAGACGATTTTAGGTTATGCTGAAATGAAAAATTGGACAGAAAGTACCACGTCAGTGAAAGTTGCAGCATTATCAACATTGAGGAAATCAGATTTGTTGGTTTTAAAATTGGCTGACATTAAAAGCCTTCTAAAGTAGATCATTTGGGTAACATGGAAAAAATGAGCAAAATTTCTTGACTTTTACAGATTGTAATTTTTGAATTTTATTTAATACTTGTTTAATCTCCAGTCAAACTAAAAGCTGTCTGGTAGCTTTTTTGAAGAAAAAATTCAACTAGTATCAATCAATCAATTAAAAATTTTGTATAAAAGTGAAACCTGGGATTTTAACAAGTTTTTTCTAATGGTAAAGTTACTAAAGTTAGAATTAAAAAATGTGAAAATAAATCAACTTCAAAATAAATTTGAATTGTGTAATTTCGCGTTCTAGTCAAAGTTTTAAATTTGGTGGTCAAGGGGTTCAAATTGATAAATTCTGAAAAGTAGTATAATTCATTGTTATTCAATTGCTATAAAATTGATATTTGTTAAAATAGCAATAAATATGCTTGATCCTAAAATACTATTTCAAGTTTTGTTGCATCCTACCCCATTAGAGAAACTCCATCCCAACTTTGCAAGGCAGGAGGCCGGGAGGGAGACGATTGACGAAACAGAAAAATTGAGACATCAAATCTATTGAAATTCAGCCTCACAATCAGTCAGACTCAGATTTGTGGGTGAAAGGTTTAATGTTAGTATTTACTACTGAAAAGGATATTGGTGGTGAAAAGTTTTGCTAGTTATATTACGCAACAGTATACACAATTGTATAGGGAATTGTGATTAGAGTTGGTTCGCTTTAATACTGTCAGTAATTAATTGTTAATTAACCGAAAAAATAGAATACGAAATTTCAGGCAATTTAGGGCTACCAGAATACAGAATCAACACGAACAGCACTTGAATTTCGATTGGGTCATTTTGGTGTGATATTCGTTCATTCTGATCCAACTCTTATGCAATTTGTATGGTCATTTCTATTGTACAATTTTGTTTTTAAAATTCTTACTACTCTATTCAATTAGTTTTTAATTAAAATTCAGATGACAATCTGCATCATTTAATTCACGTTTAATTTCATAGCAATACAGAAAATATAATTAATATTACGGCTATTATTATTGCAATTAATATTTAAACAAATTTACATCATATAATATTTTGGTTCATACAATGAATAAAAGTTTTAATGTAAACTCAACCCCACCCTTTCCATGAGCCTTTTGTGCTTAAGCCCAGATAAATTAATGCCTATGAATGGATAAGGACGACACTCTAAAAAGTTATTAAAAAAGTTGAAGGTATATTACAAGAACTTTTTATGATCATGCTTAAAAATGTGATGACCAAAAGAAACCAGTGTGGCTCACTCAGTGGTTGAAAATCTACTTTGAATTAGAGCAAGGGCAATTTATGTGTCACGTCAGTCAGGAAGAACGAATGGTTGCAATAATGCAAGTGGACTGGTAATTACAAGGCATATATTACATCTGCAGTAAAGATTGTCAGCTTAATTTCATTCTTGTTTGTTGCATTCAAGGTTGCAAGATTTTTATAAATTGGGATTCCTAGGAACTAAACTTGATAAGATGCCAAAGGAGTATCTAATTTATATCTCGCACTTAACACTTGCATAAATAAGAGGTAAGTAATTTTAACCAAGCAATACATTATAAAATCTCATGAACTTTTAGTTAGAAAATATATATAAGCATTTAGAAAAAGTGTTAATAAGGCAAAATAACTTATTACAACATATACTATGACCACTAGGTTAATAATTTAGCCCCCCAAATTGAGTAATAGGTTACACATTTATAAAACAACATTAATAGCCACTTACTATAGTAGTACAATAGAGCATTTAAATTAGTGAATATAGTGATACCCTCACTTCTACTTATATCCCAAAATTTTCGTATATAAACACGGTCAAAGTCAAACGATATGCAACATTGGCAAAACCATAATTAATTATTATATGCTCTATAAAAGAAAAATTCACAAACATTTTTGTTTCTAATTAGACATCACAACCTTCACATTAATATATTTTGAAACTTGAAAATTGTATCAAACTTTGTTGAATTGTAATAATCCTCAAAACTCCTGCTATCCAGAAAATAAACGCTGAGCTTATGTGAGACCCTGTACGTAAGCGATATTTTTGAAGCTTGAACATGGAATTTTGAAAACGGACAAAAACGACAGAATTTGTAGAGTGAAATGCGTGTGCGTGAGGATAGGTGAACGAAATGACGTGATTAAAAATAAAAAATACTGAGGAAACGTAATGATTAATGTTAAATATATTACTATATTGTGAGTAACTTAAGAAGGTGACACAAAAGTAAGTTAATCATAGGAGGAGTAAATTACATTGCCGAAAGAAATGGAATAATGTATATTTGTGAAATCACCTTTTCCTCACTGGGACGTATTGAAGTTTGCTTTCATAGCAAACGACGATCTTTGACGCTACAACAGAAAACAATCAGAATGCAACCATAAGTATAATTTATATTTAATAATTATTATAGCAATTAGTACCCAAAGACAACTTGCAAGCTTAATTACTGCAAAAACTACTTTAGCGAGTTTAGCACCACAAAATTATTAGCGTCACCCGACAGCTATGCCTCCGCTATGCATTATTTCTACTCTTATCCCAACAATTATTAGCAATGTACTTAAACAATCACGAAAGGCACTTATATTTCTATTTGCTAAGCAAAGGTAGTGGAAGCGGCGATAAAAGAGTGGGCTGAATAGTTGAATACTGGTTTACATAAGCAATTACCTTATCTACACTGATAATACAAGAATTATCAACAATGCGTTTATTTATTTACCTTGCAGAAATATTGAAATGCGGTGAGAAAAGGGAGACGGAGGGAACACTGTTTAATTGTGAACTTACGTTAATGAACTTTGATCTATGACTAACAAACAAACAGAAAAGAGGAGCACCAACTATTTAGCGGCTACACTATTATAGTCCATTTATCTGTTCATTCAGAATTATCACAAAAATTCTACTACGACTGGAATGAAAGGAGGAGATAGTGCGGTGCGGCGAACTGAAATGTGGCAGGCAGTCTGAACGAACGAACTCTGTCCCTATATTCTTATAATTATTTCCATAATAGGCAAGTTTGATACTATATTTATATTGCTACGGTGTAATTAGGTACTAGGGACATGAAAGCTTGAAAGGAAACCAGGCTGGAGCAGATCCCAGCAGTAGACTAACCATAGAAGCTGGAAGTTGGAATTGGAAAGAGGCTCTAGGTAGCTATGTCATTGAAATACATGTCTACTCTCTTATTCATCTCTTTTATATTATATATGTGACTATAGGCGCTAAATGGTAATTGACTTGATTCTCGGTACTACAGTCTGACTAAGCTATTTTGCTTATGCACCAAACCAATTTCTACTTCAAGGCTTCTCTGTACAAATCAACTAGTGTATTGTGCAAGTCGAGCAAAACAAAACCAGACACATTCCCAACCATCCGCTTACAAATTTGCAATTAGTTCCAAATCCTATCGCAGTTATGTAACCTAATGCTCCAGTTTTACAAAAATGACAAATATCCCAACAATTTATTCTTCCAACTGTTTAATCTCTCGCAGATTGAGAATTGAGAATTGAGACTCTGCTGGCGTTGGCTGTAGGATTTGTGTGGAAACCCGAACTTGTCTACCCGAAATATGGTCGGATGTCGGATCTGCACCCGGGTGTCTTGGATTTAGACCGCCAACGGAATTATTATGATCAACCGGTAAAGTGGACCGTAGTAAAGAAGTCGGCGTCCCTGCGCTGGCCCTACTTTATCGATTACTGGCAAAGCCAGACCACCAGAGCCAATGCTCTCAGGTTCCTCTTCCACTTCTATCAACTATTTTCGCTCTTTCCATTTGTCTCCGTCCCTCGCCACCTAACTTTCAATGTTACCAAACGAAGCGACAGTTCCCTCTTCCTATTCTCCATTTTTTCCAACAACTCCACCGATTTCATCATGCCATAACAAACTAACTCTTTAGCTTTACCTCCACTCTGCTCCATTCCACTATTTTTCCCTTTTCTTCCCTACATTAATAACAAATGAGCCTATGTTACGTATCATATCAACTTTATCAACATAATGTTCCTTAATATGGTAAATACATAAGGCATATTAGCAAATATCTCCTCTGCCATGCCACTGAACTTCTCTCACTGCTGACGTCACGTTTAAATAGCGCTTCACTCTCATTCTGTCAAATTCACTATTATGCTTGCTACACTTACACACATTATCCAACTTATGCCTTCTATTATGCACAAATCTAATTCTTAATTAGCAGTTCACTAAACCTGCTAACTTTTATTTTATTACATCCACAAACAAGGATAGCCTAAGGGCAATTTCCTCCATAATTAATTCAATTCAATTTATTCTCTTTTAAATGACACTATTTTTGCAGTATTTTACTCCTACTGAGTTCCCAAGGAAAACTTGCTTCCCAATTTATTAAGGGTGTCAATAATTTTATTGCGATTCTAACCTTTCGTAAAAACTAAAAGGTTGGGGATAAATCTTGGGGTTATTTCTAAGATAATTAGCGAGTTCACTGAATACGTCAACTAGAAGTTATGTAAGACCGTGGATCCATAATTTAAAGTGAACTGAAAGTATACAGAATGCTTAACCCCAATTAGCGTCTTGGCTAAAATAGTAATTGCTAAAAGCATTTATAGTAAGTGGTTTCTAGAAGCAATTCCCCCGTGGATTTTACTGCTAGTTAATAGTTGAGTTGATTTGAGCGATTGGTAGAAGTTGGAGTAATTTTCAATTTCCTCCAGAAGAAAATCATGACTTGAGTACATTAGCCATATGCATTATTATAGTCGAGTTCCTCAATCCTCTTTTATTGGGCATAGTCAAAAATGCATTATAGGCCTCATGAATAATTCTGAGTAAATGAAGTACGCTAACTAAGCAATGAGTGGAAAAGAATAGAATCTTAGTGAAATGGACCAGGAACTACATAAATTTTTATTGAAAACCTTAGCGACTAATGCTGGTTAGCAAAGCGAAGAAAATCTAGAGTATCTACGACTATTGCCTTTGTGCAGGGCCGAAATCTAGTCTAGTGCATATTTAAATAATTTAAGCTGAGGTAGTTAATGATAAATATTGAATTACCCACCTGGACACAAAAGAAAGGAAAAGTTCACTTGTGCTCCTCTGTCAATTGATTCTACGGACAAACCAACAATATAAATCTTTAATCAGAACTTTCTGAATTTAGTCTAAGTGCTTCTGATTAAAATTGGAGGGAGGGACAGGGACGCTATTTTATTCAGTTAGCCTCTATAAAACTTTACAAGTGGAGAAATAACGTAAATATAATTAGAAACACAAAAAAGTCTCAGTCAGGTCCACTTTTAGAAACCGGGTGAGAAATAGTTTGAGTTGCACAACAACTTGTCACTGTTTACAACACTATGAGGAACTGGGAGACAATCCAGTGTGTTCTGTAGTTAATGTCAATTATTAAAAGTGTTTTTTGTTTTGTTAAAATGTAGCGTAGTTACGGGTGAAGGGGGAGGGAGTTTTATTCTGTTTACTGGCGAAATGCTGCAACTGGCACACTGACATGTATGTACGAATACGTACAAATAACTAACATATCGGATAGATCAGAGTAAAATTCTGTATACAGAGTCCTTTTCCCTAGCCTCGCGTTCGGATATAACAGCACAAGAATATAGTAATACCTAGGGGAGTCTCCGCAAGGAGCTTAAGCTGTTCCTATATATAAGTGAACGAAAGCTGCTCACAAGAATCTCCATACGATGCCAAATGTAGACACATATACCTAAATAAATGCATTTATTACTATGGCCAATGATACTTTTAGAAATCCTGCATTTGCTTACTCACAAATCTAAGTGACAAATCAAATGTCCATGCCCTTAAGCCTCAACGTGTTCTCCTACACTTGTAAATCCGTTTTTTCCCTATACCTAATTCCAATATTCTCCACTAACTCCTATCCCAATCCAAAAACCACACCATTTACACTTATTTTCTATAACACACAGCAAAACACTATACTTTCCCTGATATATCCTAAAGCGTATCAATTTAATAACACTTTTTTCTCCAAAGTGGGAAGCAACATTTAGTTTTGAGTTTAAACAGATATTTTTTACTAGCATGTAGTAATAAGAGAGGAAGAACTATTGTCACTAACAGCAATAGCTAGTACACATATATTATTATTATTATTACAAGTTTATTTTCCTGGTTGTTTGTGCTGTGTTTTGGTTTTTGGTGGTGTAGTATAGTATAGGTTTGTATAAACTATATTATTTAGTATAGTATAGTGGGACTGGATTGGATAGTAAGTGTGTTTTCGTTGGAACTAAGGGGATAAAGGGTTAAAACTCACTCACCGAGGCTGGAACGACTCACAGATAGGAAAAGTGTATTAGTTGTTGCGAACTGTGTCAACTAAGGTGTGAATTTGTTTAGAATTGTGAATTTGAGTAAGTTATTGATATGCGGTTGGAATAGTCAGCGGAGTGTTTATAATTGGATGGCCGTGTAGTGTGGATGATTTAAAGGTAAACTGTATTATTGATTAGCGAGGTGATTTGAGTGTTGTGGAGTGTGTGCGCCTGGAAAGTTGGAGCAGAACGTAAATCAAGTTAATTGAATAAATGTGTATGTTTTGTTGTTTGCACAGGAATAACTGGGAAGCGTCCTTACATTACGGGCTCGATTGGTTAACTCTTCTGTGGGAATTATGGAAGCGAAGCATAGCTTTTTTACTGCACATTTGACATCAACTGGCCTGGCTAAGCTCACGCTTACAGTTGCAAAATATTTGCGCATCTTTCTTTCTAGGGGCGACTAGAAGAGAGCAGGAAAGCAAGTCCACACAATCCATCCATTCTTTCGCTTCTCTTTTTGGCTAAGCTCTCATCCTCTGCTCTCAGGCGACGGGTGGCTTCAATACCTCAGTCTCCTAAGGTTTCATGTAAATTCACACATTTCATTCCCTCGACTCTAAACTTAATTGTGCATTCAGTTTCAGTCCACAGCTAAGCAACGCTAAGATCAAATCTACACTTCTGCTTAACCCTGTCCCTGTCAGCGAATAAAAAACCAATTGCTTTTTTGGAAAAAAGGAAAAAAGTATTGCTTTTTTGGAAAAAAGTAATTAAATATTGCTTTTTTGGAAAAAAGTAAAAACGTAGGATGCAATTTAAAGGGTCTTAAAAACAATGGATTTTGTCATAAAAAACATTTTATCTTGTCTTAATAGGAAAGCGTCAGATGAATCGTGGAATGTGTCTTAATGCAAGTATTTAATCTGTCTTAAAAATTTTTAATTTTCATTGGGTATCCCGTTATTCTCCTCGTTGCCCGATTCGGAGACATCTGAGTCACTTAAGCAATTGAGCTGACTAGCCATAGTAATAATAGTTAATATAATAATAATAATAATACAGCCCAGTGGGCCGTATGCATTAAAATAGAGAAAAGCTTTCCCCCGGGGGAAAGGTTGTTTGACATAGGACCTTTAACATTGGTCATAGGTCGCCAAACGGTACACCACCCGGGGAAAAGTTTTCCCTATTTTTATGCATTTGAAATTGACTTCTGAGAGAAAACAGCACACACGGAATGATAGAATGAAGCGGTTAGCGATCAACTTTTCCTTATCTCTTAGTCTTCTACCTTCAGTTTATACTAATTTACAAGTTCAACACTAATTATAACTACATTCACCAAAACTAATAAGGCATCGAGAATTCATAAGACATCAACATTATCATGCATGGTTTTGTAGATATGGCATCTTGTTGGTGGCAATATTAAACCATGAACACGAGCTACTCCTCTCTTCATTGCAAAGAACCCTTGTTTTTAAGACAATTTACCATGTTTTTAAGACATGTCAATTAAGACAAATTAAATACTTTGGCTAATTTTTTCATCTTATGACAAAATAAATGCTTTTTTAGGATAATTTACATTGTTTTTAAGACGCTTTAAAATTAATTCAAAAACGTATTGCTTTTTTGGAAAAAAGTAAAAACGTATTGCTTTTTTGGAAAAAAGTAAAAACGTATTGCTTTTTTGGAAAAAAGTAAAAACGTATTGCTTTTTTGGAAAAAAGTAAAAACGTATTGCTTTTTTGGAAAAAAGTAAAAACGTATTGCTTTTTTGGAAAAAAGTAAAAACGTATTGCTTTTTTGGAAAAAAGTAAAAACGTATTGCTTTTTTGGAAAAAAGTAAAAACGTATTGCTTTTTTGGAAAAAAGTAATGAAGTATTGCTTTTTTGGAAAAAGTAAAAACGTATTGCTTTTTTGGAAAAAAGTAAAAAAGTATTGCTTTTTTGGAAAAGAGTAATAAAGTGTTGCTTTTTTAAAAAGCAATACTTTTTTCCTTTTTGCTTTATTCCTGTATACCTGTATGTATAGTACTTAATACATATCACTTCTAAATATTAAATTACAATGCATAATGCAATAATTAGTGCTTAAATCGACGTAGAAGCCATTGGATTGCATTGTTACATCAATTTGTTCACCAAAAATAATAAATTTCCTACGTTTTTAAGTGATTTTTGTAAAATTAAAAAAGCAAAAACAAAAAGCATTGCTTTTTTGAATTTGACTGCTTGCTTTTTTTAAAAAAGCAATAAAAGCTGGTTTTTTATTCCCTGGTCCCTGTACTCCAACTCTGTGCACACTTTCCTACTTAGGGGAACGGCTTCTTCCAATTTCCGCTTCTCCGGCCCAGCTTACCTAAGTCTACTACTTTTCTAATGAGCCCCACAGCACTAAACATCTTATGCAACACCATATCAGCCTTCGATAGAGCACCAACTATGAAAACTCACTCTCCCTCTACAAACAAAGTTAGCATGTGCAATTCTCCACCAGCATCACAATAACACATGTACAGAATCATCCTTCTCTCTGTAACCTTGACTCATCCCCAAGTTCAATTTTAGCGGTGCTCTGTGACAAAGATTCTCATATCGAGGCAGAGCATTTTCCTAATGAATAGTCTCTACATGATTATAAAGGTCCATGAAATTAGAAATTATACGCTTTTATTACCATTGGATTCTTTAGGAGAGGATTTGTGGTAAACTTTTCCAGAATTCTTTCGTTTGCAAAAAATTTGCATACAACCGGCCAAGTATCTCTTCTATTAACACTGTCTGTCCCAGACGTATATTTGTTTGTATAGGGACACGGACTATGATAAAGGACAATTATTGTCCTGGATCGATAAGTGTTTACGCAGAGTCATTAAAGTCAATCCTTTTTGTGCTAGTTAAGAAACAAGTTTCTATTCTGACGTAAACTCTCCACGGCAGTAACTATTTTTCTCAATTTGTAATGTGCTACAAAAACTCAATACATCTAGTTTTACTTCCAAATCCAAATGACAGCGGACACCAAATCATTCTCTTGTGAGTAACATAACAACGGCATGTTAATACTTTATGTCGTTGCTTCCCTTTATTTGTTTATTCAATACTAATTCAGTTCTACTCATCCGCATGACTAAAAATCGTTATCTGCTTCGCCCAATACAAAACTACCCAATAACTCAAATGGTTTATTTATGGATTTTCAAATTGCTCAATATTTCCTTATCCTTAATGAAACCTTTTTTGTCCTCTTTTGTATTTTGTATATAATAGTAACGCAATTTCTTTCCTTTTCTTTGATTGATAAATTAAAAACGTTACTTTTTAGGAAACCATTATTTACTTATCCATATACTAATTAAATTCATTTTGCAAGTGCACCTGACATCTTTTAGAATTACTAACCGCCTCCGAAACGATTTAATACCGGGTATTTCAATATTATTAGAATTGTCTACTATATTTATAATTCTAATATCATTGAATGCAAGTCACGATGATGAAAGATAACTGAAAAGAATATTTTACCAACAATTTTTATTTTTTATTTTCCAGGTCAACTCAATACTTCATTTTCATGAAAACAGATCTGTGAAACCCGAAAAAGATCTTTAAAAGAATACCTAGGCACACAAAATGTTTGCTTATCTTAGCAAAAAGGTATGGATGAATATTTTTTAGAGTTAAGACGCTGATTTCTGTTTTATGTTATTTTCATTTATTTGACTGCCTAGTTGGAAATGCCCCAAGGGGCCAATGTTCGTTGCCTCGCATGGAGTTCTGAAGATGGTTATTTGGCTTGTGGTTGTGAAAATGGACTCTTGAAAATATTGAAAATCGAAACGGTACAGAAGAATTCTGAAGGAGCTGTTGCTCGTGGATTTCTTTCTGCGCCCACTAATATTACAATGAACCAAACTCTTGAAGGCCACACGTCTAATATCCAAGTAGTAGCATGGAATAATATTCTTCAAAAGTTAACCACAAGTGACGCCAAGGGTATTTATTTAGCTGAACAAATGAATTTGATAGAAGTTGAAAAATAGGTTTTGATATGTCATGTTTACCAAATTTCAGGCCTCATTATTGTCTGGATGTTATACAAAGGCTCCTGGTACGAAGAAATGGTGAATAATAGGAATCGTTCCACTGTTCGGGGATTGGCATGGTCCTCCGATGGTAGTAAGATTTGCATTGCCTATGAAGATGGTAATTGACAATGCTAAAGCACATGGTATTTTATGCTAACCTAACTTGACATGCAAGTTTGAATTTAATGTGTGACACTTTGTTACATCACCTCAGGAGGAGTAATTGTTGGATCTGCAGATGGAAATCGTCTGTGGAGTAAAGAACTAAAGGGACCCACAATGACAGGTGTCACTTGGTCTCCGGATGCAAAAACCTTAATTTTTACTTTTTCGAATGGAGAAATTCAAGTTTATGATTGTAATGGGTCTCTGATGGTAAGAGATTCACTTATTAAATTTTAAAACCGAGAATTCGGATTGTGAAAATACAAGTATGTAAATAAATGTTACCTATGAAATTCTTTAGTCTAAGATACCTTTTGAGCAATGGAAACGATTTGAGCGTGATGAAGGTGAACCTATCGTGGCTGTGCGTTGGCACTCTGGAAAATATACTGGAGACTCAGATTGTCCAACATTGGCCATTATCTGGAGAGTTGGATACATGTCCCTACTGCGTTCTGTTACAGACGACGGTAATTAAGAGGAAATTAATATTTTTAATTGAAATAATTTATTTACTTTCCTAAAATTTCAAAATCCCAGATTCGGTAATGATTTCGACGAAAACGATTGCAAGTTGTGGAGATTGGAGTCCTAATGGCTTTTATATAGCAATCGGAGGCTCCCCCGTGAAGCAGCTGAAAAGCACTAATTCCGAGATTGAACATGTGAATATTTACAACAAATATGGAAAGGTGCGTAATATGAAATACATATACATAACCAAATAATATGGCAATTGATTCATACCTAAAATGATTATGGACAATGTTTCAGTTTCTTCAACAAATAAAAATTCCCGGATCTCCATGTAGGTCAGTTGCGTGGGACACAATGTCACTAAGACTGGCAATTGGAGCTGGAGCTTGTGTTTACTTTGCTAATCTTCGTCCTTTGTACAAGTTTGCATATTTTGGATCCAATATTTTTTCATATGCCTTCACTCGACCTGACGGAACGAGTCATTTGGCATTTTGGGATACTGAAAACGTTAGTTCGAATTCCTTTGCAATGTTGCATGTGTATTTTTTCATTCTAATCAAATCTATATTGTACATAGGTAAATACACAGGAAATTCCAGGCAAAATTTTGGAATTAAAAGGCGACGAAGAGCATTGTGCGATACTCTCCGTAAATTCAAGTGGCGTCTACAATGTGTCTGTACTTAACGCAGTAGGAGCTCCTGTTGACAGTACGTCTACCTAATAATCAAAATTCTAATTAATTTGTTAAATTAATAAATTAATTAGTAATTGCGTTTGTTTAGGTCTGACCATCTTGACTATTGAGCCGTTTACACTAGCCTTGACCGAATCAGTTCTAATATGTTTGGCAAGTAACGCCGTTCTGATCTGGAGATATCAGTCTGCCAGTTCTCAGAACATATTTAATGACATTAACAAGAGACGGGAGAGAATGTTCCATATTGATGACACTCCGTCTATGGTGTCTGAAGATTATGACCAATCTTATTCCTCACGAGAGGTGTCTATATACACACTGGTTTTATTCTACTCTAAATATTTTACAACGCTATATTAGTATTTAGGTTCTAATTTCAAAACTCTTGGTTAATAATGCAGCAAACGGATTTTACAAAAAAGGTATTTCGGTATACACTATATATTTTGATAAAACTGAAAAATAGATTTTAGTTACATGAATTTTATATTAGACAACATCAGATCCGGCATTTTGTATGGACGCAGTTGCCGATATGTTGGTTATTGGAAGAGATTCTGGAAAGTTCAATGTTTACTCATTACCTACTGGGGGACTTCTTCATATTATGGATTTCTCTGTTGAAGTATGAAACTTTTTGTGCATAGGTATCTCTGTAATTGTCGTTGACTGCATGTTGTACGTCATATGTAAATAAATTGCAGTTAGCTGGAATCGGCCCCTCAAAAGTTTGGATCAACAATGACACAACCCAAATGGCTGTTCTTAATACAGCTGGACATCTTAGCCTATGTTCCTTGACCTCCAGTTCCATTAAACAAGCCAAACTTAAGAGAATTGAAAGAAAAGATGTGTGGAGTGTCATTTGGGCTCGAGATAATCCAACCTTACTTTGCGTAATGGAAAAAACTAGAATGTAATAACATTTTATGTAAATTTTCTCAAGAACTATAGTTTACGCAGAGTTTACATATACCTACTATCATTATGTGTAGGTATGTCATGAAAGACGGGGAGTTTGAAGAACCCGTGCTAACCTCCGGTTACTTGGCGTACTTCAAGGTAGAAACCCGTTACTAGTATTATTCGGAAAGAAGAATTGCAATAAATGTTTTCATGATCTCCTCTTTTGTTCGTAGAACTTGGAAGTCTCTTTGATTCTAATGGATGAACTCATGCAAAACCCAGAGACGCCAACAGCGGAGCATTTAATTAAAGTGGAAGCGAGAGCTTTAAGAGATACGAGATCGCTAATTGACAATAACACGGAATTGGCAGATGTTAGCCGATATGTTGAAGAAAACAGCCATCCGTGTCTCTGGCGTCTTTTAGCACAGGCTGCTCTGAATAAACTTGAATTGGCTGTTGCGGAAACTGCCTTTGTTCGTTGTAAAGATTATGCTGGAGTTCAGCTCACTAAGCGAATCTGCAATATCTCCAACGACCTTTTGCGAAAAGCAGAGGTTGCAAGTTTCTTCGGGGATTTGGAGAAGGCCGAAAGTTTTTATTTGGAAGCGGACAGAAAGTAATGTTTCTAATTTATATTTTCATATTTACAATAATTGCTAATAGGAGCTTTAAATATTTGATGGTCTCTGGAACGAACGATTTTGGTAGTAATTACTTATCTTGAGTTAACAATCGAAAATTTTCATCAAATTCAATTCGTGATAATTCAAAAGATAATTCAACTAAAATCGATGATAACAAAATAGCATTTGAAGCTAATTCAATGAAATGTCGACATAATTTAATAAAATCTATCCATAATTAAGACAGGGATTAGGATGATTATTCTTCTGCGGATTGTATCTTGAAGAAATTAATTGGAAAGCATATAATTAATTATGGATAGAGATCTGGCTGCTGAAATGTGGAAATTGATTGGAGAATGGAAGCGAGTGGAAAGCGTATCGTTGCCGAGTACAAGATCGCCAAGACCGTCTGACAAGTCGTCGAGGGAAATGAATATTGCGTTAGGAGAGATGCATGCTGAAAAGCAAGAGTGGAGTCAGGCCTTAACATATTTCGAATTAGCGGGAGACTCGGCTCATTTAGTGGATTGCTATTTGATGCTGGAGGATTACACGAGTTTGAACACTCTTGCAACTTCTCTTCCCGAAAACAGTTCACTCCTGCCACAAATTGGAGCTGCTTTTGAAGCTGTGGGATTAACACACGAAGCTGTAAGAGAATTCGAGCATGAATCCTGTTTCTACATAAGTAAAGCAATGATCCTGGATATTTTCACGATGCCATTTCAATTTTGTTAAAAGGTGAATGCATATTTATTGTGTGACATGGCGGATCGTGCTATTGAAACAGCAATAATGCTATCTCAGTGGAATCTTGCGATGGAACTTGCCCAGCGCCACACAATTAGTAACGTTTCTCCGGTGCTCCTCCGATATACTGGGTAAGGGGCACGTTCCGCTTCCATTTATAATTGACCTGAATTTATAGAAGCAGCATTCCATTAAAGAACGTTTGTAAACATTATCATTACAGACACTTGCTGGAGAATGGAGAAATAATGCAAGCAGTTGAATTATTAAGGAAATCTGACAAGCCGTACGCTGCAGGAAAACTATTAGGCATGGTAAGCAAAGCATTCAAGTGTAATTTTAATTTAGAAGCCTGTAAAGTGGAGCCACGTTATTTTTGAGGTCGTTTACACTAGTAGTAATAAAAAGTGCATCTGCATTGCGGTCAGGTCGGCCGTCGGGTGAACCAGACATAAAAATGTTTTCCATTTCACTCCACTCAGCGTTTTATTTGCCGATTGTCTGCATTTCCACAGAAATTATCATTATCACCATTTTATTAAGTACCGTCATTAAGTAGCTATTCGCTATGCTGCCTCATGCAACTTTTTACTCTTGTAAATGCTAAATCAGTTTTTATCCAACATTTAATGCAAAGATAAATGCACAGTAATTGTCCTACTCATGAGTTTATGTTTATATTTTCAGCTTGCACTTAGGGAATTGCGAACGTCAGAAGCACTAAGACCTATACTTGTGAAAAAATTGTTTTACTTGTCTGCTATGATGTTTATCTACAAAACAAGAAGGTTCTTCCGTGATAAAATGCCCTCTCGCTCTGCTAAAACCCCTTCCGAGGCCCAATTAGACATTGATGCTGATGCCGACTTATCCTTTGAAGAATATATTCCAGAGGAGTTTAGGCCAACAGTCGAGGAGTATAGATGGATGAGGGAAAATCCCTGGAGAGGCTCAGAGGCCATACACCTACTCTGTTTGACCCAAAGGCACCTTTACTCGGGGAAATACGAAAATGCTACCAAGTCTGCATTATACCTTAGGTAAGGCTAACTTCCTCGGACATTTTCCATGCCATATGTTACACAACCCTTGTAAATGAATAATCAACTTTTTAATGCAAATCTAAATTTAGATTTTACAAAGATATAATTGGAGAAGAACGAGTTAGCGCTCTACTCGCATTGGCAGCAGCAAATAGCAAATGCTTTAACATTTGCTCCAGAGCTTTCATCCAATTAGAGGCAATGGATTCGGAGTACACTGAAATTGCTTCGGATATGTACAGCGATCATCTTCCTAAAGATTTACGGAGTAGAAGGATTGATTGCTTTTCGTAAGTTTTCTAACCCATAATTTGTAATCGTCTGCTCTGTCTGTGTGCAATGAACAAAAGATAATATGATGAGCTTCTATGTTGTTTCAGATGTACTGAGGCATACACTGATAATAATATATCCTGTCCGAGTTGTGGAGCTCTGCCTCCAATTTGTATGGCTACTGGGAGACCCATTTTAATTCCAAATACAATTTATTACTGTGAAACTTGTGCAAACGCCACCATCCTTAAGGAAATTGAAAATCTCAGAACATGCCCTGTATGCCATTCGGCTTGGAGGAAACAAGCTAAAGAGGACAGAAATGCACAGTGAAAAATTAGTCACCACAAAACAAAATAGTAATAATTTAAATATTTTGGCAAAAATTGTGACAATGTATATAATTAAGGTATTTTGTAATAGAGATTCTCATTATGGGTAGCTAAAGATAAGGAAAACTTAAGTAAGCCCCGAGTTAGTTTGTAAAGTAACGAATTTTTTACAATTGTCTCGTTCTCTAAAATAAATTATTCCAATTTGCATACACTTAGCAAGTACTAATAGTACATTTCAAATTACAGTATCAACATGTCTATTCACTTTTGTAATTTTAAAAGTTCTGTTTTAAAATAAAGTAAGTGTGACCTATTCAGGCCTTCAACAAATACGTATGAATAGATGGCAAGTGGAAATAAATGAAACAAATTGTGCATTAATTGCAGCAATCATCATCAATTTTCCAAATATAATGTTTTTGAATTACAAAGTGACCTACTATTTGGTAAATGCAGCCGTCCAAAAAACTAAACGCTTTGTTAGTATTATTAATGAATCAAAACTCTCAGAAATTGCTTAAGCCCGCAACTTACCAATAGTACATGTATACTTCCGACCATAAACTTGAATTGTTTTTGTTGTACTACGACTAGAGATAAATTCCCCGTTAATTATTTTCAATTTAGATGATGACTACTCTAGAAAAGAGTTTTTGTCATTAAGCAGGTAAACGCCTGCAAAATAACTGGTTATGTAAATTACATTACAATGCTTGGAATATAGCGAATTAGCAACTAATTATTAGTACGCTTAGTTTGAAAAGAGTTTTCCATGGATACTTAGGTTTTTGCACATATACTTAGGTTTTTGCACATATAATGTCATTCTTAAATTATATTGATGGGGTTGGATATGCATTTTGATTTAGCAAACGATAATTATTGTAAATAAAACTGGAAAACAAAGTACTCGTATTTTTATTGTTATTTACAATGTTTATTATTAGCAAATATTATGTAATAAAGTTTCACATTATCAGTTCATTTACTACTGTTTGAGCGTTTTTGTTGTGACGCTACATTTACTGTGGATTGTATTTGCCAGTTGGCTTAGGTATGTGTATTCTATTTGCTTATTCTATTTGCTTATTAGCCTCAGCCGAAGAGTTTGGGAGTACCAGTTTGTGTTGGTCCACTTTTTGTTATCAGGGAAGCAAACGAACCTGAGTGACAAACCATTACAAAGGCATAACATCAACCAGTTCCAGTTACGTAACTCTATTCAATAATTGGCAATCTCATAATATGTGTTGCTATATCCATTATTGTGGAACATGGAAATGTGTTTACAAACGTATAGTATGCATAAGTTTACGCATGTTTGCTTATCTGTATTTATAATTTAACTATGCTTACCCCTACTTTGTGCGCAATTTGCATTTTATTGGAAATTAATTATCCAACTGGATTAAATGAACTCACTAATAGTCATGTCTCAATATATTTACGACATTCCTATGCTAATAATAAAAAAACTGCAATTTAGTCTATTTTCCTGTCTGGGACATTGTTGACGTCGGTCTTACGCAGCTTGCTAAGTCTGCTACTTATTTATTTATAATTCTTTTCACTTATCAGACAAAGGAAAAGTTTCGCACAGCTAAAAATAGTTGCAGTCTCGCCAGTCTACTACGCACAGGTGTCTGACTACTGCAATATAAAACCAAAACCTAATATTCTCTAAATAATTATGTTAACTTGAACTAAATGCTATCAATTACAATCATCAGCACTATAGAAAAGCAAAAGTCTCTTTATAATTAGTGCAGAGTTGTAAAAGGACTTTTGCAGAGAGGCCGATGGAAGGGAATTTCCTTCCATGAACTTGGATATTATTTTAGTAGATTTGATTCTGATATAATGTGGTTTCATGCAAAAAAATCAACATTTCCAAACAATTAACTATAGGTTAAAAGAAAATCAAATTTCTTTATTGTGATACAATATTCTTTTAGTAATGCACCATTTCTAAGAGAAAAATTAGTGTTCTGTGCTTTTTAATTATTGTCTCTAATTATGAAGAAGAGGGCTAAAGGAACAATCAGTAAAGTATGGGCATGTATAATGTAGCACATTTAAAAGCAAGTGTTAATAATTAAGAAAAGGGTATTAAACTTTAAAGCGTACCTATAGAATCTTATAGTTACTAAAATTAATTGATCTAGAAGTGAGGTGTAAAATACTGTAAAAATAATATTGAATTTTAAATGATAACAATGATAATAAGTTAACAAAAGTATTTTCAATTCATAAACCACTTTGTTAGGTATATAATTAGTTCTATATTGCAAATGCGAAGATTATACTTTGTATATATAGTTAAGCATATTATGTTATTAATGTTATATTTAGCATAGGTTTCTAACATAAGTAAGCGCATATATATTATAGGACTGCCATTATTATATATTGTATTGCATATATATTGTATCTCAGTACAAGTTTCCCAAGTTATACAATTGTATTAAGATTATATTATTATGACAGGTTAACTATAGTATAGGTTTGTTGGATACTTGAACGAGTTCGAGTGTGGTGTACCTAGATCGCTGTTAGTAGTAAAATTGCATGCTAAATATTTCCAATTAGGTACTACGCCGCAGACAGTGAGCTGAGCTATGCCGAAAGTAAGTACGATGCCATTCTTTGCGTCCAAGTCAAACTAAATAAATTCACAGCGAAAAATGTGGAGTCAAATAATTATTTGCCGTGGAAGCTATGTAATAATATTGAGGTTTTCTTTCATGTGCTAAACTAGGTTAGGTTAATAGTTAATATACTCTGGGCATTATAATATTATAACTATTCGGTATAGTACTAAAGTACCCTGGACGCTTCAATTCATTTACCTTAACAATTTTTACAAATGCTTTTTTGATTTCATGGCGTATACGAATAAACACGGCGTGGTGTTAAATATTGTAATAGTTAATGTATTGTAGTGCGAATTGTCATCATACATACTTGCATTTTGCATACAATGTATGGTACAATTCTTCTACAGCACTCTTGTACTGTACTGTGTACTGCGCCTCTAGTATGTTCTTATTTCTCACTGCGAAGGATTTCGATATTCCCCAATATAATTAATGTACCTAATGCGTGATCGCTAATGCCGGGGAGCTCTAGAACACATTTTCCATTAGTTTACAGACTTACTCATAAATACTGAAGTGTATTAAACACTCAGAGTAATAAAACTAATAAATGTTGCATATATGTACAATTTGTTTTTATTGTTTGCGATAATCTCTCTTGGACAAGTCGGATTAGTGGTCAGATTGAAAAACATAAGATGTTGCAATATGTGCTACCCTTCAAATGGCCAAAATGGCCATGCATGTTCTTCAAGAAATCAATAAGAAAAAAACACGAAATGCTAGCCCAATAATTTGGGTATGAATTTTCTTGGTTTCTCAATTTCCGTTATTATTATGTTTCTGCCATGTTAAAAAAGAATTATATCATTTTGACTTATACCTGTACAGGATTCGATAGGCCGATATCCCACAAAACAAAACAAATTCCATGAACCGGTACAAAATGCGTCCTCAAATCTTACAATAGGCTATAGTAGAATTTAAGGCAGAAATTGCTAATATTTAGCTTTCATTTCTATTCATCTCATCCAAACTGAAAAAATTGTTAAAAACGGAAATTGCGATTTTTATTAAATATTTTATTAATTTATTTTACAGCGCCAATTTTTTTCAGTTTTCCAAAAGTGTCAGTCATTATCTTTTCCATTCAATTTAAATTATCTATATTTATTATCTGTACAACAATTCGAATACGCTTTTTAAGGAATTGGATTTAGATTTGAATGTTTAGTGTTTAGCACAGGTATAGATTATACTATTACTTGCGAAGAATAGTACTTATAATATATTGTGTTGTGTTGCATAATTTTTATTGTTATAATATTGCTTATGTGCGTATGTGTAAGTAAAGTGTGGTTGCATGTGCCATGAGTTCGCCGTGTGCAGTACTATTCTGAGTCAGAATTCACAATACTGCCAATTCTGTTTACTCATCATGAGCAGGGCCGGTTTATAGCAATTTAGCACAGTGTGATGATTTCTTACTAAACTTAATTTGCGCTTAAAATTTCTCTACAGACTATACTATGACATGACAGAATCATGTGAGAGGAACCAAACCAGTGAATAGCATTCGAATCTGACGAAATATTTAATATATGGAAAAACTGTCTCAAAAAGTCTTAAAATTACGGCTAACCATTTTCATGACTTGCAATCTGGAAATCATGAAAATATCGGTTTTTAAAATAGTATATCTTTAAAGACAGAATTCCATTCTAAGTACAATTAGACCACTAATTATTACTAAATTATTACTCAATCTTAATAGACATGTTATATAACAACTTTAAGAGGGGGGTATGGATAATTTCGATCGCTATGGTTTCCGAAATTGGCTACTAATTTCCCTGTAAATTTTTACTTTTTTCGTTTCGCAGAAACTGGAAAACGGTTAGATCTTCATCAGATTTGAAATGTTTGTGAATTAGAAGCCATTTAGGGCAATAACGTAACGATAGGACTTGTCGATTTTCATACCCTACTTCTTGAGTTATAAATAATTTTTCTGAAGCACGCATAACATGCTAAATACAATCAGAAAAATCTTATAGCAGAAAAGCGGAAAAGGAAAACTGCTTTGAGGCCCCCAGAAAAGCGCCCTTTGGACGTCTGCTGCAGGTAGTTTCACTGGTTTCTTGTGAAGTGTTTTAGGACTGCGAGATATACTACGTAGAATAATAAATATAAATATTTTAATGGTTGAGCCATAGAGGAGGTCTAGATATAGCTATAACGTTGTTGGGGCTATAGGGTGGGTAGGTTAGGTATAGAGGAATGAATGAAGAGTAGTGTAGGTATTTGTTAGTTCGGCATCGGTAGTGAGTTGCCTCGTTGTTGGTCGTTTGGTTGGTATTAGATTGTGTTGGACTAAAGAGTCATTGAAGTAAGGCAAGTGAATGGTTCGGTTGTTAGGAATGTTGGCTGCTTGGAATGGTGTTGGAGGTGGAGATCTGTTGTTGTAGAAACTACAGTAATCTAGTTGAGTGTTGTAGAGTGCACGATGATCATGTTGATGTTGACCATGCTGAAAAAGAAACAGATGAACCGTCAAGAAAACGAAAATCAAAATTCCGAAAGTCATTTCGCAACTGCTACATATCACCAAGATAATTATTCTCACCCCAAGACTCATTTTTGTGCGATTTTCAGTTCTTTAGTGTGGATAACTGAAGGGGGCGAGTTTCATTACCCCGACTCTAATTTTATTCAGCAATCAGCACATTGTTGCACAAAGAATTTCTCCAGTCGCGAAAACCTGTGTAGAAATTGTTGGTGCAGTGCGCGTCAAAATTCAAGCGAAAACACCAAAATTGTGGTGGACGAGAACTTTTGCGACTTTATCAACATCAACATACGGCATGGACGTTAAACCGGAAGAAGTTCAAGATTTACTCGCATTTTTTGCAAAAAATACCTACAAAGCAAGGGATACACATCCCAAAGTATGAAACCTTTCAAGTATTAATAATTCAAAACAAGATTCAACATTTAATAACAAATTTATCCGATTTTTATTCTATTAGGGAATATATGGCGTAGCATATGTCAATTTTAAGCTCAGAGAGTTCACTTTATCTTCTTCCTAATCTATACTGTTATAGCACAGTGCAGATATATTCCTCTATACATATAAGGACAAATATAACTTTTTCCAATAAGAAATATAGAATCGGATGCGTAGTTTTACCAATATGGGCGGGATCTTTCCATCTGGCTAACCTTACGCCGAAAATATCAAAAAATTTATGTATTAGTAATTATGATAGCAGATATGAATATTTATTTCCTCTGCTCAATTGCTAAAATATTTTTATTTTAGGTTCAACATGTTATGCAAAGATGCCTCGACCTTTTTGCCTTGGATTACACATATTCGGTACAAATAAATTATACTCCGCCCCCTTTTATTTATTTTTGTTGACACAAAGACAGGTAGTTAACTTGTAAAATATTTTAGGTGATCCCGAATAATGGTGGGGAGCTAAGCACAAATTATCCTAGTAGTCTGGTCATCTTAGAAGCAGAAAAGTCTTTGGAATCCAGCAATCACAATGGCTGCAATTCAAAAAATAATAGCAATTCGTCAGGAAAAGTGGAGTCTACTTCTGGTTCGAATGGATGTTCCTTTACTAATGGAACTGTGAGTGGAATAACTGGCAATGGGAGTTTTATTACTTTAACCAACTTCACAACTTTACCATCCGCAAGCCTTAATTCCATCCAAGATAGTAGTTTAGAGTTACCGAAACTGAAGGAGCTGTGTGCCAGAGCAAGATTTGCAAGATGTAGAGCCAGATTCCCAATACCTGTCATTCTGTACAATAAAAAGCACATCTGCAGGTACAAACTACCAAATTCAACATTTGTCCTGCGGTTCTTGTGATTTTCTTAATTTTCAATGCCTAATTCTAATTATTTTGTAAATGCAGATCTGCAACATTGTCTGGCGGTCCTGAAATTTATGGGCGCTCATCACTAGACTATTTTTTCTCC
Source organism: Yoshiicerus persimilis (assembly GCA_020352615.2). Taxonomy (NCBI): domain Eukaryota; kingdom Metazoa; phylum Arthropoda; class Collembola; order Entomobryomorpha; family Tomoceridae; genus Yoshiicerus; species Yoshiicerus persimilis. The sequence continues at coordinate 45,050,769 of CM060170.1, forward strand.
GGAGGTGCTGATACAAGAGCAGAATTCGACTCTGATGAGGACCCAGACGCTCCTGAAGGGCAATCTCAAAGTGACTGGCAACTTTTTGATAGAGTTCGAAGTCAAGACATTCGTCTGCTTAAGTCTTTCCACGTTCAAACAATAGTAGATTTAATGGTCGAGAAAAAGAAAGTTAAATTTGGTGTCAAGTGAGTTCTCTTTAATTTTTAACCCAAGTTTAAGCCAACACTTGGTCGCCATTGTAAATTGTCAATTTTATTTTGCAGCGTAACCTCTTCAGAGAAAGTGGACAAAGAAAATCGCTACTCAGATTTCGATATCATCTCTCTGCCTTATCCAGGTTGTGAATTCTTTAAGCAATACCGAGACAATGGCTACAATGGGGAAGAGTTAGTTTTTGAATGGAATCAGGGACACGTGGACGCCAACATATTTGTTCCTTCTGATCCATCAACTGCTTCCTTAAAAATTGACTGGTCTCACTATAGGGTACCTCCCGCATACATTTCCCAATGAAAAGATAGAAATTAGGTTTTAGCCTTGAGTTAATTTGGAGTTAACTTGGATTTATTTTAGAGTTGGGATTTAGTAACTCTGACTCAAAATTACTTGAAGCTTTTACTCGCCTACTTGAGAGATGACCGTAACAGCGGGTTACTGGTTCACTGCATCAGTGGATGGGATCGTACACCGTTATTTATCTCTCTTCTCAGATTGTCGCTATGGGCCGATGGAGCTATTCACAAGTCTTTAGATGCAGCACAGGTAATACATCACAAAGACAGTTTGCACAAAGGCTTTTGAAAAAAGTCACGTCAGAAGAAACTGTGGTTTTTCTGCATGTGACGCATCAGCTAGTCACCTGGTCTCTTTTATTCCATTCATTGTGAAAGTTGAATGTGACATTTTTTGTTCTCAGATTTTGTACCTGACAATTGCTTACGATTGGCTTCTGTTTGGCCATAACTTAGAGGATAGACTAAGCAAGGGAGAAGAAATATTGTTTTTCTGTTTTTCTTTCCTTAAATATATGGTCGGCTCAGATTTCAGCATTGATTTTGAAGAAAAGTAAGATATTAAACTCTTTTTAATTAAAAATACTATTAGTGAAATCCATTTAGTTCAATATTTGACTACTTATTTGTGCAGAGTAAAGGCTGAGCGTGATACACTGCGGTCCAATCAACTATCGCGAGTTCGGAATGATTCGGATATTCACTTGGACGGAGTTTTGTTGGAAGGAGAGGGTATTCACACAAGCCCCGAAGGGTCAAATTGGAGCTTAAACTCGTGTAGTAGTTCGTTAAGCAACAAAAGTCAAGATCAACCGCCTTCTTACTTCCAAGTTGTTCAGCAACAAGACTCTTGGGACGACTGTCGGGGAGCTCAGCACTTACTGGGCCGACACCTCCCACAAATACCTCTTAATAACCCCCAACCCCCAAACAACACTACCCGGCACCCCCTCACCTCTTCTAGCCAACCCATCACTTCAGCCAACGCCACAAGTCATAACAATTCGCAAATGATATATGCAAATGGAAATACCAATGGCCAAAATCATTTGTCGTCACTTCATTTATCTCAGCCACGTAATAGCCCTAACACAAGTAGTAGTGCCTCAAGTTATTCATCTGCAAACGGAAATTCTTCCTCCTTGGTCGGCCGCACTAGTCCGGTCGCCGTCCCTGTGCCAAACTCAAGAACTCTTCCCCAAAGCCACAATCGACCCGAGTCCAACTCTTCTGCAAGTATCGGAAGGTACTTGTATGTTTTTCTTTCCTCTTTTCACTTCTACCTAAAAATCAAATCAGCTACTCTAATTTCAAAATGTTGCTCTAATTATTATTTATTTTCTTGCCGAATCCTCTCCCCTAATACGAATATGTTCTCAAAACCAATTTAACCCCATTAAATTGTGTTCCATGCATTCTAATCGTAAAATACTCAGAATTGTAAACAATATAACGACTAGAATTAATGTTCCAATTATTAGCCAACTAATATGCATCATTACTACTCTCAAAGAATTATTGCAATCGATGTTACGGTGAAAAAACACTAATAATTAGAATTTCTCTTTAGTTGGCAGCTTATCACTGGTACGGGAAGCTTGCGAGAAACCATCTCCACGAGTGACCCAGGATCTGGCTCTTCACATTCCCACCTGTCTCGATTATCTGTGTAAGTAGTTTCTTGCAATAATCTTGTTAGTAGTCCTAAGCATGTTAGACATAATTGAGCCTAGTGGAAGGAAAAACTAACTTTCCATTCCCTCGTAATATAATTGTTGATTGTGAATTGCGAACATCAGTGGGAATCCCGTTCTCTTGTGTTTCTTCATTTGTACACATCCTTCCTCTATTAAACAGACTTTTCCACTGGCGTACGTACAGTTTGTGTAAATAATTCGTTCAATTGCCTCAACGTGAGAATCGGTTCATTTTTTATGCTACCATTACATATAACTACGTGTAGCAATACAAGAGTCATGGATAACAAATACGTAGTAAACAGGAGTACATTACATTGGAGAATATTGTTGGGTTAAATTGTATTAAAATTTATCCAATGCGAAAGAGATAGTAGATTTGCCCATAAAAGTTACTTTTGTTAGTTCACCGTGGACAGAACATTTGAGATTTAATAAAAAATAATTTTATTTTATGTAAGATTTTGTTTTTTTGTATGTAAATTTGCAACGATCAAAATGATCAGTTTATTAGCGTTAGATTATTTGATAGATCTCACTTTCACTAAAACTGTTTATTTGTACAGTAGATTCCTCGACCTTTTAATGATAAATATACATGTATTTGCCAACTCCTTGAGTTGATAATGGATGTTGAGATATTTGCCATGCGAAAAGAATAGTACGAATGTGTATAGGGTTTGTAAATAGTTGTTTTGGACTCAAGTAGGTTTCACTCCAGATAAGAAGGTTATAACCTTTGGTTTTGGTGGTGTATATTAATGTTGAATGCCTTGACGAGATAAGGTGGTGGAAGGAAAAGAAGGAGCTTAGAGGGATTTGTGATTGTTTGTTTGTGTATTTCAGAAATGCTGGTGTGGAGTGCATCGAGGCCTCTGAGAGCAGTTGTACGTTGGTGGAGGAATTGACGCCGGTGGAGCTGCAGCCGACGCCGCGTCCGAACTCGCCGCTGAATGCAGAATGGAAAGTTTATGACAATGATCATAATGGGTTCCTGCCAAAAGACGATAATGTGTTCGTCCCTTCCGAGTCCTCTTCGGTGGATTCCATCGAAGTGGGAGTTGACACGCCCACTCCGGAAAAAGTGTCCGCTCAGCCTTCATTTCCAGCCGCATTTGCTTCAACTACGCCGACGGAGTCGATTGCTCCGGGAAACATGTCCAGACGTTGTGAGAGACTGCAAACCGTTCGAGCTCATTTTTATTCTCTGTACGCCTCGGCGGTTGGTTTTCAATTTCGAAGTGTTAATGACAATGGGAATGCAAGCAGCGGAATGTCGGGGGGCATCGGGTTTCTCATTGGCAATTTCGCTACGAAAGTAGGCATTCGGGGCTCGCATCGCAACAACGTGTGATCTGATCTGACTTCTCCCTTGCCAATCCACAATTCCCCCAAATCTATTACGTATATTAACTATCCAATTATAACCAAACTGCGGAGGGAAATTATAGGTAGGGTTTTGTATATCACCCAATGTTAAATAGCTTATTAAATTTCGTATCGACATTACAAAGGTTTTCTAAGTAATAATAAGTGTCATGGAATGGAATCACACTAAGCGTACATACTGTACTGGTAAATAATTGTTCGGCGCATATACTTGTTCATTTTTTCATTTGTAGTACTTTTATAACTTAATCGTTATTTACTGCCCACTGGCACTCAAATACCTCTCACCTCCTACCTAACAATTCAAAACAAATGCAAACACTCAAAAGATCTGTTTAATCTAATTAAACGCAACATTCTCCCATCACTTAAGTGAGTATTATTCAATTAGCAAATGCACACGCTCCTCGTTACAATACATCACAATATGATTTCGTCGGCTAATACCGTCTTGACTTGAGGTTTTTCAATGTAGGAGCTGCTAACAATTCAATGTAGGTTAATAATAAGCTTTAGTTATTCATAACAACATACAACTTAGTTAGGAATACTTGTTCTCGTCTAGAATTCCATAAGCGTACAATTCATTTAAAATCAATTGTAGAAAAGTTTATTGCTAACATAAGCTTATTAAGTCTGGCCGAGTTTTAGTCAATTATTGTTAATAAATCTTCAGTTTCCAGACACGTACAATATAACATGTGGGAATTAAAGTCTGTTTACATGTGCTGACTAATGTATGCCTAGGTTTCTAATTTTAGTGTTATATTCCAAGTGACTGGACATTGGAGTTTATAAATTTTGTCAATATTTCCCACTTTTACCCTTTAAGAACCGTCATTGTGAATCATGATACAAGTGGCAGTAAAGTAAATAGGCATTATTACTATGTGCATTACAATAGTAAATATTATATTCCGTTATTTTTCAGATGCAACTAATATATTATATTATACGTAAACAATTTTAATTTATACAGTTCTAGAAGATATTTATATGTTATTACAATACAATTACCGTCACTACATGAGTTCAACTAAATGCTTATCATATTCAATGTTATAATCTTAGCTATTGTTACCTGTGTTAAAATACTTATTGTGTTACTACAATATGCAGCGAAATTTTCGTGATTCGAATCAATCAAGAGCTTACCTCTCTTAATCAATTCGCCTTTTATTAGTAGCGTGGATTAAATAGTCACAGCCGTTCACATCACATTATAATTTCGTCAGGTCTGACTAAAACAAAATAGTACATTGCTGTTGCACAGGTATCAATATTCTATAAATGTACAGGTGCAACAAATAACATTTATACTTTCGTTATTACTCTAAGGATTGTTCTTTCAATTACCTATTAGGTTTATCATTTGCATGAATTGCATGTCATTAGTCTAAATACGTACCCACAGAACTGATAATGTTTCTGCATTCTTATTATTAAATATCAACTGGATTGTGTCACTTATTAGCGGCTATTGTATGTTAATGAAAATTACAATTAGTTGAAATGAAAATTCTGGTGCGAATAAACGGCCTCGGTTTCAGGCTCACAACTCTCATGTAAATCCAATGTCCAACTATTCATTTATTTCAACGCATACCAATTAATTCTGGCACACACCAATATTCACATAAATAGTAAACCTACAGTAATTAGTTCCATTTAATTAATACCATTGTGGTCGCAGCCGGCATAAAATTTGTCCATTATGCTTACTAACTACAGGAGCCCTCAGAGAAAAATGACTAGCTACTAGGTATACATACATTCATAGATCTAAACCAAAACCCCTTTATATAGTAATAGAAAGGACCCTCGGAAGCTTAAGAGTAAACACAATTGCTCAATTGCTTTAGTATAAATTAAAGTTTTCCACAAAACAAGAGCAAGCAGAAGGTATTTCGAAAACGTCGACAACAGGTCGCTTTTCTCGATTATGTGGATCCAAGGAAATCAGTTTAACATAAGTATATCGCTGCATACAGGTTGATCTGTAACACGGAGGCAGGTATTCACATTTCTTTTTTGGGTATCTGGAAAAAGAAAAAAATATGATTTTTGTTCCGGGCACCGCTCTTAATATTTACAAACTTATTCTCCGTGGGAAACAAATATTTATTAAAAGCTTTGACCGAATGACGCAGTTTTACTGTATTGTTAATATTAATCCATGCATTATTTCATAAATAATTGAAAACTTTTCCGCAAAATAGCAAATTGAATATAGATTTCATACTTTTTGTCAAAAAACTAATTTTTGTAATAATGAAAGAATTCTCCAACTTACTTGCACGTTTCAATTCTGACACTCTGGGGAAAGACATCCGTGTTCAAAACAGCAACCCATTCACCCTTCCAATTCTTTGCCCAACCTGGACGAACATAGGACACATCTGACTCGCAAATGAAATGACCTTTGTGTCTGCAATACCATAATATGTCGAAATAGACTTGAATCAAATCTTAGTATTAAAGAGCTTAATTAATTCGATTTTAAATGGTTACAGATAATATAACTGCCAAAAGCAACAGAGCAATAATCCTTATAGTTGGGATAAATATACTTAGCATACCAGGCAAAATCAATGAGGCGCTAAAAATACTAGGAAGGGTTTCTCATTCACGGTTTTTCAAACTAAAGCTTGATATAGTATTAAAAAAATTCTATGCCTGAAATATTGACATAGGAAAACAATATAGATATTAGAATAGATACCTCTAACACTGTTTATTTGTAAACAGAAACGAGCAAATAATGAGTTAGAAATTCTACAGCATGAAACAATAATTTATGTACATGTTTGTGATATTCGGTTCACTACCATTTGCTAGAATCTGAAAATCTTAGAATTGAGATATACAAACAAAGGCAATTACGGATATGATATAATGGTGTAACCACCTACGATTAGATTGCCTAAATAAAGACGCTATTGCTATCCTCTGTGGAACAAAGATTCAGGTTGGAAACACAAAGAGAAAACAATACAAGGACACCTCACCTGTAATTATGGGTGTTATTGTCATGCCTAATGTAGTCTTGGACAGAGTAATGATTCATTTCCTCGTACAGCGAAGACAGACTTTGTCCATATCGTTCAGCTATGCTACTCACTTTATCCCTGTCCAAATCCAATTCAAATCATTTAATTCTTCCCAGTTTCACTATTTTCCAATAATCATGATGCAACACTAAAGTACAGTGAGCGCCGCTACAAAGTATCCATGATACTACCCGTGTATAAGGAAATATCACGGTATATATATACGTGTTGGTTTTGATTTCCCGCAAGCGGGCAATTTAAAATACACATGTATTAGGTAGCCCCATGGACACTTTGTAGCGGCCCTCACTGTATTTGGAATCTTAATAAGTATATTATCTTTGTTTGCTTTACATCGGATAGTCTCTATCGTAGAGGCAGTAAGAGTCTCCGCTATTCGCACACGATGGACGATATTTATTTCCATAGGGGTTCTGATGTTGCTGATGATAATCGTTGTAATTATTTGTGGGTGGGTAGTAGTTATTGTACTTCGGGGTCGTTTGCGGCCGATCTAATTATTACAAAGTCTTAGTTATTTCAAATAGCAAATTCATTCCAGCGTTTTCTCTATCCGAGTGATTTTTGTTACCTGGCTTTTTGTAAACTATGACAATTCCAGGGTTTTCTCTCCCTGTTGGGTCAATTGGGTCAGGCTTTGCTGGTCTCGCAGGAGAAATCGGATGAAATCGTTCGCCGTTGATCAACTCAAAATATATTGCTCCCACGGCTATCAATAGTACTAAATATCCATTTCTTCCAGTAAAAGTAGATAATGCCATCATATTCGCCTGCGACCAAAAATTAAATTTTAAGAATTTCTCAGAGACAGACAATTCATAGAAATTTTAACATTCCAAACATTCCACAAGTTTGTTCACCTCTTATAACTGTTGCACGTAAGAACAATGTAATCATGTTACTATTCAAACATGGAGGATATCATGTCATGATAGCATTATATTCTCTTACTTTTCAGATATCCAAATAACAAAAGCGAATCCATTTCAAATTATCAAATGCTCCTATTTTTGTCATTTATGACTGTATTTGACCAACTTTATTGGGATTTAAGCGCTTTATTGGGTCTTGGGCAAATTTAGGAGAGACTGTATGCCCTTTGAATGTTATATATGTTTTTACAACTTCGTATAGGTGTACGATTGCTTTTCAGACGTAGATATTTCTTTTGGATTAAACAGTGTTATTCTGAATAAGAGTAATTTCTGTAACAATGTGACAATAATGCTTGCCCCAGATATAAATATTGAGCATATAACTTGCGAAGAGGAGAATTTCAACAGATACCCCATTGCATCAATGAATACTTCATATAAAGAAAGGTTCTGTCGTCTAAACTAAACTCATGTGTGCTTTCCAATTTATGTAGTCATTTCCTTTCATCGGTCACAAGAGTTTTCTTTTTTATAATTTATGATTACATAAAATGGGTATTTCAAATTCAGAAGATATTTCTTTGGAAAGATAAATTAAGGGCATTAAGGTAAGCAAGACAGCTGCATGGAAAATCGTTGCAAGTAACAAATTAAAATTGTCTTCCTAATGTTTCAAGCAAATAATATTGAATGACAATGTCCTTAAGAAAATTGTAAAATATTACAATTGAATTTTGAAATACAGTTAACACTGGTGTATTTCTAAGTATCAATGTTCTAATTCGTGCCCACGAAATTGTTTTCATGCGTTCCCCTGAACGAAATGCACGAAATGCACAGTGCATGAAACGCACAAAATGCATGAATATAGACTAAGACTACATATAGTCATGGTATCTACGGTAATTCCTATTTCGTGCATTTCATGCATTTTGTGCACTGCACATTGTCCTTTTCATGCGGGTACTATACACTACATGCCAATACACTACTAAATTTTTGGTGAATTGACTGGTTTTGTCCAATTAATCATTGCATAAAGGCTAATATTATTCACAATGGAAAGATATTACCCTAGATTTAGATTTCCACATTCCGAAATGTCACTGTTGGAAAATGTCACCTGCTTATTGTGCGTTGTGAAACGACGCGATACTTACGAACCAAGATTTCAGTTGTAGCTCACTTGTGTATGTATTTCCCAATACAAGCTTCCTGTGAAGTCATTACTGTTTTTTGCAGTCCATTGTCATAAAAAGTGTCCTCTTATAAAGGATCTTAGCTTTCAGACTTCAATGCCAGAGTATGTACTCGGTTGCTCATCATGCCATAATAATAATAACATACTACAACGCGATCTGATAAGATTAGTAATTTACGTAGCTAGGTCTTTTGCATAATATATTATACATTGCGATGACGTATTTGTTGACATCAAAACGGATCTTACTCAGAAATTTCAAAATTGCTTTGGACCCGGATTTTCAGGACTTGCCACTCCCACTTCATGCAACCTCAATCGCGTAATGCTTACTAGACATGCTAGTAAATAACGTAAGTCAAAAGTCATACATATAATTATCTTGTGCTGCCAAATGCGTCAAACTGAGTCTTAACGTCATTTGTCAACAAGGATCGTGTCTAGAACTGAATCAACAACGAAACGGGTAAGTGCAACATTAGTATTATTTCTACAAGTTTCATTATTCAGAAAATGTATTATTCTCCAAGCTTCTACATTCAAACTCAATATGGCCATGTAATATCAGTACCCAGTATACAGATTATTGATGCGAATTTTATAAGATAATAAATCAAAATCACAAAATTAAAAATAATTACTACATTCCAGATTGCTTTTTCTCCTTTCATTTTTTAGAAGTAACATTATTCAATAAGCCAAGCAATATGTTCTTTACTTCTTCAGTACCAAGAAATAAAACAAAAAATTACTATTATATGAGCAATGAAACAAAATTCAAAGGAAACAAAGCTATTTCGCAATGGAACTTGGAATGATTTTTATCACGCAATTTTTCTATGTTGTTCCATGTAAACAAAACATATCAAGGAATCACTGGAAGTGCCACCGGTTGCTTGTTTCAATTTTGAACTTATAAAATTAGGATAAAAATTTAATACCGTCGCTTTAATACCGTTTAATTTAATAATAATTTAATAAATCTTGTGTTAATGCAGTTAGACCGTCTAATTTATTTTTGGGAAATAATCATGGGAATTTAAACGCAAAAAGCAACCTTTGGTTAGAAAACAACATCTAATTCACATTTCACGCAATAATGAAGCAAAAACCAAAAAAATTGAGAAAATTTTCTGCGTGACAGATTTGTTCTGGCTGTAAAATACTTTTTCGAAAAAACCTTTTTCTGTATCACCTTTAATCATATGCAATATCACCAATAATAGAAGCAATGAGTGGTACGTAAATAATTAGTGTGGTCAGGAAAAATCCTGGGAGCTGAAAATCTGAAAAGCCTTCAAATTTTTCTCATTTTTTAAACTATATTTTCAAGTACAAAAAAGTATCAATTCTAAAAATATCAGTGAGATTGTAATAAGCATTACACATTCAAAAAATATTACCCCAAGACTAACCTTAAACCTATAAATGGGTCAAACCAGTTACATTTTTACAAGTTATTATTCTTACCATTTTTATACTGCGGAAAATTGTGGAGCACAGGGACTTTAAATTTTCAAATCAAAACTGCATATATTTCACTTTATGCAGTTTTGCACTATTAATTCTCACAAGCACTTTTTAAGTATTTCCAAATTAAAAAAATTAATATAGCGCAATGCTATTTGAATCTGGAAAGCAAAAACTGCGCATGTAAAAGTGGAGAAATATAACCTTTATGCCAAGCAAGAAATCTGTAGAGTATTGTTCGACTTCTGGAAGTAAACTGAAGTGAGATTTACTGGATAATAAGAGTTTTCCTGTAAACAGATAAGAAAGGTAATGTGTCATGAGCGAATCCTTATCCCTACCCTTTTATTTGCGAATATCAGATAAAATTTCAGCATGCAAGCTTAGACACCATCTCTATTAATAAGGTTTTCAAAGTACCTTACTAAAGCGTAAATAATTTTTATGGCTTTTAAGACATTGAAATGGAAATGCATATATGCTTATTGAAAAAACCTCTTGTCTTATTCGGTTGCATATCTTACATCGTTACATATGATAAGTAAGTGTCACGGTATGTAATACTTTATGAAATAACAATTGAATAAGCAGAGAGGATGTTCTAATGGTAAGTGAAGACGAAGGGTGTATGCTTTTGCTGTACAAACAAGTTGATAGCAAAAAGATACAGATGCTTTTCTATTCTCAAGTTGTTTCGCCTAAATTCCTCAACCTTGTCTCCTAGGTCATTGTTTAAATAAATAGCGCTGCTATTACCTTATCTTACTCGAGTTACCTTTTTTCTAATTTTCTACATCTACTTTGCACTCACTTTAATATGTCTTACTGTCTTACCATTATATTATTCTCTGTTGCAAACTAAATCTTAATTACCCATGCATTTTATTTGTTCTTAGACATACTGCTACTGCAATGCAATCAATGCGTGCTGTAACAGTAGCATACATATCGTTTATTTTCCTACAGTTCAATTACAATGTTCGTTCCATGGATGCTATTAATTGCCGCTGTAATGCTAAAATGGATTAGCTACACAATTGTAAAATTTTGTTGTTTGCAGTCCAAGGAATTTGTTATTACTATCACAAAATGCCAACCTTAACCTTACAACTCTGAATTGTCAATCTCTATTATGGTTTTACGTAGTAATTAAGTGTACTTAAACTGTCATTTCATTTGTTCGAAAATGGTTGTACTCTATACTGGCAACTATTTCACATCAAAATTATACAATTAACGTTACAGACTGAAGTAATCCAGTGTATATTACAACCCTCTCTATTATTTAATACATTTGACTAAAAGTTATAATGTTTTGTTTTGTATTTGTGGCGTAATTATCAGTAAAGGATATTATAGCTGTCTTTTCATTTATTCATTTAGAATCTTTACATTTCGTAGTTTGTGTTTTCTTATATGTTTTTCATGCTATTTCTCAACATTTATTTGTGTTTGTTTCCTTCGCTCAATTCTTCCTTAAAAGTTTTAGCAATGTCTAACCCCGACAGGTCTCAATTTGAAATGAGTGGTATATTTTTCGGTTAAGGTAAAGTCGTGAATAGTATCCTTTGCCATAGAACAGCATGTGAATGGCGTTTCTTTGCAAAAGTTGACAACTACACGGCCATCTCTATAAGTATAAATGTACCCCAAAGGCAGAAGAAACTCATAATACTATGCTTGTCATCTAAGTTTCCTTTTAAAAATTACAAAATTTGTGATATCTTAATCCTTAGATTACATAGTAAAGAAACGATTTGATTACTTTATATTCTGGTTTATTAATGTTTCAAAATTGTCATAATGTATAAAACATACAGATTCAGTAATGTTATTCCATTATCAATTAAAATAAACATCACTTTTGTACAAATTAAAATTACACCTCTTATTGCTTTTGCTTATATGCTAACAATTACTTCTAGTAAAGGACTTCTCAATTCTTTCTCCATTATTAGCACCAATAGTCTACTAATTAAATATTCGTCCACTACACGCTGCTGTCATCTCTTCAGAATACACGTCGGTTATATTCTCTTTAATTAAGCTGACAGAGGCAGTTCAATTCCATGACGTATAGTTATAATTCATAAACATGTGGTCTTGAACTATTTGAGCCTTAAATGGTTACCTTAAAAAACTATAAAACTTTATTTCCCATTATGAATAGTTTCCTAAAGCAACAATCCGAGAAGGTGACACTTTGTCTCTACAAATGGGACATTCTTGCTTTGTTCTTAGCCAGTCAATAATACACTCCCAGCAAAACAGATGCCCACAAGGAGTAACACTTGAGTTTTTCCGGAGCTCTAGGCACAAACTGCACTTTTTTGAAGGCTCTATCTCATTATCGGTTTCCCTTCTGCTTCGCTCCTATTATAAATAAAAATAAGGCCTTTAGCTTATATAAACAACACCCTGCCCAATAAATGGACGCTTTGATTAAGAAGTATACTCATTGCAAAGAACAATAAATATTGTTATTGTGCGTATGAAACGCTAAATTAATGTTTCAGTGGTCTTACTTACATATTTATACGAAGATTCGACACGGTTTTGGCTAGAAATGAAAGACGCAGAATCATGTATTGCGGTTAACATTAGATTTATTAAGCTCATCCACATCAAATATTTCATATCTCTTTTGCTAGCTGCACTTTTATTCGCATACCATTGTCGCACAAGGACCTGCGTAAAAAACAACGTGTACAGTACAATTTTTAACCTACACCGAGTATAATACCAGAATTTCTAAGTTTTTATCCGTTCAATTAAACTAAACTTTTTGCGTTGTTTAATAACATATGATCTAACAGTAGACTTACATATTCAATGCCAGTGAATCGTTTGGCAACATGATAGAACTTTCCTTGTAAATAAAAGACAGCCAGGTGAACTTGAGACAAAAACGACAAGTAGTGCTGAAAAACTCGAGTTAAGGTTAAGCCGGATGTGAGCCAATTTGATCGCCGCGAATTATCCATTTTTTCTAATGCGACTAGATTATTTAATGAAGACTGTTCATGAAGTATAAGTCCTTGCGACTTTGACAGGAAGTTCTCTACTAATTTCAGTATATAAAGCAGAAATGGTCTTCCAAACGTGTGACAAAGTATCATTACTATAATTTTCTGTAATAATCAAACAGGCATACTCAGGAAAAATATACTGTATTAAATATACATCCTGATGAATTCATCATGACAAATAACTTATTTCTTCTCGTGACTAATTTCACAGAGAAAATACAAATGGAAGTACCAGTAAAAAAAGGCAAACCTGTAAATATAATGTTAGTTTGAATTAAAATAATGGATTAATTACCCAGATGTAAATTGAATTAAATCAAAAACAATTTTTAAAGTGGAATTGGGTTAGAGGTTACATTAATTCTATGTTGATTGCTTGTTGGAAGTAAAAAGAAAGTAATTCATATAATTAACTCTTCCATATTATGCCTCAATCAGATGACAATTAATGAAAGAGTGTGAAAATTGGCTTACCGATACATAAATTTATAATTTGAAAATTAGGAAAAGGTATTTCAAAGATAATGTAATAATGAAGATAATAAATTTAGCAGCTGAGGTTTTATGTGAGTTTAAGATTTTACCTTTTTTGCAGGTACTTCGGAATGGCTCTCCTCAACTTGGACAATGCCCGCATATTCCTCGCCGAGAGTTTGGTAACCAGATAAATTGGTTAAAATGTAGTAAAGCCCCACAGAAGCAAAGTCGATCTTGGTTTTCCATGCCACCCAAAAGTTTTGCCCTGTACAAAATAATTAAGAATCATTCAACTGATTCACTGCAGCATTATTAAATGTCACGTTCAAAACTATTTGTAGTAAGTATACAACTACTCAAATCAACATTTTTAACTACAAAATAAAGAGCTGTGGTTATCTAACATTTTAAACAAAAATTGACTGCTATGATGGTACGTACAGAATTTCGTTAACACTAAAAATTTAAGTTGACTAACTGTTAAACTTTTAAGTAAAGTTATATAGATATCTAATTTGTAAAAATTATAAACTTTTAACAGCAACTGCATATGATTAAAAACCTTTTAATACCACTGCGATAAAAATATAAAACTATTAACACTACGCCTACCAAAGGTCAACCGAACGCTATGCACCAATGGGTTACAATTGTAACCTATACATAGGACCAGTACAAAATGAAAGATTACTTTCACATTCAATATGTCTGCGTACGGGAACATTCATCAACATAAGAGACTACAAATAAGTACTATTATCCGTAATGGTAAGTCCATAAGGACTTAGTTTTTTTTTCATCGCGTTTAATTTGAAAAGTTGGAGTTCAGGCCAATTTATTTCAATGTGCGCAACGCGATCCAGCAAAAAGAATTTTACAGCCGCAACACCCATAGTAAGGACTACTTATTTCAGCAAAAATTGGCTGCTACTTTTTGCTACTTTTGGAAAATAAAAAATTACAAAACTTGTAAAAAATCAAATTTTAACACTTTCATTACCAGACAACCTTCACCGTGTTTTATATTAATCGAAAGCTGCTGTCGAGGGCTTTCGAATGATATAAATATCAACGGTGTACGTTGACGGGTTCAAAAGGTGTTTAGGGTAACATGTCAAAAACCGAAAATTTTTGGGGGGAAAGTGACGATGGAATCTTGATAAAAGGCCTATAAAGTGCCTAGAAATTAATAGCACAGATACCGCACAAAATTCTAGAAAGCCCATTGTGCGTATATAACAATGATGGTTTTTTCGGTATTACAAATAATATTTCGAAAAGCATTCGTATTCTAAATCGAGTTTACCAAGGTAATAGAAAAATAAACCATTACAATGCAGATGTATCAGAGTAGTGCAACTGTAATGTCTTGCATAATAAAGCTTCAATTTATTTCAAAAAATTCAAAAAAGTTTCAATTTATTTCAAATTATTCAAAAAAGTTTCAATTTATTTCAAATTATTCAAAAGAGTTTCAATTTATTTCAAATTATTCAAAAAAGTTTCAATTTATTTCAAATTATTCAAAAAAGTTTCAATTTATTTCAAATTATTCAAAAAAGTTTCAATTTATTTCAAATTATTCAAAAGAGCTTCAATTTATTTCAAATTATTCAAAAAAGTTTCAATTTATTTCAAATTATTCAAAAAAGTTTCAATTTATTTCAAATTATTCAAAAAAGTTTCAATTTATTTCAAATTATTCAAAAAAGTTTCAATTTATTTCAAATTATTCAAAAGAGTTTCAATTTATTTCAAATTATTCAAAAAAGTTTCAATTTATTTCAAATTATTCAAAAAAGTTTCAATTTATTTCAAATTATTCAAAAGAGTTTCAATTTATTTCAAATTATTCAAAAAAGTTTCAATTTATTTCAAATTATTCAAAAGAGTTTCAATTTATTTCAAATTATTCAAAAAAGTTTCAATTTATTTCAAATTATTCAAAAAAGTTTCAATTTATTTAAAAGAATTTCAATTTATTCAAAAATATTTGAATTTATTTCAATTTATTCAAAAATATTTGAATTTATTTCAATTTATTCAAAAATATTTGAATTTATTTCAATTTATTCAAAAGACGACTTGTAAAGGTCATCAGCCCAGTTGCACTACTGAATAATGCATATATGTCAATGGATGACCCCTTACCACACAAAGACTTTTCCTTAGAGGTTATAGCAAATTGGTGACCATTTACATGGAAAGGATAGGTTGATTTTCAACTTTTTTTTTCAAAAAATCCATATCTCTGAAACTACTGAACGGATTTTTATAATTTTTTCAGGAAAATGTAAATAAATTTCTAAAACTTAGCTACTGTGAAGCAAAAAGTACTCAATGGTCAAGTAAAAATTTTACAACTGTTTAAAGTTGCAAAAGTTACAATTGTAACCCATTGGTAGGCCACGGGTTAACAGTGAATATCCTTAGTTTTAAGTAATGATGACAGCTTACCGAAACAACTTTGAACCACTTCATGGCATTCTTGTTGTATTCTTCTAATGAAGTCATTATCTTTTTGAGCAGATCGAATAACTTCAGGTGGTCCAGGCGTTTGCAATCCCATTTTTAAATATTATTTTAAATGAGCATCTGAAAATTTAGCAGCCAATTTTAACTTAAGCTTTTGAGTACTTAAATTAAGGAAGTTTGCTAATTATAAGTATCTCTTCAATAAATTTTCCAATACAAAGATATATAAATAGCGCAAAGATTGTGATGTAAAACAGCTGAGCAATAAAATCATGAAACAACTGAGAACCACAGCTCGTGCCTCTGAGGAAGCCCGCGTCTTCTGCTGCTATTTTTTCCTAACTTTTATTACGAAAAGACTGTTATGAAAAAGCTTACCAGAACTTCTGATCTATTTACATTTTGAAATTTTGAAATGCCTAATATTTATCCCGACTTAAAAAATTCGTCAATCTTCCTACGATTTAAAATGTCAAACTTTCAATATTTTATTTTAACTCACATGTGACATGACAAAGGTTTGAAAGCGGTAATTTTAAGAGTAAAACCCTTTAACGCCTCACTAAATTTAGAAATTGGAGGTTCCCAATGAATACTTTAGGATAGCATTAACGACAAAAGCAGTAAAATAAAATAAAAGTATTATTTAAGAAATAAATGTTGAAAAATGTTAGAGTGTCAGTAAACTGTTGTTAATATAAGTATATGGAAAATAATTTTGTTAGCCACGCACCACAGCGGATTGGATGAGAATCGTGGTATTTGTGATGTGGATCTTGCATTGGAGTAGAAAATGCTAAGTAATGAAATGAAGAAATGTTTAAAGGAGCGTAGGCTATTGTGTGTACTTTTAAGTATAAGGATATGGTAACAATAAGAAGAGTTTAAATTGGAGAAGAGCTGTAAGGATGCGTTGTACGTGATTATCGTTGGAGTAGTAGTTGTTGGGGCTATGTATTTGTCTGTGACGGATGTCTATGTGTGTAAAGAGTGTGAGTGAGTATGTGAGGTTGTAGAGGCTACAGTGTTAATAGGGTATATGCGAGTGTCCCATTGTGGGCCGAGTGCATTAGCCTGTGCAGGGAGAATTTGACGTAGACTAGGATGAAAAGGGTTTGTTAAATAATGAAAGGCTGTGAGAATGTTGAGTTGGATGATGTGGAAACCTTGCCCAAGGTAGGAGGAGACTGTTTGTATAATAGGAGGTGTTAGGCTGCTTGTGTTTTGAGGCGGCAGCTATCCATGGGAATGTGAGTTGTTGGATTTGCCTAGGATTGCAGTGCGGTGCAGTGCATATGCAGGCGACTAGCGACTCTGATGCTTAGAGCAGTTTGGAAGATGTGAAATCCACCTCTGCGTTTTGAGAGTGCCTAATATGTTTTCTCTATACAATATAATGCTGTTATCCTTGTGTGGCTCTTCTGGCCTGGCCTGGTTGAGTGACGCGTAAGCGCTTGCGGAAATGGTGAAAAAACAACCGACATCGCCCAGTCAATCGAAAAGGAACGTATAAGAAGAGCCTAAGGAGCAATATCGTCTTGTATTGTGTGTCTGTTAGAATTGTGTATGTATATCCCAGGCAATAGGGGAAAGGTAATAAGAGCCTACCGGACTGAAAGAGTCCTCGAAAGAACAGCACAACGACACGACCACGGTAGGAACTGTACTCACTCTACTTTTTGTACTGTAGGAAGACAAATGTTATAACTGCAATAATATCTCCATACCTGACGTTGACTCTGACTTTTTCCCAACACAGTCGGAATACGAGGAAAATAGTGGAGGAGGACAGGAAAGGTTGAAAAGACCGAACCGAACTGCGGGCGCCGACAGAACGCACAGACGGGATATAACCATAAGCACGGACGAAGAGACGGCAGAACACTTTGGCATTCAGCCGATGACTCTCCGTTTCTGCAAACCGTCTCGGTGAACGCAGCCCAACTATCGCGCCCTTCTTTCGCAGTCCATTTAGCTCCAGTCCTCTGACTACCCGAAAGAGGAACACACCGAACCTCACACGTCGAGCTACTCTTGTCCACAACTCTCTCACCCATCGCCACATCTCTCAATCCACAAACGGACGTTCACTGGAGAACTGCAGCACCTGCTTGGCCAGCGGCACCTGAGTTCCTGAATGTTGAAAATCTCCACTCATCACCCATTTCAACAATCGATACCAGATTCCAGTTCTCCGAACGTTCCGATTTAGTAGTCCCGCAATTAACATAAATATAATCAACATAATCTTTTCCATAAAAGGACACAATTGTTGACAGTGTCTTATTGTCTTTTTATTGCTTTGTGGTTTATATCGTTTCTTATTGTGTCCACCAACACTACGTCTGCAGTTTTATCACTCATTATATTTCAACCTAGAACAATCACTACTACTCTACTCAAAAGTCAGACCTAACGCAACCTATTCCACCAGGCTAACTCACTAGTATTATTAATAGTTCTGCCTCAATTATTTATTATTACAATAACCAACTCTCTAGCTTAGTTAGTAGTGCTCAACCAAACTAACTACACCAAAACCGCAAACTGTACAACAGTCAACTCGCCTAGCGCTAAAAGATAAACTATTGTACAACTCATCAACGTCTACTCCCTAGCTTCATTCAATCAACAATTATTCAATACTTCCGTCTTAGTCTTTTCTAATTCCAACGTTTCCCAACGGCCAAAATTTACAAAATCTATATTTTCTGTTCGCTATTCACTCAGTGATTCACAAACACACTGTTCAATTCAACTAGTATCATCTTCTGTAAAGATTTTTTAACTCAAACTCACTCTCCATCTGTTTTCAAAACTAGTTTTCAAATAGTTACTCCTCTACATCCTCAAGACACCAAAAGGTTAGCAAAACCATTTGTCAAATTTATTGTATCTTAAGTTTTTAATATAAATACCAAAATGGCAATAATAGTTACTTAAAATGAGTCACAGCTACATTTTTAAGTTTTCCATTTGTAATTTGCGGTTATGTCAAGATGAAGATGAAACAATGCAAAATCATTTTGATTTTTCAAGAACTCATTCTTTTTGCTAAAAAATTTAAATATAGCCTTTTCAGTTATGGCAAAAATTAATTATACAACTTTAATGGGGTTTCCTTTAACGGATAGACATAAACGCATTAAAATATTTTATTCGGGCAAGCGGCATTGACGCTTTTGCGGTGAGTAATCAGTGTTATAGGTTTTAAACCGAGTTAATTTAACAGGGAAATAGCTCATTTGTCCACATAACAGGGAAACAAGAAAATGTGCTAAAAATATATAGTCGTATTTAGTAAAAGATAAATTTAATATGGTGCATTGAAATACTTAAAGCTTTCAAAATAAACTTCTTGTTTTTTAGCTTTACTGGATCTTTATAAAAGTTTCCACGACTTGACGTTTTCCAGTTTTTAACTCATTCATTTATATTTATTGTCATAGAATATAGTGGAAGTGTTTTGTGCTTGTGTAATCAATATATTTGTTGATTCATAAAACTGAACGTCACGTACTGCACCGGTCTCACTAATCGGCACACCCCAGCACACCCCGCACACCCTTGCAGTGTGAACAAATTCTTTTCTAATAATATGTCAGTGTATTTTGGTGTACCAGTGCATTCTGGGATATGACAAAGTATTTTGGGGTATGTCAATGTGTTTTGGGATGTACCAATGTATTCTGGGACCTGTCAATGTATTCGGGGGCCTGTCAATGTATTCGGGGGCCTGTCAATGTATTCGGGGGTCTGTCAATTTATTCGGAGGTGCGCCACTTTATTCTGGGGCTTTTCAAAATATTTTGGGGTTTGCCAATGTATTTGAGGTGTGCTAATGTACTTTGGGGTGTGTCAATGCATTCTAGGGTGTGCCAATGTAATTTTAATATACGCTACGCTGTTCAAGAGATTCTACATCGATATTGGTTTTGTTAGAGAAAATGCGAGTAAAATAAATTAGAAATACAATGGCAGAAACCCAAAATACAGTGGCACACCCCAGAATAAGAATATATTGGTAATACCCCACAAAACATTTTGGGAGACCCCAGAATACATTGACACACCCCAGAACAAGTTTGTATGATAAAAGATTTTGTTCACCCTGGACAGGGTGTTAGGGGTGTGCCGCTTAGAAAGACCGGTATTGCACTATGACTAGGCTAAGTAGTTATTATAGTAGTAAAAGACAGCTTATACTGTAAAGCTTGTAATGCACATGTCATGTTATACTTATATTTTGATAATTTTACATATACTGGAGTAGTGTATTACTTATTTACTACTATTACGGTATATCCGATATAATTTGTGTATTTACCTAAATATATGTAGAGATAAATAGCTAATCTGGTATACAATGTTCATTTGCATTCAAAAGTCATATTTCATATTAATTTTATTATGTATGGATGGATGATGGACTTGAACATGACGTATTACACTTCTCTTGTTTTGAAATGCATTCACTGAGCTTTTAGTGTTGACTTGACTGTTTAAACAAGACAGAATTGCACATTGCATACAAAATACAAACTGAATGTACATGGAGGAGAAAATAAAAACAGATGCCTACGTACATTAAGTAAAGTAGTATTAGCAATGCATGAGTAACGAAGGGCTAAGCTATCTAAATAATAAGCGTTGGCTTCGTCAATGTGTTATAAATGTGTTTTCAAGTCTTAAAGCTAAGTCAATCTTGAAGTGTCAAATCTTTAAGTAACACATGAATGATTTTCCTCATCTGCTGTCGAGGAAAATTGTCACTAAGCTTTTAGATTGTACTTTGCATGACTAACAAGCTACACACGATCACTTTTATGACCTTTGACTTGAGTAAGATACCAAATACAAGTGTAGCATTACTTCTACAGGTATCTACATCGACATCCTCAATTCTGACTGCTGCATTAGTCAAGATATGAAGTGTGATACCTTTTTTAGATACTAGATAACTAGATACCCAGTATTCTAGGATAAGAATCATCTGCAGGAATACAGAATAATTATATTGCATTATAAAGTGCGTATAACTTGACGTCGATAGAATGTAAAGAAAGAGTAGGTAAGTGTGCATTGTGAATTCCTAACTAAAAACTTTTAGTTTGATTGAGAGGAATTGAATAATTTAAAAAGTGTTTAAAAATTCCTTTCGTGCTATGCCATGTGAATAGTTTTTATTGCATACTTTAAATTACTTACAATTAGTTGGCAACTCGCTGGCCTGGTAGAACGAGATTCGCAAGACACTCTCATCGTCTGCTGCTTGAGAGCTTTGATCAGTTGATTGAGGGCATAATTACTTCAAACGAGTACACAAATACATTCGCAGGTATTTAATAATGTTTTGTGTTAATGCAACTTGGCTATACCAAACTGAATTTTTAATTAACCTTTACTATCTCCAGAATCTGTGTACTGTCGCTATTTCCGAAATAACAAAATTTGCTATTCAGACTACTGTTACTTCTAATACAATATAATTTGATGAGTTTTATGACTTTTATGGTTCAATGCCGTTTTTGTTGTCTAACACCCACTTAGACATTTTTGGAGAATAGAATTTATATTAAAATCGGAATATGTATAAAATTACTAAAGCGTAGTTTTGCATTTCGGCAAGACTACCAAGACTTGTAACGTTTCATGTCGTGATTGAAGTCACATTTCTGCACAATTATTGAAGACATGAAAGACAAGTTCAGGTTGAGAGACTCCTAGATTCCTTTATGCCTCCTTCAAACACATTTGCTTAAAATATTCTATTTGCCCTCTTTCTTGTTTCTGATACCTGAAATTAATAAAATGACATGCAAAAAGGGTGCTATGTATTTCTCACCAAATTGCTTTTACAGTTGCATAAACAAGTTCATCTTTGTTTGCGAAATATGAGCCATTGATTACGTGTTTCAATTTTTCTGCGAAATATTCTTGACGCAGTCTACTTAGTAATTTTACCTAGATAATGTACATTTAAAAATAGATGCTCAGATTTTCTAAATGGGCTAATTTCTTCATTTATCCAGCCTGGATGGAATTATTGGTAAACGTGTGGACACTTATAATTGTATGTTAGTACTAATTAATAACAGGTGACGACACGAATTCAAATGATATGTGTAGAAGTACTTTATTACACAATGAGCCATTTTGTGGACATATTTTGAGTGTAGTCTCTTTCCTACCGTATTAATTTTTCCGTGAAAGACATCAAAGAGAAAAGTTGTGTAGAAAATAGGTTAAAGTGTGTTTTAGCTAAGTCCTCGAAAATTATGCTCGAATAACACCTTTGATATGTTTCGTGGGAAACAACACCTTTTGTTAATATCCTACATGTGTTTTTACATTTGTAGAAAATAAATTCGAGTATTTTAAATGTTAAAAGAAAGGGAGGGGGAAATGTGCGAATGACAGATACTTGTGTATTTGCCTGTGAAGAAACTTTTTATGATGTATAGCAGACTGGAAAATATAGCACGTTATTGTGGAATAAATGAGATAATTCTAACTAATGAATAGTAAGAGGTTTCCATGTTTTTAATAATAGTTGTTAATACAAAGGGAAGGAAAGATATATGCATATGAATACAGATATGAGTATGCTGGAAAACTAAAAGGAGAACTAAATAGAAAATGAGTTAAGTGAGTGTTCGACATGTGGACTGTGAATTAAAATGGGTTTTATAAAACGAAGTCTGGTTTACAGTGTTATAAGTTGGGTACTTTTATATATAGTGGTACTACTAGAGCCTGAGAGTTGTGATGCATAAGACAGTAAATTAACTACAGTGAAGAAAGAACTTAGAATAATGTGAGTAGTGTACTGTGTGTGGCTGTATAAATTAGCCGAGAGCTAAATCAGTTGAATGTGAATTAAACGAAGTGGAGGAAAAGTTTTTATTGTATATAGAGTAGTTGCATAAGGCCAAGGCGTAGAGATAGGAGAGGAATAAGTATTATTGGAGAGATGAGTATTTTTTGTCCATAAATGATGAGAAGCTGTTAGGAGAAGGACTTTAATAGTTTATAGGGATAACTAATCAATTCTATGGCAATGGAAGGAAACTGAAGAGAACTAAACAGAACGGTTAGGCAGAAATGAATGTGATAGGAATGGGAAAGGCCTGGCATGAAAGAAAACCGTTGCATGTCTGAAAAATACTTTAAGAGTTTTTGCTCATTTTCTTCATTTACTCTTCTTTCCATGAAGTGCATCAACTCTCTCACTCCTCTCTGTGCACTGTTCTTGTCAAATCCGAGTTTTTAGCACGGGATCTCTCTTTCTATTAACAGGAACCCAAAATGTGGCAGTCCATATGCCTTTCGCCTTAGCGTCAATCTCTTTCCAATGGGTTCCTGCATTCTGTAGTGTAGAATTATTGAGGAGGTGCAGGCAGAGGAAGACGAATGTCGAGGAACGCAGCAAAGGCCTATAAAACTCAATCGAAACCTGAAACTGCTTTTGCTACTTACTACTACAGTGAGCACCGCTACAAAGTATCCATGGGGCTAATTAATACATGTGTATTTTAAAATTTAAAATTTAATTTTAAATTAAATCAAAACCAACACGTATATATATATACCGTGGTAGTATTTCCTTATACACTGGTAGTCCCATGGATACTTTGTAGCGACTCTCACTGTACTTGCACTTTCCTAACTTGTGTACTTTACGACGGGCCTGTCTCTTTCGTTCCGTCCAATTCGATATTCCCCATTCTAATCTTGATGTGAAGTGAACTCACTCTTTCTCTCCTGTATTTCTCATCTCATGTGCATCAGGAGCAAAGATCAACTGCTCTTTTGTTTTAAACAACCAAGGTGCTCCCTCCTCTCTCCCTGGATATCTCTCCATCCATACTTTTTATTTTATTCAACTTCCAAACCGAGTCACAGCGGCTCTAAGCCGATTTCCCAGTTTCCTTTATCCTCTCCACTAAATGGCATCTCTATCCTATATTCTATACTCACCTCATGCCAAACCTACTCAACTCTATTGCGTAAGCATCCACGTAGACTAAAAATGACAACGAGATACACATACTACATACAAACACAATCGGCTAAATTATTTAGTTACCAATTTGCTTTCGCTAATAGGTTTTTCATTCAACTTCACTCAATCCCTTAATCCGACCTTATACAGTTATTTATATAATACGCACTGCAGTTCACTCTTTTGTTGATATTTCTTTTTGTGGCTCAACGAACGTAGGCCAACTTTTTTCTCTTTTTAAGTAGATTTAAAAATAACGAGAGAGAGAGTGTGTTAGCATTTCCATAGGCTAGTCTACTTTTTACTACCTGGTAAAATACTTGTGCGATATACACAATACAGTTTAATAAATATTAATTTCTTTTCAATTTGGAGTATAAGTAGCAATTTAAATTCTTAAATTGAACTGTTAAATATGTTATTCCGTGCAATAACAATTGGGTTATCTTTCAAAATGTTTTATCGGTTCTTTTTCAAAGAATTCAGCAGAAATTATAAGTGGATTCATTGAATGAGCTGAATTACTCGATGAATGAAGTTAGCATTATTGGGGTACAAAAGAGAAGTCCTACTTTAGGTCTTATAATATTTGCGGGGAAGAGGAGGATTGACGTCTTTCGCCTACATTAGCCTATAAGTATGCACACATGATTATATTATTAATGATATTTTGCAGTGTGATAGCTAGAAATGCCTTAATACGGATTGCATGGGGCAGGATAGTTATTATTAATAGAAAGGAGACGTATGCATGTGTTATTTTATTTAGATGTTGGTTTGGCGAGTATTTACTCCATAGTTCACTCGAGTTCAGTGATCAAAGGCGAAGCCCATTTGGTAATTACACATAACTATGGGAAGAAAGCAGTGAGAGAGGACTGAGAGGAGTCGGGGAATAATATGGTTCATTTGAGCTGAGCTTGTCAGTTTTGTTTGTAGTGTGAAATTAAAGGAACTGGGTTTATTTGTTAAACAATGATCTGGAGTCGAAGGAAAGGAAGTCAAGGCAGACTGTTGTGGAGATAAACGAACCGACACGAAGTATAAATTACTAAACATGGCAAAATGGACTGACAGGAAGCTCATACATAGAATGCATACAACACTTGAATACCTCGCATGTACTCGAGTACACGGCAACAGTCTGTCTCTTTGTGTTATAGGCAGACCAGGCTTTCAAAATTACTCCTGCTTCCCTACACCTACATCCCCAGATACTTTTGCATTTTTCGCTATTGTTATGCTTTATTCTCCATCATTTGCTCATTTGGTATAGGTTAGTTGTGAGGCAGACTGGGAAACCGAAAAATTGACGTAGCGTCGTTTCCCTCATCGACTTTCGTTCGTCGCACTCTCACAGCTTGCCAACTTCCCATGCAATTCCCAAACTTATGGATTTTTCTCTCAAGAGCTGTCCTTTCCAGTGCACGGCCACTGTTAGTATCCTCCCTATGCATTGTTACATCTACACATGTATGTGACACCTAATTGCTAATCATGTCCCTACCCAAACGTAATCGCTGGTCATTTTGTTTGTACCATAAATATGTAATTGCCACTAGGTTCGTAATGGCACGTACTAAGCTAACATTTATAACATATTCATAATTTTTTTTGATGGACCTTAGTGTAACTAAGAATATAACTAACGGTAGTTACTTTATTACTGAATTGAATACGTAGTAATGCAATACTGCACTTAATTTGTCAACCGCTTCATCTTTCGCATTTCGTGCTATCTGTTAAGGAATGCACTAGAGAATTAGTCCACTTTCCTGAAATATAATTACCTAGCATTAGTATGTCATAGATAGTTGTAGGACTTGGCAATTAAAATAGAAAATACCTATTTACTATTAAAACTTGATGGCTACAGTCTATTTATAACATTTTGTAAATGACTGTAAATGTTTTGTGCAGGAATAGAAACTGTGTTCTAAATTATTGTAATTAAGCATCATAAATAGAAACAGTTTAAGTTGTAATATAGTTGAATTGCAGAGAAAATTGTGAGGTTGTCGGGTAATTTGGCATATGTAGAAGGAAGGTGGACTTGGACTTAGCTTTGGATCTAATCTGCCTGTGTAATTGAAAATGTTGGAAGGAAATTGTTTGGGAAATGGTGGAATTGTGTTACACAGCACAGCGCAGGTGATTGAGATGGAAATAATGTAAATAATTTCTGGCTATTGAAAAACGATTTAATGGATTAGAGTAGAAAGGATATGTGGAAGGTGGATGACATGGCGTATGTGGTTAGGAAGACTGATAATCTAATCTTGGCAGCTGGTTGGTAAGTGTTTCATGAATCCAGGTAGATTTGGGAAGAGATGAGAATGGGATGACTAAGAAGGTATGGAATATTTAACTGGAGCATAATAAGGAGAAAGTAGAGCCAGACACTTTTTGAATTTTGATGGTGACTTTTGTGACATGAGCTGAAATCCGAATAATGACACTTTGATGTGACCTATATACGCTTGTAATATAAAGTGCAATGACTCGTAGCGAAATGTGAATGGAGGGAGCGTAGAAACGTAATTCCGAGTGGTTTCATTTGACTGCTGACATAAAATCTCTTTCAATCTGATCGTCAAACATGGGATCGCAATGCATGTTGGTAATGTAATGATGGAACATTGGGTTCTGGAAATGTGTTCCTCTGTTGATACCTATGGCGGATTATGATGGCTTTTTGGCTTGACGAGAATGATTTGAATCGGCACATTATTTGTTTTACGAGCCTCCTTTTCAATGCTTTCGTTATTCATATCTTCATTTCTAGATTGCCCGTTTGCGTTATGATGTCTATCCCACACCTCATTACTATAATGTTCACATTGAAATTTCCCTCCTTGTACGCATTCATAAATAATGTACATGGCCATAGCTCTCTAGTAGGTGCATTATTATAGACCATGTGTAATTTGTGTAAATAATTTTTATTGCGTATGCTGAGCAAGTATTATTCGTAGAGGTTATGTCTTTAACATTCTCCATGGCGCATTGTTACGTATTGTGTGGAAATTATGACATAAAGTGCATGTACAGGCATGACTACAACTTCCACTCCACTCCACTGTAAATAAATACTGAGCTGACTGCGTAAATATCATCCATGGATCTGTGATGTGATGATATTATGATGATGTGTGGTGTGAACTTATTTCGTGTTTAATTTCATCTCATAAAGTAATACTATTGCGACGTCTACTGCGTGCCAATTCATGTAGATACATGCCAATGCCATTTTATTCGTAAGTAGGGCAAAAGAAAATTATTCTAGCAGTGTACGTAATCGAGAAATCAACACCGTCGATACTTGATATCTCTATCTTGGACGTGAGTCTCGATTCTCTCGGTACAAATGAAGATCTCTTTGTAGAAAGCATGTATTTAGTTACCAGGTTAGTCGGCAGCTGACTGAGTTACTAACATAATGTTATTTACGATGCGCTCTGAATTTTCTATTCTACCCTAATACTGGGCTGCTCTAACGATAAGTCACACTGTATTGCCCAGCACTGCATTAACCCCCATAGGTATATCGCTATCGATCCTCCTAACTCGTTTACTCCAACTTTTTCCATATACTGTGTTGCACAACATGACAAGACACATGTTTACTGCTAAATAATAACTAGATATCTATTATACAAAGGGAGAAAACAACTATAGCCTGTAATTTATTTGTTCCACTTAATGTCCTTCATTGCAAGGCCTTTTATGCAGAAATCATCTTGGATGGCAAATGAGCACACACCCAAAATCCACGCAAAAACAGTGCAAATTCTTACAATTGCCAAATTAATGCAGTCTTTTTTCCTTTGGTCCATTCTACAAGCGTAGCAACTATTTAGCTAACACTTTCCAAAGGAAATAATCAAAGGAAGTTACACCCAAGAGTTCCCCATCGCCAGGGAACCTTTACCTAGCTCCTGCATAGAATCAACCCTAATTTCATCGGGAAACACTTACAGTTTTCCATTTATTGCTAATAGATATCTAACATGGCTGCCAATACAAAGCCACTTACCAAACCTAAAAGGGACTTGAATTGTGTCAAGTGGCAATATTCACATAAATGAAAGGTTGTCAGGTTGAGGCTTCTTGTCATACTTTAAAATCAATTTAGGCCAATTATTCAACAGAATCACAATATGTTTTTCGGAGAAACTTTTCACTGAGTTTGTATAACGTCACTAGACTTAATCCGGATTAGCTCATCCGTACGTTTAATTTAAATCGTATTTTAAAGTGTTTCCTTTAGTTCCCGATTTCACAATACTGACTGTGTAGATAACGACCTGATTTATTTAGGTCGTTGTTGGAGGGAGTTTGAAGGCAATAGATGAATAGATGTCTTAGGTGAGTAAGGAAGGATTGAAGTTTTTAGAGGAGATAGTAGTATTTAGTTTTTGTGTAATGGGTTAACTCTTAAAATGTAAATTGGCCTGATTGTGGGGCATTGCAACTTATATAGGAATTGTATTTGGAGTGGCTAGAGTGATTATTACATTATAGATAAGATAAAGGAAATACTGGACTGGGTATAGAGATGTGGAGAAGTTTGTGAGTATTGTGAGGAACTGGACTGATATTAATCTTGAGAGAGAGTTGAACTGAAGTCTATCTATAGGAAGTAAGTCTAACGCTAAGCACACAAGGAAAAGAATTGAGGGAAACAGATGCAGACGGAATTGAAGTCTGGGAGAGTGTATAGAGTGAAAGCACAATGTTCATCAACATTTAACTTGGTCTTCTTAAGACTGCATCCTTGTAATGCAATATAGGGAAGAGAGAGCCAGCTACTCAAGATCAGAGTCCGACGCTGATGAAAATTTGGCGGCGGCGGCGTGGTACCCCGGAGACTCTCGGCGGCGGCGGCGCGCCGTGACCAGAAAAAATTATTTTTCTGGTCACTTATGAATTTTTCTGGCAATTTATGGCTCATTTTTAGCGTTTTTGAGAATAAGTTATTACTTTTATGTTAAAATAAAGGATTTTTACACTTTATATTCATGGAAAAGCCATAATAGCGCTATTGAGTATAACACTGACACAATTATTTACAGAAAAATTTTGTAAATGTAGGCGAAAATTTGCAATATTTATAATTCTTGAAGGCGGCGCCATAAAATTTTGCTCAGGGGTGCGCCGATAAAAATTTTGCGGCGGTGGCGGCGTCGAATTTTGGGTCGGCGTCGGCGGCGCTCCGGCGTCGGACTCTGCTGAAGATAAGTTAGCTGCATGGCTTGACTGAGTTTGGCTTGGCCCACTAATGCGAAGGAAGAAAAAACGTCAAGTAGTTCTCCTGGAGAACTGGAAGAGTTTGACGCAAACGAGGAATATTATCCTATTGCTTTATTTTGTGTGGTGGCTGCAGAACTGTGTGGCTCTCTGGACTCTGAATTGGATGCTCTCGCTCTGGTTTTCCAATAGAGCGACTTCACAAGTACCACTGCGTACAAAGTTACAGTCAAACTCTATTTACGTTTACAGTTTAGGCAGACAATGAATACTAGACATAAAATATATCCCTATTGTCGCCTTTTCAATATGAACAACCAAATGTTACATCCACCACAAATGCAGAACAGAACACAGCCATCCAGAAAAGATATCTCTCCGAGTAGTCTACTATCATTGCTGTGCTTACGGCTTAGAGACCCCCTCCGCCTCCTCCGCATTTCCAACATCAACAGACAAAGTAAGGGACGATAACGCCCGTATTCCTATAAAGTTACCCGCCACTCAAATCTACGTCCAGTTTTCACGTTTTTAATGCGGGACTCAAACTATTAACAAAATGCACATTTTTTGCAGTCCTTGAATTTCGCTATGCAATCTACAATGCAATTCTACAGAGAGATAAATATGTGCATATATTCTGCGAATGTAATTTATAGTCGCGTGATATAAGATCGCATCATGTTAACTCTCATAAATAACGAATTGCATGCAATTTCCTTCGCCTCTGGTGCCTAGAGAAAGTTTTTATTACTTTTATTGTACTGTAGCTTATGGTTAGCACAATTTCTATCCATCCAATCAACCTTAAAGCATTAATGAACATTTCTCGCTCAACCATTATTTTCTAGTACTCTTTGATTGATCGGCTCTCTAGTCCTGTTGCTTTCGATCTTTAAGAATTTCTTTTCAGCCTAGGATGATCAGAATTCCTTTTGTGTATAACTGTGGACATTTTTGTTTTGAGCGGATGTCCGAAGTCGGAACACAATTCACCAGTTTCATTATCCCCCTTGATTGAGTCTGCGCAAAAATTGGAAATGAGAGTTTGTCAATGTCCAAAGGTTTACGCGCGATGAAAGAATCCTATAACAGGTTTTAAGGATGATAATTTACGGGGATGTGATGCAATTTTTTAGTTAGTGTTGTCTATACTTCAAAAACGAAATTGTATGGTGTTAAATCACTGTAGGATATAAAAAAGAGGGAAAAATCTTGTACTTGTTTCAGGAAAATGATTTTCTTATTTATTTGTTAATGGACATTAAGTTCACTTGAGCTATTTGGTATAGAAACGTATTTTGGCTCATATAGGCATTGGGCAGGCCAGCCAGGTACAGTATTAGTTTGAATTGATTTGAGTATTGAATTGTAGTTGTGAAAGGGAAATGGAAAGGCTGTGCGTGGTCACGCCACAAGACTATTGCAATATTATAGGAACCTACTGTTGCTTTTCCATTTACGATCGCTTTTCCCATTTCTTCCTTCTGAGGCTTTTGTAGTACTTGACAGTGAGCGGACGGACGGATGGAAGTGAACTTTTTACATACGCGTAGATTCGGAGGGATTTGGGAGGCGAGCATTTCGATTTGAAACTGCTGGAAAGAGAAATTCAGAAGTGACAAGCAGGTCACCCTGACAGATTTCCTGTTCGTGCTTCGCAACTCTTTTCCCATACTTTTCTTCAGAACACATACGTCCGTCGTCCGGTTTTACAAGTGAGCTTTTGTAGGCAGGTAGTTATCGGAAATTGACTGCGAGGACAGCTTTTCACCTAGAATAATAAAACACCTTCAAATCATTGTACTCAACTGCCCTATTATAGTTAGCACTTCTGAAACTACTTCCAAAAACTACACGTAGTATACAAAAGCGAATTTTAAAACTTCTACGTCTTCACATAATAGACGTTTTAAAATCTACTTTTTAAATCAAACTTCTAGATGAGCACTATTAAAGTTTTAAAAAATCGTTCTAAAACCACATGGTGCACAAAGTTGCAAAATTTCTTTTAATTGCACTTTTGCCATTATTATCTTATACAAACGGATTCTTTAAAATTGCCAAAATTAGTAGAGCACTGCAATTGTAATTAAAATTGGACTAAGTAATTCTAATTTAAAACCATTTATAACACTTAAAATGCCAGTTGACCATATAGGTTACAGTAAAACTAAAAAATTCCTGTAGGATTTTATTTGTGTAGTGTTTAGATTCCTCTTTGTGGCTATTATTGGGGAAAGCTGATAAAAGAGAATTGTTAGAAGTATAAATCGTGAAGATACGTTAGCAATAATACACAGCAGTAAATCCACATTGTAGAAAATGTTTGTAGGTCTTAGTATTAGCACTGGAATGATATTTGGTGTACTAAAGGGAAGAAAAGGTTGTCTATCCTTATGGAGGTCTTAGGTAATAGAGAGAAGGTAAAAACTATTAGAATGTTTTCTTTTAAGGTTTGAGTATAAATGTTATTATAAGATGGATCAGGTCTTTGAGTCAGATCAGATCAGAGTCTCTTCGTCTTTGATTGCAACAAAAGAGTAGAATAGAGTAAAAGTAACTTTGGTCTGACATTACTACATACCTACGCGTGTGCCATTAGAAAGCAAACACTCCTTGCTATTTCTCAGATGATTTTATATAGCTAATGCTAGTACTACTGGAAACGGATGGAGAAGAGAGCGAGAGCGACTGTCTATATTTATAGTTGCCCTAATATAAATGGTTGTGGATTGTAGAAGTGCAAGTGTTGGTAGATACACGGTAGAAATCCATGTTTCCCAATTGAGACTTTGTCTGGAGGCACTGGGAGTAAAGTAGGAGTACAATTGAGTCAAATAATGTTCTCAATCTGGGATAATGTACAATAGCTTGGTTGTCTGTCTATGTACATACATATTATGGATACAAATTGGAAAAAAAGCTAAAGCTCACCTTACGCTATACACAGTTCTGCGGATAACTGTGTCTATAGAGTATAGAAGGGGGATTGGGCAATATAAAAAATAAAAATATGATGGGACTAAGACTAACTCGGTTGATATTATTTGAGAGCGGGGGAGAAGTAAAATATAAGCTTTGAAGTGTATTCGAAGGAATTGTAACATCGTAAAGCTAAGCTTAGCTGCTGTTAGCACTTGTGTTTTTATGGTGCCCATGATACAAGTTACACATATTATGGATGTTGAACATTCTCTCCTATGTCGTCTATGTGCCATTTTAGCCAGAGGCGGCCAGCCACTGCTTTCTTGCACAAAAGTCCAAATGAGTGGAGCGCGTCTGCCTTAGAGGGATTTCTTTGACTGTTTTGTTGTGTTGTGCAATGGCCAAGTTGTTTTTATTCGACATAAATTAAAATGTTAACCACCTGGCCTGGCGATCTCTGAGGTCATTGCAAATTACGGTTTATAGACCAGGGAGGACTATACTCGGTGTTTTCATTTTAGAGCTTCGGATGGGAGAACTCGTTTTCGGGATGGTATGAATAGACGGGTGGTCGTGTCTGTTTGTGGCTGGGAAAGCATGAATTGGGTTGCTTTGTGCTTTCACCGTGCTTTCTCCTATATCTGCAATTTCTATTGCCGCGGAGCCTCTGCCTCCATATACTCTCTCACTCCGCACACAATAAGTACAGCGGGGAAAGTACTTTTTAGACCTGTATGTATTTGCACAGTTTCAATATAGGAGATGAGTGTATCTGTATACATAGTTAGTGACTATTTATTTGAAGGTATATTTTATAGTAGCGTCAGTAGCGAGTTTATCTATTGTTGTACTGAATTGAATTGGATTGGATGAGCTGACTACAGAAGAGTTCTCCTTTGCTATCATGTCACCAACTCGTCTCTCCGAATATCTTCAAGACTTCAAGGATGAACGTTTCCCCATTATTTCCAGTCCCTACTAAGAATCTTCTCTGGTCTAGCCCTTCCTCCGACTATACCATTTTATCACCTATAGTTAACGTTAACGAGGCCATGGGCGAATGAAAGAAAGAGATTTCAATTACCAAGTTGTACGACCTTTCTTCGCTAACTATGTCTTTGTTTGTGTTTACTTTCCTTCGCTTCCTCCGAATGGACAACCAAAATATTTTGACTTAATTAAACAAAACTCACCGTTTTTATCCAGGCATTCCTCTTTCAATTCAACGTCAAGTGCAGAGCCTTTTATTTGTACTTAGCATACCGTAGATCAATGAGAGGTCATCGTTTCATCTTCCTCTCCTCTCCTAACCAAACTCAAGGATATACCAATAATGGCCCCGAATTCTCCATCTCGATCCTAGCTGGAATCCTTCTGTTGTGTGTACTTGGCTACCCAACTGGAATTTAGG
Source organism: Yoshiicerus persimilis (assembly GCA_020352615.2). Lineage (NCBI taxonomy): Eukaryota > Metazoa > Arthropoda > Collembola > Entomobryomorpha > Tomoceridae > Yoshiicerus > Yoshiicerus persimilis. The sequence goes on from CM060170.1 coordinate 45,084,562, forward strand.
CAGAGTCGGATGGAATGAACAAGTTTCTAATGGATGCGTATTGCCTTCCGTTTTGCGTGTCGAAATCAATGGGGAAGGTGGCACAAGAAAGACAGGATATCATTTTAACATTGCAATGACTTGGCTCCTTTCGCATCGCATGGCGTGCACGCTTTCAGGCTCACTCCTCTCTATGCTATATCCCTTTGTCCCAGTTTCCTCACAAAAGGTGCTCCACTTTTATAAGAAAACTCTCAGCCCCCAATTCTACAATACACTTTCCTAGGTTTCTCCAAAATTACTTTTTAAACATTCCAACATACCTATTTCCATTTTTCAAAAGAAAATTTAATCAGCAATACAACTAATTTTTCTTCTCTCAGATCATAAAATAGATTCCTTTTCTGACATCGTGGTAATCAATTCTGAATAAACTCCAGATCATTGTAACAATGTTGATTCACCCAACAATTCTCTAATAATGTCTAGCTAACAATTTTTATTGCCTCTGTTTTGCCCTTGGATACCTTTATCAAGAGTGGTAGTCTATTTGTATTTTGAAAAATATCCCACAAATGGAAAATTAATCTAAAGACCTTTCTTAAAGTGATTGGAAAACGAGGCGTGCATTCAATTCCCAATTTCATGCATTTTCCTCCGTTCGATTCAGTCAGTATTAATTATACAGAGGATATAGTGTATCTAAATTTAGAATTCAAGTTCTATGGTGAAGTATAGGGGTTGTGTTAGAAAAGGAAGTGGATTTGGTCGTTTCTTGTCATTTCAAATGGCGTTAGTTGGTTTGACGTGTGGCTAAGACTAAACTGTTCAGTTATGTTTCTGTGAAATGGTAAGGTGTGCCGAACTTGGAAAATTAAATACTTTTGCTCACCATTGTATGGCAGTTGTGTAGGAGAATGCGATAGTTTGGTGTAGATTTGGTTTCATAATATGGTTATTTGGTAGCTTTATTGCATAATAGAATTCAGATGTATTTTCGTGGAGAGATAAGAGTGTAAGTGGAGGAATAGGCCTACCTAGGTGCCTAGTATGTTAGAGGGATATTTGTTAATTATTCATGAGGAATTTCAGTTTGTCGATTTGCTATAGCCACTAGGACTTTGTATTAGTGGTATGAATTTCGGAATTCACATTGAAATATCATTTATCTGGAGATAGGTGCGGGAGAAGTGGAGAACACGAAGGACGGGAGTTTCTCTGGCTTAGCAGTTGGAAATGGTTATTTACTTGTGTAGTCTGGCTGGGCTCCGTAAGCGAATACTTTGTTTGCACTCCCACTCAGCCCGTTAGTCCGTTTGTTGCTTTCGTTCGTGTCAAGTCTGTTCGTTTTGTAGTCGAGTTTATTTTAGATGTGATGTGAGATGTGCTGCTTCTTGTTAGTTAGTTTATCTCAAACAACACTATACTATATTATCGTAAAATAGGATGGATGGATGGATAAAGGTGGAGTAATTGCTTTCCTCACCGAACCATCCGCTCCTTCCATTTCCCCATTTATTCCTTTCATGTAAATTCAAATATCCTCAGATTTACTCTTATTTTATAGTTCCTTTTCCCCTCACGTCATTCCACTATTCCAATCTTTGCCCTATATACCCATACACCAATAATAATATTACATTCTCTCTTCCCAACACAAAATTTCAAAAAATTTTGAAATTGCAGAATTATTTCTCATCACAATTCAATTAAATTTCTCGCTTCCGGTTTCTACTCTCAGGAGTACATAACCTGTCAAACCCACAATAAAACCTTTATTGACATATGCTATTAAAATTTTCGGTTTTTTGTGTCCATTACCGGTTTTTTGGGTTCCGACCCCTTTGAAATTCCGTTCTTAATGTTCCAAGTGATTCTGTGAGGTTAGAATCGGTAGATGTTACTTGATCTACATGTAGGTGTAAACTGAGGAATAGGAATACTGTTAGAATGACGAATGGCATGACATGGTTGCTCGGGTATTAATAGAGCGCATATGTAGTTACCCGTAATAAAGTTGGAAATGGTAGAATCAGATTAGACTTGCATGTAGACTCTCATCTATCTCTGCTGCAGAGTGCAAGAGGGAGGAGAATTATTCATGGCTACCGGAAGTTTCCTGCCAAAATATTACTTTCGGAATAATCTGGATCCCATGCGAATGTGCATAATGCATAATATGTTAATACTATTGTAATATTGAGTTGTCAGTTTCATTATTTTTAAAGCTGTAGAATGTGCCAAATGCTGCTACATAATGAATTGAGTTTTGCGATTTATAAATGGAGAGGAGGTTCACGTAGGAGCAAAATTGAAAAGCTAATTAACATAAATGTGTCACACACAGTCACAAATGTGAGCCGACAGAGAAAGTAAAAATGGTGCCCCAGCCCAGGTAAAACCATTCAAGGTAGAAATAGAAATCTTCCTATTCTCTGACTACAGCATAAAGGAGAGAATACCCAACTACTCTGTACAATCGATTTTACATGTTTAGCTTTAGCCTACAGCTTTGTATATGCAAAGCATTGTCAGGGAGAAAGTTTTTCAAGAGTTTCAAGTGGAACTAAAGGAAAAGTCTGTTCGATTCTTTTCCTCTTTTGGCTTACTTTGAATTCTTAGCCCAGGTATAACAGCATACTGAGTTTATAAGATAGTATAGCTAAACAGCTTTCTTATCTTAACCTCGCCCTGTGTATTTATGTTTCCTGGGTTTGTACAATTCGTCTGGCTAATTTCACGGTTCTTTTATTTAGTTCGAGTTTTTAAACTACTTTTCCAATCAGACTACACTGAGTCACCGTTAGAGGTTGAAGGTTACGTACCATGAACATTTTTTGATGTTATGTGCAATTTTTTAAATGATTTTTCGAAGGATAAATGGGTAGTGAGGCTTGGCAAGTGAAGTATGCTGTATAAAAGCACTTTCTGCACTGAGGTACGTACAAAGTGCAGTTTCCTCACAAAGGGATTATATTTGGCTGCATAATTAATCATGGCTTTGACAAACTATGTAGATAGTTTGTATTCAAGGATGTATGCAAATGACGGGATGTTAGGTCACGTGCATTACTTATTAAAACTTGAAGTGTATCCATGCATAATAGATGCCTTTGGTATTTGCGGATGTAGTTCATGTCGGGAGAACAGGTGAAAAAATGAAAACTTGAGGACTTCTTACGTGAATGGTCCGTTAACTAAAAGGATTATCTAGGAGCGTATGAATGGGGCAAGACAGGCTAAAAGTAATGTGGGAGTGCCTCCGTGGTTTCGCCAGACTCCGAAACTTCTCCTCACAAAGTTCTACACTGAGGCTGAAGAAAGTGTGTCGATTTCTGTCTCTAGTTTCCCTTTCTTTCAGCTTTCTCTGCCAGCAATGAATTTTCGTTGTCCGTTTAGCAGTTATTGCTTTCTTTTCAATGTACTTCGTTTAGAACATGCTATACAGACAGATCCACTGCAGATTATCGTGCAATACATACATTTTCTTTGTCAACAGTGATGTTCCCCAAATATATGTTGGTATATCATGTTCCATACATTTCAGACCTCGGGAAAATTCCCTAGTCTCAATATTTTCAAAAATACGCAATACAAAGCAACTTGTATCATCCACAAATTTCCGTTGACTTTTGTGGTATTCATTAACGTGGTAAAATATTGTAATTAGTAACTTACTTTTCATATGAATTTTGCTTTTCATACAAGTTGTAGGATTTAATAATCATGTTCTTGCATTGTGTCAAAGTTTACTAGAGTGCGCTTCTTGATAATTTCCTAAGGCCTGGTACTTGGTACATCGTTTATTTAAGTTGGTTTGAGTTCAGTGCTGAAGAAGTAGATTTTCCATAGAGAAGCAGTCTAGTCAATGATGAAGATAAGGCTGGAAACATTTTCTTTCAATGTGTTTAGTCTTTGAGTTAGGAGTGTCGTGCATATTAGCATAGTGGCACGTATTCGGAATAGAATGCCTGAAGGAGAGCACTCGTTGACTGAAATAAAATGGAATACGGCTGTTTGGATAAAATTGTGTAAGAGGATTTTTGGAGGACCTAAAAATAAAATGAGGATAAAGAAGATTGTCCATGGTTCTTTGGAAATGTATTTATGAACTACTCGCAGGTGTATTGAGGTAAAAATGGAGTAGAAAAACTAGGAAATCTTCATTGTAAGTCATTGTAAGTCGACATCGTTTAATTCCCTTTTGTTTTAAAAGTTTTCGTGATAAAGTTTTCTTGGCCATAAAGTTGTAACTTGTTTACTCAGAGCTCATTGCCCGTGCCTGAAGAAATGTAGTTCTTGTCACTTTGGATTTATTTATTTAGTCCCATTATCATTATATTATGTTTGTACCCTTGCGTACATTCGAGAAGACTACCTATTTGTTATTAATGCAATGCACTTAAATAAAAAGTATTCCTTCTATTTGCAAAGTGTTCTCAGCACAGAAATTACCATTAGTCCAGAGTGCAAACTGCAGAGTACGGCTACAGAGCAGAATACAATAGAAGTCAAACTTTGTTTCTTTAGAGGTAAATATGTATGGTATTTATGTGGGAAGTAAAATCAGTAAATGGAAAGGTTCGTATAGAGTATTTACATTTTGGTTTTGCGTTAGTTTAGTTAAAGTAAAAAATCCTGGTTGACTATAAATAGACATGTGTACAGCGTACGTCTGCATTAAAACTATTTCTGTTCTTTGTATTTTATTGATTGGGAGGAGAGAAGAAAGTAAGGCAAGAGTTTCTTTCAATTTTTATAAGTGTGCTAGCACTGCTACTCCCTTGTATACTTATTGTACTCTCCTCGAAAGCAAATAGATGAAAAACTGGGAAATACACAAAGTGTTACCTATGCAAACATGTGCACATGGTTGGTTAAGCAATCTGTCTTATGAACACACAACTGAAAATATAGTCTATACTGCCAAATAAGAAAGCCAAATTCTACGAATATTACCCAGTTAAATATTAATGTACTGTTCCTGACTTTAGTTGCCAGTGCTTATCTGTAGTTGTGCAAACCAGAAATCCTGCCAGTTTCTCTACTCTAGGCACATACATTCAAATCTTGACTTGCTTCAAACTCAAACCTTAGTATTTCAGTTTGAAACAGAAATTTTTCCTGTGCACATGTAAAATATATTCGCCTTATAGTTATTTTATTTACCAACAATAAGAAATGCTTTTTCGTCATTTCTTCAGTTTACTCAAGATCTTTCCTTTTCCCTTCTTCATTGGTAAACTGGTTTGGTTTGAGGTGGTTCACTGCAGTTTGGGCTGATGGGACGAATGGTGAAAGCAGTTCTGTAATTTTCATTCTCATCTTCCTTCCTTCCCATGTCCTCCTTTCCCTTGCTTTCCTCGCCTCATGCACGTTCCAACAACCCAGTTCCCCACCATCCTCCTCAAACCATTCCTTATCGGATTTCTCTATTTACTTGTGACATCATTTTTCTTTCTCTTAGTGATTTTAGATTCAATGTAATAGAGGTGTCTCCATATCTTCAGACAATATAACATTTACTCTTAGAGGTAATAAACATAAACTAATTTAGTTTTAATTATGTTTTCTAGTAATAATAAAGTGCTCGATAAAATTAGCATTAGTATTTGAGTTTAGACGTGAGATTTCATTTGTACATTAAGGAAATCATTCTGTTTATTAGATTTGTGGTATTGAAACTGTATGGGGTTAAGGTATATTCATTTTAGAATTTTTCATTAGTTTAAGTAGAGGGGTATATTAAGTATGTTATTGCTGTGCTCTTAAATATAAGTAATGCAGGTGGTAGAATATAACTCCCCGGTTGTGCTACATTGTGAACGGGAGTAATAATATTATGTGGAATGGATGGGCAGGTAGTTGGGTATAGTGTTGAAGTGTCTGGATATAATATTATCTGTAAGACCTTAGTCTGTCTGCAGCCAAGATTAAAAATGTCTTAGAAAGGGGATTTCTGGTAGGTAATGTAGTATAGCTTTTATGTTAGTGGCGTAGCTACTAAATAAATGGGTTTTACATTTACACGTAATATAAGGCTACGTCTTGTCGTATCTGTCTGTCTGTTAGGCTCTGAGGTCTGTGCAGGGAGGGCAGAATAGGCTTCCGTGCCAGTGCACTGTACTTACATTTTGAAGAATACTCTTATGATTTTAGCCAGAAAGTTTAGGAAAAAGAAATCCGGAAAGCTTTTTATTGTGAGTTTCCTGCTGGACTGAGATGGGCATGACCTCGCTCTCTACTTCCTCCGAATACTACTTGTATTATGTATGATTTTGTTTCCATTACTTTCCCAGTTATTTTTTGGAGCTCTCGGCTGGCCCTAAGTAAGTCCAACGAACGAATCAAGAGCCAGAGAAAATTTTTAAGAGCAGAGCAACTTTAGAGAAGTATTGAATTAGGAATGTGTGCAGTCCGTCCAATTTTCTGGTCTGACTGACTGGAAAAAGACGAAGCCACTTAGTTGGCTAGATAAGTAAAACGGTTTATCTATACTTACATCAAAACTTGTCCGACTCCATCAAATATACTCCACAACTATCACTCGTATCATTTTATAGACTATATAACAAATACTCACTCTATATGCAAACTTTTTCCACACACTAATAGTAAATAAGTAAAGTTGCCCTGGTCTTCTAAATGTCTGTGTGGTCGGCCGTTTAGTCGCTCCGGTCAACACCAACCTCCATTTCTTCCCTCAGGTCTCTTCACCAGTCCGAATTTCTCAGTCACTGAATATGTCCGAATCTCGCGTCAATCTTCTCCACCCATAAGCAATTACATGACTTTTGACAAAATGAATAACAATTCTGCTACCAACAAACTTTCTCAACATGTCCACCTCCCTATTATCAAATTAATCAAATTAACTATTTATCACACAAGCCCCTAACCAAAAACTAAAATAAACCTTGCAAATAAATATACCTTCAAGTACACATACAGTATTAGAGAATTTTTTAGAGATACAAGGAATTAATCATTCCTATCCCTCTTGATCTAAATGAAATTCCTGAGTTGACATTACAGTGACATAATGACTACAGCTTAAATATTTGCAAAACATAAATTATAGTATACAAAATTGTGATGTCTCATCTTGTAAAGTACTCTTTCCTATAAATGGAATATTATATTTTGTAGCAATAAATGACCACTGGAGGAAAAATATTAAAATGGGATACGTAGGTTATTAATCTGTATAAATATTTCAGAGTGTGTTAGTCAGTACTTAATACACGGTAGGGAAGGCAAGTCATGTGAGAGAGTGATTATGGTTAGTTTGAAGTATATATAGAGACGTGGAAATTAGGAGTGAGTAATAGAAGAACAAAGCGTAGTAGTTTGGTGAGCTTGTTGGATTTTGGTTGGCCTTGGAGTTTTACTCTTGTGTGAAGTGTGAGTGACATAGTGTTAGTGAGTGAGTTGTCTTACGATGACTATAACTTACTAAATGGACGAGGAAGATGTAATCAGAATATTTGTAGACATTACCATTTCGCCAGAGGTGCTGATTCTGTGCGGGTTGTGGTTTGGCTTATGCACAGGCTCTCTTCTCCTCTTTACTCGCGTATATTATTACGTTTCCATTGTTCAGTAGTGCAACTACTGTATGCGATTGGACTGTCTGTCTGTGAGTTAGTTAGTCAGTTAGTTAGTTAGTCAGTTAGTTAGTTAGTTAGTCAGTTAGTTAGTTAGTGAGATAGCGCTGTAACTCAAGAACGGTTAAACTTTTTTACAATCTGTTTTCACATTATGAAAATATAGGTTCTCCTTATGAACAAGTTCGTAAATGAGCAAAATTGGGTAACGCCTTCCCCTTAAAGGGGGAGGTTAAACTGTTCGTACTATACGTATGTTATGTATTGGATGGTGTGTGTATGTTGTGGTATGTGTCGCAGTCTGTACTAGCGACAACTATATGTCGTAGTCTGAGCTGATGACCCGTCTTTTGAATAAATTTAAATAATTCAAACATTTTTGAATAATTTGAAATATTTTCAAACTTTTTTTAAATAGTTTGAAATTATTTCAAATTTTTTAAATAAATTAAAAATATTACGGTTGCACTACTGTGATATAGCCGTTTTGTAATGGTTTATTATATCGTTAGTTACATTCACTATCTCTGTTTCTGCATTCGCTCTGTATTACATTTTATATTATTACGTTAGTAGTGCAGACTCGACTGCGACTGCCTTAGCAAACCACAGATAATACGTTCCGTGTTTAATACGTGTGAAATATTTCAGTAAAGGATATAATATGAAAATAGGCAATTTTTCATTTTGAAACATTAATGGGGCTTATTAAATTATGAAGACATAATGATAGTTTATAATTGTATAATAGTTGGGAAATGTACCTAACTAGTTTTGACTGGTATTAATAGTACATTAGGACAAGTTACATGTACAATTGACCCTTTTCTTATATTTCCCAGTTGGACAAATGGAGTTTAACATTTTTACAAGTAAAATGCGAAACTAACTCCATTTGGCCTTTAGTGGAATTGGGAAATGGGGGAAATAGGAAAAGCACTAATTAAACGGTGTGTGCTAGGATCCTTGGAAGATATGATTTATGGAGTGTAATAATATAGATGTGCCATTTGGCCGTGTGCATGGCTGATATAATATTATACGGTGCTGATGGCATTATTCATTTCATTACTCACTAAAACTCACATCATGTATCACGTCACTGTCTGACTGTGTCTGCTTTGTGGAGCAACTTGCTTCTTACAAGTCATTAGTGAAGTGAATTTATCTGAGTGAACTCAAGTTGTGGAAGTCTCCCAGCTCCAACTCAAGACCCATCCCATCACTCTCACATAATACTGCCACGGAGAGACCACCACATTCACCAATGCTTACTTACACACACTCTCCTTCCATCATTCCCTTGCATGACTCGCATTTCGACTTCAATTGCGAAAATTATTAAGTCATCTTGTTAGCTGGCTGATTTATTTCATATTTCATGGAAGAACCCTAAATGGACTGAGTTACACAAAGCTACCAACACAAACCTACGGAATTCAATCAAACACACTCATTCTCCACTGGAATGACACTCATTTCCTACGTATCCCCATTTCACCCATCCCATTGTCCCCAACAAGTCAATAACAAAAATTATTGCAAATTCCTAACATTGCTCTCCTTTCCCAAACTACTTTATGAGATTTCCCCTACTATATATTATTACCGAGTACTAAGACGTTCGTTAGTGAATTGTGAAATTTTCCCATCCTGAATATTGTTTTTATCACAAAAAGGAACATTTATGCTATGTTTTTGTAATTTCTTCATTTAAAAATACGGATAAGTATACGGATTCCAAGAATTTTTAGAGAATTTTTGCAACTATGAGTTATAATTTGGTTTGGGAATTTTTCTAATTAGTTTTGCCACATTTTCATTCAATTAGGAATACAACAGTGTTCCATTGGTATCAGTGCGTGCTACAATGCTACTTAGTTAGGTATGTAATAGTATGCCGATGTAAGTGATTCATGTAGTTTCAGAGTTGCCAGTGTTTTACAAGAGCTGTACACGTTTATAAGATAACTGATTCAGTTCATCTGTTGACTTAAGTTGAGATAAGCCGTGTGGTGTGCGTATTGAGGACGTTATTTAGAGTGGATGTGTTACGGTACGGTATAAAAAAGTAATAAAGAGAGATATTTGGATATTGAGAGTGCAGAGATGCCAGATGCTCCCATACATTCATAGATAAATGCGAATTAGGAATGTAGGAAGCTGATTGTTGGAGGTTTATTTAGGTAGTTGTTGAGATGTAAATTGAGTTTTGTGTATTACAATGAAGAAACGAAAGGAAAAGTCAATAGCGAGGAGCATCAGCATAGTTTACGTCTTTCGTTCGTCCTGCTTATAGTTTGAGTTGTTTGGGATGTATGTAATAACATACTTGTGTGCCTGGTGAGGAAAAGATGGAAAAAGCTTAGGATAACAGAGTGTGTATTGGAATAGATGTGTATTTGTGTCTTTGAACGAATTCGCATAGTATAAGGACGGATGAGAGTGTAGCAAGTAGCAGTGCAGTAGGTAGGTTCCGAAAAGGGGACATGCAGCCAAGGCGAAGGAAGAGAGAAATTTGGAACGGATTGTCTCCTAGTTGTCTTTCTCGACATGAAAAGAGGATGAGGGGTTTGTTGGTTGGTGGGATGGGATAATGTGTGTATGTAAAGTGGAGTATGTAGAGAGATGAGATTAGACATGAGAGGAGAAAGAAGGGTACATTAGATAAGCATGTTACCTAATATATTGCTAAAACGGAAGAGTAACTAAGCGGCGCAGTCTATTAGATTGTATAGATAGATATATATATTTATTCTCTCTCTAAGCAAATATGTGTGTAATGTATGTTAGTATGTTTCGGAGGAGGACGCTAAAGTAATAATAGGAGGAAAGCAACTCTTTCTCTCTCTGGACCATTGCAATAAGCTATCCTTTTAATGCGTCTTCTGTGTACTGTAAAATAAAGTAAAGAAGTAGACCTGCAAGTGGAGCTCGAGCTGGGAAGATGATGCATCGGTGAGATATGTGTGCAATGAAGCAGTAAAAGTTCCACAGTTTCCTACGCGTCTCCCAACCTCACCTCCACACTCTGTGCACTCCACTTCTCTCTATTACTCTCCAGCAACTCCTCCACCCATCCCATCTCCATCTCCGGATCTCTAATTTATCCTGCTACCCGGTAGGTATGCTCAAAATTCTTCAAGGGGGATAGATACGGGGGTGGGGTGGGGTGAATTCCATAGAGGATCGAATTTTAAGGGGGCAACTCCCCCGAATGGAATTTTGAGCCGGGGGGGGCTTGGGAAACTGTACCTACCCCCACCCCCCTTAGGAAAAAAATTTTCTTGCAGCGGATGGTGAAATACATAAATTACACATCCGCATCTCCTCTTTTCTTCCACCGAAGGTTCTCCGCTCTATCCTTCCACCCAATTCTCTTCCCCAAACAAATATACACCATCCATTAAATACTCCAATCGGAAAACTAAAACCTATAAACCAAATCCTATAGCAGACATCACATTTATTCTCAGCATTTTCTACCTACGCACAACCACCAACCACTTACTTACCCCCATACTTCACAAATTCACTCTAATTTCACTACTCTCTACAAGTTCCCTTTGCCTGGATACAAATTAAGGACTCCTTAAACTCAAGTACCAATATCAGAGCCAGAGAGTTCTCCTCTACTCTACCAATCATTTAGATATCATATACCCTTTTTCTCTAATGTGTAATACATTTTCCTGGAATTTACATAATTTACTTTCCTGCTCTGGCTACATATTCCATTAACTAGAGATTTCTGTTGCTACTACACAAGGTACACAATGTTAACTACGTTTGCTCACTTCACTCTCTAAGAAAGCAAACAGTCCTCTCGTTCCTACTCAGACTATCAGTTTGAGAGATAGATTTTTCCTAAGGATCATGTTGTTGTGAATATGGTGGTTTGGTTGGTGACAATTTTATATATCAATTATCCAGGACCAAGTGTTGTTTGTTTGCATGGAGCCCAAGTTATTGTTCTAAGCACACAAAACACCCACATGCCTCAAAAATAAAGAGATATTACCATTCGACTCAATTTTCAAAGTTTACTTTCCTTTCTTTCTCTATTTTCTATTTATTTATTTTCATGGAAATCTTTTATGAACCTTTACCCTTTTCTCCATTTCATATTTCCTGGATTGCAGCAAATACCTTATTTCATGTGCCTACGTCAACCAAGTACATTTGGATTGCAACTTTAACCTTTTCTTTTCTCTTCTCATGTCAGCTTTATTATATTCTACATATGCAACTTAGGTAACTTGATACTTTGTTTTTCGTCGTCATATTCACGGTACAAGAGATACAGTAGAATAGTTACCAAGTGCAACTCTACCTCTTTGCTGGGCAACTCAACCCAGTCAATAGTCAAGTATCTAAGTGCTTCTGTTCTGTTTAATGTGGTAAAACATCTCAGCTTCCGTTTCTTTGTCTTCTGTGACTACATATATTACTATTATTCATTGTACTAATCCGTAAAATAAAATATAATGTTCAGCAGTTTATGCTAAGAGTCTTAAAGCTAGATTTGTTGCATTGTAGTCTTCAGTACCCAATTTTCTATTGCGTTTGATGGAAAATTTAGTTTTCATTAATCTAAATAAAAGAAAACCAGAATATGTTGTTTCTAAATTTTATGCAACTCTTAAAAAGTTAAAAAGCGAAACCTAAAGATGGATTTATGATAATATTTTACAATTTTCTTAATAAACAGGCATCAAGAAACTTTGTTTTATAAAATCATGTTTTGGATTATGTACTAAAATCGTTATATTTTTAATAATATCATTATTTTAAAATTATTTAATGTCATTACATTTGAAATTATTTAATATCATTACATTTAAAGTCCTTCAATACCATTATATTAAAAGTTATGTAAGTGATTTTTATGGTTATATAAAATTATCATGAATCATTGCTTTGACAATGTGATTATGGTAAAGGTCAATTAGAAGTCTATAATAGTCTACGAAAAACCCTAATTGTTGGACCTGTTACTAAAAATCAAATTCACCCAACCACATGATTTCCCAAAAAAAGGATAAAAGACTGTTGGATAGTAGGTCATTAATGTGATTTTTGTTGGGCAGTTGTTATTTTCGGATTAAAATATTTTTGTTTGCATTGGAGGATATACAGCTAATCTTTTTATAATTGGCCACTAATAGGTCAGAGTTCATTGTAATTTGAGATGATTTAAAATGAATGTACTAAATTCCTGGTGACATTTATTAGTTCTGGAGTTCTAGAATCCATTTGATTTGAATCTCGAGGGATTTTCATGTGACAGAGCACGAGGCAATTAAAATTAGGGTAATTGGAGTAGTTACTTCCTGGTTAGTAGCACAATACAATAAAATATCAGGATCGATTACACCTTATTAGACGAAGTGAAGCCCATGACTGAATATGAACAGAAATACCACTATTGTGTTTAGATTGAAAGCTGTAGTACATAAATGCAGTTTTGGACAAGCTTTTGGTTCGACATTTCCATTGTGCTAGCTATTGTTAAAGTTTCGAATTATGGCTGAATAAAAACTACTGAGTTTCCAATGGTGAGGTCACGTCAAGCAGATGTGACTGACGTACAATACGTTTGGAATATTTTCAATAGATTTGATATTATAATTTGTGTTTTTTCTCGGTCTCAATTACACTTATTAGAGGAAAGGACTTTTGACCTTATTATAGGGCTCAGAAAGTAAGATATCCAATATCAGTAGTAGGATTGTAATGAATGGTAGAAAGAAAATTTGTATGGTCTGTAAATGGAAGAATTGCTATTAGTGCATAATAATGTGGTCTCTTTCTAACAGCAGTTACTTAGCTACGGTATTGGTATTGCGTTACAGTCTGCGAATGATCCTACAGCAGTATTATCAGTGGTAGTTGATAATGGTGTATTTAGATGTATGAGTTTGTAGTTGGTATATTATTTGTGCTGAGCTTGCTATTGAGATTCATCTGTGGATACTCTGCATATGTAGTTAATGAGTGTTCCAGGGAAGAAGTGCTCCTTTCCATTCCCTTGGTTTATCTATTTATTATTTAGTATTCTCCAGTTCTTGGCTTGGCTTGGCTGTGCGGCTGGAGTTCCTGCGCCGAGTTATAATATTATATCAATATTTAGGTATGGTTAGTACATACACGTAGATTATAGTTTTCTAGTAGAATGTATGCAAAGTAGGGATGTATTGGTTGTTTGTCTTTAATTTAGTTGGCGTGGTGAGAATGTAACACAAAGTCAGCTAATGTGGTGCGGAGTAATCTAATCTCGTGTGTTGTTCCATTGTTTGTTTTGTAAGGCAGGCAGTCTAGCACTCCTGGAATCTAATGTAACCTACTACCAAAATGCAAACTAAGGTTTTCCTCAAAAGTATTTCTATTAGAGTCTACTCGCTACTTTCGGCACTAATTGCACGCATAAACTTTCAATGTACAGGGTTGGCCATTCTACTTTACTGCTCCAGTATCAGATCGGCAGATAAAATATTGAAACGCAAGCTCAGTCCCTTGGAGTTCCTACCAATAAAATTATTACACGTCAATTTAACGGAGCCAAGTCAAGTGTGCCAAATTTTGAACTTAAATCTACTAGAGTTTCACATTATGAAATACACGTAGTTATAGCGTTTCTCCTTTTTCACACATAATTATTCTCCATCCAAATTACGAATGCTACCCTGTGCTTCAAATCTCACTGGAGAAAGTTCACTTCATTTAACATTTCCATTCGCTCCTCCATTCTGGTTTTTCTCGGCTCTTTCGAGAATATTAATATTTACAATACACTATACACACAAAATACAAAGCAATAAGCTACAGATAGCGGTAATTGCTTCTAAAGCATTGTAAACGCTGCTATTCATATTAACGCGAGCTTTTCACCAAACCCGAACTTGTGCTCTGAATTTAAATTAAGCAAAAGGAAGGAGACTCCTATTTTAGATTTTATTACAATTCTTCGCATTTTTAAAAGGAGTTTGCATGTTTATTACTTACTTTGGTGCTATTTGAGATAGTACACTATTTCGACATTAGTGACTTGGATTTCAACCAGAAATCGATTGGACAACATCATGTTACCTTTTCGACTGGTATCAATTGACTGGATATTTAGGGAGGTAACGAAGTGCCCTGGTGTTCGCTTCTAGCTTAACCTTTGCTACCCTCAATCATGCAACATTTCTCATCGTCAGTATTATTCGAGAACCTTTACGTTGCTAAATACACTAATCGTTACTTTTTTGCTTATCTGAACATCGTTTATATTCATATTACACAAATAAAGCTATGTGAGCGTTGAAGAACGCGATGTAGAACTACTGGTTACTTAACGATTACAAATACGAGGTAGTTTAGTTGCAGGTAGGAAAACATCTATTGTACGCTCAACTGTATTGTTCTTCGCTGTAACTACTACAAAGCATTTTTTAGTAAATTAACCTACTTTCGACGTATAAACAAATACTTCTCGTTTGCTGTACGCCAAAGCGCACTCCTCGCTCCTTCATTAGCAAAATACATACGATAAAACTACGAACTGTGAAAATGTGCCATACATTACTACTGCACTTAGACCTATAGTGCTTATGTATAATGAATTCAGTGAATCCTCTATTAAATCCACTCCTTCTATAGTTAATTCATTCTGGGAGACTCCACTCACTACTACTATGTCTAAAAGCTCATTATATTACTCTAAATTATGAGCTTGTCATTATTCTTTGATTTACTGCTTTCCTATTTCTAATGTGTTAATGCATGCTATCTATTTCTAGGATATTGCAGTGATTCCCTTTATTCATACTAAAACACTCTTCTTCACTCTACATACTTCAATGTACAATCTCTACCCTTGCCTTGCTATCGTGCACATGGTGCATTCAATTAGAGTCACCTTTTCTTTAATTATCTGTATAAATGGAGCTACTAATTAACTAAGTATTACATCCATGGATCTACATTCACTTGTTTCAGTTATACCGTCCCCTCGCTTTCTTTACATTTTCTGACCAAAATTCTTCCAATCAGGGAAAAAAGAGCAATTTAGAAATTTTTAACCAAACAGTTATAATTTTATTGTAAAACTTTCACTAATTAATCGCATTTTGGGACCTCTGGAATTCAAATATCTTGGAGCAACTCACATAACACTATTTTCCACGAATTTTGCAATGCAATAATTATAAAACCCATATTTATAAAAAAAAATGCTTAGCAATGAAAATAAAATGCAAAAATTCCATTATTTCGTTTCCAATTATTTGTTCAGTAATTAAAAGTTTGTTTTTTTCTACGAAGGTTTGAACAACGAAGCATTTCGAAATTAGGTCATTACGCACATCATGTTATGACACAATACACAATAATACCGCATTAATACTTACTTACATTGCCTTTTGGAAGTTGTCATTTAAATTGCAATGTTTCGACAAAATACTAACAAAAGAGGTGGCCTCACAAAGGAAAACTTTGTGCACTACTGTTATTAAAGTTTTGTAGGAGAAGCGTATTTAAATACTCTTGTACTGAATAGTGACACTGTTGACTCAGTCTGGGTAATGTTTCCCTGGAAGGCGTAGGTAATTCATTTTGAGGAATTAAAATACGTAACTTGTTTTATTTATAGACATGATGTCCATGCGGATGAACGAATTTGACCTAACACGTTATTTAACTAACATGAAATTAGCTTTACTGTAAACTGGAGCTAAAATATGAGAATTTGTGTTAGTGATTGCTTTTGTGGCTGCGTGCTCCATGTTCATATCGTGGTAATCTCATCTCCAGTTTACTCTCTTTATCAAAACTACCAATAGGTATAAAGTTTCCACTCACTCTTACGAATCATCCTTTGTTTCAATTATACAAATTAAACATTGAAATATTTAGAGTCTATCCAAAACTTTAGTATCGAGTAATAAGCGTAATGCACGGAAGCATTTGACAATAAAACAGTAACGTGTTAAACTTATTCTTCGTATAACTTTGTGTTGTGTTCGTATTGTACACATATAGTGGTTTTCTTTGATAAAGAAAAGCCGATTATGACGCCCATCATGCATATAAATAATATACGGACCATCAAGTCAGGTATAATAAGTTTCTACGTGTATGTTTTACTTTACGTTTTGTATTTGGTCTCCAATAATAAATTTATATTGAACAAACAGAAAAATAGTTCCCCATTGTTTCAATAATTAATATACATATGTGAAACAACGTTACGTCTTTTGGAAGCTTAATTAAAGTGCTTTCTTAAATAAAATTCCCTCGTATTGAGTCCTAAGAAAAACCTTTGGCAAATTTGGCAGTAATTTAATACTATTTAATTTTGTGTTATGTAGAATTTTAATTTCCTATATTCGAAACGGAACTTTGCCCAGTTTTTGTAGAATTATTCGCTTGCGTTTACGTTTATTCGCAAAGTATTATAGTAGAATAGGGAATCTTACGAATGCAGTATTTAATCGTGCCGTGGTGGCATGTAGCACTTGCAACTGCTAGGAATTGTATAGCTTGTATGTGTATGTACATTGTTTAAAACGTTTGTGAAGTGCCTACACTATTTGGCTTCTTAAAGTATGGGTGTTGGATGGTTTGGATTCATTTGCATACAGTCAGAGTTGAGTTGTGTAGATTGCTACAAGCTAACCATCAAAGGAAACCACGAGTCAGCAATAAATGTTGTGCTGCAATAAAGATAATCGTCATATAATAATATTAATAATTGTGTAACTTGACGGTTAGAGACGTTCGTTGACATTGTGTTGCAGCGTGAGTCATTTCAATGTGAAATGTAAAGTGAGGGGAGCTGAAAAAGCTTTTTAGATTAGATACATACATATAATAGAATTTAGAGACGTGAATGCAACAGGCTCACTAAATCATCATTCTCTACTCTCAGTGTAATGATAATAATATTTTCATCCCAATCACATACACATTACTGTGCATTATTTTATACACACTATATCCGCATTTCATAAAACAAAGCACTGACAAGTCAGGCTATCTTCAAGCAACACACAATTCTAAAATGTCGTTCTCCCTCCTTCAATAGTTTACATACCTACATTTTATGAACGTTTTTTACAATTTGTTAAACTCTGTGTAGACACGCGTACACCTACAAATTAATTATTTTCTGGCATAAAATAGTTAAACCTCAACGTAGTGTTTTACTACAGTGTATCTTTGTAAGTGAACGCGTTAAACGACAATTTTATATTCAAGACAAGTAGATAAGTGAAGTAGAAATCAAGTGAGGAAAAAGAAGTTAAAATTAAGGAGTGCAGTTCATAAATATATTCGAATAAGGAAATGTTATAATAATACGCAGCTGCTGTGATAAGTTTTAGTATGCTGCAGTAGTGCGTGGGGCAACCGAATAAAAAACACCCGGCCACATTAATTTTTAATAACGCAACGATTTAATAAGGTCTTAAGCATACCTATTCCATAGGTAAGTGCCTTAACACAAAACACAACGACATATATAGATAAAATGCTTGGATAAAAAATATAATTTGCTTCGGGTATGCAGGTCTACATTTTTACCAGTGACCCACGGGTAGTTATCTTTCAGAAGATAATATTTAGTAGTGTATAATTAAACACTTTATAGTTCATACAAGACAAAAGTGGTTAGTGTCTTGTCTCGCAATTGTAATTAGCAGTCGGGGTACACTATGTGTAATTAGCTAAGCTACATCCTATTTAAAATACGTAGGTGTGTATGCGTGATGAGTTTAGCAGTTCGTAATGTAATGATTTGTACTTTTATTTATCTATGTACATATTTACAGCTCTATAAATACATTTAACACGGTTTCGCTCAAGTGCTTTCTGTTTTACATGGTATACACACGTGTAGATAGATACAGTCATACAGTAGTACTTTATTATTGGTTATTGCACCAATATAATTTTACATTGTATGATCCAGGCATCGATAAATACATACCCATTGCCGTTCATTACACGTTGTCGTTGTCATTGTCAAGATTGATTGATACTTGTTCGCATTAAACACTTGTAGATTGTTCTGTAGAATGTACCTCTGTGATCGATTGTTTTATCTAATAATATCATAATTTGTTAACCGTTATAAAATGTCATCGAGAATCTGAACAATATGTTTAGAAATCCTGTATCAATTTTCAAACTTTCTTTTTAATTGGAGTCGAAAGTATTGTGATTTCGATTTGGTGACCTAAATACAATATATTGACTCATTTTCAAGCTCCATTTCAAAATCATCAATACTTTTATTGACATTGTTTGCATTATTGGAAAGTGCTTAGTTTCCAATTTCTCTTGGAGACAATTGCAACGCCATTCAAATTTTGATATATAAACAATCATACTTGTTTGGGAATCTATCAAAACAAGATAAGGTGAGTTGAATTTCAAGTTTTTGGCCTTTAATTTATTTTTCTAAACAGAGGTATATTTTTGAACTAACCAATAAGCAAATGAATTCAATGTGCGTGAATTTAA
Source organism: Yoshiicerus persimilis (assembly GCA_020352615.2). Lineage (NCBI taxonomy): Eukaryota > Metazoa > Arthropoda > Collembola > Entomobryomorpha > Tomoceridae > Yoshiicerus > Yoshiicerus persimilis. Next base: position 45,103,656 of record CM060170.1, read on the forward strand.
CCGGAGCAGTGCAGTATTGCTGTAGTGTAGGTTTGCGTAACTTTAATTTGGTTTTAGGTTCACGCACCAAGTGTACTGGGTGCATGGTTGTCTGTTTTTACATGTTGACCCTCGTTCATGCCCCGCTTTTAGCTGGCATATCACATTGGCAGTCTACGTTACTGACAGTTGCAGTTGGGAAAGAAATGAGAGTCAAGTCAAAGTCAAATCAGCTAAAGTGAAGTAAAATAAGGCTGACTGTGTGACTTGTTGGGTTGGATGCATTCGTTTGTGGGATTATTCCCTTCCTCTTCTTCTACGCTTCACTTCTCTCTACTTTTCGTGCTAACTTCAGCTCATTTTTTTCTATAATTCGATAATATCGTTTTCTATATGTCGCTGTCTGTGCTGCATTTTCAGAAGTCTAATCTTCAGTGCTGCCAAACCTCAACTTTCGTAGTTATATAAATAAACCTGGGCAAAAATGCTTTAGGCAAGTTTTAGCGTGTTACATTTGAGAAAAACTTTCGTGGGATTAACAATTTATTTTGCTTTTAATATATATTATGTTCAAGCATGCAAATTTAATCTTAATTTTTTCCCGAAATTTTGACAAGAAATTGAAATAGTATTCAGATTTTCCAAATTGCTTTTAAACGTTGGTTTCTCATATGGACTAGCTAAACTGGACTTATTGCGATTTGCCTGCGACATTTAGAAAATGCATTGTTTGGTATATAGAACAGACAGATATTACAAAAAACGTACACACATTTAAAACTGGCATAGCACATTGTAATAATGTATTCCTAACAATATCACATGATACATAGTACTTTCAAATACACCGAAAAACAGAAAATACGAGACAAGACAAAACGTATAACGCAGAGAAGTTTTGCTAAACTTTTACTTGTCTGCTAAAAACTCTCTGCGTACAGTTTTACTTTTAAACTTCTCCCCTTTATTTCATATAAATAAATACTGTACTGTATATGTATTTAAAAGTTTGGTAATTTCGTAAAGTGTGTGACTGATGTGACACAGTCGGCTTACACATTTCGTTATCACCCCTGAATGTTTTCTACAATCTATTTATAAGTCAAAATCTATTTTGTGTTGTTTACGGTATTAATACATATAAAGGTAGCTAAACGTAAAGCAATACGAATAATTGAAGCCTTTTAGGAAGCTGAAGGTATTATTGCTTACATAGTAAACGTTTCACGATTTTTTTATAATTTGACACTATTTTATAAAAGCGTATACAATTTGCGGCGTATAGACTTTCTAAATAATAATGATATATTTTGTGCGAGTAATTAAGTATTGCTGGTAATGAATTAGCTAGGTTTGGAAATTTTTGTTTCGAGTGGTCATTGTGGAAATTTAATTGAGTTGCGTCCTGAGGATCTAGTAGAAGTGACAGTACAGAGCATCATTTAGTAAAATAGATGTGGTTGCTGTTGCAAAGGTTATTTGGTATTTGGGCGATGATTTGAATAATAACAGAGGTGCACACCACACTTGCAGGAAAAATATGCACTGAAGCGCAATTCGACTCCTACGTCATTTTGATCATTATTAATAACAAAAAGGAACAGCCTGACTTATTGTTAGCCAACTTTGAAGCACCGGGGTAAAATATGAATGAGAACATGTGAAAGGTTAGTGCACTGCAGGCTAACGATGAGTGTTTTCTGAATTATTTCGTTTAGGTGGGCTGATTACCTCCACTACTACTGAAATAAGCTGTCTGCAGAGAAAGCAATAGAACACTAGTATTAACTTAATAACCAGCAATTAGGGGAACACAAATGTTTCGCAGTGTAGTCGAAATCCAATTTAAATGTTGCAATGCTACAAGTTATAAAACTTCGGATTCTATGTCACAAGAACAATTTCATAGATAATGGCAAGATAGAGAGAGCTTCTATCACACTATAGTCATCACTACGAATTGACCTGTCTGCAATCTTTCACAGAAGTTAGGGGTATCCAAATAAAACGGCTCTACTTTATAATCTTTTGTTCTACAATATGCTATTAACATTCCAATTTCATTGTTTCTTCTCCCCCGGTCACAATTCATAATTATCAAATCAAATGACACGCCTCAAGTTCAACTATTTCGAATCAAGACTCAGTAGCATATAAGAAAGAATGCGATTTGCAAATGATGCTCCTCCAAACTCTCTCATTTCTATGTTCTTCTCTAACTACTTTCTGTGAAATATTAAAAATGAATGCTTCTACAATAAATTAGTAGACAAGTCCTTGAATATTTAATTAAAAGTTTTGTTTTTATGTAAATAAGTAACGGAGCTAAGCTAACAGAGTCACAAGAAACTTTCAGGCTATGTCTAACCGTAAATGATGCCTTTGAGACTATCTTCACGCGCTACTTTTTAATTGCATCTTAAAACTACTCCAGTAAATTTTAAAAATATACCAGGACTAACTATTTTAAGTTTAAATGTAGGTCATACCGTTGCGAACTAATATTTTTGCGGATTTTCATGACTACAAATTAGTATAAATTTGAGTTGTTGAAATAAATGCAAAATTTATTTTGAATAATACTTTTACTATCAAGCTGAAAAATACGCGCATTTAAAATTTCTAAGAGCTGAAAATCTCGAGTTTGTGATTTGTGTACAATTGTTATGTTCTTTTAATCCTAAGGGCAAAATCATTCAGTAGCACTTGTAGAATTTGTATATTTATGTGTGAAAAATTTTGTTTTGCGGGATGTGAGCAGAAAATATGTAATGAATAGTAGGTCTGTCATTTTCTACAGTTGGCAATTAATGAAATGTGTGTAGGTTTGGTTAGTTTGTAAAGTATGTGATGGAGGAATGTGGAATATGTGCTAGTGAAATTATTTATTTCCGCATTTGCACTAAAAGTTCTCTGGTTTTGCTAGAAAACGAGTATATGGAAATACGTGTTGAGTTGACTTGCCTCTTATGATGATATTATTGTGATTGCTGTGGGTGTGTGCCAACGGAGTGGAATGATTGTGTAGAGGAATGAATACTTTGGTAGACATGTGATGTTGCTTGTGTGTGGTGTGATATGATAGTCCTAATAATAATGTACAGTGAGTGCCTCTACAAAGTATCCATGGGGCTAATTACTACATGTGTATTTTAAATTGCCCGCTTGCGGGAAATCAAAATAAACCAACACGTAAATATATACCGTGATAAATATTTCCTTACACACTGGTAGTCCCATGGATACTTTGTAGTGGCACTCACTGTAGTTGGTTGAGATGAGGTTCTGTCCAAGTTGGAATGGATGAAAGAAGCGTATGGTAGGGAGTCTCACACGCGGAGTGAAGTGACTACGTGGATGAATAAATAAGAGAGAGGAGACGAGGAAGATGAAAACTGAAGTTGTTTTGTTCGAGAGAATTTTGTAGTTGAATTGAAAGTTGAATGAGAGTATGTAGAACAAGTTGGAACGTAACGTAATAATGTAAATGTAATACTTACAATAAATGATGGCATGCTGTTTGTGGTCTTATTGTGGATTTATCCATTCTTTTATGATCTTGCCTTCTCTTCTGCTCTGGCTTTCTGTTGTGTTTTGTGCACTGCCACACTCTAATGCCATACTCTACCATAATCCTAAATTCACTCACTTATCTAATATAATAAGTGTAATCAGAATGAATTGCCCTTTGTCTCTCTGATATTTGCATGCTTTTCCAAACATTCAATCCAACAAAAGAAAAGGCTAATACAATATTTATGAATTTAATGCATACCCTGCCCTATATTACCAACACTCAGGATTCTAAGGCATTGTGCATTTCTGTGTCGCGATAAAATCACTAGACACTGTAGACAAGACACCTAATGTGCTTCATTAACCAAAATGTGGGTAGATCCATCCAACAATGAATCCAGATCAAACACTACAATTTTTAGAAGGGAACAGTTCAAACAGATAAAAACTAGTATTAATTCTATCGTCTCACTGTTTACTTTTCACTTTGTTGTGTCACTGTTGTCCTATTTCCTCTATCTTTTAACGGCGTTCTGTCTTTCCACTATATCCATATAATGTACCATTAGCTAATCCCTCTTAGAAGACTTATCACTCTTTCTTTCAACCAATTGTGTGCATCAATAGCAAAATTGATTTCATTTTAAGTTGCCCATGTCAGATTTTGTCTCTCTTTGTCCTAATGCCATTAGAAAGGTAATTGTTTACAAATTGGAACGATTATCTGTATCTCCTTCGGGATATTACCTAGGCATATCAGTTTATACATTTATACCATTAGGCAAGGCATCTACATTTTACAAGTATAGGCAATAAAATCAGATTTCAGAAACAGATAAATGTAATGAAAGCGCCTGTCTTTTCCTTTCTTCTTCTTTAGCAGACTACTATTAATAAAACGAGTAGATTTAAAGTGATTGATGAGATTTATATGTACAACAATAACAATGCAATGTGCTTTATGATGCAGTTCAGATTATTTCCATTTTTATTGCAAATGACTGCTTGTGATGTGATCTGGTCCTTAGTAATTTCTGCACAAGAAAACTAGAAACGTGAATATTTTTCCTTAATACGAAATATAACTTATATTTGTATGTTCTCCATATTCTTGATATATTATTTAGGTAAAGTACAAATATTTGCGAAATATTCAGAGTGATTGGTAGAAAAAAGTATGACAAAGCATAGTAATTCTATAGAGATAATAATATTTGGGAAAAAACCCGAATTTGGAGGTGGGTCGGAATAAACGTTTAAAAATAAGAATGAATTTGTGAGAGTGTGAGGTGTTATTTCATCCATGGTTGGTTTTGAGTGGATTGGTGTAGAGCGGGTGAAAGGGAAATCTTGTTGTTGCCGTGTGTTGGAGTTAGTGGGAGGATGAGTGGATATGACACCTACTGGGTACTTCTTTTCATTTCGGTTCACGTCTCCCCGCTTTTCAGCACTTAGCATTTTCAATTTGGTAAGCGCTGGCGCTGCCACGGAAGTTGGTCTGGAGATAAGTAAGCTAGCATAAGCCGAGAGCCTTTATTCTAGATTTCACTTTATTTGCCTGCTGAGGCTCTGAGATTGAAATTCGAGATTTGAAATTATAAAGGAAGGTGGTAGGGAGACGTGGGAGGGTCGATAGGGACTTTGGACTCTTATCTCCGCGAACAAAACTCACCTAACGTAAACTAATAACTTGGATTGACGAAAGAGTTAAGTTTACTTGAAGGATAATGCCAAGACACACATAAGGAAGAGGTTCGACTCTATGGAACGTATCTTAAACAGGAGGGAATAATCTCGGTAGACATTTTACACAGTGCATACAATGGCTAACTAGCCGTACAACTTAACTGCTAACTACGAATTGCCTTTTATTCGCCATACGCAACGCAACGTCTTTCTCCCAATTCTCCCTACTCCGAAACACAGTGTTTGGGCACTTTACTTTACATTATATTGTATCAAAGCGTTTCTGCCCAAGATCTCTTGACTCTCCAACGTTTTCTGATCCAGATATCTTCATATCTTGGTGAATGGAATTCGAACATCTTTTCTTTACTTTTTCCCAAGAACACGATACGCAGAGTCTCTAGCTACACTTACACTGACTCTTGAGAGAAACGTGAAAGAAACAAGTTGGCTTTCCTCGCCATATTACCTTTGAGCACGAATACTTTCAACTTTCCAAGTTTACGAATTCAGAAGTAGAGAGAGATTCTCTGAGTGCCTGGCGCCTGGGATAGATATAGAAGAGTATGGCAGGTCGCTAGAAGGAACGACAATGAAATGGCAATGCCATTGGCACCTAGAGACACATTTTCCTTGAACATCTAAAGTAATTAATTCACGCGATCATAAGATACGCTCTAATGAGATTACTAATAGACGTGTGTTGTGTCAGACTCATAATGACACTTTAAGAGTATTTCAATCCGGACAGAACAACGTCATTTGACTAATGCACACCTTTCCTCCACTTCCTAGGCGAATCCTAGCATCCACCTCAAAGACAAAAGACTCACACAGAAAGAGGCATCCACAACCTATTTTAAGTCTTCCTCAGTCATCTAACGTAATATTATCATTTGCTATTCATCCTCAGCTCCTACTATACTCTTTCGCCTTCTTTTCCACTTTTACTATAACTAAACTAATAATGCGACACCACATCACCCCTTCAGATTATTCTCTGCTTTCCACCTTTTTAGATCCACAAGAAAAGATTATCCTTATATTTGTACTATCATAGAAGTCACTCGGCTCTATCTATTTACTTTGGCCTCACATCCACGTCATATGTCATTCATGCATGGCTATCACAATAAACGTCTTTACCAAAATCCTTATGTGTAAAATCAAACCAACTAAATTAGTTTTCTACTAAATGAGGTTATCTTTATATTGCTACCTATTAAGACAGGCACAATGCATTTTGTTCTATGTACAATGTTACTAGAGATAAATAAATAAATATCGTTGTTAGTAAGTACACCAGAGAACAACGGTTTTTCCTATTTCAGTGGGTAGTAAGAAGGGCTAACGGGAGAATAGGTATTAAAATTTGGTCGTATTGTTTGTTTGATAGCGAATACTCTAAAATTCCCTTTGTGATTTAGATTCAGAATTACCTAGTATGTAAAACATGAAATATTTTTGCCGACTTGATGTTTAAAAGGAAACATGGTACTTTGGTACTAGTATAGCGTAAGCGTGTTTGCATAAAGTATTATAGAAAGGTATTAGATGGAAATGTATTTACTTACATGAGTACATTGTACCTGCCATTCTATCTGACTCGGTGCTTTTAACAATGAGCAACTAATACTAATAAGATAAGTCAGTCGGGCTAATGGTCTGTTTTGTGTGTGATTCTAATTGAGTCTTTCTTATGTGTGGGATGGGATAGTGATAGTGCGCAGGGTTTCGCCAAGTGTTCAAAGTAGTTAAGTTCCGCCTGAAATGATATTTGTAATTAGAAATATAAAAGTGTAATTGAAATTTAGAAATGTTATTCCTTGCAACAATATATTTGTAGATAATGTAAAGTGTAATTTAGAAAAGATGTGTATTTTTGTAGAGGAAGGGAGAAACCCTGGATTTGAGTGGACTGGATATAATGGTTGTAGTTTCTACTTATGTAGAAGAGAGGAAAATGCAATTACCACCTAGTCGGTGAAACTAGGAATATAATTTTGGTATTCTTATCTTTATAATTTTGTGCTTTCACTGAATCGCTTTCCCTGTGGTGATGGCTAGAGAGTGACAACTTGCTCACAGTTACAATAATCTTACAATTATGGGCAACGTAATGTAGGGAATCTTCCCAAGTTATTCATACACAAAAGGAAGGAACAAGCAGAAGTTCCATTCGGTTTATTGTTCGTTTGTTACATTAGAAGGTGACGTAAAGGTTTTGATAGAGCCTGCTGACTGACATTTCTTTTCTCTTGCGTCTCGCGAAGAAGCACTCCTTCTGCTCTTCAGAGAGATAAGTGGGTCGGAGAAATGATCTACCCACCAGTTCTCAGTAATAAGTATACCTTCAAAAACTAACCAGATTTCCTCAATTTAATACAAAAAGAAAAGCGGGTATTATGCACGTTTTTGCCACGTTGCTGCATTAACGGAGTCGACAGAGAAAGGAGGGATATAAGCGGACTGCACAATATAAAGGTCTGCAGGTTGACATTTTATATGAATTCAAATATTCGGCCTAGCAGAGCCATTTGTACAAGTAGAAATATTGAGTGTCCCTATCGGCTGTTTTGCTGGCTAAGGAAATGAAAATGGGAAAAGATGAACGAGTCTATTAGACGGAAGGATGAAAACGACAGGAAATTAACGAGAAGGTGGAAAGTAAAAATGAAGAGAGAAAGTAAAAAAAGAAAGCATCAAACAAAAGTCATTTGCAAAATGGAAAATCGGAAGCCATTTTTCTGACTGCATCTTTTATTTTTCCTGTTCCCATTTTCCTTTTGGCACTTATTACCTTAAGTCGCTCTTCCGTACCCATCACAAAAGTCCTCTTGACATATTACCTATAGCATTTATAACCTTGTACCCCCGCTGAACAGAAACCCATTTGATGTTTACAGAAATACAAACAAAAGCAATCCGTACATTTCTTACTTTATGTGAACTTCATTTTCCCAAATATAAATATTTCAGTTATCAAACGAACACTTTGGTCTAAAAATCAAAAACCAAATGCAATTCTTTTTTTCCTATTCGTACAACTATGTTATGTTTCTTAATTTTCCCGGAATGCTAATAGAAATTTTTTGGAAAAATCAAATGATAATAGAAACGGTCTTTCGAATTCCGTTTACTCTTGGCGACGCCTTCTTTATTTCAAAACAGAGTACCTGACTTTTATTTCCTTCGCCTAATATTTACTACGTTGTGTTCGTGCTTTTAGTAAAAGAAAGTAAATTTTCTGATGTACAAATAATGTAGTTTTCACTGCACATATACATACTTGATTTACTTTGGTTTAACTGAAAGTAACTTTCTTAGAAAAAACTCATTATCCTTCGCCTACACTAAAATTTTTACGACTTGTGAAATAGAACATAATGCTATTACAATATTGGTTTACTAAAGCTTGGGAGTGCCTTTCGGTGTATCCTATGAGATGCTAATGGTAATATTTGTATAGGCTACATGTTTATGAACATGTTAAATAAAAGTTTGAAGCACCTATTTTCTGGTCTTACCATATCTCCTGGAATTAGCAAATGAACTTGTAACCCAGTCTATTGATTTTCCAAACGATCTAGAGGTATTTTGTATCTACAATACTTTATGTATGCATTTACGTGTTCATTCTCAATATTCTTAAAAAATAGATAAAAGTTTGATGTAATTTGAAGGTGTACATGTACTGCATGTTAGGAAAGTTAATAACTTGCCTATTTAAATTATATTACATTTGTGGCACATAGTTATTTGCGGTTGTTGATCGCATTCCGCAAAATATATAATAAAATTACTAATACTATTTCTAAAAAACTAATATTCATATTTATAATATCAATATTATGCTATTTGCAAACTATGAATAACAAGGATAAGAGAAGAGCGGCACTTTTGACTCAACCTCAATTGATCATAATTCAGCACACACGCAAATTCATATAATATACGATTGTAACCCAGAATCGTAATTTTTTATATTATTTAAATCGTATATTTTACACATTGCTAGCTGCATTGTTAAACCTGTGTGCAATTTTTGTGCTTTACAATTTGTTAGACTTGTTTCACACGCTATTTACTTTGTTTTATCTTATTTTCCTATATATTAGATATTTTAATTTAGACCAATTGATCGTGTGTTGATTACTGTAGTCCTAATGTGCCCTATTTATTTAATAAATACTTTGTAGAGTATTAAATTGCGTAGATTATTAAAAGATTTAGTATAAATGCGAATGACTTTACTGTTGGTGTAATTTTAGAGTTTGTTAATGGTGTTTGCTGTATACATTGTGTTTATAAAATATGTGTTGTACAATGTACATATTATATCATGTAACCATTATCAATTAGGATCAACTAATTGTAATATCTACTAGTAGTTTGGTAAGTTTGGTAAATGTATTTTGCATTTGTGTACATTGATAACACTACCGATGTACATTATGTGTAAAGTGTAAATGTAGAATTTAACACACAGTAAAATGAAAGGAAACGCGAAACTAGATTATCAGTGAAAATAAATAAAATATAATTTTTTAGTTCGAGGAAACTTGTTGTTGAGTTGATCTTAGATGAATACTACAAGAAGTGTAGTCCAGAAAGGAAAAGTTCAAACTTATTGTTAATGTAATAATAATGTGCGCAATAATTAGTATGTGATATATAATGTGGATATCGTTATAGAAAGATAAGATAATGGACTTATCTGACTAGATAAGGAATTTTTTCATCTTTAATCTCTGTTATGGTTGAGCGTTTTTAGAAACTTGAGTAATACTTGAAAAGAGGTCATCACTCAGCAATTACCTTAGTTTACAGCGTACGTCATGTATAAATCATAGTTAATCTGCACGTAATCTCTACTAAATGCAAATATTTTTGTTTCTTTACAGAGATTACTTTCACCGTGTCATAGCGAGAGACGTGAAGTGCGACAAATCTCATAACAACAACGCAAGTGTTCAGGAGAGTTGGTTGTTTGGTGGCGTCCGTCGGCTGGGCTGTCAGTTAGTAGCAATTTTGGGTTCTTATGCCCAATTAACCGTTTTGTTGGTACAAATACAAATAAATTTCGAGCTAAACAATGAGAGAATACAAGATCGTCGTTTTGGGAAGTGGAGGTGTAGGCAAGTCCGCCCTCACTGTCCAATTTGTACAGGGCATCTTTGTTGAGAAGTATGATCCGACCATTGAAGACAGTTACAGAAAGCAAGTCGAAGTCGATGGCCAGCAGTGCATGCTTGAGATTCTGGACACAGCAGGCACAGTAAGACCTTTAATCACCTCTTTTTCCAAATTTCCCTGCCTATTATAAGTTTTATTACCACAAAATTGACTATTATAGAACTAAAATTTTAAATTTACAACAGTAGCGGCATTAAAAATAAAAAGTTTAGTTCCTATAATAAATTTTCCTATATTTTGGTAATTGTAAAAAATTTGGAAAAACCTATTTGTCCATTTGCAATGTGGAAACGTTATTTTTTAATTAATGAAATGCAGTTCCGTGTGAACATTGTGTTTGATTGGATTCAACTCCCATGATTTAGTTCTGTTGTTTCTGGGATTTCTGAAAAACAGTGTCCTTTAGCTGTAATGTCATGTAGTGGAAAAAGTCGGAATTTGTATTGTGAGGGAGTGGAATGAAATTTACAAAGTAAATTTGGTTGTAGTATTATGTTAGCTCGTGGTGTACTTTGTCCGCTCCCCTTATAAAGCAGTAATTAGTTGTTTCGAAAGTCTGACGCAGGGATTCCCATAATAACAAAGATTAGCCTTGCCCATATTGGGTTCAGTTTGAGCAGACGAGAGTGGAGAGACCCAAGTGTTTGGATTGTACTTACACAGGCAGGCACAAACAGTTTGTCTTTTGATTATCTATTCCATCGACCAGAAGGAAATGTAGTCTGTGCCGTAGACGTGTGTGCACAACCAAAAATTGACTAAGGCAAAGCAAACATAGTCAACCAAATATGCCAAACAGTTTCCAGCATAACCGGATAGAACAAAGAAACGTCAAATAATAAATTAAATACCCATACATAACTGCAATGTTTTTTCCGCAGCAGCACTCGACTCCAGTCTTTTGAACAAGAGTCGTTTAGTTTCGTAATTGATGTTGGTATTTGTTGTTTGCTCATGTTAGATGCTTGTAGAACAGAACTTCAAACAAATATAAATTGTCTACCACTGCAATAAATTAGAACACCTACCCGGAGTAAGTTATAAATCCTCAGATTTCAATAACCCTCCACTAGTATCTTATAAAGTATATAGAAAAAGGTGTATGAGTATGAATATTGCAATTGCCGTATAAATAATATTTTTCTTATTATCCACAGGAACAATTTACGGCAATGAGGGACCTGTATATGAAAAATGGCCAGGGTTTCGTGCTAGTTTATTCAATCACAGCCCAGTCAACTTTCAACGATCTTCAAGACCTGAGAGAGCAAATTCTTAGAGTCAAAGTAAGTCAACTTGTCCAATTTACAACATTGTGTCCTTTTATCTTTAGCTTATCTTATAACATTGACGTTTTATATATTATTATATATTGCAAGACTTTCCTATTAGACACAGTCTTTTATCAAGTGTGGCACTGCGGGACCAGTCATTAATCGTAGCATTTTAGTGTCTTTGTTTCTGTCAAAGGTCACATCAGTGTCAAGGTCAGACTCACATGCAGTAGACACAAATGTGTATCATGTTAGCCTTGTCAGCTCCGCCCAATCAATAATTATTGATCAAATAGTGTGGTTTCGACTGTCGATGAAATTACATGTATATGTCCGTCCACCTTGGATCTAAGTCAACAATTATTCAATGTTTAGATGCGAGATACTGGTTTTATGCCTGCCAATGTGTCAGAACACGACTACAATTGCTAATAAGAAGTAGATCAAATGAGCAAAATTAATGGGAAGGGCTGAGATTCTTTTTGTGACTTATTATTTGATATAAATTGGCGTTGGAGTTAGGCGATCAAAATAATAATGATAATGGGACACAGAAGGGGTTCTAATTTGAATCTAGTAGGACGCAATATAAATAATTGATGACCTTTGACGCAAGGGAAAAAAGTTGAGACACTGATTGATTTATGTTATACTAAATTCAAACTAGGATACAGACACTGTCCCAATGGTCTTAGTGGGAAATAAGTGCGATCTGGAAGACGAGCGTGTCGTGGGGAAGGATCAGGGATCCAATCTAGCTCATACATTTGGTTGCACCTTCCTGGAAACGTCTGCCAAAGCCAAGATCAACGTTAATGATGCAAGTCTTTTTTTATTAGCCTTCTCTCTGTCTCCTTCGCTCTCTACCTTCCTCTCCTTCCCTTAATTTCCCCTTTCCAATTTACAGTCGTCATCTCGCAAGAGTCCTCTCCTTATTTAATTCCTCTTCATGTTCTACATAAATTGTTTCTTGTCTCAAAGGCTCAACACAATTAGAATCCATTCCCTCTGTTTTTCTGTTACGCGTATTGTTTAATGTTCTATTATTTTCAATTTTACAAAATAATTTAAATAATATTCTGTGGCAAGCAGTAAACACGCGAAATCTCACTTGTCGACAAATGCATTTTGCAAAATGTAAGAATAATCGAATTACGGAATAATCTGAAGGCTAATTTATTAAATTTAATTTAAAATTTATAATGTTCCTTGTTTATTAAAGTATTATATATCTGTTTTTTAGCCTTTACTGTTTATATGTGAAAAACATGGGAAATTAATTGTGTTTTTGGTAAAAGTGAGCGAGAGCGGTGAGGAAGTGAGTTTTACAGGAAGGAGGATTGACGAATAACGGTTTGGTTTGTGTTTTTGTGATTTGCAGATATTTTACGACTTAGTGCAACAAATTAACAAGATATCTCCAGTGCAAAGGATCAAAAAGCCGAAAGGAGCGAGAGGATGCGCTCTTCTGTAAAGACTGAACTGTGTGCTTTCAGTCTGGACAACGTTCATTATTGTTAATGTTACTACATACATACATGCAGATACAATACCTTATACCTACATACAATACATTACTATACTGAATTTACTAAATACCCAGTTGATTGTTACATACGTACATATTAGTAAGCTAAATTCGCAGATTCCAAAATGACTTGAAAATTAAATCGCTGCTGCTGCTACCAAGGCCGGTGCTGGTGCTGACCAATTCATATAATTAATATGGGGACACCGCCGACACTGAACAAGTTAGTTTCACAAGAATAACTAAACTATATGATATTTATGAAAAAGCTACTTATGTATCACTGTACATAAGTAATTGTGTCCTCTGCTGTGCTAGTTAGCTAATTGTAACTTAGGTGGGTATGTATTGTTGTTGTTTTTAAAATGGAATATCTGGCAAATATCTGTATACAAATACTTACATCTGTATAGTTATGGCTTATAGGTAGGTAGTAGGAGGTACCTAGGGGCGTAAATACGCATTCTTGCATAATTATAGTAGAAATGCATCCACATATTATATATACATAACAGCCTACTCTGAATTAGTCGGAGTGGACAGCATAATAGCAGTAGTGTGAGAATGTCACTGTCACGGGATGTCGTGACCCGGGTAGCTTGCGAGTGACGACATCCCGTGTGACGACGTCAACTTGTAATTTATTGGCACAATTCAAGAAATAGTCAAATTAAATATTTAATTGTAATTAGCAACTCTATTATATCTACTGTATGGCAAATGAGGAGGAGAGGATGAAAGTTTTAGCATAATTAGAACGTACATATATATTATACATATTATATGCTTTCTTAATGAGTGTCACTGATACATATAAATACATATGACTGACTTTGGAATGAATTGAATAGTCATTGGCATTGTTTTCGAGAGAATACAATTAATACATACTGATGCTGCATCACTACTAATTGTACACTTATATTATTATATCCAAATACATACTAAATATAAAAACTTATTAGTAGGAGGAGAGAAATATACTGTCTGTCTTTGTAGCAAATGACGTGATACAAGCATCATTGTATTAACAATGCGATATAATTAGGTATAATGCGAAAACATATTTAACTGGCCTACATGCAAATTCAGTATCACTCCCGCGATGATTTTTACAAGGCTGAGTGGTGGGCGCCCGTTGTTTTAGGTGGAAACCGAATTAGTTAGCTGGAGTCGCACCCTTTTCCACTTTTCCATTTCGTGGACACTTGTGAAATGAACTTAGCACTGACACACAGAGTGAGTAACCTGACACCCTATAGTGAAATATAGATTCTATGGATTTTTGTGCCTAACGCTTCACCTATCGAATGTTAATTGCCACATGGAATTAAATAAGCTTAAAATAATTGTAATCCTTGTTAACATCCTCTCGGGCGGGCTGCGGATAGCCGACGAATTTCGGTTTCACCCGATACAAAAGCCAACTGTCTTTCGACTTTGTATGAATATGTTGTTGAGAAGTTGTAGTTGGATATTGAATTTGGATGAAAGTTGATATTCACTCATGTATGTATCACGTCATGTTATATTACTCATAATCTTATTTGTCTGTTGTATCCGTAAAGAAAACTATCAAGTCTCTCTTCGCTTGCTAAATAAATGTGTGTAATTAAAATGGCAAGTGAATGCGTATATTTCCTTACCCTTTCTTGAGTAAAGCAAAATATTGGACTTACTCTCGGTCAGAACAGAAGCATATACAGAATAGAGTAGATGTTATGACTATGTAGTGCAGAGTAGAGAGACAGGCATTGCATTAAATTAACTAACAATGTAGTAGAGTAGCGTAGCATAGTGAAAACGTGAATGTTGAAAGAAAGTATACATACTTACTTACTTACGTCTACGGAGTAGGAGACAGAATTGTTGAAAGTTACATGTGGATGGAAAACTCTGTGTTCATTGTTCAAATTCAAACTACATACACATAAATACATACATACAATATAACTATCATCATCTTCATTGCTAAAATGTGAAATACACTCCTAATCGCATTCAAAGTACATGCAATTAAAGATTAACACTAAACTATTACCCGTAATAAGAATATTAATTCCTAAAATAATATGATAAAGTGTACTGCGACATAATTACTAAACTATCGGTACGTGCACAGAGAAATGTCACGTCGGTGAATTTACGAATAACTGTGGTACGCGCTACATATGCGTAGATTGCTTAAATGTTCTGTCTTCTCTTCATGTCTCGTCTCATTTAATTCAAATGTTCTCTTCTCCGAAATGATTCCGTGAAGATGTTTCCCTACATTATATGCTAAGTCGTGTCTCTCCTACTGTACTGTACTTAACATTATCTAGAACTCTGTTGTTGTAATTGCTAGAGTTCTCCCGAGAATTCTAGTTACTCGTCGTTTTATGATTACTACGCTAGTTACGAACGAGTAGGACTATATAGTAGCCCTTGAGGATATAAAGTATAGGTGAGTAAGTACCTACGCTACAAGTGATGTTATACAATTAAATACTAGCCTAGGACCTAGAATTACTATTGTTATCTATTTAGCTCTGTTGTTCGACTACTCTCAAGTATTTATGTAACGTACGTATAGTATTTAGTGCAAGTTTTGTTGTAACTGATTGATTTTCATTGTCTGTCGAGTGGGCGCGGAGAGGAGACTCAGTAAGTACCTTTGTTGTTAACAGTTAGACAGAGGAGTTGTGTATACTACACTGGATACATTTCAGCACTTGCACACAATATCGTTAGCTCTGCATTATGATTTTTAATAACGATGAAGAATCAGCTCGTTAATTGCGCTTCCACAACATCGAGATGGATGAACGAGCCAATTATGCTACAAGGACCAGTTCATAATGATTTGATTCCAAGTTTTCTACTCCAATGATTGTATTGTGACTAAATATTACGTAATTCTTTGTACCTTCTCTACCCACACCGTATGATACGATATTCTAGCAACCGTATAGATTAAGTGACTCCTATTATTAGCATTGCAGAGGTATTGTAGCTCTCCAAGTACCTTACCTGTCTCCTAAATCATACACTCTGCTTTACATACTATTATATAAAATTCTCTTTCCTCGTCCCTCCCCTCCCTCCTCGTTTCTGATAAGTATATGTTACATGAATCACATTCATATTTTTGGCACAGCTGAACATTCATTTACATATTTGCTATATACGATGCCTGCCTTGTCTACCTAAGTATTGTATTCCTAAATCCAGATAATAATATTTGGGTAGAATACGTATAGTAACATATATTCTACGTAATACTAGTACATACATTGCATAGTAATTAGGATCTATGCTTTCTGTCTTTATTATATAAATGTACTTATTGTTAGTATATCTTTATTCTACATTACTATGTAGAGCTATATCCATTACTTAACTTTCAAGGCTAGTTTACTGTTTGTGAAATAAAATGTGTTGTTGGAATAATACTAGAGACTTCTACTTTACATACACACCAACTTTCAAATCCAATTCTCTCTCTGCTCCCCAAAATTAGTCGCTACCTCCCAGAAGCTTATTCACCAAGTCATGTCGTTTTACTCATCATTTCTAATAATACATCACATCATCATTCATTCTATTACTAAACATTTTCATTCCCTTATTAGAGCACATGCTCCACATTTCCTAATGCCTGCATACCCCACTGTTCTTCTCAAATTCATTTTTTACCTCCAAAGCTACCTCATGTTCATCTTTCATGGATTCGTCCACTATGCATATTCAATATTCACTATAATCTCCATCATTCCTACTTTTATCAGTCCTCATCTTTATCTTTAATTGTATTATTCGTGTCAGGAGACTTGTCTCATTCATGTATGACCAATACTACGTAAACTAACTATTTATATATCCACCATTAATTAATAGTCATTTTGCATCTCCTTCACAATTTCAACGACTACCTCCCAAACATTAGCAAATCTGCAACTTGTAAGGTTATGCATATAAAGTATCTTAAGTAATAATAATAATTACAGGTATATATTAAATAACATTAGTATTATTGTTTTCAATGCATCCATATTCAGATTTTTCAATATCCTTTTGGTTTATTTTTTGTAGGGTAAAATAAAATAGACAGCCAGTCAAAAATTATTAGAATTATTACTAGTGCATTGAGGCGTCGGTAATATTTTTCCTGGTAGCACTATTCTACTTTACATACTACCGTGGCGTGGTAAGCTTTCCCATAAACGCCAGAAAGGAAACGGGCTTACAGTTAGCAGAGTAGTTGAACTCGTTTCTGGAAAAGTTCTGAATATGTGAGACATGAAAAGGGCAGAGAGAGAAAGGTTCTCTCACACAAATAACTGAAGCTCCTTCCGAAACAAATACTCTTTTAATTGAGCTAGGTAAGACAAAGTATACATAGAAATGTCGACCTTTCTAGCATTTGTAATTAAGCGACAAGCTTTTACTTATTTCCATATTGTGCGCATTGTAATTACGGAAGTAGAAATTTAACCTATTTCTGTTTTCTAGAGCACATGGATTGACATATACTTACTTTGCGCAGTCCCAATTAAAATGCAAGTCATGTAGGTTAATTGCTCTACGTGTATAATATTAAAATACATGATAGGTGTACTGCACACTGTCTACTAACCTTAACCTCTTGCCTGGCGCCCACCCATTTCTATTCCAATAAACCATTTCTCAGCGTATCCCACAACTAGAAATGTTAGCAATAGAAGCTAGAAACTGTACTACTATCGCTCCAAGTGATATATATTAGTTTTAATTGTTTTAATGCTGGTTTTATCAGAGTTTTCTCATAGCTAACCCAGCCAAGTGCATAAAATGTATTTAACCTCCCTGGATAAATCAAAATTTTCCATTTTCCAAGTGCTGCCTAACTAAAATACACAGCTGAATGTGTGCATTATCCAATGGTAACATTAGTTTTATTCCATTTGATATTAGAAAAGAGTCGGAGAAAGAAAAAGAACGTAGGAGAAAGTTTTCGCCTACTATAATTCACTTAAAAAGGAAAATCAAGGGAAGAGAGGATCTTGTTCCATTTTGTATGCACTCCATTCCGTTCTAATAACTGCTCATCGTTCCCTCCTTTCTCTCAAGGTACATATACTACACACAGAATTGAAAAGTGCTATGGAGGAACGAGTTTCATTTGAAGCAGAACTATAGAGAAGGAGCTAATCTAAATTCTAAGTGTCAGGCGCTGTATTTTCACGTAGATATTCTTCATTCATAAATAATTCCATTCACCGTCACAGGTAAAAATACTTTAGTCAGATACTAGGTAATTATAGCATTAAGGTCTTGGTATGCCCCAAGACCTAAAACAAGTTTTATGGTCTTGGTTTACGTACATGTGCAATTTGTCTTTCCGCAACATGGTTCAGAATTGTTTGAAAAATGACGGCGCAAAAATTAAAATTTGCTCATACTAAACACTGCACATCAACTTTACTACTCTCTAAAATTAATATCAACACAAAAATTTTAAGTATACATCTTTTCAAAACTGTCAAACGAATTATTGTTGATTCCCCTATTGGAGGACTGTGATGACGATGATCTTACAACAGCTGCATGTATCAAAAATTTAGAAGAGAAACTTCCCATTTCAAGGTCATTTAATTTTGAGTTGGTTATGATAAATATTTGGAACATTTCAATTTTAAGAAAGCAGACATCTATTTGCTGAAGAGTTCTCTGAAAATCCCCATTTACATGAAGCTAAAACACAGAATTGCAACATTCACTTGAGAACAAAAAGTAAAACAATGTCAAATCTAATGTCACTTTTAAAACAGAATTGTTCGGATTCAGTGGTCATAATTATAAATACTTGACTATTTTCAAGTAGAAATGAATGTAATAGTTGATTATTTACCAAAAACTTACATTCAGAGTAGTTTAAAATGTATTTTAATAGCACCCTCACAGTTATCGTTTGTAAACTACGTTTACCTAAAGTCGAACCATAAATGAAGTCATTCTTGGTTCAAAACATGGTCTAGGTAAAAAACCTAACCAAGACCATAGGGTGAAAGCAGTGCGTGACGTCATAAGTTGCGCGCGCATCAAATAGTTGGTCTTCGTTTGACCAAGACCTTAAAGCTTTAAAAGCCTACTATTACTACGTAAACGAAATTACTACCTAGTGTCTAATAGGACCCTTCAATCAATCAATGTATGCTGAGTGAACAGAGCACAGAAATTTTGATTACACGATTGGAGGCCGGTTCACAGAGGGTTTGGATACCCTGCGCGAAGCGCAGGCTGTAACGATGCATAATCTAATATTTAAAATTCCAGGGTTTCGTTCTCTGGTTCTGTTTTGAAAATTTACAAGGGAAAACATTTGACAGCTGGTACAATGAACTGTGCACGGTATTCATAATAAAATGTATACAGTTTAATTGTACAACTAAATAGTTTTAATATTTTGTTTGTGCTATGTCAGACACGTGCCAATTTGAATGTGCTTGTTGAATTGCCTCGCTAACTGGGAAATTATTCGAATCTTTGAAAATGTATACTTCCAATATTGAATAAAATTTTAATTTTTCATTGATTTTTTCCTAAACGATTTTGATAACAATCCAATCCAGTCGATAAAACAATCAACAGAGTAATGACTTGATTGGACATTTGGACATGCACAAATGAGACGACTTTACGTACAAAATGAATAATCGAAACAGACTTTTTCCATTCCTTTTATCTACGTGTAACCTGTAGTGCGCTGTTTTTAAAATTCTCTCCTTTAATTACCTTTAATCTTCTATGAATGGGATTTGGACACTTGACTAATTAGAATTTAGAATCACATTTGAATGGAATGAATTTCTTGCATGCATTTTTATTACCAAAGAGTTCATGATATTAGTGCATTTAAATTCATATCTACAAATATACACTCATTCACGGAGTACTGTGATTGCAGGTATTCCAGCCAAAATCACACTAACCTCTGTAGTTCTGATAAGAATATCCGTTCCTATTTCTCCAAAGTGTTAAATCTGTACGGGAAAAAGTCCCCATAATATTGTGTTGAGTATACCAAAAGAAATATTGTAGAATTCTTGAAAACTTTAAATGTTGTAGAAAAATGTTTACTCTGACTAGCAACCAATACTGCAAATTAATTGCTTAAAAACGATTTTCTTTAGAAAAACTTCCACCAAATATATTTATACAACTACGTACCAAATACCACAGTAAATTTGAATAGTATATACAATTTACATTAAAACTATTGCACATGACATTAGAGTGACTCAGAATTATTAAAGGAAACGCAGCGTTGTATAATTGTGACCAAATGGAAATTAATACCATAATTCTGAGCGACCCTGTAAAATTAGGAAACGTTTTTCTTTCGCTGTCCTCAGAAAATTGTATGTACTTAATTAAGGAATCCTTAGCATAGTATTTCCATAACTAATGAACAGGTAAGTAATTAACTAAACCAACAACGCGAATTCACACAATCACAAATTTACTATTCATACAATGAAATCTAACAATAACAAGTTATCTACTATTAATACAATCTACAAATACGTAAAATCACTTATCTCTAATAAAAGTATTGACTACTGCCTACCTACTTTCATCAACAATATCTACTCATTTCTATTTTACATCTCTTCCGTTTACATGCGATAAAAAACGCGTAGAGAATACAAACAGAGTCAGTGTGCTTTCTCTTGCTTTCTCCTCACTGGGAAAGCTGGGAGTGAAAGTGTTTAGCTTTTTGGTATCGCTAGCGTATTTTCCTTAATGTTAATTTATTTGATCTGATCAGACGTCTCATCATTGACTACTCTGCCTTCGACTCTCGCATACAATCACGCAAATAAAGTTTTCATAGTCTAGTGTACTTTAGAATATTTAAATTGTCCAGTCCAGTTCAGTCCATTTAATTCTAATTAGTGAGATAAATAATTAATTATTCTATTAGGTTAATAAGTGATAAAAACCAGACCAGTTCACGAGGTATTGAATCTGTTAAACTCTTATTTAGGTTTTGTCCTTTTAATCAATCACCTCAATATTTGAATAGAATATCTAATCATGCTACAACTTTCGCACTTTCAATCATAACATCTGTAAGTATTTAATGAAGGTCTATGTGCTGCGTTAACACTGTAATTTTCTTTGTTTTCTTGCTGTGTCGCGTGAATAAGTAAATAGAAGATAAATTGCTTAATATTTTGCTTACCTGCGTATACTATTTACTGCGTACTCATTGTTACATATTAATCTATGAGGTAATTTATATAATTAAATATAATTGTCATTAGTTATAGTATCAGCAAATAATACATACTCATACGACACGTTGTTATTACATAACTAAATACCTAAACAGTAAACTGCTTATTATCTAGATTGTATTGTATGTGTAGTTCATATATACTAATTGTATTTACATAACACAATTGTATCAGTGCATGTATTTATGTGTTATAATTATTATCAGTAATAAATTTAATAGTTGTTGTAATTTTGTTTTATTGCAATATAGGGTACAATTATTACTTTTCTCCGTATTGATACTTTCATCAATCATTACTAATTAAGTTATCAAGTAATACACGAATTGTCTAGGGAATAATAATTATGTAGAATAGACTGTAGATTCTACTTCCCACTGCAGTCAAATTGTGTTATGACGATTAAATGTATATTTATCTATGTAAGCAAGTATAATAGTAAGGTCTTGAAGATAACTCACTTAATTAGTACCCTCCAGTTAATTTACTAAATTTAAATCAGTTTTGTTTCAATCTTTAAATGTACCGATAGTGACATTGTCAATTGTGTTGACCAAAAGTGCTAATTGGTTTTCGATGTATTTCATTCGTGGTTTATATAAAATCGAATTACTTAATTTGAGTCATTTCACAACGAGCCTATAATATACCTTCATATAAATTGTATTCATTTATCATTGTTGTACTGAGTTCAACAATCCATACATACTTATATGATATAAATATATATATATACATAAACATATATGCAGATATATGATAATATATGATTAAATAAATGCTAATATAGTACAATCAAAAATTCTTTATGTTCACATTTCTCTTTTATTACTCCATCAAACCATTTCTGCCTTATTTTATTGTTTTCATTTCAGTTCATATATTTTCATTGCCGCAACCGCTCAAATTCGCTGCAGACTTTCCTAGCAGTCAACTTGAATCTTAATATGGATTAATGCATTGCATAAAAAGCCTTCTATATACAGAAACGCTGTAAGTACACGGCATCTTAGAATGTACTCTGTATTAAGATTATTATTAACCAGGTATTTTGCATTTTTACTAAAAATTTCATACACCATCTGCATTTTTACATAGAAAATTATCTTTACAGTTTAACATTATTTCAAAAGTAGCAATTAAGAATTTTGCAAGATAAACATCAAAGATCAAACTACTTTATGCATTCCCTTTCACTAGATTCGAATAGTCTAAGCTAAATATACAAAGCAAAGAGAACGCACTTAAAAGGATAGAGAAAATGAAAAACAATAAAATAGGCGAACATTTGCCATGCCGTATTAAAATCTAGGTTAAAAGTTGGAGTTTAATTTCATTTGTATATAACTGACATAAGTTACAGTACTGTAACAATGTAATAAACATTTGATACATTTTAATATTACCTCATTGCACACAATTGGAGAAGAATGACTGCATGCCATATAAAACAAGATGAAAAGCTAGCGATTGGAATAGGCAATAAATAAGTACTAAATAAGGAGTAAAATACCTAAGAGCAAGTAAAGAAAGACTATAAAGCATCTGGCATGTTACGAGTGGGGTCTGTGTTAAATAAGAACAGTTGGCCTAGGCAGGCTGATATCCTAAATATCTGCATGCCTAGGCCAACAGATACATTTCATGCTCTCTGTGTGGAAAATGGAGCAACGTCCATTTTGAAATATATTATTATAGAAATTGACACGTTATCCTTAATGAGACGAAAATATTTATTTATTGTTAATATTTTTCAATAATGATTCATTTATTCTTCAAAAGTTATTGTCGTTTCAAAAGCATTTTGCTCCACTTTAGACACACACTTTAGAAATTGTTTTTTGTACATTTAGAACAAACTTTTAAAGTCCTGTTTTAGAAAATAAAAAGATTTCTAAAAATGAAGTATATTTATGGGAGATATGTTTAAAATAATTTGATTGTATATTACAACAGTAAAATTATACTTTATAGTATACTATATTTAGTTGAACAGACAAGAGGAGAAAAGTGCATGTGATAGTACTAGGAAAGCAATGGCCTAGTCAGAAATGTGATTCAGCCTGGCTTGAAGAAGAGGACTGAGATATTAGTGGAAATGGAGAGTGCAAGTGTATATGCTGATGCAGGTACTTGCTTTAGGATTATTCGGAAGGTTTGGTTAGCTTATGTGGGAAAGGAAGAAGAGGGTGCCGTAAAAGGAGTGAGTGGTTGTGGGTGTTATGGAATTGTGGAGTGTCTGTGCGGGTAGTAGTTAAGTAAGTAGAGTAGCGGTTTATTGCAACAGATAAATCTGGAAATGGCTGGAATGTGTATTTGTGTGCAATAATGAGGCCATAAGTACATTATCTATATTAGAGCGTAAGTAGAGCTGTAGCATAGAGAGTGTAGTCTAAGTGATAGGAGTTGTGATAGTATTTCTGGCAGTGTACTGGCATGCAGTGCATTTAATGCATAGTGCACGCATGAAATGGAAAGTATGAAATGCACGAAATAGGAATTACCATGAATACCAGGATAAAATGGTAAATATTCATGTGTGCGTTCTATGCACTGTGCATTTCGTGCATTTCATGCAGGTGGACGCATGAAATAATTTCGTGCGGGCGAATTAGAACACTGAATTTTCTGGTTGTGGATTGGGATTGGTACACAATGTAATGTAGAGGAAAGGGATAATGTAGGGCATTGTCTTTGTCAGTGAGTAAACTTAAAGTGTTGGGAAATGAAAGGAAGCGGAATGGGAGGAAGCGACAGGCGTAAATGCAACAAAGGAGACTTGTCTTTTGAATTTGGCTGAAACAATGATTAGATTAGACCTGTGTTTCAAAGCTGCGTCTCTTATTGCTCTTGTAATGAGAAATAATGTAAATTGGTAAGAAAGTGAAACTCCTTGATCAAGTGTTCCTGTTGAAGCAGTTGCAGGAGCAGTTGCAGTCCACATTGGGGGAGGCCGAGGAATTGGCCGGGGCCTGTGAGTCCCAAGACGAGGCTCTGGGGTCATCCATCTCGCCCGACTTCCCGCTAATTGATCCTTGGACCTGGACTCGCCTGGAGGTGGAGGTGGAGGTGAGTGTGGAGGTGGAGGTGGAAACTGGTCGGGGCTCCTCTTGCTCCAGAAACTTGGCCAACTCCTCCAGAGTTGCATCTGCAGCGGGCGACGCTGTGGAAGTGGATAAATTGGGGCGACCCTCTCCCTCCCGGCCTTCCAGCTCACTTTCACCCGGGTTCATCCTCCCCGTCCTTTTGTTTTCCTTTTTAATCATAAATTTACGATTTCAGAACAGTTGACTGACGCCCACTCATTTCCCAACCAACATCCACAGCCACTCTCTCTCTGCCATACGTCACTGTCTTCCTCACACTCCAGTCTCCGCTCCGCACTCCACTTAGCCTCATACGCAGGGCCTATACCCTCTATTTACTTACACTTTTACTTCTACAGGCTCTCAAACTTTTATTTCTTTTTATCTCCCTCTCCATTAGAGCTGGGACCGATTCGATTCGATGTTTTTTCTGTCACGGACCGATTCGATTTCGATTTGGAAAATATAGAAAATTATCGATTTGATTCGATTCGATTTGGAAAATTTAGAAAATTATCGATTCGATTTGATTTGGAAAATATAGAAAATTATCGATTCGATTAGGAAAATATAGAAAATTATCGATTCGATTCGATTTGGAAAATATAGAAAATTATCGGTTCGATTCGATTTGTCATGTACAGCTGTAGTTAGACTATAAACTGGGCTGATCATCATAAAAAAGTTCAATAATATGGTTCAACTTTTGAAAACGTGGAAATCTTTGGTAAATTTTCGATTCGATTCGATTTCAATTTGGGCCCGCCATGGAAGTTATCGATTCGATTTGGATTGTAAAGTTATCGACATCGATTCAAAACGATTCGACTTGGCTTGGTAAGATTATCGATTCAATTCGATTTGGCTTGGTAAGATTATCGATTCGATTCGATTTGGCTTGGTAAGATTATCGATTCGATTTGAAGCTTGAAAAAAGCGGATCGGTCCCAGCTCTACTCTCCATCCAACTTGCCACCGCACTATCCTGACTGCACTAAGTGATTTGATGGCCAACTTCCCATTACCATCCATTATATATTATTATTTACATTAGCTCAGATCACTAAATGTTGAAGGTCACGGTCGCCCTCCTAACTCTTACCAACTAAGTCCACTCACGCTCCCATGCATCAAATTAACAAGATTCATCACTTGTACCCACTTTCAAATCAGAACACTATCTACTCCAACTCACAACTTTCACAAAAACATAATTAAATCCAAGCATCCTATTTCAGAAGGTTAAAAACGGAAATCTTCCTGTGGCTTCCCAAGTCTTTCTGCCCTCTTCCTCAAAACCTCATTCACATCACCTTAATAATGGTTCCTCACAAAGTTAAGCTCTCTACTTTGCAATACGGAAACTATCTCTAATGTCCTGTTTAGTAGTTATCCTCTTATAAGCTTATTATATAATTAAATTGATTATTTCGCTAGGTAAGTATTTCAAAGAATATTTCAAAGAATACATTCTTACATCGTCCTCGGCATCGACACCCGATCCTTCATCTTCTCTTAATGAAGGCCGCTGTAGTAAGCAAGGATTTAGTTTTCTTCTAGGATGCAATTGGGTTATATTTGCAGAGATCCCCATTATGATCTTGTCAATTAGAATGTAGTCATTTTGCTCCGGAGTGAATGCTTCCACTGCAATCTAGGTAAAACAAATCGAGGGGGTAATCAGAATATGTGCAATTGCTTTAATAAATCGGGTTTAATCGATTTTGGCATGTTTAATCAATTACAATGGAGAAAAATAACTTTTTTTGATTCATTATGTGCTCGCCCTGTAAATATATACAAAGTGTAAGGTTAAGAAGAAAATTATTTGGTATGTACTTTCTAGTATTTCAAGGTGGAGAGTATTTTGTACTTAATTAGTTCTGCTGCTACTATATGAGGTTCTAAAAGAGGTTTTTTATTACTTATTTATTTATTGTTCATTAGATTTGACCTTACAAGTGCTGCATACTGTGTTGTAAATAATTGAAGCTCATTAACAATAAAATAGCTTTGTGACGGAACTAACAAGTTATGTTGGCAGTGGTGTAGCATTTTGATTTCTTTGACAAGAAAGGTATTCATAGAACAGGAGGAGAGAAATGGGATTTTAGAGTAATCTGATAAAAGATTGATACTTGTTATGAATGACAAAAGTTTCGGTTGTGTGTCTATTGAAAGGCGGGTGAGGAGGGGCGAGGCGAGGGTGGTGAAGCTTGTCATGGTGGAGAATAGATAGAAGAATTGTCTGGAGCTGTCTGGTTGCTCTGCTCAAAGTTTCGGATTAAATTTGGGAATAATGAGTTTAAAGAACCTTTATTCTCTTCTGGCTATTGATGTCGATGTTCTGCTTTCATGACAATAAGGCGTGCACCGTAGTCTAGTCCAAGGATGCAAAAACCACCGACCCATGGGTTTTTTGGGTTTTTGGGTTTTTGGGTTTTTGGCCTACAAAAAAAGGTAATATTCTGTGTATTTGGCTTGATATTTATTCTTTTTGAGTCACAATATGATGAAGAATTAGGATGCCTATTAAGTGGTCCCTAAATAAATTTAAAATGTCCCTAAAATGTATTTAATGGGTCAATTATTGTGGCGTCCCTAGGAATAATTTAATTGTTCCCTAAAAAATAATTTAAAAAGTCCCTTAAAGTGTTCTAAGCACTCAGACAAAAGCACCTAAGACAATACCACTTGTATTTGTATTTTATAAGTTCTAAAACATAAATAAACACATTATTTTGATCCTTTACATATATGGATAATTTCAGCGAAAACGGGGACTTTTTAAATTATTTCTTAGGGAACAATTAAATTATTCCCATGGACACTGCAATCATGGACAAAATAATTTCATTTTAGGGACTTTTTAAATTATTTTAGGGACTTTTGAAATTATTTTAGGGACTTTTAAAATTATTTTATGGACTTTTTAAATTATTTTAGGGACTTTTAAAATTATATTAGGGAAGAAGAATAATAGTTTTTAACTATTATTGACAAATATGTTCATATTTTGCAGGATAAACTGTAATTTGTTATGAAAATTACGGTGTGCTTTACATTCCCGCCTAGCAAAAACCCAAAAACCCATGGGTTTTTGATAAAAAAGTGATTCGGGTTTTTGCTCGAAAACTCAAAAACCCAAAAACCCTTGGCATCCTTGGTCTAGTCTAGTCTCGGGCGGAAAAGTAAACCACTTTTATGTGAGGACGGACTTTCAGAATTCAATCGCGAGCGTGAGTGAAGTGAAGTCTCTGACAAACAAGTGAGCCATCTCTACATGTCGACAGGGAAAAGAGCAGCGGAGTTTGGGAAAGAGAAGAGAATAGACTAAGTTGTGTTTCCATATTAATTATTAATGCATCCTTTGCTCTACTCCACTTCCATACTTCACTTCAGAATACGTAATATTGAAGAATGGGAGACTTTCACCTCCTACGACTACACAACTTATTATACCATCTCTACGCCACTTCCAACTATAACTTTCATCTTTCCACTTACCTATACCCACATCATACACTCCATACACAACTCCTTTCCAATATATCCCAGAATCCTACCCAGTTTCTATTCACATCAGCACTAATGTCCATGAGTGTAACCAAATAAGACTTCTCTACTGGGGCGCAGGTTCCCAATCTGAGAAACACGGTGTTCTATGTAATCTAGCCTAGTTGCTTCACTTCTTACATAAGTTAGACATTTATGCAGCAGGCAATGCATATTGTAAGTGGGGCACAGTCGACACACAGCCGAGTCTAACATGAACATCACAGAACACACAGCAGGCCCAGTTTTCAATAAATTCCTTTCCTTGATCTTTTATGACGAGTTTTCCAAGCTGATTGAGAACAACGATTGCAGTAGAACTCTTAAGTGCGCAATCCTATACTTACTTACCCTCATATCCTATTTATGCCTATGCATCAATCTAAGGAAACTCTGTCTAACGTATAACTTTCCATAACAGATTAAAAGAAAGTTAATAATCCAAATTCATACTCTTTCAAGTATCCAAGTGGGCAATTGCAATCAACGTTGATTTTTAAATTTATTATTAGTATTCAATAGTAAACGACACTAGTTTCAAAACTCATACGTACATTCAGAAATTCATAGGTTCACTTTCCACAAAATAATAGCAATGTTCAAATATGCAAAAATGGAAATTTCTTGGAATTACTTAAAAAACGCTTAAGATTTCGTAAAAGTATTAAACAATTCATTTAAAGCGAGCTGTATTATTCTTCTGTAGGATGGTAAAAGGAATTATATTTTTGAAAACGCAATATGTGGTATTTTAAAACAGAATTAGAAAAATTAATGTAGAATTTACGTGTGTGTACCTTGGTTTACTTTCTATGATGCTCTAGGGTCCTTATATGGCTCAGAGAATTCTATTTTGTGCATTTGCAGTAGAACATACGTAATAGTTAGAACTAATGACAGTGTAGCAATAGATAACAATGGAAATTAGTAATAGAGTCGTTTGTTTGGATAGGAAGGAAGGTTGGAGAATAATAAAGGGATTTGTGTGATAAAAGAGCTGTTAATGTTAGTAAACAGGATGTGAATAGTTTATAAGGATGTGTTTCTTTTATTAGTGGGTGTACAATAGGTGTACTTAGCGACGCTACAAGATTCATGTCTTGCGACATTATCTTTACATATTGCTTGATAGAAAATGCATGGATGTAGTAAGTGCGAGAGGAGCTAACATGACTCGCTGTCAAATAAGTTGTGGAGTTGAAAAGAAGTGAATGGAGAGAGTGGCGGAAGGAGTTCGGCAGAAGTGAGTGAAAGTGGAGAAAGGAGTTCGTTTCATAACAGGTTCCCTGGCGTTTAACCCCCCGAAGTTTTTCAACTCCCTAGTTTTTCAACCCTACATCTTTTCAACCCCATGTTTTTCAATCCCATGCTTTTTAACCCTCTAGTTTTTCAACCTTACATTTTTTTAACCCCATGTTTTTCAATCCCATGTTTTTCAACCCTCTAGTTTTTCAACCTTACATTTTTTTAACCCCATGTTTTTCAATCCCATGCTTTTTTAACCCCATGTTTTTCAATCCTATGGTTTTTTAACCCCATGTTTTTCAATCCCATGCTTTTTTAACCCCATGTTTTTCAATCCCATGCTTTTTAACCCTATTTGTTTTCAACCCTGCATCTTTTCGCCTCCACGTCACATGTTTTTCACCCCCATGCTTGTCACCCCCATGTGTTTTCAAATCTGTCTTTTCAACTCGATTTCTCATTTTTATTGTTGACCATTACGTCCAGTAATTTGAAGTTCACGTCCCAAACTCCATTTTAAAAATGCCTCACGTAATAATTTACTATTTACTACGCTTTAATTCGCTATTTTACTCACATTATAAAATAAAATTACATCTTCAGGTTCAATGCAGAATATTATGAATAGTGCATAGAATTGTCATGAGACATCATGGGGGTGAAAAGACATTGTGTTGAAAAGATGGGATTGAAAATCTAGATGTTTGCAAAGCATGGGATTGAAAAGTATGGGGTTGAAAAGATGTAGGGTTGAAAAACTACAGGGTTGAAAAATTCAGGGGCTGAAACGTCGGGTCACCCTCATAACATATAGCACACAGCACTATTCAATAATCCTGATGGCAGCGCAATTCTTCTCGCAGAAGCTTTTAGAAGCAGACGACGGCGGCAGAAAAACAGATTATCGAACCAAGCAAGCAATGTACTTCATAATAAATGTTACCTTGTACTTTGTACCCTCGTCCTCCTGCGGTCCTCTCCTAATTCTGTGATAGATATCTGTAGTTGTGGCATCCAACTCCAACAGTTCTCTTTCGCACTCTCCCATCATAAATCCCCAAACCAGCCAAACATATGTTGCACATTTCCACCGCAAATAAATCAATTCAACCAATTCTAAGACATCCGCCACCACAAGTATTGCTTTTTTCCAAGTTATTGTAATTTTGTAAATATTCAGGCTTGTATTTTACAGAGGAGTTGATGTAAATAATTATCCCAAAACTATGTCCATGAAATATGGGTTTATAATTCTTCAATTTCATTAAATTTGATAATGATGCATAAAAAAGTGCATTAGCGATAATTATTCCAAACGGGATTGATTGCTGTGTCTCTGGAATTTGCCTAATAGTTACGTTTTACTCATTTTTGAAATGAATAATGCAATTTCTATAATCGCTTATCTGTATTTGCAGGATTGTGGCATACATTCAAGAAGAATTCTTATAATAGGAAAGCATAGGAGAGCCTATGTTGAATCTGGGGCGTTTATTTGTTTGCAACTTTTATGTAGGTGGTGTGGTGGTGCAGGTACAGGTTATAAATATTGGAATAGATAGTACATAAGAAAACAATTGGCTTATTAGAGTGAAATATATCATGTTAGTACTATATGTGACAGAGAAGAGGAAAAGTTGTGAAAAGGTGAATAGAAAGCAATAAAAATAGGGAAAAGTGGTTTGAATTTGCTTTTAGTGTTTGGTATATCTGTATCCGTGTAGGGATGTGTGGGAATTTGTGTAGAGTTTGCAATGTGACCTAATTTACATAGGGAGCCAGTGTATATTGTTTTAGGGAGGATAAGTAGGTTTATTAACGTATAGGTATTTGAGAATCTTGCCATGGATGAAATAGGAGCTAGGAAAATAAGGTTCTGGGAAAGTATTTATAATGCTTATAAGTAAGTAAGTATGATCTCTTTTTATCTTTTTGTGGAGCTACAAATATCTTGAGAGTCGGTATGGTTCCTTTCACTTGGTGCGAGTGTGAGTGTTCTCAGCGTCTGGAGCTGTGTGCATAAGCGACTGGAGAGAGCCAAGTGAAAGCAGGTCGCCAGGCAAGCCAACTATTCAAATGCAGTATAGAGATCAAGTCTTGCTATTTATTTCTCCAGCGCTAGTCCTCTTTCAGCTGAAACTCTTAAAATGAAAAGTAAAGGACGAAAAAAGAACATTCAAGTAAAAGCAAAAAGTTGTGCTTCGTATTCCAACTTTCTTTTCTATCTCTTTCACTTTATTTTCACTTCTGTCTCAACTATATGTCCTCTCGCTAATACTTTCGCAAAATATCTACTTTACCTATCAAATAAGTACGTAAATATTATATTCCTTGATGGATAGTAACTTTAACTTATTGTTAGCTCAGCACAAGCACACACTTTATAGTTATAAACTAAATGATAAACCCCCGGAAAAAATTTACGACTACATATATCGCTAAACATATAATTCCTATACGCTAACTTACAAGTCACCTTATAATAAATGCTACATCTGTACACCCTATATTATAATATTTCAGTAGCCGCATTCACAATCTAACATATCATCCAAAACGCAAAAATTGTCGAATTAAGTGCAACTCTCCCGTAGGGAAAGTCATCCAAATTAAAACTAGACAAGTAGACTAACAATTTATAAATAGACCTACAGACTCAAATCATATTCTAATGAAATTGTTTTCAACAACCTAAATTGCATTGTAGCTACAATTTCCGCATAGGTTTGTAAATATAAATGCAATCATACAATCAAAAGAATTTAATGTAGAAAAATTTCGTTGCAAGAATTCTACAGTTCTTGTGCGTATATTCAAACGAAATGGTTTCTCTGCAGAGTAGGGTTAATTTTGTTTTAATAAAAAGACATCATTTCATCTATTTCATTTAAATATAATGATTTTACACCATTCCAGAGCAAATTAACACAAAAGCAAGCTTTTACCGTTTGGTTATCTTAAATAGAGACAGACAATGCAAAAACTTTGAACTTTTAGCGAATACATTTTAAGAGTTGTTTCATTATTTGACCTGGAGCCCTGTTTTAGTTACCTAGCATTTATTTAAGGAACTGAAATGTTTCATTAAAGATTAGGCATACTAGTTCAGTAGAAATACAGCTTTCAGTCATATTTAGAGTCAATTTGGCATGTTATACAAATTTTACATGTCATGACATAATAGACTGTTCAATTAACTATCCGGATGTAAGAAATATCCACTAAGAGACGAGATTTTAGCCATTTTGGCTAATATAATATTCTGTAGCTCTTGTATTCAGTAATACAAAGGAAATTTTCAGAGAGCTTTTCAGTTGGGGTCCCTTGGGATTTCTTATGAGTGAATTATTCGTATTTCCATTTTCTGCAAATCCAAGACTATAGAAGAGCCCATTTTAGTTTTAGCTAAAGTAGTTTTCTGCAAACTAGTGCAGATATAAAAGTGAAGAGTCAAGGCAATAAATATATAGGACATTCAAGTAACCAGACATGCACGAGACGAGTAGAGTTATATATTATGTTACATGGATATAATCCCAGTATGGCTTGAGGCTAAGACTACGACAATACCCTATATTCTATTTACTAATATGTATGATGCGGCGTAAAGAATTTCGTTTCCATGTAGCTTCATAAAACAGGCATTAAACTGCGTCTTGTTAGAACGCTGCTACAATGTCTCCGCCGAAAAAAAATAAATGAAAGAAGACGGAGGAAAGATTGCCGAAGACTTGAGATTCAACTCTAATGAAGATTTGGGGAGCAAAATGATCTCTGGAGATTCTGTGACGGGATGTGTTAAAGCGCTCTGTATCCTAAACAACCTAATAAAATGACAATCAAGTCACATAAGCACTTCTCTTAAAAATAAAACAAATTGTAGATGGCAGCACCATATGTCCCAAAGTCTCCAGTTGGGGATCACAGTTTTCTTTAGAACACACATGTGTTTAACTTCCCTGAGAATGTCAATCTGTGACTTTCATAAATAAATATCATCATATAAAGATTTTAATCCTTGGTATTTTACAAAAAAGTATGTTGAATGTGTAAACACCTATTATTAGTATTAGGAAAATGAATTTAAATTTTTCAGAGCAAAGAAAAGCATACGAAATAACGTTTTTACGTTGTACAATACAAAAATAATAAACCCAAACAACTATGCTTGATTACGGATTAGACATCAAATGAAAATATTGTACACAATGGTATAATATTACCTAAAGCTATCATTAGCTTTATTCTATCACTACCTGGGATTAGCTTCATGCCATTTGCATAACAAGTATAACTATTATTATAGCAATTATAACTACTATTTTATAATCTGTCAAAGGACGGCGACTATAGTGGTATAAAAGTAAGAATTTTTCTTTATACTTCCATCAAATAATATTTTCAATGGAGCTGTTTTCTAAGAAATGATAAAAAGAATGATATTTGTATTAGAGGGATTTCTGAGAAAGTCTAATTATAAGGAGTACTGTCATTGCTAACAAGTTTTATCCTAACTCTGAATAGGTTAATGGATAAAGCTAATTAGGGCACAGAAGATAAATCTGGCCTCATTAAGGGAAAAAGGAAATCACAGGATGTTATTTAGCAAATCAATATATTGAATATGTTCTGGAAATAGGAGCCGATACTTGTGTGCGTAAATAGGAAGGAGAGGACGGAAGGAGGAGAAACGGAGAATTCGGAGAATGAAATCAACAGGACGCAGTAATTAATACTAATAGAGAAAAGACTCACGGAAGACTCATATCCGACGTTGAAGACGGCGTCACACCAAGATTTGCCATCAGAGTAGAAAGTGCCGAGGTGCTTATCATTGGAGCCCGCCTTGACGACAAGAGCTACACTGGGATCAGACAGAAATTTAATCCATCCTTGAAGGAACAAAGCATGACTTAACTTGTATGAAATTCGAAAGACATTTCTTCTTCGAGAAATGTATTTAGTGAACCAAATCCCTGGATTCGCCTCCGCAGGTTTTCCTCGAGCAGATGTCAAACTTGAATGAGAAGGAGTCAACGTTGGAAAAAAACCTTCCACATCCTCGATTGTTGCACTGTAAAAATAACTCCCGCTAAAAGTCCACAATTTTACGTCGTTCACAGTGTCCAACTTCATGTCGTAACTCACACAGACGCTCACGAACAGGAAATACGCTATGATTCCTGATAATAATTTCATTTTCCAGGCAAATGATCTACGAAAGAATACATCTGGCCAGTTATCAGTGTTATATATTTGTAATAATACAGTTACTTGATCATATATAACTTTTAGGTACCTACAGTGCCTCTATTATTATCATTGAGCATGTAAAACCTGAATTAATAAGATTTTGCACTACATTATAACTCTATTTACCAACCACCTGTTTGCCAGTGGACTAAGGAAAGTAAAACCTTTCCCAAGGGTATACTCGCAACGCCAAGTGTCATGTCATGAAATTTTCTGAATAATTATGTGCCGCAGGAAATTTACATAAATAGATTTCCATGTAAATTCACTTCTTAAGTATTGAGATTGAGACCCACAATATGTAAAACATGCGAAATTCATAAATTAAGTAAATGGATGTTTAACAAAAATGATGTTGAAGAGCTCAGCAGGCGGAAATAAGAAAAATTGATAAATAGACTAGCAAAAAACTAAACTGTATTCAATTTTGAATGGAATAGAAGCAAAGCAAATAGAAAATACCAAAAAAGCCAGTATTCAACCATAAAATTACTTACATACTAAACTGCAGAAAGTTATACTAGCATTTAAATTATTACAACCATATTATGAACCATATTGTTATTGAATACAAAATTATCCACGAAAAACATATAGTAAGATTCATTAGACTGGAGTGTCGTAATTGTAGTAATATCTTTTAAGAACAATGAAACAACATCGTTAGCAAAACACACGTTAATCATTCATCATGAATTAAGCTTTATCGACTTCCACTTACAGTAATGAATTAATTAATGGAAATGAAATGTTATCCAGATAAGACACAAGAAAACATCTTGCTGGAAGTCATTTTGTAATCCTATCATGCACAACATTATATCCTTTAAAATCATGCAATTCCACGGACTCCATTGCATTAGTATGTCTAATTTTTGATGTAGGAAATAAAGAGAAAAGCTGTGTTGAAACCCGTTACATTGTCATAGTAAAAATTAATGGGTTTGTAGGCGTTAGCCAAGCATAAAACCAAAATAAGACTCTGAAAATAGAACATACGAACTATTAGTTTTCAATAAAATTATGAGACTGAAGCTCTAGAGACAAAAAGTTCTAAAAGTAGGTAATAAATGCTATCTTTACTGAAAAGTAGATAATAATCCATAGCTTGATATCAAAAAATGCAAAATTTAAATAAATTATAATATTTATCCAGAGAATGTATTAATCAAAGTTTGAGAACTGAAAAGTTAAAAACCTGTTGGTCAAATACCTTGTCGTTCCAATGATAATTTTTATTCCTTTATCGTATGATGCAATGTTACTGCCACTTATGAACACTTTATTTCTTGAACTAAATGTTCATTTCTTTCGAAATTAAACTGCTTTAAACAACTAAAACTAGTGGTAAGTTTGGAGGCAGAACATTTGATACACCATTATGCTCTGCGAGTGAAAATATTTTGACTGAGTTTGAAGTATGCCTCTTACTACTTATAATTATTATGCTATTCCAGTAAAAATTTGTAATAACAACGAATTAACTGTAAGTGTTTGAAAAGCAGCTTTACTGTTTAGGCCTGATTATCTCCAATGTCATTATCTCAACTTGGGAGCTTCCATAAGCTGTGCTATGAAAACTCATATTTTTGAGCCCCTTCGTTGTTGGTTTCATCAGTTTTGACTGTGACAAATATTTATAAGGTGTGTCGAATGAAATCCGAGAAAGGAAGTAGTTGAGGTTGGATTGGGGTGAAACAAAATTTGGTTTGCAAGAGCGTTCAAGGATAGTGCTTTGTAGCAGTATATTTTAGTATCCTTTTTATGAAATCCGTGGTAATTAATTAATTCCAAATTTTTATCAAAATCCGCATTGAAAACGTAAAGACATGCCCTTGATAGAAGAAGCTCCTTGTGTACTCTAGAGATGCTTCAATGCACTAACCACAGCACAATTTGGTTTACAAATACGAAAAAGTCTTTATTGTTTATGTAGAATAGGATCATTACATGAATAAAACAATACACTTTTTAGTATAGATAATTGTGTAAATGTGTAAATTGTGATGCATATCTGTAAAAGACACATTAGCCAAAAAAATCTTTTGTAAGATTCAAAAAGGTTAAAATTGAAACGCTTCCAACTTTCAATTGCGTAGTGCTATTAATGATTTACTTGCTAAAACTAAAAATATGAAGAACATATGTACATTAATTAATGTCATTTCAATTTAAAAAAATTAAAAGTTAAAAGGTGCAAAACTGAAGTGGAATTGCATGACGAATGAATTTCACAATTGAAAGTTAATTATACATTTTCATTTTTTTACTACCTTTTGATTAACTAGCTTACAATTTCTAATATCACTATTTTTGGAAAATGTACTATTATTTCATCGGCCAATGCCAATATGTACATTTGTTAATTTGTATAATTGACAATCACCCCTTAAAATCCAATTATTCATGCAATCTGCTTATTCATACCAAGAAGTTTCAAGTTTTACACTTTGTATGAATGCACTTTTTGTTGAACGGTCTCTTAGTTGATACCATTTATTAAAGATGTAGCAAGTTTAAGGTTATCAACGCCTGAAAAGACAGAAAAAGTAGGTTTAGAACTACTAACCTAAGACCTTTGGAGCTTAATGATCCCATTACTCTCGAGGTTTTGGCGAGAAGCTTGTTATGTTTGAGGGTGGAATACCCTATGATTAGGCCTTTTACTAACTGTCGACATTTCTGCCCAAAAAATATTCCTTCGTTTTTCCCCTATTATTATTCTTCTTCAGATTATTTCCTTGAACATGTTAAGAATATAAATCATAAATGATTGCATGCATTTATTTATCGAACACTGTGTACTAATTTATTAAGCTATTGAAGCAATTAATTATGCATTTTTGGTACGAAATCTATTAACACAAAGTATTCATAGATATGTCAAGGATGCTGATCGACCATTTGTTGCATATCAAGGATATCGTATAATGTAACATCAAATAAATACTCTGTATGCAGTTATTACTCAATGTTTTCTTCCTTTTTTAATTTTATTGCCTTGCCTTGGTTTATAATAAGTTGTTCTATTATTGCTACAGTAAATAAATTTGAATGTAAAGTGTAAACTGACAACTATTCTTATAAATGGCTACCAAAGAAGATGCATAGGTCGTGCTCCGACTTGTGTAAACGATGATATTTATTATTTTCCATTTAGAACTGAGCTTCTAAGACAACTGTTAGTCTGTACTTGGAATGCTTTACTTAGTTGCTAAAATTTCTAAGAAAAATTATTATAATATTACACTATCAGAAAGTGTATTTACATATCGCACTTTCAAAGTTTGGCAATTAAAATAATTAGTAAGCTAAATATTATAATATTTGTCTTTATCTAGGTACAGATATATTCATCTAATTATCGTTGGCCTTTAATCGCAGAGTTAATGAGTTTTTACGTGTTCGACTCAGCCCCAAATAGAAGGATTGAGTAAACCCACATTTTAAAATCATGACACATTTTCTTTGTCACCATTAAAAGTGGTAATCTATAATTGTAGCCGTGTGGCGACGTTTGCATTTATTTGTATGGGTAACGTTATTTCAGTTCAAGATGTAACGAAGTGTTGCCTCACCCACCCACTCTATAAATCGGAGTCAGATTACATTGGTTCTGGGAATCCGAAGATAGGTGGCAGAAGAAAGAAGAATATAAAATGCGTAATGAGTATAGTCATCACCACTCTTTTTCTTCCTCTACCTCTACCCCTACCTCCTGCCTTTTTACAGGTCTCCGCAGCCAAAAAATATCCTCTGGGAAATGTAAACATCTACAGTTAACTTTTTGTTATGTCTGTGTCATAAACTCTGCTACGTAAATCATGATTACTATTTTGATATAATATTCGTTTGCAATTAGAATTATCTTCATGTTTTGTGGAATCATTACCTTCAATATAATACATACATCTGCGGTGCATGAATGATCACAGAAGAAAAAAATTTTAGAACTTGATTTTAGTGTCATTGTGCCATATATTACTGTTTTCAATGTACATA
Organism: Yoshiicerus persimilis; assembly: GCA_020352615.2. Classification (NCBI taxonomy): domain Eukaryota; kingdom Metazoa; phylum Arthropoda; class Collembola; order Entomobryomorpha; family Tomoceridae; genus Yoshiicerus; species Yoshiicerus persimilis. The sequence continues at coordinate 45,142,240 of CM060170.1, forward strand.
TCTTAAGCAAACATTCCTGGATTTGAAATGTGACACATAATTACAAGAACGCTTCTAGTTTGGAAGTAATAAATAACAGAATCATGATTTACATGTATGTAAAGGTAAAGTGATAGTACCATAATTTTGGTTTTTACAGAACCATGAACAATTCCCCCGGGAATGTCTCATATGTATAAAATTAATGAATATTTTATAGACAAGAAACTACATGAATTTATAGAAATTATAGAAATGTATGTATTGTATGAATATTGCTAATTTCTCCCACAGTTCCACAGATAGGCAAACTTTCAAGCCTTGGCCATAATCTTACTGTTATTGAAAAACTGAGTATTTCTTATCCCGAATTACCTGTAATCTGACAAAATTTGAATGGAAGTAACAACAATAGATCTTTAAAGAAAATAACTGTTCCATCAATGTTTTTTGCGAAGCACACATTGTTCGATATGCTTTGTGTGTATGCTAGCATGTATATTTAAATGTCCGGGCTCGAAATTGAAATAAAAGTATGTGAAAAGTGAGGATGAAACTGCATGTTTGACAGTATTTGTTTACACCGTTGATGGAAACTTATTTATGCACTATAAGCGAAGTTCATTAAGTTAGCAAATAACAGTTTTGGCATATTCTTCGTGTAATGTATAATAAGTTGCGTAGTTGTAATATATAATAAAATCCTTTAAAGTTGAAGACTGAAAATGTTTTCTAAGCTTAAAACGTATAAAAGTTTACATTTATGATGTTTGGACACAGAAACGCCAAAAGTGGGAAAAGAAGCGTAAAACCTAGTTGCACTGTAAATTCTTGGAATTATTTCGGTGGTTTGTATAAAAAGGTTGCTGTAGAGGTTGTGGAGTAATAGTAATAAATGTGGGTAACTCCAAGGTGGTTTCAATGTCTTATTACAGTGGTAGATTTATTATACAGAATAGACATATGCATGACATTATAGGCCTATATAAGTACTGCGAATTAAGAATTGCTTATTATGCAAGCAAACTGTGGTGGAATTCTGTTTGTAGGTGAGTATAAAGTAAGTAGCTGATGAATAAAAAATAATATTGAGTGGGGAAGGAAGGCTTTTTAAAAATCAGTCCAGGGGAAATGGATTTGATGGTATTGAAAGTTGATGTCTTGTTAGTATCTTCATTTTGTGTATTGTCCGTGCCTGCTTAAAAGATCTGTTGGTACACAATGCACATCATTGAATTTGTGAATTGAGACGCAAACGCTGATCCCCCTGACTTCAGGTTCAGTTAATTCTGATGTGACTCACACTATGAGAAGAGCCGAAGTCGGTGCTGGAGCTTAGGTTTAATAATAGGTGGACGGGACAGGTAACTGTATTATTACTGCACGGCATTTCATCTGGTCCAGCGGTTGCAGCTTACAACTTATTTCCACGATGATGTGCTCCTATTACGCCCCGTCACATACTCCCTTATTATTATGTCGCTATCAAATGCCTCTATTGTGCACTACTGACAATGTCGCAATAATTCGACAAATAGCACAGCAGGGATATATTATTATCTCCCTCCACTTTGCATGATATCTGCCCTGGTGCTACGGCACTGAGACATGAAACTAGTAATAAACTATTATTTGCCACTATTTCTATACAATACTCATCTATAAAATAGCAAGCATGTGGTCCACTTATTTATTATGTTACAGGGATACATTCTTTCCACACATTCCCCAAATTATCTAGACTAGGATAGACATTGGCAATGCAATTTCATAATACTGGACCATTTTGGTAATTAAAATCATAATTTTCGGAACTATTTACTTGTCTCTAGAATCTTTGCTCCTCCTCCGGGTATTTTTTCTCACAAATGACGCAAATATTCAATTATTTCAGGCTTAATATGCCTCCTAGACAATATGCCCATTTTTAAGAGAAAATGTACTCCTGTGATAGGACCTATGTATGTTCAGTACCGTACTACTACACTGAAAGGATGCCTTATATAAATTCAAGATGATTGAAGGTAGGTATAGTATTTGCCATGTCATGACGAGACTTGTCCACCGAATCCAGAGATTATGAAGTGGATATTCAAAGATCATACTACCTCATTTCAGTTCTGGTCTGGATAACAAGGAGTCCTGTAAGGAAAGTGACAGCCGGAGTGATTCCTCTTCTTCATATTCTTCACACCCATGCTTCTCCTTTTCTATTCTCAGCATTCGCGTTACGGAATCTGCCTTTCATCTTAAATATCCCCTCTGCTTATTCACGGATCAGAATCCACGGCTTCCTTCCGCATTAAGCAGCTACTCAGGTAAAAAATCATTGCTTTCTATTTCCTATTCCTATCAGTAGTACACAGTATATCTACAAAAACTTTCCCAAACCGTTTTAGCTGCAAATTACATAATTACACCATGTACACATCTTTCCTTTATACTTTCCCTGAATTAAGACCAATACACATTCAGTGATTAAATGTCAAGTCGTTCATAAAGTTATGTACGGGATAATATGTTAAGTAAGAATTTAAGAAATCGTTTTGCCTGCCAGAGCTTTCCTACACCTAAGGATTTCTTGGCATTTTATTCCGATAATAGTATTATTAATAATGGTCATACTAAAGAAAACAAAAATCTTTGTTAAGCTTCCATGGGTTTTTAACCTTACAAATTTTTCATCCCACTTTAGCATATACCTATAATTGAGCATGCAAACTCCCTGATTTCCATCAGCACCTTATGTATCACCTGACAATTCAAATTTTAGGTTACAGGATATACTCAGAAAACATTGTTTCACTAAAAGTTTTCGGAAATCATTCTCACATATAGCTGTACTAGTTAACGACTTTAATTAACACATTTTGTGAATTTTCAACATTCCACTCGTAAACTATTATTTCAATTGCTGACAATTTTATGAGTAAACACGCTATTTAGAATGAAGGGGTGATTTTAATGAGGAAGCTAGGCTGATTAATAAAATAGACATTATTAACACAAAATTGTTCAATTTACTTCAAGCATATGTTATTATGACTAAATTTCCTACTCTTTGTTTTTTCAGTCTTTTCATTAGGTAAAAAATTCTTCGTCCTAGACGATATAGGTCCTCTCAATTCAGAAAATAGCTCCAAGTTAGGGCATTTCCATTTTTTCATTTTCCTTAAATAACTTACATATGTATAAAAGTGACACAGCTTCAAAATTTCGTGTAGGCTAGGTCATCTAAGCCTTGAGCAACTCCAGAAGTACTTTTTTCGGGTAGCCAAACCCATATCCTCTGCATTCTGAACACCCGACTGGACATCCACATACATATATTACTTTCGCTACATTGCTAATTAGTTTGTTGTGTTATAAATATAGATACACATTCTTTCTTGTTCTGCTATATACCTTAGCGCTCATTTCTCATTGAATAAGCTATGGAAATACAGGATTGTTTCTATTGAGAATGAAGATTCCATGTTGTTGATGGCTCATGCAACAAAATCTATTAGTAGTGCAAAACATTTTTAACCTAACTAAATGCAATGCTTTTAATCTATTTCCATTGCATCAAATAAATGAGGAACGCAAACGTCAAATTTTCAATAAATAGTTTCGCGTATATTGGTTTGAGAAAATAACTGTTTTCAGTAAGGAAATCATTATTAATATATTAGTATATTAGTAATTAGTAATTCTACTGAAATAGCTACTTTTGATACGCTGATGTAAAACACTTCAAGATTAAGCAAAAAAGCACTAAAAATTAGAGACTTTTGATTACGTATACATACGTAATCAAAAGTATTGGAAGAAGAAATGAGAACGGAAAAGGTCTCAATTAGTTAACTCACATTTAGGCTGCATTAGCAAAAATACGACAACAAAAACCACACATAATTCATTCTACTTATGTAGGTCATCAGTTTAGATTTTCAGAGTACGATTTTGCTGAAAGAAGCAATTACCTACATATTATCCCCAAAGTTGAGAACTCATCATGTTTTCAAACCGATAAGTAGTTTCATATGTAAAATTTTGACCTCATTGAAGTAGGACATAAGGTTTACTGAGACAAAAAATAAGTACAATAATGAAATTCAGTAAAAAATTACGGGAACAGTGAAACGGAGCAAGTTTAGATGAGATAAGATAACTAGTAGTATACAAAGAACACGGCGCTGACATTGCATACTCTTGAACCCCTTTTTCTATTCCAACTTACTTGTTAGACAGTTACATTGAATTGGTATTATGCATAAACAAGAGAAACTACACACGTTTACATAGTACACGCTTTAAGTCGTGTTGAGTAGACTACCACAGTACGCAGTTATAGAGCAAAGCAAAGGGTGACACGACGTTTAGCCCCCTGAGTTTTTTCAACCTGCGTCTTTTCACCCCCATGTTTTTCATGGAAAATGGGTTTGAAAAACATGGGGGTGAAAAGACACATGTTTGAAAAGACATAGGGGTAAAAAGCATGGGTTTGAAAAACATGGGAGTGAAAAGACGCAAGTTTAAAAAAACATAGGGGTGAAAAGACACATGTTTGAAAAGACATAGGGGTAAAAAGCATGGGTTTGAAAAACATGGGAGTGAAAAGACGCAAGTTTAAAAAAACATAGGGGTGAAAAGACACATGTTTGAAAAGACATAGGGGTAAAAAGCATGGGTTTGAAAAACATGGGAGTGAAAAGACGCAAGTTTAAAAAAACATAGGGGTGAAAAGACGCATATTTGAAAAACTGGAGGGTTGAAAACACTCAGGGGGTAAAACGCCAGGTAACCAAAGCAAAAAAGTCTAAGTCTTGTTCAAGCTAGTATCTTCTAGTCCTAGTCACTATGATACGGCATCTACGTTTGGGATTTACAGGTTAGTTTTAATATCTAATGACTCATTCCTTCTTATGAGGTGGAATAAAATATGTATGCTATAAAAATAAATGAAAGAGGACAAATGTAATGATACAATTGTAATTTGTAATATGGGTTCACAAATCACAACAGTAGTGGGATATTGCATATTAGGTGGATATTCTAGATACACTACGGAAGACTACGGTATCTACAGTTTTCAAGGATATTCAGGTTTTCCTAGAAGATGAGGGTGTATTATGTGTTACTTAAGTTTACGCTTGGTTTCATTCGTTGTGCGGACCTTGCTTCACAGATATTCCAGGAAAATGTATGATTAATTCTTAATTCTTAGACATAACACCGATTCACGGATCAGCACTTTCAGATATTTGATACAAATAGCATTACATCTATTGTATTGTTTTCTGGGGGTGTATGTGCTTTGCCTTATAAACTCCTAGATAATATGTTGAAGAAAGCAAAAATTCTAAATACGGAACAGAAGCCTTAACTTATTGACTCTAAATATCAGATTTTAATTTGGTCTAACTAAAGCCTCCCTTTCCATAATTTTTTCTGCAGTTATTCTCTGTAGCCAAGTGGTTACAGAAAAATGTGTCAGATGCATTGTGTACTCCTGATCTACTTCCATATCAAGAATAACTCTTTTGACATGCTAAGAAACGTACACGACAAGCAGAAATGTGATTGCTACAAATATCCTGTGCATGTTCATGATGTAATTCGATACAGTCTCTTTCAAGAGGGGAGCGATAAGGCAAATTGCTACGAGACCAATAATACTTTTATGTTGCTGAATATTCCTTTTGTATTCTGTTGCTCTGATCTCATATTTACTTTGCCTTCTTGACAATATTCTAATGAGCACAATTATATACCTATACAACATACATAGAGACTTATGCAATAACCAATGCTATTTTGCAATCACATTGTGATCACGCTAGAACTATAATACTATTTATACAATGCTTATAAATATGACAATAACAATATAAAATGACAGAACTAATATTTTGAAAGATCACTAAGGATGAAAAAGATAAATGCCTTGAGACCTCACTCAACACCAGCTACTTTGTCGTGGCTTGAAGCGAACTATGAACCTGTCGAAGGAGTCTGCATTCCCCGTTGCGCCCTGTACAAACAGTACACCGAATTCTGCTTTTGGCACCATGTACAACCTGTTAACGCCGCTAGTTTTGGAAAGGTAACACCTTTTGCCGACAAAAATTAACGCAATTTTTCCACTCTAGTCGATATAGTAATAATTGCACCATAATTATTGAACTAGTTTCATAAACTTTTAAATTAAATGACAATACCCCGTTAATTAGCTCACTTAATCAAAATGGATGCATAACGTTAATTAAATTTAATATTTTTTCATGCATACTTCGAAACATTATGGTAAAAGTCTCGTGATATTGGTATTTGTATAGATAATTCGCCAAAAATTCCCTAAACTGACTACGAGGCGACTAGGAACGCGGGGCAAGTCAAGATATCATTATTATGGCATAGCTGTAAAACCTGAATCAGAATTTTACGACAGAGTTCGTCAGTACTACTATGGGTAAGAATTCATATTGTGCCAATTACTGGCTTTCAGTAATTAATTATTGAGAGAGACCAATTACTTTTGCAAGGTTGATTAAAATCTGATGCAGATTTTAAATGACAAACAACAAAAATACTATAATATACCGAAGTACACGTATTTCGGGGGTTTTAACTCACCCTCATAGCCCATTGGACGAAATACGTGTACCGCTCTGAATAAAATATCGAAAAACATTTACGGCTGAATCATTTTGACGATGTAAAGCATGAAATCGTTAAATTGGGATTACCTTATAAACAATAAAGCTACATTTGTGAAAATCATTTTTAAGACCTTTTCGCAGAGTACCAAACGTTAAAAGCGCTTTCAAACCGCCCCCTAGAGTTAAAAGATCGGTAAATACATTTCTTTAACTGTATACACCAATATCAAGTCCAATAAGATAAAAAGTAGCAGTAAAATTGATTTGTACTGTTTTATTATGAAATCAGCAGACTGATCCCAGCCCAGTATTTCCTCCAGCTGTACTATCATTCCCATCATCTGAAATATTGGCCATGCTTCCATCAAACGTCTCGAAAACGAACGCAGAAAATATTTTGGTAATGTACAAACTACATTGCAGTCAAATTATTGAATACGCTACCAATCTTAACTATCACGAGGTAAGTCGTTTGAAATACTTGATTAAGATAGCCTAGTATGGTAAACCAGACTGTAAATAATTACCCCTGTGTACTATTCTGTGCTCTTCATAACATTTATTTGTCTACTACCTTATTGTACTGGAAACACCAGTTGGAAAACTGCATTGTCCACTTTTGGGGTAATTTCCCGGCGCATTTGACTGATCTTCTTGGAAATACTTCTGTTGTACATATCATTGCGATATGTGACGCCATCGCGTATCATTCTATTGTTCAATCTGGGATTCCAATACGGATAGAGGTGAGAATTCCAAAAAGCTCTTAAGCTTTTGCAAATTGTCAAGTATGTACTAAATGTGACATGTTGAATTTTTAGCACTCTACTCATTTCCCTTCATTGTACATTTTGTAATTTTATTTATCCATTGAATAATAATAATATTAGGGAGTTTGCGGTATAAGTTATAAGATTTTGTTTTAAAGTTTATAAATTTTTTGAACGCAAACTAAAAAATTTATACGACTTATAAAACTTATGAATTTCTATAAAGATTATAAATTTCCGTAAGAATTTATAACGCAAACTCCCTATTCTGAGTGGAAGCGTTTACTACTTTAATATTTGGTTATGTTAGGTGGATGTACCGTCTCAACGGGTAGTGCGTTATGTGACACTGTCAAAAAACTTAATTTCATGGCTTATGCGACTCTCGCCACACTTACCTCTTGCACTGCGTAAAGTGAAACTTCACCGTTAGTGCCTTTCACAAGTTCCTAACTTGTTGTACTATATTTTACATAGGGATAAGTTGGTTAAGCCTTGTAAATGATGTCCACCTAATAGTGGGTGATTGTGTATTCAGTTGCGAAAATGTTCGAGCAAACGATGAGACGTCATTCGTCGATAAATAATATGAGTAACACCCTTCGCCAAAGTCTGGCTGTACGAAATCTCTCTGTAGACATGCTACAAGATTGGGAAAGGGTTGATATACATGCAGTTATTCAAGAAGCGACCGTATCATTGGACTCCTCTCAAACCCAAGCAAATTCAGCTACGTCTCTTTTAAAATGTATTAATCTGCACTCTGCATATGCCTACATAACATAGCACGTGTAGAATGCTTCTGATTGTTTTGTGCTTTGTGATCCAGATTTAGTTTCGTTTGTAGTGCTTGTTGTGTGCGTCGTTGAAAACTTGTGCTCAAATCTCTTCTTTGAAAAAAACTTTACAGCAATCTGCCATGTAGAACTTGAAAAGATAGAAATTAACCAATTCATTGCCATAAAACTCGTTTTGAAACTAAAAAGTAGTTTACTTTCTTTATCTGCAAAGACTAAACAACAGTTTCCGTTAGATGTGTTCTTTTAAAGTTTTTATTTGATTTAAAACGATAGCACAGGAATTACTACTTGAAAAAAAGAAACATCTATAAATAGGTGGTTGACGCACGAATGCTCACAAAATAAAAATGTTTATTGTGCTAACTGTGATCACTTTGATGTTAGCGAGAGTTATGATTTGGTTATTCATTAAATTCTTGGAAATGTTTTGTAATTTTTGGCAAATAGAAATATAGCTGGATTCCGTCAACTGGATATCAACTACAGAATATCGGTATTACATACAAAAGTATTATGTTAAGGAATTTAATGAACCATTGTAAGTACACAATAACCAAAGTACCTAAAAGGAAATGATTGACAAATATTACTCTTTATTACAGGATGCTAGGTATATTAAATTTATATAAAACCGTCAGATTGCACACATTGCTATCCTGAGTACATGTACGTGGTAGATAACGTGTACATCACGCAAATAACCTCGAAAGACATCAGCAATTACACTTGTTAAAAAATCCAGAAAAATCTTTTCAATGTACAATTGCCAATTGTGGCAGATTGTTTCTAACAGCCAGCAATTTACTGCAACATGAAAAAGTTACTTCCGATCTAAAAGCAAATGTTTGTGATTATTGTGGGAAAACATTCAACTACTTGGGAAATCTTCGGGCACATGTTGAAAATATGCATTCAAAAAAGCCATGGCCATTATCACCTACTTAAGTACCGAAACAGAATTGGTAATTTAAAAAATAATTTAAATAAATCAGAAATTAATTAGCAATGTGCACAAACAGTTGAAATGTGAAATTTATGAATAATATTTAATAGTTGGTTTGCTAATATTGATAGAATTAAAATACCACATCCTAATGTATTTGCATCTAATACAACAATTCACACAACAACATTCTAAACACCAATTGTAGAATCCATCACTATGTAATGGGAAAGTTTTCGTGATGTTGACAGAGAGGCAGTGTGGCGGAGTTGGTTATAAGGAATGTGTACTGTGTTAGTTGTTCAAATCCTGGCTGTGCCGGGAAAATCTTTTGTTTTTTCGTCGGCCGTATGTCTGCGGCCGACATTTTGGCAACGTCAATGCCTAATGTTCAGCCAACGTTGGCGGACGCGACATTTCTCACGTCGGACTGACATTTAGTCCGACGTTAAGCCGACTGAAAGTACATCGGAAGCTAACCTCTGCTCGATGTCAATACAACGTACCCTTCCTCATTGGGTATTTGACTACCTAGATATTATTACACATTAGAGGAGAGTTGACCTATTATTTGATTTTTACTTTTCCCAAGAAGAAATGAAGGATGAAAGAGAAGATGTTAGATATCAAGTGAGGCAGTTAGATACCTTGTTACACGGAGAAATCCTGAAATTGCATTGCATGATTACCTGTTGTAGGGGCCGTTTTACTTGGCGCATTTGTGTAGAGTGATGTTATGCTGGAATATTCTATTAGTGCTGTAGAGGTTAGAATCTTGCACAATTCGTGTATTAGTGGAAAACTTATTAGGGACTTTTGCGTATTTGTTAGACTGCAAAGAGTTGGAATCTCTGATGGTAAGAAAAGCTCCCCTGGATGAGTATTCAAGGTGGATCTCAAATATTCTCAACCGGTGCATCAGAAAGCGCTCAACGCAAACTCCAATATCACCGTTCGAATCCCTGCAAAGCACACATATCCCTGGTTGTGACTTTGTTCTCATCTGGACATCGGTTGGGAAGCGACTCCTCACAGAATTCACTTTGCACGGAGCAAAAACTTTCGGTACGTCTCCTTATTACTTTCATACCTTTAAATGGAACCATAATTCCTTATCAAATCATATTTACTAGTGAGCTTGTTCTTTGTATTTGGAAATCTCTTCGAAAGCATTTATTGCAAACTAATAACAGAACAATTCTCTTTCTCATACTTGCACTCATCAGGTACATTCCATTTGCTTTATTTGTTCGTGAACGACATCGGAGCGCAATTCATGGAAGAAACTCAACTCGTAGATAAAATCAAGCGCCTCACAACCAAAGTTTCGGATCCTGAATCACCAGCACCCAACACTACATCGCCTATATATGTTTGTGTCTGCAAAATTAATGGTCAGTCAATTCAAACTTACTATCTCTACTTCCCATACTCATTTCAGTTTCAGATCTTAACCGTTTTGTCCCATTTCCTTTTCTCTTTCATATTTCTCTTCCGGACGGAACGCCGGACAGGTGAGAACACGCATTGTACATGCCGAATCGTGCAGAGTACTCCACAGGTGGCTCCCACCGGGCACCACGGAAATGCAGTTGGGTCTATTGCTCAAATCCAAGGATTTCAAGACCAGGGTCCTGATGGCCTATCTCAATCTTCATCGTCGGAATCGCTTATGGCGGATAATTACCTACCCCCTGGTATCAATTATTCTCTTCCTTCCACATAATTCTGCTTACAATAACACCATACACTCAGTCACAACAAATTCATCCATATTTCTAGCCTAGGATGATAAATATTTCTTCCCTAGGCAGCCAGGATGATAAATAATGTACACGCTTGTAGCACAGCATTTCTTTGCATTCCTTGCATGGTATTGTTGCATAATACTCCTACCATTTCAATTCCCTTGCAATTCAGTAGTCATTAAGATTATGGACTCAAGGATGGCATTGCGAACAAATTAACTCCCATTTTTAAATTTTGATCCCACAATCCCTTCCAGTTTTAGGACAAATTTAAAGATTTAATTGCTGAATTTTCATACTTTTTCGCGTTTCAATTACATTCACTTTCCCTTGTTAGTTACCACCTAGGGGAACTACTTTTGTTGTTTACTTTAGAGAACTTTGAGCATTTCCAGTTCTGTCTGCACATCAAATCATGTAGAAAACTGTAAGAAATGAATTATATAGATAAATAAGTTGTACATTTTATATTTTTGTACTACATTCTATCTTTTCCCAAATTGAGAACTAAAAGCTTCCAAGAAGCCGCATTCTCGCCTCTGCATTAGATGCTGAACTAACTCACCTAGTTGCTGAAACCTCGTTACTTGGGTAGATATCCATTAGATTTTGAGAGATTCCTAATTCAGTAACGTTGATACTCTCATGGACGCATGCTATGACAATACGACTACACCAGAATCATATTCTGCACCCATTATAGTATTTAAACATGTAGATTTAGCCAGACAAGTCCTGTAGTTGCTTTTCACAAATCTCTTACGCATTTGGAATCATAGGAAAGTGTCTATTGTTGTGTATGTTTTGTCTAGGTGAATTATTTCATGACGCAAATAATATTATAATATTGCAAAACCGCTTTTAGAAGGTGTATGGTACACTAGCCATTTACACCGTTACACTACAATTAGTTTTTGTTGTATTTTTAAGGATTGCCTACCTTTGTCTTTCATCCAACTTAGCCACAATACACCAGGCACTATTATACCTGACTGTATTCGATACCGATTTGCAAACATAATACATCTAGATACTAAAGTTACAATATATTATTATTTGCGTCATGAAATAATGCACCTAGACAAACCATGCACAGCAATAGACACTTTCCCATGATTCCAAATACTTAAGAGATTTGTGAAAAGCAACTAAAATACATGTCTGACTGAATCTACATGTTTAAAAACTATCATGGGTGCAGAATATGATTCTGGTGTATTCGTATTGTCATATCATGCGTCCATGAGAGTATCCACATTACTGAATTAGGAATCTCTCAAAATTTAATGCATATCTACCTAAGCAACTTGCTTTTCAGCAACCAGTGAAGTTTTTAGTTCTCAATTTGGGAAAAGATAGAATGTAGTACAAAAGCACAAAAGTACCTACCCACTTATTTATCTGTATCATTCATTTCTTACCATTATGTGAACGTTATAAGCGGTTTATTAACTACTATAACTAACTAAGAGTGTTGTTGAACAGCAACCACAGCCAAAAACTTAGACATAATTGAAAATTTGATGAATGCCCCTTCGCTATGTTGTTTCAGGAAGTTGTTCTAATTGTCACCTTACTTGTACGTTAAAACGGAACAGTTAAGTAATTTCTTGAAGAGATTAATTTAAGCAGAGCATCTTATTTGAACTTATGAGATTTCAACTCTAAGATTTTATTGAGTATGTATGGATAATTTACTTGACTTACAGAATATCTACTGCAGCACAGTATAAATAAGCAGACTAAATATGGTTAGGACTATCGCTTTAGTTAGCGAGTATTCATTATCTCATGAGCGCATACAAATTTTTGATGAAACTTTCAGTGGGCCTTCTAGGGACTAAGCGTAGGCTCCCTTTTGAGCATTTGTGGCGTATAAAATCCGAATAAACAGTAAAAACCTAAAAATAGAATTATCTTAGATATCTATTAAATAATATCGAATTGTGAGTGGCGTTAAGATGTTTTTAATGCTTTGGTTGTATTGCTTCTGCTGTTCTACTGTTTTAAATGCATTTTTCCAATGGTTTGAACTAGGTGATGGAATGCTGCACACTCCACCAATGCGATTTGGACCAGACACAACGACAGTGGTGTCGGCACATCGAAATCCAATTTACGCTTCATTACCGATGGAGTCTTCGCTGCCCCTTGACTTGCAAGATTGCGGAATGGTTGGACATGTACCGAAACCGTTCCAACAGCAAGAGCCTCAGCCGTCGTCGAGTCGTCACAGTCATTATCCTATGTCAATAGGAGGATTCGACGGGCAGCAATACATGCACCAGGTCTAAACACATTTTCTTTTTTCTACGCTAGACCAAATGTCAAAGGGTGATTTAGGATTGAGACGCAGTTTGCTCTTTTGTTGTTTCATAAAGAACCTATGCATTGACGTAGGCTCCTACGCAAATCAATTTATTTTTTATGTAAGCCTATCAAGGAGATCATTAGGTTGCATAAGGTACCTGGAGTCCATGTGTGATAAAACACTGTTCCAAACTCCTTCTCCTTAGTCTGACGATGTTTCGAGGAGTCGGATTGGGTTACTCATTAGTGACACCCGGAGTGAGTGATCTGTGTTAGGTTTAACACCATCCAAGACACAAATATTCTCAAAATAGATACCTAACTGCGCAGATCTTACATAAGTCGCATCAATTAGTGTACAAGGAGGCCACAATTGACGTCAATCGCACTCTAAACCATCACAGCTCATCTTCTTACTGCGTAGTTGTTTTGTAAGAATCTAGAATCGTATTCAGACTTCAGAGCAACATTTACTTTGGTGTTACGAGCTGATGATCTCTTTACCTTTGATATTTACAATTCTAAATATAAAAAACATTCGTTGTGATATTATTCTGTGAAAGCACCAATCGAGTCATACCTTTAGACAGCATATACTATGCATTCGGACCTAGTGGATTGATTAGCCATAGCATTTACAGTATATCATCAAGAATATCGCTTTTAAGAACTGTTTCGTCCGGAAAATGACAATTTTTTCCAAGTTGCAAATTGAATTACACTGCTCACTCCTGTCATGCAATGATTTACTGTAGTTTGCAGACAAAATCTACCCAAGGTGACTTTCGGGTAAAGTTATTACGAAAATATAAAATGCGATGCTAAGAACACTTTGGCTACCGATAGATCTTTGTAGATCCTCATAATGTAATTATGGAGACATTCAGGTCGAGTAAAAGTAAGTAGAAGAAAATTAGTTTAGATAGCCTATCCATAATAACTTATATTGGAGAACCAAATTGATACCTTAGTATCACTTACTTATTATTATTGATATGATATGATGACTTATGACATGTAACACTTAATCATGTGCTCTAATTCGAAAGCTAGAAATTGCAGCCGTGCACAGGCATGAAAAGCACAGAGTGTAACTAGAAAATGGACTATATATGACACCATTTAGTTTTTAATTACCTTTCGAGTTTAATTTTGCGTATTCCGTGCATTACCTGCCCTAGACTACTATTTCGTGCATGGTCTGTGCATTTCGTGGAGTGCATTGTAGTAGTAAACTGCATCAATCTATCATCCCCTAAAGAAATTCAATATCTTGTACAATTCCGACTAATGTAAGTAAAACCACTGCATCCAAGTCAGATTGCATGAATTGCATGTTTTCTCACAACCTATCCAAAATCAGAGGAGCCAATCTATCTACTGTTTTCTATATGTAAAATGATCAGAGCCCAGAATTTTATCTAACCAAAAGTTTATCTCACAATCATAGAAGAAGCAACTAGTATTACTTACCGATATTGATTATACCTGAAAGTATGAATATGAATACTTTAAAAATTCACTACCTAAATTGGTTTAACCTATTTCCTTAAAAGATTGCACACTATTAGGAATACTTGGTGGATTGGATATGATTTCTGATTCGGTCTATATTGACGTTTCTTACAGTTCATATTGGATATAATATTAATTCTCAGAAAAACATATTCCTAGAATATTCATTACTATTTGTTCTCAGTACAAAAAGCTTCCTGGATTTTCTTTAAGAAGAATACAAACTTATGTTATCGAATAAACAGAGCAGTCGGTAATAGCCTCTGATTCACTTCCCCCAAAATTAAATGATATCGATGCTGATCAATATCATATAATTTTGGGGGAAATGTGTTCACGTTTCTAATGGATAGTGAGGGGTGAAGAGGAAATCTACAATAGCATCCTTTAGACAGAAGTGTTGTCGCAATTAGGGTATTTCATTTTGTATTCCTCCTACAATTGCTCATGCATTAAAAGAATACGCTTCAGTTTGAATGTCTCAGGAGGAATCCGGGATGTTTTATGTTTAATGGGTTTTGTGACCCTTTTGGCTGTTTTGGTGTTTGACTCATTATTTTTAGTCTACTGATTACTGTTACGTGTAACCAGTTTAGTTTAGGTGTCATTGTAAATCTTGCTCAGTATTTGTAAGAAAGGTCTGGATCAGAGGTATTCGAATTTGCTATAATATTATCCCAATAGAGTATATAGTACATTCTGCATTTGATGGTGTAGAAGTGACGTCTATTCTAAGTGAAGTAGTTCGCATGGTTAGGTGTTGCTAAGTGCTTTACCCTACCTCTGTCCATGGTCCATGCATTTCTATTCTAACCCAATAAGCATCTTGACTAAACTAAAATTACAATCAGATCAAAATCCCAAATCTGGTGGAGAAACATCAAGGAAGCATTACTACCAACATAGAAACATGCTTTCTTTCTAACGTATCTCTGTAGTATCTCTGTTTCAACTGTCACGAGTGTTTTTCTAGCTCAATTATTATACCAGTAACCATTGCATCGCATGAGATATGCAATCTGCCGTAAACTACGATGAAGCCGTAAAATATGCACACTTTTAAGGTCACGCCCAGTTTTTTCGCATTACCGTTTAATTCGCTTACATATTGAACGCACCCTACTTCTTACATGAATTTCAAAAAGATAATAGAATCCCAATTATTAAGAATGCCTAACTTTAATCCCCATGAATTGATACCTAGATAGGATTGGAACGAAATGCGTAAATGAATACTTTTGGCTAATAGTGTTTATGTCGTAGTCATTGAGAGATTTCAGCCATTGAGGTTACCCGGTGTATATTTTAATGTTAATAACTTTTTACCCGGTGTATATTTTAATGTTAATAACTTTTTTTCTATTATACTTAGCAATCTGAAATTTGGAATACAAATCAATGTTAATGTAATAAGTGCTTCCAGTAAATTTCATTACCCTAGCTGTCACTGAAGAAAAGTTATTTGCATTTAAGTTCAAAAATTGTTCATTTTATTAACTTTTTGAACTGAAATGCAAATAAAATTTTTTCAGTGACAGCTAGAATGATGAAATTTACTGGAAACACTTGTTATATCAACATTGATTTATGTTCCAAATTTCAGATTGCTAAGTATATTTGTAATAGAAAAAAGTTATTAGTATTAAAATATACACCGCGTAACCTGAATGACTGAAAACTCTAAATGACTACGACACATTTATATTGTTCTTAGGAGTCCCACAGCTATAACAACTGGGGTAGCCCGAGTGCAGGAAGTTCCTGGCAACATCTGAACCAGTCTTTGCTGCGAACAGCCCAGCCGTACCCGTCTCATTCCCACTATTCTTACCACCCACAACAATCGTACATGAATTACTACGAGCCGAGCTTCCCCCACCAGGAACACTACAACGAACAGTTTTTTACCGAGACGGCTGCTACGGGTCCTGATGGCAACTACTATCGCATCAACACGAATGTGTGTGTCCACACCCAGAACGGGGACGGGGGCGTGGTCACCACGGCTATTGCCACTGCGACGGTGACAACTCCCCTGGAGGCAGCGGAAGGTCATCCCGGAGACCACCACGGAGAACAGGACATGCCAGACCAACAGGACGAAGACTCCATGCCTGACCAGGAGCCTATTTATGAGCCTCAGGGCCCTCAACCCATCATTCACTACGGACTCATGTCACCGCATCTTATTTCCGAACAGATGGGAATTGATTTTGATGAGGATGACTCCTCCGAATCCTCGGACGACCAAGAAGACACCACCAGTGAGTAAATAATACCATCTTTTTGCTCTCCGATCTCGAAATCCATGATTTCATTCATTGTGCATTGCACACCAAAAAAATATTGATGTTGGATGTTCAAAGCTATTAATAATACTGGTAAATAGTATGGTTCTGTTTGTCGTTCCTTTCAACTTTATGCTTTTTAATGTTGTAATGTAATATTTAGTTGTGGTGGTTGTCGTAGAAAAGTGGTAATATAAAAAGAGTATTAGTATTGCATAAATGTCACAGATCAACTTGAGGGAGGATGGATTGTGGAGCAGCAAGAACCAACAGAAGAGGAATAGCATCCAAATAGTGCTATTTGCTTGGATTTTCTGAAGCGTACGTGTAGTATTTACTGTTTATGGATATGTATCTTTAGCGTATAAGTGTAATTCTAACCATTTCAATTTCAAGCTTCATGTCGTGCCAAATTAACAATCATATCCGTTTCATTTCTAACCATTATGTCTCATAGATTAAATTGCATTCAAAGATCTCCTATAGATGAGACATTAGAAAACATTTATATCTCCAATAAAAAATGGTTTTTATCATTTATTTAGTAATTCGGAAAAGTTAGGATACATTTACGCTTTAGGTGCAAAGTAATGTCTTGTGAATATTAGTATTTCATTGATCCATTAAATGTTAAGTGTAATGGTACTAGATGGGACTCGATTGGCGTTTAAATACAAAATTCTACAATTGTAAGAGTCGATATTATAGTCAAATAGCGCTACCATTTCTGTTAGTGGTCATAATAATATTAAAGGTTTATCGTGTTTATTGTAGTCTATTCTCATTATAATAATATTTGAAGTGTATCTTAATTGTTAACGGATATTCTTCGTGGGGAAAATTTGACGTTTAAATATGTGGCTCAACTATGTATTAGTTAAGCACATTACTCATTGATTTAGTTAATACACATTTTACACCTATGCAATTTAGTTAATACTTTCTACAATTATGTTTACGGTAGTCTCAAATTCTTAAAGATAGCTAAATAAAAATCGTAGTTTGCCAGATGCTAGACGTGATTTGGGTTCATTTTCAAAACGTAGCTGTAAGTTGTAAGCATTACTATGGTTGATTTTTATTGTATTCATCTGATGACTAATTTGTACTTTACTTGTATGTATCTATTTGGTAGTTTAAGTTTATCATTATTAGGTTTCATTTCAGTGCTATTGATGTTAGATAAAAATGAGTGTATACTTGATGTATTGATGTTGAGTGTAAAAAATATCATTTATGAAATAAAATCCAAAAAAAGATAAATTCTGCCATTGAATGCCTTTACTTTGCATTTTCAGTGTGATTACTCAGTTGGAAATAAATGGACAGGAATATTACAATCTCATTCACGTTTTAGGAAAATTGAATAGTCTGAGTCATACTTGCATTTGCCCACAAATCCATAGCTTATTAAGGAATCCTAGTAAATGTCAAGATTCAGCAGAGAGTTTCATCAGGAAACAGGCGTTACGGGTAACGCTAAGCACCTCCTCTTCTCCAGCACGCTGCAATGGAATTGGAAAGCACGGAAACTATTGTGCTTGTGCAGAAATGTCTTAGATTAGATGTTTAACAGCTCACCAACAAAACCTTAACGCTTACAAAGCACGAAATACATTCACACTTGGACTGGAACTAATTTTCAGTAATATGCTTGTACCATTAATGCTACCACATTTGAAGCACCGTTTCTACAGTACAATACACTTACTGTAGAATATCTGTACATGTTTACACAGTAAACCATGGCTATTTGATATTCTGAACAGCGATACGGATAACTTATAAAAATAGAGTAAGACCGAAAAGAGAAAGATAAAATTTGAGACATATGATAATGCATAGTAAAAATTACTCTGATTCATTGCTTAAAGGATATTTACGAGTAGCATTGTATCTAAATTATCATCATTCTCTCAGAAGGTCAGATTAACATATGTGCAACTATGCACTACATGATATGACACACATTAAGTTTGGTCTTTAATGGTACTCAACCAAATCTGCATGCACACCATTATTTTTTATGTTATTTTTTAATTATTGCAATACTCATACTCTGGATTCCTTCGCCTAGTGTAATGGAACACTTAATTAGAAATATTTTGCTCTATGGATGGCACAGTTACAAAGGTCACCTCATCTATATGTTGAAATAACTGCAATATTTCGGCATTCGACCACACAGCATTCAATAATCTTTACGATCTTCCAGTACGTTATTAGTATAACATTTTCCAGCCGTTGCTCAAATGCTACGGAACCTAAATCTAACCTATGCAGGATGACTTGACTCTATTCATGAATATTTCCACAAGTTCTACAATTATTGTACACTCTTATTCCTACTGTTCATTCTTGTAGAGTGTGAGATGTGCGTTAACGTTAGCAAAGTGTAATCCAGAAAATTCTACAAGTTAAATGTCACGGGGTCGTTCAACTAAGAATCAGTTGTTTATGGAGCCAGCAGCATGAAGAAATACGTAGAGACTCTTGATGCTAACGAAGTTATGTAAAATCACCAAGTCAAAGAGCAAAGACATGATATCTAAATATAATTCTAATAATTTTGCTCCGATACTAAACCAACCGCAGTTATATTACTACTCACTGCAAAACAAACATTTTATTGCATTAAGCGTTACTCGTACTCGTACAGTCTGTAAAGTGTTTAACTGTCTCCTTTGCAATATTATGTTGTTGATATCTCCTGAGTAATACTGACAATTGCTTTTATAGTCCTTCAGTCGCTCTACGAAATAAATTGTACAGTATTGGTAAAGAAATAAAAATTCTCGTATTACAGGCTTGTCTTTCATACACAAATAGCATTCTTATAGTTGCTCCTCATGTGTTACTGCTCCGTCCTCTCTTTTTATGGAAGAAGATGGACTCAAACGGATTAAATTACAATCAGGGAACTCTTTGCTACTACCTGCTGCCCATTAGTCATATTTTTGCTATAAACATTATGTACACCACGAAAACCAGAGTTATCCTACACTTGGACGCCTTAAAACTGTAGCCAAGAATTATTCAGTTATTGTCAACAACACTAAAAGACTAATGCTAAGCATCATGTAGATACTATTTGGCTAAACGACCTTTTAACATTTAAAGCATTCTATGATAACTCCACTACCTTATGTGTTTATGCTCTGAAATTATGAACACGTATTTCAATGCTTGATTTTATTCAAGTGCCATTCAATTCAGTTCAAATGATATTGGTAAGCAAGTAATGTTTGTGAAACAAGGAATTTCTAAAAGATTTCTTAATTTCTAAATAACCTTTTAACTGTTGATGTGTGTAAACTAAAATAACATGAGTTAAGCAAAAAATGGAATTAGAATGCAAGCCCAGTAAAATAAAGCGATGGTGGTCCGACACCACAAGTAATAAAACTGGGAGAACGAGAACATTTTAAAGGATGATACTGCTAATTGGTTTCTGCATCACAATAAGAGCATAATGAAAGGCGAATTGATTGAATTGTAAGGAGAGGAACCTAAATAAGACTTTTAATGACTTAATCATTTAACAACTGTATAAACTGATGTGCTATTAAGATTACGATTGGTTGATAGCAGTTCTATAAAGGGTTGAATTACTTGCAAGTAAATACAGCGTGTACAGGATAAGCTACCAGGCTTTGACTTTTCTACTCTGCGGTAGAATTTCCATATAATGTGGTCTACCTACACTACTAAAAGCGTCGACATCGACATCGTGCGTCATACGAAAGACGATGCTGAGGGGATATTAATAGTGTGGAATAGCGTTAAAGTGAAAGGTAACCTATCCAGGGCACATCTGAGACAAAAAGGGGCAACACATAGGTAGCAATGCTATTGGGCGGCGGAATTATCGGGAAAGAATGGTCTCCAGTGTCATGGCAAGTGATGGTACACCAACGACACTGTGATAAACACGATAAAAACATTGTCTTTGGACTAGGTCCACATTGTGCTCGACAAACAAAGTTTTGGCATGCATTTCGTCCACTGGAGAGCATAAATACGAAACAAATCTCGAGAGAGACACCTCACTCTCAATCTGACTCCTCTTGAATTAAGAACTCCTCAGACCTACAGAAAAGTCACCACTATTCGCAGAATATTTCCAACACTCCTTTGTCTCAAACATACCTAGTTGCTAATCGAACTGTTCCAAGTACACAGTTAGGAACGAGGCGACTGTAGAACAAGACAGTTCTCTCAACACTCTTTTCCCTTATCAAGTACGTGCCCACTTGGAACATTCACATCCTTATCATCCCTAATAAACTTTTACTTGCCGTGAATCTAACACTGGAACATTCTTTTTAAAACTCCTCTCTCAATTATTCACTCAAAGATAACAACGCAAGTTTATCAACTACTGGTAACAGTAACTCTGTATCAAACCTAGAAAACACTGGCTAACAAAAGCGCAACATTTACAATTAGTTATCCTCTCCATTATACACCGTTTCAGAATCTGTGTGCATTTACTAGCCTCCACTTTCGTTTCTATTCTTCGGGAACACAGATATAAAGAAAGAATCTCGACTCCAAATTTCCAGTGTACCTTAAAACTGCGAAAGTTTCCATTTCCTTTGAAGTGCAATCCCAACGAATATCAGATGACCCAGATTGACCGAGACTACACACAGCGTTTCCGGAACAAAGGTGAGTAATCAGTTTTGCTAATGCTTAATAAGCTAGAAGACTCATTTTCAGAGTTTTCATTCCATGTTACTTGTTGTAGTTGTAACCTCATATTTCACAACCTCAGAGCATACACCATTGAGTTGTTGATCACGATGACAAATGAAATGGAAAGAATTGTTAAAGGGGAACAAGTAAACATGATTGAGCTAAATGTAAGATTCAGCATTCTTCACTGCATATAATCTTACGTTTTCTTCAGCTGTAACCTTCCGAGTCATCATTTTAGGCAGTTATTCTCTGTTAAGTCGTGTATATATTGCAAAGACAACTCCCTTCGTCATTTCATTGCTTTTGATCATTTGTTTAATGGTATCTTCAAGATGAGATGTCTTGAAATTAAAGTTAGTAAGGCATTTGAAAGCACAAATACCTTGTGATTGAAATTATGGTGTTAGCAACCCATTGAGAGGTACAAAAGAGGTAATGTTGGAGGAAATGGAAAGAAGATGAAAAGTAAGAATGGTACAATTCATACTTACAGATATTATATGTTCTATTCAAACTGTTTCTGGTCTGGAACTGAGAACAGGGTGGTTTTGAAGCTGTGTAGGTTGAGAATTTCACTCTGGCCTAACCAATTTCATGGCTCCTTTCGACTGAGACACAAAATAGTATAAGAACTGCACGTCAACCTCATAGCATTGACAATTGGCAAGTAGAATTGCATCCTACCGGAGCAGAACTGTAGATATCAGCCTAATTCTTGTAGAATTCAAATCCAGCACTACCTTCCAAGTTCAACGTTTACTTATTCGAAAAGGTGAGACTGAGATCTCTTTGGTTACCCAGAATGCAAACACAAATCTTGTTATTCTCTTGAATTGCATTCATAGCTCTATGATATTTAAATCAACGCTTTTCACAATTCATTGTCAGTTTCCTAGATAACTTTGCTCTTGTTCTGCAATGTTCGCAAACGGTCGCTTTTTCCACCACCAGCAGTAAGATAGTGGAATACATTTCTTGCGTTCACATTTCTCTACACTTTAGAGTGCCTACTATATCAAGCACTTCCCTCAGAATACTGTTTAGTAACTGTAACTATCCCATTCTTTGCATACGCAGAATACATAAAAGAAAACAGTAAGTTATTTCTTCATCTATGAGTAAATGGAATTCAAAAGTAAAGAGTTGTACATATTGTTCTCTCGGGGAAAAGCCTTGGACAGTTTTCAGGTAAGTTTTGCATTCATAGTCCTTTATCGTCAGTAAAGTCTATTTTACTATTTCTATTCTTATCATTATCATTGAAAAAAAGTCGTTCGCAAAGTAAAAATTTCAGTTCTCACAGTGACCCCCGAAAATCAAAATTCGGGTAATAGGAAGTTCTTTGGAGAACAATCCCTTTTAAATGATAACGATAAAAACAGGATGACTATAAACAGGACTTAATAATACAGAACTGCTTTAAAGTCAAATAGTCCAGACCAGAGTGCAGATTCATGCATGGCATGGTGAACGGTTGAGCTAATGCTAAGACGTGTTAGCGATGGCAAACCCCCTTAGTCGATCTCACTTCTCCCCATCTATAATACTAGTTCATTGTGCCTTTTACATCAGGATCAGAGCCTTTTACATACGAAAGACAATTTACATTGGAAAGACACGGAGAATTGAATTACTTTTAATTTGAATTTCATTTTTTACCGTAGTTACATATGAGTTATAATATGTAAATGCGAATCTTCGATTCTCCTTGGTTTTCTCCATCATTTGCGTATTGCTTTCAAAAGGCTTTTGTTTGGGGACTCTGAGAAAGTATTGTTTTTCCATAATTGTCATAATCTCATAATTACAACCAATCTAACACATTTGACATTTGTAAACGTTTTATTGGCAACTCGCCATTTCATCATACAAAATTAAAAAAAACTTTTAAAGTCCACTAGTTTATCTATCGTATGAAATACCTAGTATTAGTTAATAAGTATTCATAGTCAGATGTTCAATTAAATTTTATTAAGATGGCTTTCAATATCAGCGTTACAAGGGCAGTTCATTCATTCTTCATTCATCTTCGTAAGTAATCGTCACAGTATCAATATCATTATAATCTCTGGTTCTCAAACCCTACCTAATCGGTAGTCAAGACTTTTCACAAGTTTTGCTTGTAGCATATTTGTAACATAATCGTGACCTAATTAGTAGTAAGTGTACAAAATAATATTTTGTAAAGAGGAGTATCTAAAACATTTGGGGAAAGTTTTAGCACAATAATAGAATCTCAATAAACATTTCCCTTATCGTTATGTGTGTTGGAAATTATAACTTACAAAAATAGGGGACTGCCAATTCTATTTATCCTTAATGTCAATGTCTTGATTAGCATAGTAAATACATTGGATCGTTAATGTAGGAAAACACAATCATAAAAAGTATTCGATACAACAAGAAGATATAATAACTGGGTGGGACATAGCAGTAATAAATAACAGCATAATGAAAGTGGATCCATTTTTGTGTTTTGTCCATTAATTCTTCTGTTTTTCGATTTGCTAAAAAATATTTCAAGGCTCATGTTTGTAGTCGTCACATTATATCTTGCTGAATACAATTAATAACATAAAATTAGCATTGTTTAAATGCTGAGTGTTATGAATGTTGTTAGAATTGTTACAAAGGTTGTTATCGATTCCCTTAGTTATAAATCCTTTAACATTATGTTTCAGAGGAATCAAATTACCCTATGGTAAACTGTTAGTGAAGGCGATCTGCATGATACTCCCAATAACACAGGAAATAGCCACACAGCTGAGCGAAGACTATAAGCTGTACGATGATTGGGAAGATCGAGCTAGGAAATAGTCCTCGTGCATACTCTTCCACCAGAAGAATTCAAGCACGCCTCGCCAAAGAAAAGAGCTGACACCTCTTCAAGTCAAGGAAATAAAGAAGAATCAGCAAGATAAAAATATCAGATTAACAATTGTTTCCCAGATGGTTGTTCAACGATAGCGATATCACAGATAACTGCGGACTCTCAGTTATAATTATAACAGCGGAAGAAGACGAAGGCAATATTTGATCTGATCCGTCTTTCCCCAAAACTTCAGATCCACTTTCATCCTCATTATTTTTTCACACTCCAGGTGAGACCTCCAATTATGCTCTGGAGCGGAATCTACACTCAGGTAAACCACTTTTTCATATTCTTAGTCATTATTTGGCCATCCAGCAGGGAAATCGGAGATTCATTTTGTCCCCAGCTTTACCACATTTACCATTTACGCTTTTATTTCTACGCTTCTCAGTTTAGTGTCATTTATCTTGCCAAAACAAAGAAAGGGAATTCTGGACATGGGAAGATATTTCCCTATTTAGTCCTTTTTACAGAGTCACAAGCATTTCTAAGGGAAATGAATTCTTTAGAAGCTCAGCAGCATTTCTCGGGTGCTACATTATTGCACGTGGCATTTCATAGTATCAAATGACAATAGATAATTATAGAGTAGTGTGGTTTGGTTTTGGAGAAGAGT
Organism: Yoshiicerus persimilis; assembly: GCA_020352615.2. Taxonomy (NCBI): domain Eukaryota; kingdom Metazoa; phylum Arthropoda; class Collembola; order Entomobryomorpha; family Tomoceridae; genus Yoshiicerus; species Yoshiicerus persimilis. The sequence goes on from CM060170.1 coordinate 45,167,426, forward strand.
CAATAGAATACAAAACTCTATTATAAGCATTTTCCTTGCGAAATAGTGTAGAAACAGACTCGTGCTTTGTTTCCGCCATATTGGAATATTTCTTATCGAAAAACCACTTCTTTCTCCCCATTCCTTTCATCCGACTGGAAAACATGCAAAATGCCGCCCTAAAGCGGCGGGTAATAGAATCTACCTATCTGTCCGTGGGTGATGAAATAGATGTACATGTTTCGTGTAAAGAACTCTGCTCTGTAATTATGTACTTAACCATGCATTTACAGACTCATTATGTAAATGACGCAAACTCTCATAGAAAACTATAGAATTGAATTAATTTTCAGCATGCATTACCTACGTGGATACACAAAGCAGGAAGTAAAGTTTTTTAATAAGCCAGTGCCATCTCAGATGTTTGTAGTTCATCGGATACTTTACCATTCTTACCTTATTTCATTCTTCGTGCGTCATCACACTTCTAGCTGCAAATTCAATCACAGAAGCATCGTATTTTCACCAAGTTTCCAGCTTTACGGAATTTAAATGAAGAAAAGGTGCTGTATCCAAAGCTAGTTGTGTGGTCGCAATGAAAGTAAGTTCTAAGGCCACATATAAGGCCACATATTACCAAATAGAGATTCAGTTCGTACAATTTAAAATTATTGTTTTAAATAGGATATTAAAAAGGAAATTATTTGTAAGGAATAAAAATACCTACTAGGTAGCACTCATTGTGATACCAATAAAATATCAATCCTAATTCCTATTGCTACATTTTATCCGTAATTTACTTGACATATTGTAGTAAATGCTTTTACTCTGCTTCAAAGATTTAGAAATCAAAAACTATTTGCAAACTTTGGGCTTTTCATTATTTCTTGCCTATTGTAGATTTATTAAGTTTTTATTGAATGTTGGCCGTCATTTGATTGATATATTGGTACAACCTTTCAGTCAAAAAGTAAAAATAAGGAAAAGATGGGGGAAGTTGGAATTGTGATAAATTTTGGAGCTCGAAAATACAACCCACAATTTCTAAAAGTTCAGGAAAACCTTCCATCGAGGATTTGGCATACATTACGAGCTAGCGGGTGAGTGAAACCCACTTTTCTTTGTACTGCACAAGAGCGAGGAAAAGGCTTACGTGTATGCAATAAGAAACGCTTTGCTGCAATTTAGGCAGAATTAAGAAATGATAATTTTCTTTGAGCATTGGCAATATCTCTAAACATTTTCCTTTAAGAAAGAGAATTTGCGTGGTTTGGCTATTTAGAAATCGTGTACCATACAGCAGTAAATATATTCAAAATTCTGTACACTTAGGGATTTAATGATTTAATTTTATGCAAGTTTGATTAAAAGTACCTAGTTATATATTGAATGTGAACTTGTTAACAATGGAGATTCTTTTAATATTGACTAATTGAGTGTGGTCATGGTATTTTAAGGTCAAGTTTACGAAATCGACCCTTATATCTCGTAAAGAACACGATATGCATAAAAATTTCATTATTTTCCTGGGTCCAGGTTAATGCATTTATTGTGCTGAGTTAGGTAGTTGGCCAGAACACAATAAGTATTTAAACTATAAAAAGTGTACTTTTATAGCTATTGTGATGTGACTTTTAAAATTCATTGTCAGGGAACAATGCAGTATCTAATTAATAACTATGGATGACTATCGTTCAACTTCAACTCATTCAAGGTTGCAGGCTATTCGATGGTGAGTACGGAAATAGGTACTAAAATAGTACGAGTAAAGTGGCAGAACCGGATCAGCCGTGCACTTCAAACGACGTACAACTAAATGCTCATTTGTTTGGGTGTAGGCTAATCTGTGCTTGCAAAAGGATTAGTGTATACTCAAACGATGTAGCATTTCGTGGTAACTCTTCACAACAGATAATAGCAGATCCTCTTCAGGCTTTCCAAATTCATATTTCTTTTGCAACGTTTAAGATTGGTATTCGGTATGGGAAATAGGAAATACAATGGAACTAACCCTGAAGAATTGTAATTTGTAAACATGTATAGTTATGTAGTCAATAGGGGATTACAAACTCCTTTTCAAATAATTTATAATATAAATTTTATGATTATTTTTTTAATCGTCCCGGCTGCGCTTGCTTTCCTGATTATTTTTTGCGGAATATAATCTCTCAAAAATAATCGTCCTCGGAGACGATTTGATTTGATTATAAATTATAATCACGGCTACATTCACGTTTTGTCCGTTGAAACTTTGCACTGAATGTGTTTGTAGTACGCCAAAGTGTCTCGTGTTTCACATTGCCCCCATCAATAAAATAATTTTGCTATTGCAGGAAAATAATCACGACACCTCAATCAACGTGACAAATAAATTTAAACGTATAACCAATAATTTATAATTTATCAGAGACAGACCCGTAATGTAAACTAAATGTGGTGTTACATCTTGCGAATCAGAGTACTAATTATTGACGTTGAGAGTTTCAGCAATTTTGTAATCATGTGTACTTTACTAGACTAGAAACTTAGAAAGGTGTTTGTGCTTAGACTGTCCGTACGGCCATGTTACTTTTACTTGACTTCATGTTTGACGCTATCTCTGTATCCTCAACATGAATGTAATCTGTTCCAAATATTTATTGTGCGCTTATGTGTGTTTGAATGTAATGTACTTTAGTAACTAGTTTCTTGCTGAATAATTTTATGTATTAATTAGGGATAAAAATTATGCTTTAGTGTCACCAGTTTGAACTACTCACAATTGCTATCTAGTTTTATTTTCAGTATGATGTTTATTAGGACTTGGAAACTCAGGCATATATTTCGGTTTTGTTTTTTTCCTGTGAATTGTAAAAGTCAATTGCATATGTTGATATTTAACAGTGACTTGGCTAGTTATTAGTTAGCATTCAATAGTTTTCTATTTTCCCGATACTCGATACTGGCAGTGAATAGGAGCTGTATTGTATCTTGTGTGTATTACTAGTTCGTGAAATTACATGCTTTTCGACTTTTCTGCAAAGGACACTACTCTAAATTTATAATGAAAACTATTTTTACAACCAACGTCTCTACGAGACTGATTTTAATGGTTTAACAGTCACAGTCTGAAATCATTACGCAGGGAACCCTTGCTTTTTCATGGAAAATTCACTTTCCAATTCTTATGATATTGTAAAATGTAAAGTACTGCAATAATGATATTTGTAATTGCTTAATAATAATAATTGCTTGATAGCACTGTAGTAATAAAATCAATTCACTTAGATTTTCATGGAAAGTACGTATGTACTTTGCCTTTTATGCCTAAAAATACTCTCTGCCTAAGTTCTGTACTTTGCCAAAGTTTTGACTGCTCTATTTTTCAGTATTTATGACTAAGTTAATTTACAAACTTGCAAGAAGCGTTTAAAATGTAGAAACATGAGGAAAATGATGCTACCCAATGAAGATACCACTGTGACAATGCTTATATAGTTCTTCTACTAATATTTCATTAATCTACTGAATGAATATTGGTAGAATAGCTAGTTAAGTACTTGTATCAAACTTCAATGCCATATGATATAATTTTCACTTCACCAGTGAAGACCACTTACGCAGTTGCATTCTTCTTCAGTTTTCCTGTCTCCACCAACCCCCACCGTATTTCGTCTTGACATAGTCAGAGGAAAATGAGAAATTGGTTGCAGTAGCGTACCCGGACAAGCACACAACTTACGAAGATAACGTGCCGGTACGTATTTGACTCACTTGGCAAATGCGGCCATTTATTGCAGCGGCTTTTGACAGGTGCGTCAGATATGTATTTGGGTTGAAACCTGGGAACCAGAGAACCTACAGGCACCACCACATCAAAAGTCACCAATGAAGACCATTATGCAGTGAGTATTATATAGTTTCTGTCAATATTGCATGCATTTCAAATTTTAAACTGGGACAAGAAAATTCTCGGAAAAATGAATAATTGGAGGATTAGTACATTCGGACCTTCTCAAGGAATTCTACGAAGCAAAGAGCAGCCGAACAGGTAGTGTAATAGCGAAAAATAGATCCCTCGGCAGTGTTTGTTTGGTTTCCTTGTCAATTTTCCATGTGGCGTAATAAAGCGTGGAATTGACAAGTAGACCAGATAAATGCGTGTCAATGACACTTGTCTCACTTTTGGGATCACCTCACAATTTATCACCAAAGCAATTACTTGGTCTTCATGTCCACTTGCTTTGATCGACGTGATATGTTGTTCGACAAGCATATGGTTATGAAGAACCAGGTAATAAGGTCGATTCATCATTAAGATCATTACTTCTGGACTGGAGATGGAACTTTTCTCAAAGCATTCGCGACAACCTGGGAGCATCATTCATCATACGCAGATACGTAGGTGTCTCACCGTGGAATATCCCGTGGCAGTGCTGATTCGGAACTACTGCCAGTATGGCACTGTATATTTGGACGTGAATACTGACTGTAGTTCCGAATGAGTTCGTGCTTTGAAACTCATGGCTACAAAAGGTTGGAACATCTCGCAATTGAAAACGAAAGGGTATCAACAGAAGAAAGTACAACTTACGACAACCTCGCAGTGCTTATTTGGTTTACCTACCAAACTATCGTAAAGCCACAGTTCTGCTTGCGTTTTGGTAGGTAAATCACATAAGTGTGTGAATTAATACTTCTGGACCTGCGATTGGAATATCTCCGACGAACACAAAGAAATCAAGTTCATCTCTGAAGACCACGTCTGCTTATGTGGTCCTCATCTCCATGTACCATGATCGATCGGACTTGGTTCGACAGGTACGTGGAGATGAGACACCCTGTAAGTCCATTCTTCGAAACTTGTTGTGGAGCGGCTGATGGAACATTTCTCCAGGAGCCATTCGTCATTCGTAACCAACGGGCAGCGTCGTTAGAAAACAAAGTATCGCTTCTCAGGATCTCTCGGGAGTGCTTATTTGGTTCTCATGTCAAGTCGTCATGTTCTGACAAAATATTGTTCGACGGACGTCTTGACATGTCGAGCCAGGTAAATCTTCTCGTCAAAAATTCTTGTCTTTTGATGGAACATCTCCAAATCCTCAGCTCACAACTTGCAGCAATACTGCGGAATGGCGGTTGACGTCCGAGGAGACTTTGCAGCGCTTATTTAGTGTACCTGTCAAAAAGTCATTGCGGTATAGTTCGAAATAACTTTTGGCAAGTGTGCTAAATAAGTACTATGCATTAAAACTTCCCTTTTACCGACTGCGACTACTTTCCAAGTAACTACCATCGACATCGAGGAGCTACACTACACAACTGAGGATCATGTACCAGTCCTGATTAGGTTCATCAGCCAATTTGCCTTTTATTTCCGGGGCAATTGACAGTTGAACTCTAAAAGTACTTGTACTCTTATTTGCAGACAACTTGCAATATCCCGAAGTCATTTCAAGAGCAAATCAAGGAATCACAAATCAAAACTTCTTTATCTCCCATTATCTTATCGTGTAATGGCGTAAGTCTACACCAAGGGTCTTAACCAACGCTTATTCGGTTCTCGTAACGGTGGACTATGATCGACGTTTTACGACATATGCCGTTGGTACGGGAATCGGGTAAGCTCAGTCATCTGGAAGGACTTCTGCGCCTGCGCATCTCTCACGCTGCAAATTGAAAACTTCGCCACACTGCCTACTTGGGTCCACTTGCAAAGAAATGTCGGATATTGTCCGACACACTTATTTCAGGCGAACCAGGTAATCCAGCAAGATATTGGGACCTATTTCTGGATAAGTCGTCCAACGGGGAGAATCTACTTATCAGCAAAACTAGTTTGGTTCACCTATCTGTGATGTATGCTTGTTTTTAATATTTTAGACTTGCATTGTCACTGATTGGAGAACCAGATTAGTAAATGCAGCAAGGTTTAAAGACTAAGTGTTCCTACAACGTAGTTCTATGGAAATTTGATTTACCATAAATGCCCTGATAGAAGCACTTAGTCTAGTAAATTCGGACGAGGAAATTTTTTCAGAGCTATTAGAGAATATTAGAAACCCAATTTATTTCACCCAAGTAGATTCATTTGTTTTAAATGGCTGTTTCAAATTCTACGGCGTATTTAGTTTCATATCAATATCAATGTGGCCATTGCTTTTTCTGTGGGGTTGTGCCGTATAAAAATACGGATGCTTTTATTGGAAACTTGGCTAAATTCTGAAATAATTGAATTTTCTCTCCATTTATCATAGACCGGCTTTTATTAGAGCATATATGGTAGATCACTCTATTAGATAAGCAGTTGACGTTACAAGCTGTGGAACAACGCTTGTGCTATTAGTTTATCTGTTTCGTACTTCCACTACAATACAATCTTAAGTTTGATGTGTCTTACTTTCATTTACTTCAGATACACTTCATCTATAAAGCGCATCTACCAGATTCTCAACTGCCCTGTCTTTAACTTTGACTACTTACTTTTTCCAGTCGCCACTACAAATTTGTCTCTAGCTTTCCACCCGTGCGTTCTTTTCTTATGGTGCTTAAACACACAGTGTCTGTTTCTTTGTAAAGTGCTATAAATCTGTCTCTTTCCATCAATACATCAAAATACTATGGCGGGGCGGTAAGTTTTGCAGCATTTATTTTTAGCTTTAGACTCAAATCTTTCCGTTTCCTGCTATAATTGAGATTAATTTAACTGGGTATTAAAATACTACTAATTAATGTGATACACAAGTCCTTTAAAGACAAAATTGCAAGTTTCATAAATCGTTTAGCTATTAAATACGGCTAGGCCACTTTTTCAAATAAGTTCTAAACTTTAGGTAATGTTGATAACGACAGAGCGACAGGTACACAATCCTAGGAGTTCTACTGATACTTTTACCAAATTTTAGTGTCTTATCCATTCACAAATAATTTGCTTCTAACTATTGTAAAATATGGGACAAATAACCTGACAACTATAATTTGTGTTTACATTTCCTAAAATAGAGTTATAACAGTACTGCAAACATCTACTCAAATACAAAGAACTGGCTTTTGGGGTAATGAGATGCAATCCCGCAACTTTAACATCATGTATATGTACAAGGTATAAACTATAGAGGTCTATGCTTTTCATTAGACTGAAATCATATAAATATACCTATTAGTTTCCATATTATAGTACCGAAAAGCTTTTGAAATGAAAATGAAAAAAACCACTTTATACATTAAAGCATTTATAAATGTGCTCATGTGAAGATAGGCATAGAATTCTAGCAAGGGCATACTATTGCAGAAAAAAATAGCAAATTCCCATTAAGGAGAAGATTGTGAGTAGTAGTGTCAAATTCTCATCTATAATTGATGGCACCTCGTCTTAAACAGAGGTATACATTTACATTACACAAAAACAGAAATCACAGCTGCTTAAAATTGTTTATGTGCATATTAAAAAATATTTTTGGCTTGTTATGGTTCAATAAGTCATGTAGCCAATGTGATTGTAATGCTTCTTGTTGACATTTTGGGTGATGTGTTCTGAGAATGTTAGATATGACTCTGACTCGATGATTTACGTTTCAGGGATCAAGGCACTAATAACAAAAGCACTGTGAGAAAAAATACCCAAGAGTAATTCAGTTGAGCTCAGCATGAAGATCCTAAAGCCAGGGGTCAAATTTACTACGAATTACGTTTGAGAAAGAGAGAAGAGTTATTTGATCTTATTACAACAAATAGATTAAGTATCATAAATGGTCTCATGCTTTCTATACGTCATACATACTTAGAACTAGATCATGCTGAAATCAATTAGTATTTACACACGTAGTCGCACCAAGTATTTTTTATTGTCACCATAAGATAGATGCGTAGCAAGTCACGTAGCATCAGCAACTGCAATTGTAAGCATAGAACGTAAAATAACGTTTATCCAAGTGAAAAATGACCATAGCGTAGCCTGGTCTTGTTAAGAAACAACGTGACAAATATTTTATTTTGGAATCTCTAGTGCCGTTTCAAATGTCAAATAATATTAGCCTTTCGATTTATAATACACACCATTACGTACAAGGGAAACAAACAAATAGCAACACAGTACCATATTAACTTATGTTTGAGTAATAGAAAGTCATTTTCCGTACAGTTATTGTTAATGTGATATTCATTTGATGTCTCATGTCATTAAATGTAAACAATGCCAAAGTGAGATTATTATTTAGCGTTTGGCTGAAGCACATAGTATTCAAATGGCACATATAGTAGAACCTTTCACATAAGCCAGTATGTAATAGAAAAAGGCTTACTTAATATTCTCATTTGTTTTAATCATGAAAAATAATATACTCTAGTATTTACAACTTCCATTACAACTACAATTAACATTAAAAATCATAATTGAATAGAAGAAACAAAAATGTTAAGTAGTTGCAAAAGGTCGTTTTCTCTGTCTTGTCGTGTCAGATATAAAATTCATACAAAGCAGAAATGAAATAGAAAATCAATTACCAGTACAAGTTTAGTTATTTAAGTAATGTCTTAGCAATTCAGTATTTATTTCAGTATTTGTCAAATTAAGATAATAATGTAAGAGAAAATGGTATAGTATAATACATGCGAATACACGTTTTGCAAAGCGTACAGCAGTGCAATAGATTTATAGATAGTATCCTTCAAAAGTTTAGAATAGTAACGAAATACGTTGAAAGTGCTACCTTGATAGCAGACGACACTAGCTCTGCGTTTATCTGCACCACAACATTAGTTGAGTGTTTGTCAATTATTGTGCATGATGTGATAAAGCGATTTTTTTGCAAATGATGTATCTGTGGTGGATGTTTACCAAACGAATGCATTTTGTATAATAATGAAGGCCGATGTTCTGCTGAAAGGAAGGTGACTAATGATATTATTTCTCTATGTGAGCTTTCTTTTCCTTTGTTCACATAAACAAATCCTTGCGAATGCTGTACTGAAGCAGAAAATGGGATTTCTGTTTTCTTGTGGCACAGGAGGGAATAGGAAGAGCCTCTAGTTTTCATATTATGATATTATTAGCTGGCATTTAGCATTTGAGATAAGATCTGAGATGCTCATTCCTTAACACCACCTAAAGTGTACGACAAGATGTATGCAAAGCAGAATAACAATTTAACAATGCCTGTGCCAAATAACACTGATTTCATTATTTTCTGCATTACATAACCCGTGTTATGAGATATTTCATGTACCTCCCTTATATAACACAATTAAAATAATTACTATTGCAATATTGCACGTAAGCAAATTAGTGGATGATTGTTTTCTGCAGAGATGTAATAGTACACTGTATATTATTGCAAATAATAGAGATGCAAATGAGTTATGCAATCATGTACGTACATACATACATTGTGCTTACATACTGTAGATTATAATAATTAATAATTAAGTTGCATCTTTATTATAGGATTGCCGTACTATGGAAATATGTAACTATTGTTCATTGTATTGGCTGATTCAGCAATGCTTAAACTTTGTTTTGTATTTTTGCTACGAATCCAAGTTTACAAGACAAACATTATAAATATTACACAAACACAACATTTTCCATATAGAACGCTTGAATATTCCTCTGCACTGTTTTTAGTACTGTATGGTATGGTGTAGTAGATAGTGCATTTCCCAGTAGCATATTATACTACGTAATAGGTAGAAGTTGAACTATATTAAATGATGTCCCAGGTTCTCATGCAGTGTAGCAAATGCTACTTAAAATCCATAACATTATATGGGAGCTATACAGGATAGGTGCTTAGCATTGGATTATTTACTTTATAGAACACATCTGTATACGTTCGTATCAGACAGATAGACTACATTTAGTTTACCATCATACTTTTACATAGAAAGAGGCAGAAACGAGAAGGAAAGAAGAGCCTAAAATAAAATTTTATTCTATTTAATAGTTGTAAAAAGTTCATTACTAAAAAACAATGGAGCGAAGGCTTTAGTTTACTTTTCAAACATGTATCTGTTGTTCCCAAAGTTGCTTTTTCAATTAAGAAAAAATATAGTAATACCACAGTGATCTAGAGTATACAATATTTTACTCTAATTAACAAGGGTTGTTCCACTATTATCCAAGTAATTCCAATTTTTTATTATTATAAATAATTTTATACTAAATACTTAAATCGTGTCACATAGTACTAGTAATTCTGTAATGCACAATAACTCTCACTCCCGACTAAGAAAACTTTAGAAAATATTGGCTTTTACAAGTGTGCCATAAATATTTGTAAATTTATTTTTACGACTTGTATAGAATAATTAATTTCTATGTAAGTAGAACTAAATTATTAAGCTAGTAATTCGTTGTATTGCTCCCTATTAATTTTCTAACCGAGAAAATATTGTATTAGGTAAGAAATCCTTACTTGTACAGTTGTAAAAATTTAAATTGTAGCGATAACATAATTTTTACAAATGTAAATGTAGAATTATTATACCTACTGTGGTACAATGAATTTTATTACAAATCTTTAACTGTATTTTATAATTGCTTAGAGATGTTAGAATGGATTATTTGAGCTTCTCTTTGTTACATTGCAAAACGAGCTTCTTTTCATTTAATCAGGAGTTTTTGGCTGAAACTTAATTTGCATGTGATTTATTTAACTTAAGAACTGCCGAAAGGCTTTTGCGAACGATGGCGGAGAAGATGAGCAATCTGATCTTCACAAAGGAGCCTCGGCAGACTCAGAACTTCAGAGACCTTTCCTATGCGAATGGGGACCCGGGTGGCCACGGTGCTAACACCAACGGAGGGGCACCTGGTTCCATTACAACTCCCAATGGTAACACGGGAGCTGTCACAGTCAGCAACGTCGGAAGCAATGGACCTTCCCCTTTGGCCCTGTCTGGGGCAAATCCTGGCCAAGCAAACAATTTAATACCGGTGAGCGCTAATCAACTTCCAATGGTCAAAATTGGCCATTATGTTCTCGGAGAAACTCTTGGCACCGGAACTTTTGGAAAAGTTAAAAGTAAGAATTTTTCATTTCATTTGAGACAGTTTTCACGATTTCTTTCAGCTACAACCTTTTAATGTCACCAAAGTAGTTATAGCAATTTGTCGCTCTTAAAAGGTACTCCCGTCAGAGAATTTAAAAAATAAAAATTCAAGTTTTTTCTTTCTGGGCACAAATCGGCCATTTTGGACACAACCCTGTGTTTCCTTACAGACTGCTTCCCCATGTTGAAACTGTGTCTCCCCTAAATGGAAAAAGTTGAAATTTTATTTTAAATATTCTCGGTTGAGAGTGCTTTAGAAGAGCGACCTTTGTTATAACTACTTTGCAATGTCACATTATTCTACCAGTAATAATATCCATTTTTTGTTCATCAATTTTATATAGGGCCTTTAGGATAATGAAAAGATTACAAATGTAATGAAGTTTGATACTTAGGTTTGCACACGTGTAGTGGGATATTTTACTACGCATTAGTTACTATTAAGAAGGCGTTGTTATTGATGCTCGAATGAAGAGCAATAGTCCGTTAATAGAAATATCCTTCTTCAAAAGGAAATCATTGGGTCCTATGACCGGTAATGTTGTTGTCAATATTGTACAGCGTAGGTAGAATGAATGGTTAATGGGATTCAAGACCTCAGCAACGAATTGGAACTTGACTTGGTCAAATTACAGTATATTGTAATGAATTAGGTTTCCGTTTGTATGATTCTCTTTACTGCGGGGAAAAAACTTCAAAACAGTTGTCTTTGATTCAGAAAACTCGCCTTGTAATTCAGCAGGCTCTACATTAGTTCTCTGTCCTGTATAATTACGTTATTCTGTCCCCTTTCTTATTTTCCAGGGAGACATTAGCATTAAAGATAAAATTGAACAGATTTCTTGCATTGTATATACATAAACAGGAAGTATTTTTAATGAAGACAAATTAGCAAAATATATAGGTATTGGTTCATCGAACTCTGTTATTATTTGTTCAGGAAATGGTATCCATTGTAAAATTGAACTATTAATGGTTTCTGCGATTACGACTACGTATCTGTATTTCAAATAATTAGTGTCCGTAATATATGCATATACATGTTATTTATGCTAGTTTAAAAAATCTTTTAAAATGTGCAAGTGCTATATAGTTTTCTTTTGTAAATTATATTTCAGTTGGAGAACACCAGCTTACAGGTCATAAGGTGGCCGTTAAGATCCTAAACCGCCAGAAGATTAAAAGCCTTGATGTCGTGGGAAAGATTCGCCGAGAAATTCAAAATCTGAAACTGTTTAGGCATCCTCATATTATTAAACTGTAAGCCTTTACAAAGTGTACAAATAATTGCAGAGAAAGTGTAAATTACACAGTAATTGCAGACTATCCATACTTTTTGAGCCGATCAAAAGTTCAGACTTTTCAATCTTTTTTTCTTTGAGTTCGTACGTTTTTCTATGAAATAACTGCTGATCATTATCTTTCCAAATGCCGTTTCTGTGCATTTTGAAGAATAAGCATTATCAACTCATGAGAAATTAAAGGTCGTATCTTTGAACTTTTTCGATTAGAACAAAGTCGTTTTGTGAGTTGACTACAATAAAATACTACTACAGTGTTTACATTACAATTGGTTACGATTGTATTGAAAGATTTGAGTTCTCAGAACACATTACTATACACCAACATAATGCTAATACTATATGAATTGAAGTCGTACGCTGTTTGCTTTACAAATGGTAGTTGAGTATGCATTTGTAAATGTAAATGTGTTTCCACAGTTATCAAGTGATCAGCACCCCTACAGATATATTCATGATCATGGAATACGTGTCTGGAGGAGAGTTGTTCGATTATATCGTGAAACATGGCAAGGTATCCAATCTTCTGAGCAGACTGACTTATTTTACAATTTTTTGCTTTGCACAGTAGTGGGATTCATCGTCATTTTGTTCTGCGTAACACAACCTCTGTAAATACAGTTAAAATACTTTCCAAAACATTTTCTAAAGAATAGAGTAACTGTACTATGAAATAGAAAGCTCACTCCTCGCATAAATCTATTTAAAACATTGTTTTTCCTGTATGCTAAACATGCCATAGAAAATAACAAATTAAGAATAGCATTCACACTTTGCTAAATAGTTATTTTAACCGAAATGATGAGTCAATACGTATGTCGCCCCATTATTACCGTAATGAGTATGTTTATTTTATTGAATTCTCTCTTCGCGTCTATAATGTATCATGCTATTATACTATCTACGGCTGACTAATGCATTATGGTAATGTTTCTATTAAATGCACAATACATTTAACCCCATCATTATGAAATGATGCCATTGGGAAAGCTAAGCAATTCTAAGGAGTATCTATTCCCCCTCTTTATTAGCAATGACAGTATCTTGTAGCAAGTACGTTTTGAGAATATGATGATATGTATGAGAAATGGCCTGCTGAAAACGCCGCACTATTAACTTATCAAATATCATCGTTATTAAATAGCTTTTATTTCCGATGAACTTGACTTTGACTTTGAATCCCTGGTATATATCATGTTGGACTGTATGTAGACTGAATATGAAGTTATTAATGTTATTATCTATTGCAGTTAAAGGAATTTGAAGCCAGACGCTTCTTTCAGCAAATTATATCCGGTGTTGACTATTGTCATCGACATATGATTGTTCATCGAGATTTGAAACCTGAAAATCTCCTATTGGACCATAATCTCCATGTGAAAATTGCTGACTTTGGTATTCTTACATTACAATCACTATCTTTAATTACGGACATTCTTTCTTAATTACATTTTAAAATGATTCCTTATTCAATGACTCACTAAATGCTTTGATTGGCTATACAACACATATTATACTTGTCCATAAGTATTTGTTTCAAATCCGAAAATGGAATAATTTTCATTTGATTCCCGATTTGAATTCAAGATTCATATGTAGTTAACTGCAAAATTATTCTCTGTGGACAGGTTTGTCCAACATGATGATGGACGGTGACTTTTTGAGGACGAGTTGCGGTTCTCCCAATTATGCAGCTCCCGAAGTAATTTCAGGGAAGCTGTACGCTGGACCTGAGGTGGACATTTGGTCGTGTGGTGTAATTCTGTATGCGTTGCTGTGCGGCACTCTACCGTTTGATGACGAGCATGTGCCAACCCTCTTCAGAAAAATAAAATGTAAGCATTTTCCATAAATTCGTTAGTGGTCAGGGTTGCATACGTCACGCAAGACATCTTACATGACGAGTATTATAATGTCTAGCTGGAGTATTCCCTGTGCCGGACTATCTCAATAAAACTGTCGTAGGACTCTTATGTCACATGCTTCAAGTTGATCCTATGAAGCGAGCTACAATAGAAGATGTGAAGTATGTCTTTTCCATTTCTATTGCTATTATTATTGTCATGCTAAACAGCCATTTCATGGCAATCTTTTACATTCTGCAGAAAACACGACTGGTTTCAAAAGGATTTGCCTGCATATCTCTTTCCATCTCCAGTCGACCAAGATACTTCCGTTATTGAGCCAGAAGCTGTTTCTGAAGTCTGTGAGGTGAGCGTCCTTACAAATTTACTTTTCTATAGTACACACATTTCCTATTCTTTAGTAGTTGCTTTATGCTTACCCAATTTTATATTGGCAGATGAGTTTGGATAATGCATTTTTAATTTTGTGTACAGAAATTTGGTGTCAAGGAGTCAGAGGTTCATAATGCGTTGCTTAGTGGAGATCCACACGATCAGCTGGGAATTGCCTATCACCTAATTATAGACAACCGAAGAATTGCCGACGAAGCTGCGAAAGCGGAATTAAAGGATTTCTATGTCGCTAGTAGCCCACCTCCTGCTTTGCCACAAGAACCTATTCACAGTCCCGTTCGTCCGCATCCTGAAAGAATTGCTCGTTCGTTTAATATTAATAATTTATTTATTAATAATTCTTTTCCCAAAATTATTAGTAAACTTGGCCTTACAAATTTATATTTGTTCTAATTATTTCAACTGTGTTATTTTATTAGCATTAAGAGAACGGGGGATAAGTGCCCCTGCCGGAAGTGGGAATAATGTGGATAGACACAAGAGCAGCGGAGTCAAGAGAGCAAAGTGGCATTTGGGTATTCGGTCTCAGAGCAAACCACACGATATAATGAATGAAGTGTATCGTGCTATGAAGTCCTTAGATTTTGTACGTTTACAAAAATATTATCATTTAAATTTCGGCCTCTGTTTTCGATTTAATCATGGTAACGCTCTTTTTTCGTAAAGGAATGGAAAACTGTCAATCCTTATCATGTTAGAGTTCGACGAAGAAGTTCTGGGGCAGGAAAACATGCTAAAATGTCCTTGCAGCTTTATCAAGTAGATTACAAAAGTTATTTGCTCGATTTCAAAAGTTTAAGTTGTGAAGACCAGGAAAATCCTACATCAAGTAAGATATTAATAGAATTATTTGGCTTAGTAAGTATTGTTGGATTATTTCAAAAGATTTTTATTGTGACGTTCAAGGTGCGGAGGTATTGCCATCTTTGACGAACACAGGAAGCAGTCATCATACCATGGAGTTTTTTGAAATGTGTGCAGCCCTCATAACTCAGTTGGCCCGATGAAGCAATAAAAATTTCGACAGTTTAAGTAGTGGTGTGCCGGGCGCCTCTTCATAGAGTTAATATTTAAGTTTTGCTATATTTCCATTATTCCTTCGTATTCCGCAATATTCGGTGACTGTATTGTTATCACGCAATTTATTGGTCGCTAGATTGCGGACAATGAAACACAGAAAACAAAGTAGATTAAGTAAATTTTACTGGTACTCTAAAATATTTTATTGGCGCAAAGAAAGTACACAGTCAACGCTAATGGCTTCTAAAACCAATCTTATGGCTTCTAAAACTTGTGCTGACTACAAACTTTAATTCAGAGACAAGTTACTAATAGTATCTCCGCCCTTCTCTTTTCTATTTTATGCAATAACTATACAAACTCAAATTATTTATTGGGAAAACTGTAAGAGGAATAACCTTAGTTTGCGCGTTTTCCTTGCATTCTAAGTTCCATGTCAAAAATGCAATATTTGCAATTAAGAGCATGTTAAATTAGGGTTAATTTCTCTGAGATGAGTATAAAATATTGTATTACATAATATCTTTAGTCAGGTAAGCAATCATGCAGACTTACTTAGATAATTGATATGTTATATGTAGAAATCGCCAAATATAGCAAACTAAATTTTCGGAAATGTTATACCCTCTAACGGGAATATTATCTGTTGAATAAGACATAATATAGACTTGCTTTAGGCTGTATTTTGTTAAAAAATCGTATTTGCGGCCTAAGCAGGAAAAATATTTAATTTTAAGTGTAATTATTATAAATAAGTTCTTGTTGGAAGTAAAAATGCACCTAATCATGTCTCCAACCTTTAAAATATTGAAAGTTATTATGAACTAACTAATGTATTTGCAATATTATGATATATATAAATAAGAAATTCCTAATCTATGCAAAACCTATAACCATTATCTCTATATAGAAAACGGATATGACGTAATTGCTTATTATGTGCACTTTATTATGAGCAAATGAAATATTTGCAACGAAAAGGGTTTCACGTCGTGATATAGATTTCAACCTTATATTTGTGTTTGATAATCTCTTATGTTCGATCATGCTTAAGTGAATAAATCAGCAATAAATTAATAGACGCTAATAATCTCTGTTGTCTAATATGTCGTAGCATTGGCAAATATGTAACACCAATTCTTCTGTAAGTTCATTTCTAAATGTTAGACATAATGAACCAAATCTGTTCATAATACAAAAGTATGGTTAAGAATGGTGGCACTACATGAATCAGTATTGCATTTTGTAAATCATTCGTTAGGCGTTTTATCGCAAATTACTTCTTTTGCAAGCATATTGTCAATTTCGGTGAGTGCCTGAGTATATCTTAGTTTTGCAAAAGAGTAATTGCAAAAGTATTGAGGTCATCACTTCAAAAAACTCATAACAGCGATAATAAACTATACTCTGCCTTTGAATTTGAAAGCATGTAATTTTTTCTTGCGTTTCCGTTATGCATCTTCATAGATAATACATTATCAATATTGCATGTATTATTACGTAATTACAGATATCCGCAACAAATTAAGCCGATTTTACAAGACACTCTTCAAAAGCATAGCTAAGAACGTACGACAGTGTACTACAGCAAATATGGAGTAAATAAAACATTTAAACATTATTTTCCGTTCCAAGAACTGTTTTTCCATAGTGCATAATACCATTGCGATATGCATTAAGGAGTTTTATTTTTATAAAAGTCAGTTGCAGTTGTAGGATTTTATACGAATGAGAAATACTTCTTTCCTTTATTTATGTTATCCGGTCAGAAGAAAACCTATGAAAATGCTTTAGATTACTTCACTTTTAGTTAATCTATATCTTTTGTAAGCAACACTTTTCGTTGTTTTTCATTGACTCGGCTTCACTAATGTCGCTAATTATTATTGATTGATGTACACTTGTGATGAACTAATATCTAGCTCAAATGCATACCTTAAAATGCAAAATCCTCATACACAAATAACTTCAACAACCATTACGACTTTGTTTATTTTTATTGTACAAATAAATGCTAGGGACAGTCTTTAATGCAAAATGCGTCCATTTTCCAAATTCCATGTAAATGTATGGAGTATGACGGAAACAAACTATAAACGGAGTATGCATATGACAGGAATTGATAATGGGAATGAAGGGTTATCAGATTTAAGAAAAGCAGGGTGGCATCACAGACACAAGTAAAATAGCAATTCAAGGAAATCCATATATATATAGTGTACAAGCAATATATGCAAAAAATTAATATGGTGTATACATGTACATACGACTTTGTGTTTATTATTTATTCATATAAGTTGTTGTTGGACATATCGAAATTAAAATTTTCTTCATATTGATAAAAGGCTAACGTAAATGAAGCTATTAAGATGCATATTATAGCTATTCCTTCTTATGCAAACAATATATTGTCTATATGATGACATTATTAGTATAAAGCTGTTCATCTGATTTTCGTCAAGTCAATATTACAATTATTTCACTAATTATGAAATAATATAATATTTCGTTGTGATATAATCAATATGAGAAACGAACATAATTTTGCATTTATTATCTGTACATGACAGTATATGCACAAGAGGCGGAGGAATTCCTTCAGATCATTATTTCAAAGAATTAATAATCAACAAATATAATCTGCATGCTAGACTAGGAATGAGAATGGATTATTTCTAAATTATTTTGGTGATTGGTGACTGTTATAGAACAAAAGAAAGGCCCCGGTTCTAAGGCCGTGAAAGAAAGTCAGGGTCCAGGGTTTCTCATTTTTATATAGAATACACATAGGTACTGCAAATTGGTATAATAAAGCAATTTAATACATAATGTCCTAATTCAATGCAAGCCACAACAAAGAACGAAAGAAAGTCAAATGAAGAATTATATGGTGATAGAAGTAGAATGCTTATTTTTGACTTGCAAATATAAAATAAATGAAAAAAGTAAGCACACATTGCTCGAATTTCACTTTATTATTAATTTTTTGCATTCGGAGCATAAAATTGCATCAGCCGAAGCGCAAAGATTTTTTTACGTTTTCCTAAAATAGTAGAAATCCGATAACTTCGCCCAAAACACTATAATTATTTTCCATTTTGAAACTAACATAAAAATAGGTAAATGTGTTTTGTGGGAAGCGCTAAAATGTTTTAGCATTTTAAGTATAGCATCAGAAAATGCTCGAAGAGTGAAAATGTTTTCGATTTCGCGAGTAAAATACCTTTGAAAATTACTACTAGCTGAGGAGTCATCAAAATACATAGGTCACATTCAGACGATTTTGAGCTACTTTCGACGAATTTAGAAAATCAGGATGAAAACCTAAATTCAAGATAAATTCAGGATCACCAGAAAAAAATTCAAGATAAATTCAGTATCATCCGAGCAGGGTCTCAAAATCATGATATTCTTGATTTTTTAGTATATCTGGCAAACCTGTCCATTTTAATAACCATGGTCTACTATAAGCTGCCGCTAGGACTGCTGCTTTCTTTGCTACAGAATAGAGCACGTAAAATTGTTGTCTTGTACCTTCGCCACAGTTGTTTGTTGCTTTGCTTGTTCATTATCAAGGGTAGGATACTCTTTTACTCAAAAAAAGCATTTAGAATTTCTATAAGTGTTAAAAACCAAAAATTAGAACTACAGATACGCACTTAAAATACTTTGACAGGTAATGATTTAATTGCGTACTAGTTTTAAATCTCAAGCAAATATTTTAAATAGGTTTGATAAGTATTTTCACTTTAAAACGCGTTAAAGATCTGATTTCATGTACCGATGGATAGTTTACCTTAAATAGTTACCGAAAGATTTTGCCAAGCGTGAAAATTTGTTTCATTGAAGAAATATCATTTACGAAATGTTGTATTATCTTATTGTAGAACTACTCATTGAATTACGAAATAGAAGAATTGAATGTTTTGTGTACAATCTCAATCTTTAGGCCTACAAACTTTTTGAGTATACGAAACTGAATACTGAATGTTCATGAGTTATAAATATTTCTAAAATGTATTATATATATTTAGAAAATAATGTCAAATGCCCTCATTTCTGGAAACTATGCTAGAAAAATTAGTAATTAAAAATCTAAATAATAAGTTAAAGTTTCGCTTCGCGCAAATATTATTACCATTTTCTGTATATTTTTAGTGAAATAAAAACTGATGATGAAAATCGAGGAAAATTAAAGACAATATGTTAAAATAGGAAAAAAATTATTATTCCTATACATTTTGCAATTTTGGCTGGGGCCTCACATTTCTAAGTCGGGCGCTGCCGGGTATGAATATCTGACTGAGAGAACCTGAAAAAAGTTTTTAAAAAATAACTATCCAACTGTTTTTGTGTATACTTTGTGTAGTAGTAGGTCTAATGCATAGGAGACGTGGATAGATATTGGTATAGGTGTGTAATAGATTTTCATTGGTTTGTGTTTTGTGTTGTGTATCGGCCGTGGCATGAAGCGCACACCAAAAGAGAATTCAAAGGTACGAGGTCTGAAGGAAAGCCTGAGTTTTTTCCAAAGAGAAGATCGCAAATCGCAACAGCCCCACAGGAAATCCAAAGATTCTGTGATGGTAGGAGAACTTAGGAGAAATATTGGATGGCCAAAGGAAAGATCTTGTTGTGGCTTTGTTGGGAATAGCTACGCACTGTGAAGACACACAGAGCTTTGGATCGCATACTACGTAGGTACTCTGGAGACAGCAGAGAGTGACTACCTACGCTGCTGAAGGCTGGCTGGCTGACAGCAACAACACTATTGTTCACCAAAAGAGTCTCCGACTCCTCAAAAGATCATCATTTCTGCCAACAGGACCAACACGAATTCCATTTCCAGTCCAGCCACTTCAGTCCAGTCACCATTCTTCCCGGACAATTTTCCCTCCCGGAAACGGCACCACCAGCTCCCTCCACCAATTCGGTGCCTCTTCCTCTTTTCACATTCAAATCCAATTTTCAGCACTCAGTCCCCACTTTCTCAACTAACACTCGTCACAATTCAATTACCAACCAGTCACAGAATATAAACCCTGTCGGCACTAACTACCGTTTTTTAATAACTCTATTGACAATGTTTTCTTGCACTTTATTATCCTAAGCGGTTTCTAGGATTTTAACACTGTCGGTGGTGCAACTTAGGTTACCTGACGTTGCATTTTGTGTTCTAGCTTACAAAGTACATTATTACTGTGCTCTAAAAGTGTCGTTCTCTTAGTTTTAATTATAAGCAGTTAAATATCTTCATTTTTACTTTAGTCATAATACTTTTCAATTAAAGGGGAAAGGTAGGTTTACATTTTTAATTGCTTTCTGAATCCAGATACACATTTCCTTTACACTTATTCTTATCTGCAGTCTTAGAGGCTGTCTAGAAAATACCCCAGTCTATTTCTAAACCTATTTCCTCATTATCTCTTACAAACACAAAACTATATTCTAATTTGTTATCTTTTCTTTATATATTCCAAGATTCGTGCAGTGCTCCTCCTAAACATCGCTACATTATCATTACGAAACCTGACCCTGCACCTGGAAATTTTGAATTTCCTCTAATTTCCTCTAGCTGTAAGAGAGTCAGTGATCAAACGGACCAATCCAATTTACATACATTTGAAATATTGCTGTTTAACAAGAATAACAAGTGGTCAACTCAACTTTAGTACTAAATCAAACATTACTTTTAGGTACGTCACCTTCTGATTATCATTTTTCATAAATATACGACTACGATATATATATTTATGTCATTATTATTATTGCTGTGTTTCCATCGATTTATTGTAAACAATTTGTAATGCTATTGCATATTGTTGTGCTCCAAAAATAGCAGTAGTTCCAATGCTTTTGTGAATCAGATGTTAATGTTCAGTTTCAAGACATTAACAATTAAAGCCGTTCTAATTGTAACTCTAGTAGAGCGTAATTGGTAATTATTAAATTTTATTGCAATTTATGTGCTCTGACACATTTTATGATATCATTTGTCTAAACATGTCAAGTAACAAAAACATCATTGTTTTCAATGGTCGATACCTCTCCAGTTGTATTGACCTTGATGTGTTCGTTGAAGTTGTTAAAATTCAGTCAACAGGAAGTAAATATCAGAAATAAGCTCTTGTTTTTTTTAAATTCTATCTCTTCCTATTACTGTTTGTCCATATGCTTGGATAGCAAACCTTCAGGCTTCGCTTATTTTGAATCTCTGTTGTCCATTTGTTTTATACAATTTCTGCTCAAAATCAATAAACAACTTCTTAATATTCTATTCTTTATTTTTAGGTGTTCTACAATCCGAGATCGAATAACTTACTTACAAGTTCTGGATCAGTTTTTTGTCGTATTACAACTTTATGAATTCGACGACTGGCGTGGAGAGGTATGCTCCATATGTTCTACTGTCTTTCCAAGTGAATAGGCAGTAGATATTTATTTCATTCTTGTTATAACAAAACGTACAGAGTTTTCAGAAGTCAGTTTTATTTTTATTTAATTTAAAATACATTCAACACACTGAAACATGAAAAGCAGTAAGACATTTAAGCAGTGAGTACGCACAGCAAATATTAAACATAAGACTGCTCATTTTTTACCAATTTGTGCAGTTGATTTTAATGACAAAATTATTGTCTGTATGAAATAGTCATTTTCAGGGTATTACAGTAAATATTATGCATCTCATTAGATGATGACATGAAAAATTGGTAACTTAAGCTCTCAGGCGCTGATGTAAAAGGCAAAGAATGTTCTCATTAACAAATTGGCATATTTCCACAGTCTCTATGTCTTTACCAATAATTGTAGTAAATAATACCTGCTGTACATATTGATAAAGAAGGATGTACATATAACTGTACATGATTTTTCACTTTGAACTCTGATGTAGACTCAAAAGAAATTAAAATGAAACTCCTTATGCACTTTTGGCATATTTCAAAATGATAGTATGTTAAGTATGTCTTCCCTGGAAAAGTGAATCTCTGCCAACTCCTACTACTTTTTAAATACAATAATAAATCGTACATTTTTATAGTGCGCCAATTGTTACTTATAATTTTGAATGAATTATTTCGTGACTAATCGACATTCTTATTGTGCCTCCTACAGTCTACTGCAACAAATATTGGAGTTACATTGAATGACAAGTATTTTCTGTATTTATTTGCAGTGCGCTGTGAATATCCACGTTTCAGTGGACGATGATGTCTAATACAGACGCAAAATTAATTGGGGCTCAGTTACAGAGCCTCTTAAAAATACCACCGATTCAAAAACTGGAAAATTTCAAAAATGAGGAATTAGCGCAAGCAGGTAAAATAAAATCATTAAAACATTTCTATATGCCAAAAAATATTTTGTAAACTGAGTGCCAATTAGTCAAGTGTTGAAATGCAATTTAATTTTTATAGCACCAGTGTCGATAGCCCGTCGAACTGATGATAGGTCACCGCTTTCCCCGAATAAAATGGAACTTCATAATTTAAATAGCACACAAGGAGTAAGTAATCAAGTTAAAGAGGATCAAAGAGAAAAGCCGAATCGATTTACGGAAAAGAAGTCTTTCTCTCCAGGAGGCAATTCAAGAAACAAGAACGATTTTCATAAGAATTCGGTCAAGACTGTTAAACGTAACCCCCAACATATGGACAGATCTCCAGACAACAAATCAAACCGAAACTATAACAATAACTTTGGAAATAAGGGTGAGCGAAGTAGCGACTCCTCACCGCCCTCTGCTTCTGGTGAAATGTCGGACGGCAAGGAATTAGGAGCTGGCGACTCCCACGGACGCGATTTGCGGATGGACTCCCCCATCAGGCAGTTGTTGGCTAAACCCGAATGTCCCTGCGACATCAAAAGAATAGGCGACCTTATCGTCGACTGCAGTTATAAAATTGACGAAGGAAGACCTACCTTCTTCGTCAATATGGACGAGACAGTTAAAACTGTACTCAGCAATCATTACTTGGAGGCTCTATCCAAAGTAATTTTACAAATTTTCTTGCTTTATTTTACTTTTCCTCTATTTCCATATTATATGATCTCTTTCTTTGTTTAAGAAATCAACCAAATTTCCCAAAGCGAAATTCTACTGTAATATCTGCAATTATCATGTTGATACAATATACTCTGGGATCAATCACGTGTTACAAGATCGTCATTCTGGTATTGAAAGGGTAAGATTGCATTAACCACTTGAATAAACATAATTGATCAACTTTTTTGAAATTTACCAAGTAATTGATGTGCAAATGTTATATTTGCAGATGAAAAAATTGGATTTTACCCTGACTAATATTCCACTCCCTGCCCATGAACATACAGCTTATCTTACTGAACTGTTGGTCAAAGTATCTAAGCAGTACGGCATGAATCAAAGTGAAAAGGCTGAAAGAGTAGAAGTGGTCAGCCGACTAAGAAACTTTATCGATGACTCTGGCATTGGTAAGAAATATAACCTGTGAATAGAAAATGTACTCAAGTCAAATATTTTAATTACGTAACTTTTTTGTAGTTTGCACTGTTACCATATTTGGATCGTCAGCTTCGGGATTTGGATTTAGAGACTGCGATGTAAATATCAATGTTGGATTGGATCCACCGACTGCTTCTAATCTGGTTGTCAATGATGCTAGCAAATCACCTACATCAGCTAATCCCAGTACATCTGAACATGCCGAAATTCTAAATCGATTGATCGAAGTTATTCGTGAAATCCCCTTTTGCAGGTTAAGAGACAAATATTGAAATTCTGTTGTTCTTTCAATTTTTAAGGCTTACTAATTTTTAAGTGCAATGATAATTTGATTTCAGTCAAATCAAGGAGAAATTCACACCGAAAGTCTCAGCTGTACATTTTGTTGATACCATAACGCGTACCAAGTGCAAAGTTCACTTTAATAATACCTCGGCTGTTCTTGCAGCTCAGCTGTTTTCTGAATACGACAAAGTGGACGTTCGCGTTAGAATTCTAGCTACCGCATTTCGATATTGGGCCAGAATTTGTGAAATTGACGATCAGGATTTGGGAATGCTACCATCCCATTGCTACACTATTCTCGTGTTGCACTATCTACAGCAAGTTGGTGTTGTTCCAGTTCTTCATTCTTTACTGCAAAGCGAGCCAGACCGTATTTTTGCACGTAAATATATAATTCTATATACATTACATTTCGCACCTGTCATATTGGCTAATTGGCTTTTGCATTCTCATAAAATGTTTCTATCTCTGCATTTGCAGAAGCTGAGGAAGCAAAGATCTTATGGAAGTGCCACAATAATCAGTCTGTTGGGGAACTGTGGCTTGGTATGCTAAAGTATTATTCTGTCGAATTCAACTATAAAGATCACGTGGTGTCCATTTCTTCGTCAACAACCGTGCGTAGAAATGAGAAGCACTGGAACAGAAAACTATCTATTGAAGGCAAGTTATTGTATTAGTAAGGTTTAGCTTTCGCATCAAGTGTATTTGTAGTATTTATTATTTAATTGAAATTTTAATTGATTTAATATTTATTTGCAGATCCAATTCTTCCCCGCTCTAACTTATCTCGTTCTGTCAGCAACAACAAAGTTTGTGATTACATTTTGGACCGCATAAAACTGACATATTTATACTTTGCCATTCCCCGAGGAAAGGATGGGGCATTGTATGACGGAATCATTGCTGATCATCAGGCTGATGCCAGTACAATGTTTATGTCAGTGAAAGAAATCAGCGCACCACGGTGCAGCGACACGTTACAGGATATGGTTCGGCGAATGCAAGATTTGAATGTAAACAGACACTGCAAGTCTACTACCAGCTCGTCACTCCAAGCTATGGCCTGTAAAGAAAAGGGAGTCTATGTGGAGGAACTAGAAGGACAAATAGTTGGAAGGGATTCGAACGTTGTCAGATGTAGGATGGTTAAAATTCCTAATGTGAATGGGGAACCCTTAAATTACATCATAGCTAAGGATGTTCACTTGTTACATTCTGTCCTTTACAAACGGGAGTTCATTTATGAGTTTCAAAAGGAAATTTTCCAAAATGGAGTGGTAAGAATAGAGACAGATTTACCAATTAATTATGTTGCTCAGAAAGTAATTATTTTCATTTGATTGTGTAGCTTCCTCCAGTAATTTGTAAATCTTGTGCTGGAGAAGGACACGTTCGTAAAGATTGCCCTGAAGAAACTATACCATCTATTAGACCAGTTACAATGCCAACTCCATTTTCGCTTCAAATGATGAGCTCAGTAATAGTAAAGAATTTTGGTAAGTCTTAGGAATTGGTTTTATTCTTATTTAAATTAAGCACCGAGAGTGTAAAAGTTCTAAACTAAGAGATTTAATTCAAACTTTAAACCTGTTCAGAGCAAGAAACGCTAAACGAACGTGATCTGGAAATTCGGCAAAGAATACTCAGTGAGCTAAGAAATGCACTAACCCCTGCATTTGATGGAGCTGAGTTGTTCATGTTTGGATCTACATTCAATGGCTTTGGATTACATTTCTCAGATGTCGACGTTTGTATGACGTTTAGAAATCATCACCCTCTTCCAAATGTAAATTTTATTTGTCCACTGTATTTTGATAATCATATTTAGTGACACACTGCTAATAATTTTTGTATGACTTTGTAAATCTGTAGGAAAGCCCATTAAAAAACTTGGACGTGAATGATATCCTGAAAAAGATTGTTGAAAGGCTCAAGGCTGCTAACTGCATGCAAGACATTCTTGCAATTCCTTCTGCAAAGGTCCCAATAGTCAAGTTTAGGCACCGAGCTTCTAAACTGGAAGGTGATATCAGTCTGTATAATACGCTCGCTATGCATAACACAAGGTTGCTACGCACATACTCTGACATCGATCCCAGAGTTAAGGTAAACTTCATAATAATAATAATAATTATTATTATTATCATAAAAATAATGTGTGACAAACAGAAATGGAAATGTATCGCGAAGTATTCTACGAAATCTTTTATTTCCAGATTCTTGGCTGCTTTTTAAAACGATTAACTAAGTTATGCGATATTAGTGATGCTTCTAAGGGAAGCTTATCATCTTATGGATATGTTCTCATGTTGATCCACTTCCTACAAAATCATAGCGTTCCCGTTCTACCGGTTTTACAAGAGGTAATTTTTTAAATTAGATGAGTCTCTAAAGTTGACTATGGTATGCACTAATTATATAAAGAATTTTAATGTGCTCTGATTCTCTCTTGTGTTAAACACTAGCTCTCCCCCTTTATGGAAATGCCAGTAAGCATTATGGAAGGATGTAATATATGGTTTCTGAACGACCTTAATCGTTTGGTAAGTAGTTAAATTTCATAATTAACCAAATTAGTACCAAATTAATTAATAAATGAATCGGATTACTTTTAAAATATTTATAGCCCAATGTTTGGAATGGGTTTGGAAAAAATCACGAATCTGTGAGTCAGCTATGGTTGTCATTTTTGATATACTACACTGAAAAATTCAATTTCGAAGAACAAGTCATTAGTATAAGTCAGATCCAGCCACTGACGCGATTACAAAAGTTTTGGCACACCGACGCAATAGCTATTGAAGATCCATTTGATAGGAATCATAATTTGGGGGCTGGACTGTCTCGGCGAAGTAAGTTTAATAGTCAAATTCCTTGTTTCTCTATAAACTTTAACCCTTACGTGTTTAAATATCTTTTAAATCACAAAGTTGTACAGGATAATATTTTTGACAAAGCATTTAACGTTTTATAGTGAGTGTCCATATCATCAAGACTTTGCAGAGATTCCGTGAAGTATTTTTTGTGACTATAGACACGATGCCTCAAAATACAAATTGGCTGGTAATTAGTAACAACAATAAATCTCATTATTTCTGTGGTTTGCAAATACTTAAGTTTGTTTTGCCATTTGCAGCAATTCTACATGGATCCACGCAGGGTAAGGGGAGGCAACCCTCCCATAGATCGTCAATGTCGATTGTGTAATCGCATTGGCCACTTTGCTAGAAACTGTACGTACACAAGCAGAAGTGAAGACAGGGAATTTTATTTACATGACGACGACGAATTCGCCAATGAGTCTCCACTTTATCCTTTGGAATCCATTCAGAGTAAAAGCAGTCTTTCCATGGAGCTATATCCTCAGAATATGTCATCAAACAGTAAAATTGATCACGGAATTGAAGATCCTGCAATAAACAAGCCAATGATTAATGCTATTGACTTCGGCGTAGGAGACTTGCCATTGCAGCAAACGGAAACAGTGTTATTATCTTCACCAACTACACCTGTGGTTGCTCAACAGGGAGATGCTTACGGACAGCCTATTGTATCTGGTATTCATTTAATCAAATTGACTTTTATTTTATTTTGGTTCAAATTATAATGGTAAACTGCCATTTACGCAATTTACGCTTATTTATGCCTTAAAGGTGCATGATACAAATTTTTACTAGCTGATTTTACAATATCCAAATTAAAAGAGTTTACAGTAAAGATCATTAAGTTATCTAATAAGTTGTAACTCTAATATTATCATTGTAGTGTGCACAATTGACGTATTCGAATAAACTCTTTTTCAGGTCTTCAATTTTTTGGAGGCGATGGAAATTTAAATCCCGAAGATTCAACAATTCAGTGCATGATTCGCAACAACTCTGGTGTGACATTTAGTCTTGAAAAGAAAAAAGCTGAAGACGAATTGGCTGCTCAAAATAGACAGGCTGAGTTGTACAGACAGTCGGCGGAATTGTACATGTCGGGGAATGCCTTGAAGTCTGGCCATGACTTGAACCACCAGGGTTTTATTCCATCGCACCTTCTGGACGGCAAGGACGGCATGGAGAAGCGAATGGCTGCGGAGGAGTACATGGGCGGGCGCAACGTGTTGCCGCACATGCCCGTCTCCGCCCCGCGAATGATACCGTCAGCCCCATCATCAGGACAGTACATTCCCCAAGCACAAGCCGGACTTTACAACGGAATCAACCAGGCACAGCAACAACCACACTCGATAGCTCCTCCCCCTGGATTCCCCCCTTTGCCAAACTCATGTGTATACAATTACGGGAACCCCGGAGGGGTGAACATGTACAACTCTGAGCAGATTCATCAAATGAATGTCCACAGACACCACATGTACGGGGCGCCGACTTCCCCCGCTGCGGAGCAGCAGATGATGAATGGGGGGGAGGATGTGATGGGCCAACAGATGTCGCCCCCAGAACACCTGTACAGGGGCATGTACCCTGACGGAGGGTTTCCCATAATGCACATGCCTCCGCCGGTGCACAACATGTCTCCCTACCAAATGCCAAACTCGGAGCAAAACGTTATGATGTCAGTTCCCATCTCTATGTCTGTGCCGAATGGAGTAATGCAAAATAACGGACTGATAATGACATCGGCGAACTCGACGTCTATAATGAGTATAAAATCGAGTCCAAGCATAAACATGGTCCAGAACGAGTTCGACAATTCGGAGGTGGGTCACATGATGCCCGGGTATCACCTGTCCCACGTGCACCAAGGAGCAGTTGTGAGTGCGTTGCCGATGCAGCACTCCCAGCACCACCCGATGCAGATGCACCAAGCTGGTCACTTGAGACCCTATCCATTCCGGTACGGCCCTATGCACGGAATGTCTATCCCGATGCACGGCCCCCTGCCCTTCTCTGGAGGTCCTATTCCGTCATCCCATGGAATCAATAATGACGATATGCCCGAGGCGAGGGGCCACGAATAAAATTGCGGTAAAAAACAAATGGAATTTCCATTATCTTACAAACAATTGAATATTGAATTTTAGCATCCCTAATTGCTATATAATAGTTTTTTTTATTTCATTGGGTGTCTCGTGCCTGCTGATGGTAGAATAGGAAAATGTTTGTAGGTTTTTACAACAATAATCTAGTTGATGTCTTTTCGAGTGAGCGTGTGTATTTAAAACCCGAAAATGTATAAACACACAATTATAAAACAGTCAATATAACAACTCAAACATACAATAGTTTCCCAAATTTAAAAGTATAATATCGTTAATGTGACCTGATTCGAACTCGATAAAAGTAGCTTAGGCAATGTAATTAAGTGATAGACAAATATTTCAAGTATACATCCATAAAACGTTGGTACATATAATGAATGTAGAATAGAAACCGAAACACATACAAATGTATCGCAAAAACCTATAATCGAGTTTATCATATGTAAGTGAACAACAGTATTATAGTTCTTTTTAAATAGTTAGTTGGTGACACGAATTTAGTGGCTAAATTCTCATTTTATAAGATTTACTCAAACGCCTCTTAGTTGGTGTAAACAAAAATGTTTAATAAAACTTGAGCGTGTATGATAGCTATCCTAAGAGTAATTTTGAATTATATCAGTGCTATATGTGACTGTTTGGTAGAGGCACGGGTGTCAAACGATATTATTGTTGTTGTCTACACAAGACCAATTGAGTTCTTTTAAAAATTTCCTCCTTCACACTTCCTTTTAATCACTTTGCTATGAAATCGAGCATTGTGCATTAATTGTGTTAATTAATTGTGTTAATTTGCTAAAGACCTAGAATTAATTGCAGCTTCCGTAAATGTTAAAGCAAAGCCATTATACCTTTATTATTATTCTGCCGAGGGACTGGAAGGAATGATTAATAACAATTACGCACGTAATAAATAATGATAGTTGGGTAACACTTCTATAAATATTTTTATGATTTACTTGTGCTAGGTTTACTTTACTGTAATTATGATACTAGTTAGACTGGTTGTTAATCCAAACTAGAAAGAAAAATAAACATGTGGTCTGATTTTGACTATTAGTTATTATGTATTACACAAAATGTACATCAACAATTAACTGTTGTAATTATTCCTTATTGCAATGGATATGGATAGAAAAAGTGTCACCACAGTAAAATAAAATCTATAATATTCTAAGTGTGTATAATATTCAGTGTCACTGTAAGATTATTAAACAATGAAAACATTATCGCTTTTACTAATTAGCCAAGAAATTATCTCCTGCCGCGTACCATATTATATTACAATATCTAAGTGTTTAAATTTTCATCCTCTAATTTAATATAAATGGCTATCAATTATGCTTAAAATATTGTGTGGAATAATAAATTTTATATTGTAAAATTAATTACTTATGCATACATACACGCTACCTGTTTGTGTATTGTGTGTGTAGATAATATCCTAGACTAGTTTTCACAGAATGCGTCGTATTTAAGGTTGTAGATGATAAGTACAAGGTTCAGATGGAAGCCTTACACATTTTTGCGTAGAAGTTTGAAATACACTTTAAATATTTAGAGTAGAAGTACAACAGTAAATATGGTTTGTGTTGTGTTGTATCATTGTGATTAATGTAACGTACCTAATGCAATGAAAATTGTTCAAGATAAGTGTATAAAATACATTAGGTAAAGTATCAGTGTATGGTAATGTAGAAAGGGAATTTGTGTCTGTGTATTAAAGAGGTTAAAAACGGTGGTGGAATGAAAAGTGACTAAGTGACCGTAGGGACACAAAAAAGGGTTGGAATTGGGAACGAACAATTTAATCTTATTATTTTTGTAGGACAATTCATACATTTCTAATAATGATTTAATTACTATTTGATTGAGAACTGTAATAATAGGAGTTGGTCGGATTGCTAATGTTGCCTCACTTTTCTGTCCTCTCCTCTGCCAGTAAAACGTGGAATGTAAATTTTGAATCTATTTAGTGTGTATGCAGTGTAGGGTCAATTCCTATGTTTGTTTGCCAGTTCTGATAAGCAATGAAGGTGTATCGTAGTATAAATTGACTCCAGAATCTATAAATGTACTGTGTAAAATGAATATTGAAATGAGACGCTTTTACAATAGGAGAGGTTAAATAGTTTAGTAAACTGACATGTAATTTAATCAGCGTGTGAGGATACAAAGGAATACAGAGAAATGTTTAAAATCTCAGTTATGCTTAAGGGTAGGTATGAAGGTGGGAAGAAGTACCAGCTAATGACTGATGTATTAAATGTTGTGAATGAGAGGCTTAGTAAGTCAGAAGAAGATCACTAGCTGATTGAACTGAGCCATTAGTTTGACTCTGAATTTCCTTACCATCTCTTTGTTGTATCACTTTGCACGTTTTCTAGTTGGACAGTTTCGTTATGAGCACTCAGCTGAATTACATAGGTCGTAATGTACAATTGTTGTTAGACGTTCTTAATCTCATATTATAATGTTATTTAGACTAATAGTACTATACTCTATACTTACTGCGATGCTCCGGGGAAAAACAGGTATAAACTATCGTTGTGACTTAAGTCACTCACTGTATATTAGTGAATAGAAGACTTGAAGTGTCAACCACATAATAACATATGTACTCTCACAAATCCATTTCTCAAATCATCATCACAGAAAATCCGTAGAGAAATTCGGAAGTTCATTCATGATATTGATTGTGTCAGACGATTTAACCAACAAATGTGTGTATGTAATCGCCTGTGAGTTTTAATATGAAAACTAATAACTTGACATACTTAGTAATACTGTATGTAATGAAGTTTCCTATGTTTTTAAATAATTCCATGTTAGTTGACACTACAGTTTGGTATAGTAGGAAGTAAAAGATGTTTTGTGTACCACAAAGTAAAACACACCATGTTGTATATAGTTACCTATACTTATACTTGTTCTACTGTTCCACGTACGTACATACAATACAGTTGTAAAATGTGTGATCGAACTACTAATTAGTGAAAAATATAATATTCGGTCGATTTCTCCTCTTACTAGCCATTTCCATAAGATATTTATCGTAATATTTTAGAAGATACATTAAGCCAGTTTCGGCTCAAAATGACTGTATTCTATATAATGTAATGTAGTAGGCATGTGTTGCATTGCACATGACACTTATGTATGTATGTTATATGATATTTACGATCTAGTACAAGTTTTTCCCAAATTCTGGGTCGAGAACAGGAAAAATCATATATTATCAATGTTAGTCTACGGCTAAGCATTTTAATGTTAATTTAATTTAACGCCAGGTTTCCGCAACCTGTCCGTTGTTGGACTGAAAATTCATTTTATTATTTGATGGACGACGGCGTTCCTTTGGTTTTTTATTGTATATTTACTAAATCTATTACTAATTATTCAAGTCAACGTGTAATGTCAATGTCATTGTCAAACATCACATTAACATACTTACTAGTATTTTAAATGTTTGAAATCTAAGAAGTCTAACAATAAGTAGGAATAAATAAACCTTGATTGTTGTTATACGCAAAACTTCAGTACCCTCTTTCTCTTATTCTCATCCTCTCATCAAATAACACGCAAATAACACAACACGGCATCAAAATAAATTCCCAGTATTATCACACTCGCCTCCTGTGTTATTAATATCAAAACATCCATACTTTTATTTTATTTTGCAACAAAATACGTCCTTAGCTGAGAAATTGTCATTATGAACCACTCCATGTAACTTGATTTAAAACAGAAACATTATATGCATGATATAATATAAATGCTAATCGTATGCAGTTACACCTTATTGTACCATTGCACACTACATGCAATAATCACTACACTTCATCCGAGTAAATATAACTACTCCCGACAAATTGAGAATCATATTTCTTATATAAGAAAGTTAAATTTATTTAACACCATTAATATTTACAAGCGAATTTTAAGTTGCTTCACATTCAATTTGAAAGTAAAATGTTTTCTAATTCTGCATGCAAACACTTGGAAAAGTAAACACAAAACAAACTTATTATCAATTATAAATACTTAAATAAGAAATTATTAATATAGAATTCACATGTATATTATTTTCACAGGTACTCGTTAAACGAGGTCAGTTTTTATTTTGAGAAGAAATATGCAGCCTTTGGTTGCCATCTGTACAAATGTTGCATACGGAACCAATTCATACTCTCTTTAATTTTTACAAAAGCTATCTATTTAAACGCTTTCCTACTTTACTTCAGAATCTACCTTTTTGCACACGTCAGGTTCATTTTGCGGTTCACGCCTTTTTTTCATTTTTTCGCATTGCGTACCAGTAAGGAATATTTACAGACACAATTATTTAAAGCAGTATATAAACTGCACATTCAAATTAAATGCATTTCTTCATCATGACTAATTTCGAAATATGTTAGATTCTATAAATTTATTAGATGCAAATATATTTTACGTGTATTGATTTCCGCCATGCCATACATTTTCTATTATCGCAATGCCTCCGTAAATCACAAATAATACGAAGTATATTATTAACAGCCTTGTTTCCATAATTAAAACTAAATTAATAATGTCAGTAACAAACGATAGAATTCCATACTAAAAAATTGGGAATTTAGTAGAAAAATACATACAGCAATTTTTAACAGAGGTTTATGGATATTAAAGGGCTCAAAAATTAACATTTATATTGTTTTACTCTTCATATCTTATTTTGAAAATGCTTCATTTTAAAGGACACATTACACACTATTTGGATTTCATGAACCATTTACAATTAACGTATGTCAAGTCAAGGAACTGGATTCCAAAACGAATTTAACCTCGGCAACTAGTAGGCAAATAATAAGTATTTAAGCTTATTTATGAAACCAATATTATTTATCGGTTTCGTTTGCCAGTTCGACGATTCCGTCTCTTAGTAATCCCCCGACGAGGGATGAAGGTAAAAACACAAGTGATTCCTTTATAAGATTATATTCTTTGTCGTTATCTTCAAAATCGTAGTCTTCCAGAACTTTAACTTGAGTCTTTACGTTTTTCGGAGGTTCTACTCCAACAGTTAAATCAAATCCGTCCCCTGTTCCTAAAGATCTCATAAAGTTTGCTAAAATTTTATTATAGCCCATAAAGAATTGGGATTCTTGTTCAGTCATATTCACTTTTATAGCAGGAGGGAGCACTGCACCGTGTGTCCACCTACTACTTTGAATTTTCATAACTCTGTTGTAAATATAGGCGAGGACACATTGTTTGTTCCGTTCCAGGGCGGCATGCCGAAGAGTTAAGGAGGCCAGGGGAAATTCACTCGTCTCTAAGGTTTTTACATCCTGCTGGTTCTGCTCGTTTAAAAATTCCATTTCTGTGTATATTTCTCGAATCGCATCATCTTCGAAGGGAGGAAGATTTCTACTTCTCTTTAGTGTTTTCACAAGCTCGAAAGCACGAGTGCCGTACATACTCAATCTAAAATTATAAATACATTTTAAAAAATTGTAAAGTGTAAATGCACAAATTAGGAAAATACTTTCAAATTACAATACAATTTAAAAAAAGGATGAGTCTGTTATCTACACTTTGTAAGGACTACGCAAATAAAACCGTTTGCTTACCAGTAAAAACTTCTCAGTACTTTTTCAAAGGTCTTCAGTTTCAGAGCATGTAGTACGTTATAAATTTAATTTAACTTTGGTCATCACTAAAATAATTATTGGTCACATTATTAATGAGGAACGGAAATGTAGCTATTTATTTTACTCTGTTATAAAGTTCTCGGTATTTTATACTATCGAGCAGTATTTTTCAATTAAAGAATTGCAAAGCCAAGATATTTTTTGTGTCACTGATGATTCTAATTAAACTTCTCGAATAATTTCAATTAAACACGAACATAAATAAAACTGGCAATTAGAGTAGTCAGTTTGAAATGTTGCGAGAGGAGGTTAGTCACAGGAGGTTGTTGGCGGACCATTTCAACTCCTGCTCTATAAGGTTTCCTCCACACTTTGGGATAATCGCTACTATTATCACTGTTATTTTTTCTTGATGGAATCACCCTCGATCAGCTACTCTGATAAAGGCGATAAGTGTATTTGTAGCAGTAGTAGAGTGATATGAATCTCACAGAACCCCATAACAAATACGTTATGCTACAATAAAATATAATTCTCCTAGTCATTTCACTTGATGAACACAAATCAGACTTAGGTACAAAAGATAAGATAAAAGAATGTTTAAAACCAGAAATTTACTTCTTCCATATTTGTAAGAAATCTTTTTTCAGGTTAAACATTTTTTCTGTTTGTACATAAATTTAGGGAAATTTTTATATTTGGAAACTGCATTAAATTATTGAAAATTGATATTGAAAATTATTGAAAATTGAGTAATACAATATCTGGAATGGTCAATTAACCATTGCAATATTTCCCAAATCGACTGTGCTAAATACAGCGGAATAGATGAAGCTCAACACTAAAGGACTTTCAACTTCATTAAGGAAATACTGAAATGGTTAGCAAAATAGAATGTCATATTAAGTTACTGCTTATCTGCTAAAGTTTAAAGCTTAAGTATGGTCTTTTAATACTATAATGAGCGCCAAGTCACTGTTTTACTGATAGTAAACCTATCGTTTTGGTGATTACCATTATTCTGAGAAAAATTCATAAGTAGCAAGGCTGGTGTATCATGTATCTCAACCCAAGCACATCTGGCTAGGCGGCGTATGCGAATAATCAATCTCTATGTCCGCTGCCAGTAGTGGGTTCGAATCCCGCTTGGGGTATAAGGCCAGAGGTTGTTTGTGCGAGGCACTAATGGAAAGATAGATAAGCTGCCTGTGGGGGACTGGCCTATGATTGCCGGGCTAGAGACCTAACTTAGTAGTGAAGCTATGAATCCATTTAAATGACAGCCTTTGACCTCTCGGCATTAACTAACAACAATGCCAACTGTTACGAGGAGTTTGCAATGTTCCCACTAGTGGAATGCGCACAGATCCTGCACTCTGTAGTGTAGGGGAACCTCATACAACATACATACAACATACATACATCATGTATCTCATAAGGTTGTCTCAAGCGAAAATTTTTAATCCAAGATTTCTGTTTTCCAAATGATTTATTTCCTATTTCCATAGCTGTATTAATTCCGTACGTTGTGGGATTTCCATAGCTAAGGATTCATACCCTCTGGTTCTAAATCCCCGAAATTTAGGA
The DNA here is from genome assembly GCA_020352615.2 of Yoshiicerus persimilis. Classification (NCBI taxonomy): domain Eukaryota; kingdom Metazoa; phylum Arthropoda; class Collembola; order Entomobryomorpha; family Tomoceridae; genus Yoshiicerus; species Yoshiicerus persimilis. The sequence continues at coordinate 45,203,992 of CM060170.1, forward strand.
CCAGAGAGAAAAAAAGTTTTAAATTAAAAATTTTCGCTTGAGATAACCTTACAAGAGAATCGCCATGGCTACACGAGCCTTGATAAGTAGTACTTCAAAAGCAAATCAATTTGGATGGCCATTTTATATGCATTTAACAAACGACTTCAAAATGAATTTGAAGAAGGGAAGGCCACCTTAACTCTGCACGTTGCCGGCTCCGGTTGCTTGAGCTGCATTGAAGGATCTTTCTTTCCGTCTTGAAGCCCCACAGCGAGCACACGTCTTGAGTCTCTGCTCTCTAAAATTTCCACTTTTGATTTTCTTTTTGGAAAAGGAAGAAATTAGAACCATGGCCGATGTCGAACGTGAGAGAACCTTCATCATGGTCAAGCCTGACGGTGTCCAAAGAGGACTTGTCGGCGAGATCATCCAAAGATTCGAGAGGAAAGGATTTAAGCTCGTCGCTATGAAGTTTATGTGGGTAAGTAAATCAAGGACACTTTATTCTAGCTTTATAAAATATGCCGGCCGCCACCGGCGGCATGGTCTGTAAAACCCCATATGGTGCCATCATAATTTAATCTTTAAAATGTAGTCTAATCCAAAATGTTGACATGTTGGCATTTTAATGTGGAGGTACATGATATTTATTTAATTTAATACGATATTTAATACGATATTTAATACGATATTTAATGCGATTTACGGCGTTTGTAGGAATAATGGATGGAGAACAAAAACATTAATGCAAAATTGTTTGGGTCTCTTACTAACTGCAATGTCGTATTAGGAATACTTTTTTTAATTTGGTAGCCCCATTATAAGTGACGGAACACCTTTTATGGGGACTCAGTCCCTTTTCTGACTAAAACGCCCCTCATAAAAGAATGAAATATAATCTGCTAAAAACAATGATAACACAAGATTTTATTTTCTAAATTGCGTTTGATAAGTAACCTAACCTCACCTTAATATTAAATTGTAAATTGACCACCGGACACAGGCCCCCATCTTAGTACAAATTACAATGTAAATATTAAAGCGTTCCACCCAATTATAGCGTAAATATTAAAGCGTCCCACCCAATTACAGCGTAAATTTTATAGCGTCCCACCCATTTACAGCGTAAATATTAAAGCCACCCCACCTTATCACAATCAAGTTCCAAAAAATTGGGAAAAATTACGTAGATATACTAGGCGGTCAATGTAAGTCTTAATTTCTAAAGGTACACATTTCCCATTAATCGTAATGTATCTTCGTTTCTAGATAGCAATTACAATTTCCTATTAGATTGGGAGTAAAAGGTCCTTGCATGTGTCTTTGGGGCTTGTAATAAATGAATATAATTAGGATTACTGAATTAGGTTTATTTATAGTCAAAGATTATTTAAATACCTAAATAAATTCGTGTTTATGCCCAACTCATAAACCCTACTAAACGACCATGACTCATAAACCGTAGATTATTATAGGTTAGTTATTGAATTCAATTCAGACAGTATTACAATAAGTAGATAGATATAATTGGTGGATGGCATGATTGACAGATATGATGGAGCAACCATTTTTAATATCTCGTGTGTTTTCTAGGCTGACGAAAGTCTTCTGAAGAAGCATTATGAGGATTTGTCTGCCAGGCCATTCTTTGCCGGTTTGGTGAAATATATGGGCTCCGGACCCGTCTGTCCAATGGTATGACCTGCAATCGATATGGAGAAATCAATAAACTAATTTGGTATAATTGTTAGTGGAGTCGAGACTAATTTACTGAATTTGTAGGTTTGGGAAGGACTTAACGTTGTCAAGACTGGACGCAAAATGCTTGGAGAGACGAACCCTGCTGACTCTCTTCCTGGAAGTCTCCGAGGAGACTTCAGCATTGAAGTCGGACGTAACATTGTCCACGGATCCGATGCCGTCGAATCCGCCAAGAAGGAAATCAACTTGTGGTTCAAGCCTGAAGAACTCGTCAAGTGGAAGTCCAACGAAGACCCATGGCTCTACGAGTAAATTCACAAGGACCATTCAACTCCCACAACAAATATCAAAATACGACAGTTCGTCACACATCAACATTTTCATCCTTATAAAATTCCATTGATATTTACTATGTATTCTAAAATTTTGTCGTTCTAATAAGCAAGTGTAGTCAAACTATCTTTAGAATTTTTTCAAACTTTTTTGAACTATCAGTCACTGTAAGTATCTTTGGATGCACCTAATACCATTAATTGCAGATTAGTGAGTATTAATAGGTGTTGTTGCATGTTGGCATCAAATTACTAGCTTTATGTTATCAATCCTGTGGCCCAAGTAGTTTTCAGTTGGAAAACAAAATAAAACCAAGTTTCTAAAATAAATCTTCAATTTCTTTGCTAATTTAAGGGAAAATTAACGCAATTTAAAAAATGTAGAAAATCAAAAATATTATCATTAATATTATCATCCTTTGCATAGTAAAAGCACAAAATACTTTCGGCGAGCAAAACGAAAACAGCACGGAGTGCGAGAAGATGAGTAGAATTCTGTAGATACAATTGTGAGAATTCCTCGGTATATTACTCCTGTCCCTTTACTGCGAATGAAAAAACTCAGTTTTAAGGTACTCTAAATAGCTACTAATTATTTACATAATGAACAATAAATGCATACAAAGTACAATAATATTGAAAATTCAAATAAATTATTATTGAACTTGAACAGAATTTCTACCCAAATTTTACAAAAGTTTTTGCATGTACATACATTAGTATACAAAACGCTATAAAGTCAGTATCGTGAACAAACATGCCCACGAAGGTTAACAATAACAATCTAGGGTAACTATTTGTAGTACAATTTAGTTTAGTGGGAAAGTTATTGACATTACATTACTACAATTCCAGGACTCGTTACTTTCATAAATAAAAAGATTAATGCATGATAAAATTAGACAGACACGCAAATCTGGACAAGAATATCAGAGTCCAATATTTAAATAATTTGAAGTCTTGAAGATAAAGGCTTAAGAGTGAGTGCAGTTAATTACATAGCACAGCTGTCTGTACCCACCAAAAATGACTTCACCGGATATAAATCCAATACTAGATCATGCATAAAATCACTATACAAAACAAAGTAATTTTAAATGGACTCTACTAAAAATATATACCTATTTAAATATTAAAATAGCGTAATCATAGCACGTGTATAAACATCCGTTACATAATAATAAATGTTTAATTGCTTTTCTTACTTAGATACCTATAGTCCTGAGCTATTCGAAATCGTCAGGCTTCCTTTCAATAATGCGACTATGCACTGTGACAGTTAAATTGGTCCATTTAGGAAGTAAATTAGAAAAGTACCAACATCCAGTTTACTTTAGGAAATTGATAACATAGGAGAACAAAATGTTTCTGATAAAAAAAATTCTGAATAGTGCATACATAGTTATGAACCGCTATTGTACACATTTCACCATTGTACAGAATGCAGAGCCTATTTCAGGTACATTTTATCTCATAGATTCTTTAATAATTTCATTTTTTCACTCGGAGTCTGTATCGGTCTCATCCTCACTTGAGGAAGGCAACATTCCCGAAGAAGTCGTTTCCTTACTTTGTTTTAAATCCTTTTTAAAAAATTCCAACAACCTATTTTTAACTTCATAATCTCCATCTAGGTCTTCCGAATCGCCACTTGGTGTTTGCGGCCACTTGTCGGTAGTAATAAGTTGAATTACAGAAACTACAGGAAGAATGCAAAAAATTTCTCCCTTAACTTTGTTGCCTTCTAACACGGGATCAATAGCCAAACAATCCCCCTTTTTAAGCCATACCGTTTGCCGGTACTTTTTGGGCATGGAAACCAAAAATTCATTTCCTCTGAAGTCTTCCACGGAGTGTAAATTGTTACCTCGACCTGAAAAATATCAATTAGTATTTAAAATATCAACTTTATGCAAATTGTTGACAGTACTAAAGACCATCTGAAATGCGGAAGCAACTTTCATATAATTGAGAACATCGTCGATAGGAAAATCGGAAAATGATCAACAAATCAATTGACCAATTTCGAAAAGGTACCAAAATTTTGAAGTTGACACACGGCCGCCTAAATTTGTTCATACTGCCATACGAGGTCTTTAAATGCTTTCCCGATCAACCCGGAAGGTATTTTTAAAATCAATGGCAAAATACAGAAATCTTACCTTGTAAATATTTCACTATGTCCTGATTTTTTGAAGGTGTGTACTCATCCTGGATAAACTCGGCAAACACGTTCTTCTTTTGCTTTGACATCTCAGGAGTAATTAGTAATTTTCAATATTCTGTACTTATCACTATCACTGGATGTTGGATTTTACTCTGCGATATTACTGATTCTTTACCTTTGATTGCAAAAAACAATAATTAAAAATAAGATACTAAATATCAGAGATTATTGATAAATGCAGAAATAGGAATATTATTACGATATTGCTAGTGATTTAATTATAGACGTAATAGACGAATAATTTACCTGTCTAGAACAGTGGCTTATTAGACTTTTGTAGTTTCAATTTTTCGTTGATTGTGTTATTTCAAGTTACCTTTGCAAGACTGCGATTCGCAATGTGACACAGCTCTGCTCGTCTCGTAATAACTTACATGCTTGCAAATGATTTTCCCACTTGATCCTCTTAGAACGCTCGTCTTTGAACAGATGGTAGTTGTGTCTTTATTTTCGTTGCGGAAGTACAAATGGGAGTAGGGGAAGCAAATACTGTAGATTGTAGAATATAGATAGATAATAAAATTAATACCCTTGCCCTTACATACATACTGCAGTATGAGATTTGAGACTTGAGGCATGAGATTATTGAGATTATAGGAGAGAGAATGATTTCATTTTTCTTAAAGATTTTAGTTATCGAAAAAAGTCAAAATTTTAATTAAAAGTTTTTTAACGGAGAGCTACCCCAGAAAACATCACGACTTCAAGAATTATATCTGTGATTGTTTGCGGTTTGTTTTCAAGCATTTTCATGAATATCTACATAATAAATCATTATAACGCGGGGTACCTGGAAAAGAAATCAGGAGGACCAGGGCCGTGTGCGCAGAACTATGCACAGCGATAGAAAAGAACGGCCTTGCTTCCCTTGCTGAACTTTGATGGTGAGACATTTTGAGCATGCTTTTTCTAGGGCGTCCCCAAAGCTTAAGTAAACCAAGCGGTAGAGAATAGAGTCTGTGGGAAACTTGAGTTTCAGTGGAGCAAATACCAAGGCTAACAACATTCCGGTGATTTAGATTTTTCCAGTAAATTTCAGAAAAAGATTTTTTTATTCATTAAGAGGTAGCATTTTTTTGGTCTGAGGAGACCCACCCACGGACAGAGGATTACGATTACGAGGTAAGTATAGGTTTATGGAAGACATAAAATGTGGATTATATATATATTTTTAAGTTTCACACAATTTAGAGTTGATTTACACAGGGAATAATTTTTGGGTGAGGAGGGGTGTACTTATAACTGCCAACAAGGATCGCAAATATGAATATGATGGGTTGGAAGTAATAACTCCGATCTGAGTAGCTTTTAAACAGTAGTAAATAACTGGGTACATTATCTATTCACAACTAAAAATGAGTACCTAAGTATTTTAAAAAATTTTGTAAAATAAATATGCACGTCATTAGTCCCATTTGAGTATTTTATAGCTTTTAATGCTATTGCAGAATTTGCTAGCGATTTACAGATATTGTTTTTGCTAATTTTGTTAACGATGCGACCTAAATAAAAGATGTATTTGTATTTCAGTTGATAATGGTACGGAATAGTAGGTGTTCCAAGAGACAGCAACGAGGGATTGGAGAGATGGAACTTCCGGGTGCGTCAAATGAAATGTTTGAAGTTCCCATTATAAAGGAAAAATTGCGTAAGTACTTCAAATACTGTTACTCAAATAGCTTGATATTCAATAGAAAAAGACCTGTGCTAATAATCGCAATCTTTGTGTTTTAGTGAAGCATTGTCCCCTATGTGCTAGAGTGTACAATGACGGAATGAATAGACAATGCCAGGAGAAGTGTGGACATGTGAAATGCCGAAGTTGCTTCGTCAGAGAAGATGACGGATGTTCGCAATGCGTAGAGGACGCAAGATTGAAATCTCTTACAGGTTTTTCTTTTACAGATGTTGAAATTAGAAATTTAAGTAAATCAAATGAATGACTCAAAACGAAACATTTGAGCAGAGTCTATTTTTCGTTGTTCGTTAATCCCATTTTATATTATCCTAGTACATTTTCCTATATTCGTTTTTTTAAATCCGACGACAATTTTGTGTTTTAATAGAAAGGAGTCTCGGTTTCGGCACGGAGACTGCAGTCTCGAACAGTTATGCTTCTTTATCAAGTATTGAGGGACCGAATATTGAGGGTCAAAGTCTTCTCCTGTTAAAAGAATCTGGTTCTCTTCTAAGAGACGAAGAAGCAGGGACATCACAAGTTGTACCCCTCACAAATGACACTTCAAACTCAAAAGAATCGTGTCAACCAACAATAGATTTTAGTACAAAACTAGAGATTGCGGTCCCAACAGTAAATCATATAATTTACTCTTCGGATTTGAACTGCCAGCCCGAATTTGGATTGGCGGATTATGCCTTGTTTGAAGACCTGATAATGAATAATGACTACTCAAATGGATTCCAAAATCAAGGAAATTACAACTCTTCGCTTTCAGAGATAACCTCAGATAACAAAGTCGAATCTTTTAGTGATGTAAAAGGAAAGAAGAAAGGGAAACCAGTAGTTATCTACGATCACATTACAGTATTTCCAGGTCACAGCGGTATGCAGCAGCATAAATGTTTTCACAAATTATGAATTTATTTACCAAAGTAACAGTATAAATTATTTATTCATGTGATTAACAGGTCACCCGACTATGTACGAATGCAACGTGTGCAGGAAAAGGTTTAAGACCAAAGCTTGTATAAAATACCACGAATTTTGCCAAAAAGGGGACAAAGCATACAACTGTGACTTATGTGGTGAAAGCTTCATTGCCAAATCTCCTTTGGAACGTCATCTAAGAACACATATTGGTTTGTCTTGAATAAGAAATTAAATGCAAATAAATTGCAATAGCATTTTGTCATTTACTTATTATATTTATTTAAAACTCTTTTAGGCGAACGTCCGTACTTGTGTCCGCAATGTGGTAAAGGGTTCAACCAGCGAGGCAACGTTACCCGCCATATGCGTACCCATACCGGAGAGAAGCCGTTCATTTGTGAGAAATGCAATCGTCAATTTACCACTAAGCAGGGACTGAAAGCACACTTTCTGCTTCACACAGAAGAGAAACATTTTGTCTGCGAAGTTTGTGACAAGAGGTTCGCAAGAAAGGCCTACCTGAAGAAACATGTCAGTATCCACACACGACGCACAGGTACAGTACCCTTACCAAATATGACCTTGGCCATTGACAATGTCGGTTTCGTGACCCATGATTCTTCTGAAACTAGGAAAACGGCCGTTTAAGTGCACTAGGAGCTATCAAGAGAAAAAGGATGACGATCAAAATTCCAAAGCCACTAGCCCGGTTCAAACGTAAGTAAATGGGTCAACACTGATCAAGATTCTAGAGAATTTATTTACTAGCCAAATCAATAATTGACTGTTAATTGCAAATTATAATGTTGCAAATTGGAAAAATTTGTAATAGGAGTTGCGTTATTAAGAGGAGCATCAGCGAACTCTTTATAGGAATGAAGGATCTGTCTGTCTGTCTGTCTGTCTGTCTGTCTGTGCGTGTGTGTGTTCGCGAAACGCTACTTTATAGTAATGTCCGATCTGTCTGTCTGTGTGTTCGAATTGTCAGTATGAGCCGCATGTTACACATCGACTTTCGTACTGTCTTTCTCGACTTTCTAATATTGTTTTTCTCGGTTTTCATGCTTTTTTTCGGTTTCGGTTTTCTCAATGTCTATGCTCCTCTTTATTACGTGCTGTTTTAACGGGTTTATTAATCTTAGAATTCTTCTGTACTATTATGTCTATTATTGATAAAAAGTTGGTCTGGCTTTGAAAATTTTAGTTTTAGAGGCATTTGATCCTTGACACCATTTCTGCTTTGTTTAATTTAGCAAACTAAAATAATTGCTAATATTATATAATTTCATTAACTCAACTACAATAATTATGTTAATATATAAATATTATGTTTAAATTTCCAGAGCTCAGTCTGTCGTCGAGCTAAGGAAAGAAAGGAGTGAATTTAGAGCCGAGTGCCTTAGTTTGCCTTCTGCCGACGGCGAAATAAAACGTATTTCCCAAGGAGAAGAAAGTGATCCATATGTCACCACGGATGACTCCAACGATGAAATTTGTAGTACATCATCCGATTCTTCCGTTTATGTGCCTGATAACAATATTGAAAAGATTTCATGTCCGGCTGAATTCTATTATAAAATATTGGCACCTGACGTAGCTAGAAGTCCACCTCCACCTCCACCTCCACCTCCTAAAAGGACGGTTATCAACTTTGGGAAGATTACGGTGTCCGTTGAGTTCGTTACCTCCAAGTCACTTGATATGCAGAGGAAATAATGTAAACAGAGGAACGACAAACAAGATGAATTATGTGAAATTTTTCCTTTGCCCGACTTCCGGATTAATGTCATTAAGGATATTTTTATTGAGCATTGTGGTATGCCTTGCCATGAGGATTGGAAATGGATTGTGGTGCATTGGTTCTATTGGACCCTCGGACCTGTCATATGGATTAAATCTGCAAATTCGATCAGAGTTGAGAATCTTGGCCCAGCCTGGCGCTTCAGAATTCTCTCCCTCCAATCTGCATTTATTTCCACATGCAACGAAAAATCTTGATTAGTATTATTAATGCTTTGAACTACTGTATTTTATTTCTCTTTCTTTTTAATTCTATTTTCTTAATTTCATTTAAAATTTTACCGTTGGGAATCTGAAGGATGAAGTAAGTGCATTGCACTTGAATCGAGTTGAGAAGGAATCCATTTCCAATTCCAGTCATCTCCCAAACAAAATAAATTTGGTTTGCTGTAGCCACCAAAGCTTTTCCCTAGAAATACTTCCTGCTTCCCTAAAGGTGATATCACAGGTCTCGGCCAATAATCGTGATTATAGGTACTGTAATACGAAATTACCATTTCCCTTTCTTAATGGCAGCACACTTAACTATTTATCAAAATAAAATAGCAATATTTACCTGAGGAATTGTTTAGAAGCTTCATCGAATGGAATTTCGTTGACCTCTGCCCTAACATTACATTTAGAAGATTTTGCCTTGCGGTCGGTTGGTGTAGCCAGGGAAATCGGGAGGAGGTGATCCTAAACAAGGATGTAAAAACCCATGGAGTTTTGTATATAAGTACTATATAGGTTTTTGGGCTTAAGAGTATTTGGTCTACCCAAATAACATAATATTCCAAAAGTATCATTTGATTTCCACACATTTTTTGTCAGAGTTAGATTAGCAATGACGTTTTTCAAGTGTATTAATCAAATATGTTCATATTTTGAAAAACTCCAATTAATTGTATAACAGACGGTAGAGTTTGCATTTCCACCTAGCAAAACCTCAAAATCCCAAGGGATTTTTTAATAAAAAATTGGGTTGTGTTTTTTCTCAAAAACCCTTGGGTTTTTATGGAGTGTTCATAATAAGATATATAAATAAAAGAAATGTAGATAATTAATTACAACAGGTTGCGTTGAAGTATTGAGTAGAGACCCAAACCCAGGATATGCTTGACCTTGACCTTGCTGACCCCATGCTACAGGATCAACATTAAATCTGTCTTGAATAAACCCAGTGCTTCTACTGCCTAAGTCACTCTCTCTGTAGAATTTGTGTAGTTGCTCTAAGTGAATAAAGATTTGATTATTTACAGTTAATTATATATTATTTACATTTGCAAGCGTATTAATTTTTATTTTGAACTTACCTTCTTCTAAACGGCTTCGGTGAAATGGGTGTTGGTTGTTCGTGATGCATGATACAAAATACGATTCAATTTTGTTCGTATGCATTAACGGCGATTCATCTTGGTCATTGTTTAGCACTCGAATCTTGGAAGAGGGAAATGACACAGGATTTTCACTGCGGATCTTCCTGCTCTCATCTCTTCCCTGCAGCTTCCTAAAAATTTATTTCGCTTCATTTAGCGGCCACAGATAACATCCACACAATAATATTTAATATATTCATTGAAAATCTACTTAATAATCAATTTTCCTACTGCAGGATTAAATAGAATTATTCGCAAGCCTTAAAAACCAGGTACAAATACACGTTTACTCAAAATCTTGCAAAAATTTAATATTTGTTTAATATTAGTGATAGCGACTTTAGTGTAATTACCAAATCGAATAATAAAAGTTTTACAAATTATTATACATGTGTGTGTGCTATTGTGTAATATTACGTACAGGGGATCGACGAAGTCCTGCATAGTGATGGATACGTTTCCTGGATTGAAAGTTGTTCTGGCCACCTTTCGCTCCATTGCAAATTGCAATGAATTCTTGACAAAAACCTAATTGAAGTAACTAATTACCTTTTGCCTAACTCACATGGTGTGAAATAGTAATTTAATAATTGAAGTAAACCTAGTTTTAAATGGATTGGCGTTAGTCAGGTTAGAGTTGCTAAGAAATGCGATTGCTTGGGAATATATTTGTGTGTTCTGATATTGGATTGAGTTGCTTGATCAATTTTTGTAGCCGGAGGTATTTGGACTTTGCTTGGTGGCATTCCATCAGAGAGGACATGACAAGACAGAAAACATTCAGGCCAGAAATAATCAATGCTGCGTAATTTCCATTAGTATTGTTCTCTCTTTTAGATTTCTTGCACTATTATTCCGTAGTATAGCACAGTGGTCACAAAAGGCGAAAATTGTGCGGAACGCTGAATCAGGAAAGTAATGTGAATTTAAATTGCAAGCTAGCTTTTTAGGTATTATTGTTAGCGTAAAATGTTTGTGTGGTGCGTGTTGGGATTGATTGGTGGAGGAGGAATGAGTGTAATTGTAGTAGAAGAGGTACAGACTGGACTGAGAAGACAGATAAGCGCTTAGGATAAGCAGTGCGGTGCAGGAGCCTTGCGGGGCCCCCTCCGGTGTTCAGTTGCTCTGGAGCAGTAAGTAGCCGACTCTTTCTTCTCATCCTCCCACTCACAATAGCAGTCTCAGTACCGTGCCAGTCTTCAGCCGAGGAGGATGTCTCACACAGGCAGAGCACTTCCACTCCAAATACTCAAATTCTCACTCCACTTCAACTAACACTAAACTCACTTCTCCACCAAAACACATATACAATTTAAATTGCACCCAGTTACTAAACTATTCATTTACACTTCCACTTTTCATCACAAACTTTAATTTCCAAAGTGACCATAATATCATTATTGTAATTTCTCAAGTTTTCTATATCTATTTGATTTTGTGTTAGCGTGGACTAAAGAGGTGGGGTAAATTGAGAAAATAGAGTTGGCCTCTTCTAGTAGTGGTTTGGTTTTCAGTTGACATTGACACTGTTGGGTCTCCCCTGCGACTGAAAGTGATTTCTTAGTGGACTGAGGGAAAGGTGATTGTGACTGATGGGAGTAATGCATTGTTTGGATCCAGAGTGTTCTTCCCTTCGCATTGTTGCTTAGCCACTGTTCCACACCGGGGATTGATGGTCCTTGTCTCCTTAAGAAAAGTCGTCTCACTTGTGCTTCAGGACCAAAGAGCCTCTGCGGTCCTCCTCATCCTCCTCCTCCTCCATTCTAGGCAGTCAGACCGAACTGAGAAAGTGAGACATGGAACATTAGAGGCAGTCACAGCAGGAAATCAAATCAAATAACTCTACTCAACAGTGCGAAGCAAAATAAATGTCATTCATTCTTCCACTCCACAATTCCTTTCACAGTTACCACTAATTCCATCCCATACATCACAATTCCACTAACTAACAACACAAGTAGCCAACCCAATCCAAACCAAAGTAATTCTAAGCACCCTAATACACAAAACAAAAGATTCTACCACTAAAAATCCTTTTGGACACTCTTTCCTTCAAGTTAATACAGATATTCTGTGAAACTTGAAATTTCTCAAATCTCTCCCGACACAATTGCAACAACGGTCAGTCGGAAATTGCATAAAACCTTAGTGATGTGTACTAAAGTTGCATAATACTGCATTTGAAGCTCCTGTGTAATTCATGAGACAGTACAGAAGCGAGCAGCTTTTGATTTATCTTTGTCCTTGCAGCACAAGTGTCTCAAGTTGCTCTTTCGCTTGGAAATCTAACTGGTGTGGTGTGGTGTTCCTGCTTTGTCCACAGATACACACTTGTGTACTTTGGAGCTTAAGTTGATCATAACACAAGATCTCTCTTGCAAACAATTCATACATCTGAATGAGCAACTAGATTAAAGATGAACAATTAATCAGGAAAGCACTAGGGCTGATCTAGCGGAAATTTAGACTGGAGTATTTGTGACTGAAGTGACCTCACCTTCACTTGATTTAGAAATAATTAACTGTTCTAATAACAATGAGTTAATTAGCGATACCCATGATTCACAATGTATGAAGGCAATCTCATTAAGGAAACTCTCTAGGCCAATTTAATCTTATTCTTTACTGGTGTAATGCAAAAGTGCCATTTCCGACTCATTTCTCAAAGAATTCTCTAAACGCTCTAAGATTTACTCTAATTAATACAGAATACTAGTGTTTGTGATAGTTTTACTTAAATATATATTCGATAAAGTTATAAAACAATTATTATTGCTCTCCCCTGTAGTAAATTATGGTACACGAATAGATTTTGTTGTAGAAGGTTAATTGTTGTAAGTGGTGAGTGTTTGTGTATTTTTGGAAGCAGTATTGAAACATAAAGTGTAGTGTTGACTTGTTAGGAAGAACAAGGATTATCGAGAGAAAGGCGAATTTGCATCTGGTGTGTTGATTTAGAATTTGTACGAGTTGGGAGTTTGTGTTTAGGTGTGTGAATAGTTTTCGGGGAGCTTGGAAGAATATTTGATTGGAGGATATATTTGTGAGTGGGATAAACTGAGAGTGACCAGGGAAGGATGGTGGAGAGCAGGGAGATAATCGGATTGGAACTGAAGAGTTGAGTGAGTCTGGATGAAGTGAGGCGAGAGTTGACTTTAAGGATAATCAAGATAATCTGATCAGAGAAGAAGCAACAGAGAACATCTTCTCATTCCTCCTCCGACACATTTATCAAACTCTGCTCCGACCCAAGGCGAATGTCTCCACCAGGCCAGGGTGGACTGATTAGTAAGTAAACTCACTCACAATTAAACAACACAATCAACTCACTCTTTCTCCTCAACTCTAACGAACACCACAAAATACACATTTCTTCAAGCTGAATAAATACCAACTCACGACGTCCAAATTCAACCAATCACTCACAATTCCAGGTTTGAATTTATCTACAGACATTTCACTATCGCCATATTTACATTTTACACCATTTATTTCCAGACATTATTTTCGATACCCCTAAAATACTCAATTTTACACCAAAAATTGTGCTTTTCAGAAATACAACTTTTCCCCCTTTTTCTTCATTGCTACCCCAATTAATATGTATTTTACCCTTTACTATAAATTCGCTTTGAGGAACAAAAAGTCAACTCAAGTAATATTAATATTTTTAAAAAAAACATTAAATTTCAAATACGTAGTTGACAAAAGTGCATAGGGCACTTTAAAAAACTGATTAAGTGTTCATAAAAGTAGACATATTTGACCTATTTGTTTTTTGGACTTATTAAATTACTTCACTTTAATTTTCGTTATTCAATGCTTATTTATAGTTAAGGGTAAAATACGTAATAATAATTGTGGTACTAATGAAGAAAATTAGGGGAAAAGTTTTATTTCTGAAAAGCACTATTTTTGGGGTAAAATTGAGTATATTAGGGGAGTCGATAATTACAGTCCATTTATTTCTAAGGACACTATGCATCTAAGAATCCTTCTATTTATTTCTAAGGTAATCCCTTTTCAATCCATTTTTATCACGATACAGCGTTTGTAGTAGAACTGTTGAGCATCACAGTATTTATTTAGGTATTTCATGGTTACTCTTTAACCTTTCCAGTTCACAGGGTCACATTAATAAATCAGGAGCAAACTACATACACAAGATTCCTTTTCTTTCATTATTCATCCATTCATTAATACCAGCTATCTTACGTATGCTAGTCATCTGCAAGAATAAATAATTAATATCTCAAGTGTATATGTCGTAGTCTGCAATAAAAAGATATTTCACCTAGAATATATGGACATGCTTACAGTAAAAATTCTTCCTGTTTATTCTCATAGCGAAATATTCTATAGAAATAATTTCTGACAAAATCTTACCTAAAAGTTTCTTGGAGTCTAGACCAAGATGGTCCATTCGGCAACGTGAAAAACCCGTCTATAGGTTTCATGACAATGACATCGGAACAGTAATTCGTCTACGACATATGTACTTCATAACATTCTATTTGTAAAATGATACATAACGTTTTCTTTAGTTTTGTCAAACTGCTTCAGAAATTTATACGTTCGAAGGAACTCAAATTAAATAATATTATGGTGTACCAAATGATTACAGGAAGTATTTATATTTTCCAACTGCAATAATCTTAACTCTGAATTAAAGACATAGCATTAAAGGATGGTAAAGGTTTGCAGATCGATCTGGGCCCCCTCGATTTTCTATGTTCGCACAAACATAGAGGTTCAAAATTTTTAACACTTGAAGGACATACACTAATGCACCTTCAAAAATATTATTGAGTGCCGGCTCTCTTTCATTCAGGAGAAATTGCGGCTGGAACACAACTACTTTTACATTGAAATGACTTGCAAATCAGTCTAGTTAACTTTGGGTAGTTAAAAATGAGTGTTCGCACAACTTTAGAACGATGAAGCAATTTTTGGTGGTTACCTACAATTGTAGTCTACATCTCAGAAAAAATTTGAGTGCCGGCTCTCTCTTGTTGCAACGAAATAATTTTTCAAAAAATATCTCGCTAAAAGAGGCACGTTTATGGTACATTATAGATCGTACAATACCTAAAAAAGCTTAAAGGAAAGGGCCTTAGTAACAAGTCAAGATTCGTGTAACCATGGCGATTCTCCTATAAGGTTCTCTCAAGCGAGAATTTTTAACTTAAAACATTATCGCTTGAGAGAACCTTATTGGAGAATCGCCATGGTTACACGAATCTTGGTAACAAGTGTTATGCTGCGACATTTTATATATACAACTTCACACAAGTATAAATAAATATAATTAAACAAGCACCAGTGTGTTTGTCCAGCAAGCAATACTCTTTTCAATTCAAAAGTAAGAAGTTGTACCAAG
Source organism: Yoshiicerus persimilis (assembly GCA_020352615.2). Lineage (NCBI taxonomy): Eukaryota > Metazoa > Arthropoda > Collembola > Entomobryomorpha > Tomoceridae > Yoshiicerus > Yoshiicerus persimilis. The sequence continues at coordinate 45,219,383 of CM060170.1, forward strand.
GTGTTTCAATTAATATTAATTACTCAAATACAGGTGATGAAAAGAGCAATTTTTAAAAGGGAAAACTAAAGATAAGCTACATAAGTTAAATAGCAGAGATAAGAGTTATTGGGCGGCCCTTTTATCATGGTTCTTTGTAAAAGTGTTCCCAGCGTAACCTACCTTTGTATAGTTACAGTATGGTCGAAATAAGGATCATTACTCTTTTCTATTAATCCTATCTGTAATTTACAAAATCAATTTTGATGATCTTGTAAAATTGTCGCACTGTATATTTAAAATGTACACAGCTGAATCGCGGTAATATTTAGGTAAAGACAGTACTGAGGTAGAATTTTACAGAGAACCATGATAAATGGGCACGCCCAAGGAGAATAAACGTTTTACCAGGTGTATCGACTAGAGATTTCCACATGGAGAATTTTGAACTTCTATAAGGGACGTTTTTGGAAAAGCCTGTAACTTGGCACTAGTCGGGAATGCTAAGCACTACTGTATTTCAGAGATAATTTCAGAAACCAAGACAACCAGCTTGGTATGGGTGTCTCCACCATTTGGACTAATGCCATTTGTAGACTTTTCCAAAAACGTCCTCCTTACAGAAGTTCAAATTCCCCCATGTGGAAATCTCTAGTCGATCCTCCTGGTAAAGCGCAAGAGAAAACCCAGGCAACGGTTTATTCTCCTTGGGCACGCCAATATTAGCCGAACATGGGCATCTTTTTCCCAGCAAGGCTGTTGCCTTAGGGCTAGTTAGTTTTTTTTATTTCTGCCCCATAGTCCATCTTCTATTTTCCAGTACTAACAATCGCTCTTCTTTTCACCCGTTCAGGAAAACAGTAAAATCCAAGAAGAATCAACTGTTTGTTTGGTCTTTAATTATTTTATCAGGAGGTCCGAGTAGAGATTTCCATGTAGAGGATTTCGAACTCTTCGATAAGGGGCCTTTTTGAAAAAGTCTGTACTCCTTATGAGTAACCAAGGCAACCAGACGAATCGGAGACCTCCGTTACAAAAGTTCAAATCCCCTACGTGGAAATCCTTACTTGAACCTCCTGATAAAAGGCAAGGGGAACAGTTGAATCTTCTTGAAAATACCTATGGAAACGCTTTCATCACAATAATGTCAAACAATAGTGAATATTTTTCCCTCTCACCTGTAAAAGGTTAGAATTGTGTATAGGGCTGATCTGTACACAGGCTAGTATAAAGACAACTATTAAATCCCAATAATAATTGCCACAGAGCAAAGTTTTCTTAATGACATCTCGAAACCTTAATAAAAATCTGGGGCCCAGCAATTTATAATACCTATCTAGTGGCTCACATTGCCATGGGGCCTGTTTATCTACTGCTAGTCTATAGGGTCCTTTATTGAAGAATAGTAATAAAATTTAATTATGTCAAGAAAGGGAAATGGTAAGTATTATAACATTTTATTAAATTTCCAATAAAGACTGCTGAGAAAATCCGTCTGGACACAATTGTTTATTATTTGGGAAAATTTTCCTTTCTTCTAAACCTATTTAAAGAATCTGTGAAAAATTAAGGAAACCTGAGGTTTGGACTAATTTCATTGGTGTTCAATACGGAAGCCGGTTTTTGCACTGTTTGGGGGTACTTTTGCAATATAGGGTCTGGTATCTCTGTGACTGTATAGGAGAGACTTGAGAAATATAGAGTGGAGTGCAGACTGGACTATTAGAATAAATCACTTTGCGAAAGTAGTTGGGAATAGAGTTCAGTTTGCTGTTTAGTTGAGACAGACTCCGTGATCTTCCCGGCCGAATGCCCCTCGTACACAAGTAACAACACTATCTGTCACTTATGTGGAACACTCCGCGGCCAAGCCATACATAACTAACGCAGTTCAGCAGTCCAGACAAACCTCCAGGCTCATTTCCTATCAAATAGATACAACACAAGAATCCTGCACCACTCCATGCAGATAATAGCCATTCTTCAGACCAAATTCAACGGCGCTCTCACTTTCACCATTTTTAACCACTTTTCACCTTAAACTATTTCAGCACCTGGATACTCTTCAAAAATATGCAACTGATTGTGGATGTTCTAAAAATTATAAAATTATTTCATTGGAAAAATCTTAAAGTTACAAACTAGTAGTGGCAGGTAAAAACAAACACGTTCCCTTTTAGCTGGAATCAATTTTAAAAGCTTCTAAAATTAGCCAATTTCATTTTAAAGTTAATTTTATGCTCAATAATAGTTTTCTAATTAATTATTGTTTTCTAAAAAAAATTTCAATTAAGCATTAGTTATAATGTTAAATTATTAGAATAAAATAAATAATTAGTATTGCTACTGGCTCATTATTTAATTCCAGTTAACTTTGATAACACAATTAATAAGTAAATTCATTTGTCTTGATAACTTTTTGTTTTCCAATGTGGATAAATTCATCAGCAGCGTAAAGTAAAGGAGCAAATGCTAGAGTTGCGAATCTTTAAGGAATATTATGGCCAAGGAAGTGAATATAGGTTTCTGTTCATTTCTTGGCATGTTTTTTGAAAGATAAGGCGTATCTCGTTTTTTAATTTCTGGCTGGTGGTTGGTGATAACGTCGATCAGAAAGGCAACAAGGTGTGAAATGAAGTGAAGTCGCTATGCATCTCTGCCAAATGTAATATTAATGGAGTAGTTAGGAGTACATCTATTCCGATGTGCAGGAGGAAGGGAATTAGTTTTATTTTAAGTCGTCTGTAACAGGTCCTTAGATGTGCCGTCACAAAGTGTCATAAATAACCCGCTTTCTTCCACTCACATTTCTTTCATTGTCAATTTCATTGTGCACAACCAGGCCTGCTCCACCACTACATTTTTACTCCAATTTTTTAAATCTAGAAAGAGCGATTAGCCAAAGCAATTTTGTAATGTAATTCCTTTTACCAGAACTCACATTAAAAATATTCTATAAATATCTCCCTATTTCCAACACATTTACATGAGAAAGAAAATGTGTATGCAAATGTATTCTCCTATAATAAGAATTTTACTACTTAAAATAATTATTGTAAATAATTGGTGGAATAATATAGCGACGCTTTGAAAAGAAAATGCGTTCTTGAAATATAGCAGTTATAGCACCTAATAACAAGATGACTTATTTGAGCTGACCTGATTTAATCTGACTCGACGGTTTATGGTTTTCATTGGAAAAGAAGTTTTGGTCGTTGCAATCCATTATTGCATTGAAAGTCAAGGACGTAGGAAGTAGGAAGAATGACTGGAGCAGAATTATTGAAAAAGTAACTGGATAGTTGGGAAAGAGTCTGTTCAGAGTCTAGCCCAATAAATTCTGGGAGTGCATAGAGGCAGAACTGCTGAAGAGAGCAGAGAAGGAAAGTGGAAGTGACCCGGGAGTGGAAATATGCTTCCTCTCATTTGTCACTTCATTCTCTCACCCGAACTCTGCCCTCCTCCCACTTTATTCCAAGATTAATTCACAAGTCTTCTTCTATTCCCCACGAAAATATTCCCATATCAAATACTTTATGTAAAAGCATATTATTACAAGATTATAAATTAAGATGCATAATTAGAATATTTCAATAGTATTCCAACATTCATCACAATTTACTCTTTAGTCAGGAATTTCCATTTATATTCCAATTCTGTTACTACAGAATGTTTACTGACGCAGCATTTGCTTCTAAATTATTGCTCCATCAGCAAAACGTCTCTTTTTGACTTTTTAAACCAGGAATCGTTATAAGAACTGGCAGAAACTACAGCCTGAAAGAAAAAAACACTTATCGACTCCAAATGTCATTTTTTGAACATTTGCTTATACAGTAATAATGCAATGAACCCCTGTAGTAATAAAAAGATTGAATTGCATTTACTTTTTATTTAAGCTGTTAAAATGTGAAGATCAGTTAGTTTTGAGTATATTCTAGTTTAAACATATATTACGTGTATTCAGTTTATGACCGTGTTATTACCATATTGATTATTATACAGTGCTGAAAGGACTAATCCGGTTATCAATAGAAATAGGAGAAATGGAATAGTGTTTGGAAGAGTTGTGATGAGAAATTGAGTTGGGGCATGGATTGTGGCAACAAGTGTTTACCACACACTGAATTACATAAAAGGTGAAATAATGAGACAATAGGTAATTCAAGTTTTAGATGAACAAGGATTAATGGAACAAAGAACGAAAGCTCCTGTAGCAACTGCTTGCATACAGGAGGAGCATTAATTCCATTTCTGTACGGATATAAAAGAATTGGAATGGCTAAGAATGAAAGTTAAACGACTATGCTTATATAGACTGCTCCAAGTTAGTAAAGGCATTTCTTCGTGGGCAGATGGTGATGAGATGGAATAAAAGCCAAATTCAGAATAAGGCAAAGACAAGACATATTGAGCAAGTTAATAGCCATCCACTATTCATCCCCATTGCCACTGCACTGGTTAAATTGTCATCACTCCACAGGAATACACATAATGTGGTAAATAATGCAAGAAATATTTAAGGAATGGAGAATTTGGAAGGCGATTGAAAAATTGATGGAAAATACAAAATCTATTATTACTCATCTTTCTAATTTCCCAATTTTTGAGAATTTTCATAATAGATGTGGGAAATGGGAATAAAGGCAACCGTGGGTTTTAATTTTACTTGACCACTCTTGATTCTAATATTAATAGGAAAGAGGATTTATAATTTGAAAGGCAGAACTCTGTAGGCTAAGTAAATAAGAAAAGGTACCTAATTGTCAAGTTAAGTCATTAAGTGGTTTTGCCTGTCAGAGTGGTTGCTGATCAGACAAGAGAGAAGAGAAGAACTGTCCTCTTCAAATTTGGCTATCGCTAAACGATCATAATGGTCAAGAACAACTTAACTCACGAGTTACGACCTTAGCACTCTCGCTACCACTACCGAGATAACAATACTTCTCCCTATAGCATACTGCACTTCTCTGATAACTCCACTACACTACAAAATAATATTAGCATTTGCATTCTGATAAATAAGTAGCAGCTAAGTCTTTGTAGCTTTGTAGTCTGCGTGTGTACGTAATTGTAAGTTATGTATTCTTCTATGTGATAGCGCCCTGTGCTTATGCATACAGTTGGTAACTACGACTCACTAAACTGAACTTTACACCCAATTACATTTAAGGAACATTTCTGCACTTAGTGTATCCATGTGGCAATGTAGAAATGCAAAGACAACGAGTGAGTCGTTTGAATCGCATGCAGAAGTAATGAAGAGGGACCAGGGAATCAAAAAGCAGCTTTTTTGCGAAAAAGCAATTAATCAAAGTTTAAAAAAGGAATGCTTTCTGCCTTTTTTAAAATTTTACAAAAATCAGTTAAAAAAGCCTAAAAATCATATGTAATTTCGTATTCAGAAAAACTATGTAATTCGCCCGTGTAGTATGTGTACAGGAAAAAAGCAAAAATGGAAAAAAACATTTTCTCCTTTTTTCAAAAAAGGAAATGTTTTTTACTCCCTGAGAGTTCACGATGTTATTAAGTTGACTCACGTCACTGTCTGATACGATAGAAGTAAATGTATGAATGTATGTCGCGATTCCCGAATCTTCTTTATGGCATGTGTCACTCTTAAATTGTCAGCGTTCAACTAAAAATGGAAAAAATTCTCGGTTTCGATGGAATAATTGGAGTGAATCGATGAATTGTTCCCTGACGCCTGGCATATTCCTGAAATCGAATGCATCACCTTTCAACAACAAGCGAATTGTACAATTAATCAATTCCGTGTTAGATGTGTAAGTACGAACGTTGTACAAATGTGATGTGATGAGATGTTCTGATGACCTGACAAGAGCATTGCAATAAAGACATCAGCCACAATGACTCACCAACAATTAGGCAAGACAAGTCACTTGACTGGTTCAGCATTTCTCTTCTAATGTCACCGTGTCGTAACTATTTAAGAACAGTTCTGGGTCCAATCAATTTACTCAACACTAATATTTTCTATTTTCAAACTAACCAAAATAGTACTGCTCCAAGTACTAATACAGCTTTGGCCACAAGTCACGCACCACCATAGGGAATAGCATCAAAAATTTTCAGAGGTATTTTCAAACATTACATGCATTTTCCTATGGTGCGTGACTTATCGCTCAAACCCTATGCTATTTCTTTATGGTGCGTGACTTCGGGCCAACGCTGTAGTTAACTGGAAAGTTTCGAACACGTTTATACACATCTCCCTTAAATATCTACTGTGTACGATTTTGGATTCCTTAGGAATTACAGTGTGGAATGGAAATTCCAATGACAATCAATTCCATTTAACTTGACTGGACAGAAGTGACCTCCATTTATTTGCCTGTCGGCATTCCATTTTATTATGAGTGAAACTCATTCTTCTCCTCCCGTCTTTCTACGTCTATCATCCACTCATATAATTCACTTCTCTCTCATTATAGTACGTAATATGTGCTTTTGTCTAATTCCTATTGTTCGCACTCAGAGCATCAAGTAATCATCAGTTATACTTTACGTCCTTTTTAGTGTAGATTACATTCTACTCAGTTGTACATAATCGTCACTCATTTTATGATACCTTTTGTAGACGAGCACAACTAAATCCTCAACTTTAGCAAGGTATTCATCTCCAGCAAGGATGCCCACCAAGGGTCTTCTGAACAAAAACCCGACCCACTTTTTTATCAAAATCTCATGGGTTTTTCGGTTTTTCCTACGCGGGAATGTAAAACAAACCGTCATTTTCTCAACACATTACAATCTATCCCGCAAATATGAACATATTTGATAATTATGGTTAACTATAATTCTTTATCTTATTGTAACTCAAAGAAGCAGGAATATCAAGTAATATGCCTAGAATATTACGTTTTTTGGTAGATCAAATACCAAAAAACCCACAAAATCCATTTGTCCAAAAACGCATTGGTTTTCTCATCCTTGATCATCCTAGATTCTAAATGTTGGCCTATCCGATGTATATTTATTTATACAGTTATTTATCACACGTTCTGTTATATCCATAACATCCTCTACTACACAATATCTCTTAAGAACAATAACAAGGTGTTAAAATACCCAACAAAGCGAGCACGATAAAAGATGAACTGGAAGGGAGGACACTCCTTATCTATCGTTGAAACTCGTGAAAAGTCCTTTTTCCTGTAAAGTCAATTTCTCTGATTTGTTTATCTGTGCAGTAATACAAATACATATAGATTCTTGGAATATTCAGATAATTTCAGTCAGCCTGATCAGTCTATCGCTTACTGATAGCATTCAGCTCAAGTAGAATCAACACTACTATAAGCACATATTTACATAACGACGATTTCTATTGCATTATTTGCATAGCCTTAGAATAACATACACTCTATGTCTATTTTCAAGTGTAATGACAAAGACTGGTCAGGGTTACCAATCCAAACAACTCCAAGTTCTATTTATGAATTTATATGGATTAAGTTGTTAATAACCAAGAACAATAAGACTCTTCACACTCATTTATCAAAAAATGTTGACCAACTAAGGTAAAATGTCATAAGCAATTAAGACGTTGAATATTATCAACAATGTTTTTAGATAATTTAAATAAATAAATATATTTATAAATAACCGGAAAGTGATTGAATTATTCCAAATGTCTGTGAATGTTGCAAAGTGAATGAAATGGGCGATTTGAAACCCTGAATGATAAGTGAGACGATATGTTTGTTCAGCTCTGGAAAGTAGAAACATAATTTTTTCTAGTCAGTCATTCAGATTATTCCAAGAAGACATCCAATGCATACCATGATTGCTTAATTACTACAAATACACTGTTTATAAATATTTGTGGAGCATTCGACATGTAAAGCTACAACTACTATGCCACAAAAACGTGCTGCCAATAGATAAATACTTCAAGTCGCAAACACATAATTACTTTGTGTCATAATAGTTCATGTCACTCGAGATTTTGGACCCACGGTATATTACAAAGGGCTATGATTACCAAAATTTGAAATTTAATAAATTTAAATTTAAAAAAAAAATTTTTAGAACAGTCAATTTGCCTTTCTATTCTTTTTGGGTAGTGAAAAATGTTTTCCATTTGATTTTTGATAGGCTTTCTGATATTATTCATACAGTTTCTTAAAATACCGACTGAGTATTTGAAATTGGGATTTGAGGAAATTGGCGATGATGTTGGATTTCAGGTGCGGAGTATATATTGTTGGTGGGTGGTCTGCGTGTGAAAGGGAATGAGGGCGAATAATTTATTTGTAGTAAGATGAGGCGACACGAGTTTCTCAATTACAGGAATTTCTTTGTTTTCTGGTGCTCGTCTTGTATGTAATGTAATAAAAGTAGTTTTGAATGTGCTTGTCTGTCAGTAGTGTCTGCTGGTGATTGACTTGACTTGACTTGTGCGACAAAGTTGAGAAAAGTTTGCCAGTTTATTCGATTCGCTGGAAATATTCTCGTTTGTCTTTGCCATTGAGTCTGGTGAACTGCTCAACTGTTCGTCACGAATGAAATCTGGATCTTGGTGAAAACTTTCAGAATGTCACTATAATATGTCGAGTTATCACTTTCTGACTTTCTCTGCTCCACTCCACTAGCTGCTCCTATTTGACTTACTTATTGTTACTCCAATGAAATCAAATCCACACTTCCTCCGCTCACAGACACATGTGCAGTCTCTACCCACATCTACTAAATAACTAATCCTAATACGCTCTCCAAGTCAAATCTTCCTTAACACAAGTTAACCAAACTTCCAAAAGAGAAAACTCCACTTTAAACCCCTTAGCCTAAAAATGTCACCCTAATCACCACCAAAATGACAGACTTGCAGATTATTTTCGAAATTCTGCCCCGAAAATCGAACCAAACTTATTCCTACATAATATTCCACTTTGAACTAAATCTATAAAACCCACCCAACTTTTGCATCTAAGATTTTGTTTACAAATTCGTACTTTTTTTGCATCTGCACACAATTCTCCACCACTACTATTTGTGGAAAAGAATTTTCAGGGTTTATTTGTGAATGAAACCTTTTTCTTAAAGCCAGTCTGTGCGCATGCTCTTCTTTTTGCATACTTAGGTTTCTTCTTTGACTTTTACACTCCAGGAGGAAGTTTCTCAACTCTGGTGTTTTGACTGGAAACTCCAAATTCGATGGAGCTGATCTGTTTGCAGAGTTTATTTTGCTGTCATGAAAAGTACATGAACCCTGACAATATGAGTTTTATATTATGTAAACCGACATAAAAGTTCACTGAGTGATGCAAGTGCTCTGCACAAGTTTGCTTTCTCTCTCAACCCTTGTTGTCACTGCAGATAGTCAGATAGCCCGAAGTTTAATCACAAGAATGAGTTTCTGTTGTTCCTGGAGTGCAGAGTGGCTTCGCTGAGTGTGTGCACAATCGAACACAACCAGACTCATCTCTTATCAATTACACTTCTCAAATTGAATGCTTATCTGCGTTGAGGACCCACACAGGTGCTACGCTACTCAATGACACACATTCAGGGCCGCCATTAAGAGACCTCAAAATTTTAGGGGCCTCAAAATTACAGGTATTCGCGAAATTCAAAAACTGATGTTCGAAATCAAGAGAATTTACAAAAATTGTGTTAAAATTGAAAAAATTTTGCACTTCGCGCAAATTATATTTATGATTTCATGTATATTGTGCGCCATTTTGCCGAATTGTTGTTCAAAATAAAAATAAGATAAACAATTTGTTAAATTAAAAAAAATTTCCTCTTCGCGCAGATAAATTGACAATTTTTGTATATTTTGCGCCATTTTACCGGGGCCTCTCAGTTCTAAGGGTGGCCCTGCACACATTTCTTGGACTAACTGGGTGACTGTTGGTGGCGAGGGGCGCGATCGCAAAGGTCAGCAGACGTCAAGAGACAAGTCAACAGAACACACATTTTTCATCTTTTGCTTATCTTTCATCTTCTTTAAATCTTCCTGTGTCTTTTCCCTCCTTTAGTTTACAGCATTTTCTCTTGTACAAAGATTAGCTTCATAGTTTACATTTCCAAGTTTACCTTCTCAAGTCAGATCATTGATTTCTGCTTGCTATAACTTACAATTTACAGTAACATATCATTTATCTTGCTCCGAAACAGTTTCGCCAGATAATCTCCAAGCAAAATAGAGTCTGTTTCATATTTGAAGACGTATTTATATTTATAATTACTTTCAAGTCCGTTTTAAACTGAAAAGAATTAGAAATTGTTATTAAAGGATCGTATTTTTATAGCTTCAAGAAAGAATTTGGCTTTTGTACATTTAAGATATCTAGTATGTTTGTATATAGGCGAAATTTTTTTCAAAAACCTACATGCTACACAATTATGGGATCCTAAGGATTGCAATTGTAGTGTGAAATATATATAATTCGTGTTATTTCGGTATAAATACACTTGCATCATTATTTTTGAATCTGTATTGGAGTGAAGAGCGCTAGACTGAAATATTTTTAATATCGCACACTTCAGTCAGGAAGGCTTTGGAAAGTGAGAGTTAGGGCGTTTGGCATGACTTACATTGCTCCGTCGGAGAGATCCAGCGGTTGAACATAACACAGGGCATTATAATGTGACTGAAGAAAAATCTCGTATTTCCAACGAAGAAATAATTGCCACATTCCTTACACAACTAGTTTTTCTCTTCAACTGATGTTCTAAGCTTCCATTGTAAATTACTAGATTCTTTCCCCAACTACTACCGCTTATTTATACACAGCTAACTATATATAGTGCACAAAGATGCATACTCTATATTATCTGTCTCTAGTCTGCACCACAACAGCCAGCACTATGAAATACGTCTACACAAGCGTACAAGACACTAACAAGTAAACAACAAACAAACTTCAGTGCTTTCTGCAGCATTTATATATGTTATATACTAGGTCTTTCAGTAATACTTACACTGCCCTCTTAAATGTCTCCAATGATTAACCTACAATTAGAAGAACAAACAACTGTCCAAGACTTAATTAATGTTCTAATTAAATTAGTCTAATTTTAAAGTCAACTGAAATTACACAATTAAGTGAAAAATATGGATTGCCAACTTTAATATTAGAAGCAGATATTATTTAAATAATTCTACAGAAAATAACAGTGGTATCAGGAATTTTAAATAAAAACGAAATACAAGTGGAACAAGATTTTGCAAGTTTTAGGCTGATGCAGTTGAATAGTGTAAATATTAGAAGAACCCATTTAAATGAGAACAATTTGTTTTCACTTAATATTTGGAAAGCGAAGTAGGCCGGATGGAAAGTGGGTTGTCCAAGACGAAGACATGCAGACACTCTCGTACCTACTTATTTTATTAGACTGTTGTGTAGTGTGCAAGTGCGTGGCGTGGCACGTAGATCATTTTCAAATTAAGTGTAGCAGCAGGATGTACTTTCACTTCCCAGTGACTAACATTGATAAATAACGCATTTCCCTAATGAGAGTGAGATGAGCCATCAGGATTCGCACTCAACTCAACGATTGTTAGCGGAATACAACCTACACGAATCAAGGATGCAAAAATACATGGGTTTTTCGGTTTATTATTATATTCTAGGCATATTGTTGATATTCCTGCTTTTGTCATTCCAAATATTATGAAGAATTATAGTTTTTTACAAATGTGTTCATATTTCGCAGGCTAAACTGTAATTTGTTGCGAAATGACGGTTTATTTCGCATTTCCGGGTAGAAAAAACGCAAAACCCTAAAAACCCATGGGGTTTTGATAAAAGTTGGTAGGGTTTTGCTAAAAAGCTGAAAAACCCAAAAACCATGGGCTGACATCCTTGCCACGGATAAAGACACACCCCTGACCCACAGGATCTGCATACACCCGCGTATTCCTCACCAAAAAGGACCTAGGCACATGCAGGCTGACCTAAATTCCGTTGATACCTTCACTTGTTCCATTCTCTTTATGACCCACGTGAGTGTCAACACGGCTTTTCCCTAATTCTCTTCTTAGCATACTCTACTTGACTATTGATTAGATGAACTAGCCTATAATTAGTATACCGAATCCCGCCATACCTTCTTCAACGTGGAATATTCAAAAGTTTGAAATTAGGAAGTATTTGTGTAAATTCATTTGTGATTTTTCATTTGTAAGAGAATTAACAATATAAGTTTAAAAGGAAATAAATTTGTAAGTATTATCACCATTATGTAGTTGTTATCGAATAGGATGAGAAAATGAAGTTTAATTACAGGTATAACCCAGTAACCGATTTGTTGGTGGAAAATAATTATCGAAATTAGTTTGAAAGCAATAAAAGATGTGAATCAAGTTTAGTTGTAAATGGGATGATGTATTGCGGGCCATTAGCAGTTATTGGTGTAGTGGACGATTGGAGTGTTATCAGTGGCAGTAATAATTAGTAAATGAAAGGAGTTGGATAATCTTGGGGCAGCGTGAAGACAATTGCATAAATCAAAATTTGATTATGGAGGAGAGTGGTGGAATGGAGGACTTGACCCGGGCTGCACTAAGGTGGCCGGGTGTTGTGTTGGCCCTTTTTCGTCCATGGAGCCTTATCTCTCAGCTATAACTCATAAATTAGGGACGTCCAATGGAAACGGGAAAGATTTGCGAGACTGTTGCTGGTGTGCATTGGGACTCACCCAGTTTCCTTATGCTATCACTGCGATGTACTCTTGTTTAGTATTTAGTGCAGAGATAGGGCTTCCTATCTCCTCTATGGCTATTGCGTGTGAATACATATTGGATGAGCAAGACCGTCCTCCACTTAAGTCCGGGATTTCCTAAGGATTTCGGTTCGGTGAAGAAGCAGAATGATATGGGGATGAGCGGAACATAAAGGAGAGCAGATTCGCGAAATAATAGTTCAGACCTACTATATAAGCACAAAGGTTATGGATAGAGAGAAACATTAGGACACAGAATGAATACTAGAATTTGTTCAGTCCATTGCATTCCTGGGAATTATTCCGTCCTCAGAGACACTGCCTTCATTATTCCATTTCTCCAATTCTGCGATTATAAGCCACGGCTTATAATTGCGATACTTCTATTTAGTATAATAAGTTCTTATTCTGTTTCCTTATGTTCCTAATAATAATACGAGTCTTTTCATTGATTCTCAATGTAACTCCAATTCTGAAAGAATTTAACCAATTTTGGGATTTTTTACGATTAAAAGTAATTGGACATGTTCAAGTAATAGTACAAAGATGTAATCAGTGATATTAATTCCTGGGATCTGGAATTCTACTGCTAATTATTTCCAGATCAAAGTTTTAAAAGCGTAGTTGAATCATCGGAGCAGTGCAGTGGAGACGGAGCCCTGTGTCAGTTCACTTAAAATGTAAAGTTTGCCACTTTAGTCTAGAAACCTAATTGTAAGATTAGAGTCTAAGCCAAGAATGTGCATTTTATGACTTCCGATTAGGTTAGAGTGGAGAGTGAAGATTAAAACTAAAAGTTGGTTTAGTGCACGGAGTTCTGCAGCAGTCGAGTGCATTCGCTGGTGATATGCAAATAACCTGTAACACAGACACATATTATAACTCTGTGATTTTAGGCCATTTACAGCACGGCCTTGAAAAATTATTTACGGCATGGCGTTTTTATTCCCCGAAAGGTTCAAAGAGTCTTAATGTAAAAAATGTGGATGGAGCAAGCGAGGCTTTTACCTTCTCGTAATATTTATGACTCCCATTAAAGTTAGCTCGTTATATTTTATCTCAAGTCCTGCATTTCGGAACAGATATTTTCTCTCCTCTATTTTTATGATGTCTATCTCCACATACCTACCTGGGCCTATCACAATCCTACATTCGCAAACATCACTAACCAAACACAAATGCCGAAAATAAACAACTGCTTCACTATGCTTCCACTTTCCAATGTTTCCACTATCTTGGCACAATAACACCTTGCATGCCATAAATAGCTGTTTTTACCTTCCACAGTGTTACATACTTTTGTACTCCCTTACTCCAGTATGGTAGATGCAGAGGAGCAGTTATAGCAGATATGCAAACGCTATTTTATTTTTAGGACCTCCTATTTATTACCAATGATAACAAAAATACATTTGGGCTTTCTTGAATCTACTTTCCGATCATTCGTCATGTTTATTAGTTCTGTTGATTTAATAGTACCACAAATAAGACTTAAAATATGCAATCATAATGTTGCCCAATGCAGAAATTTATTATTTTATTCAACAACTGCATACATCGGTTTATAGGTTTACCTACTTCACACTTGCTAATAGAAGAATTATGTTTTACTAGTAACTTATCTTAATTTCACATTATATCTTCTTTGGAAAATGTTATAAAATCCTCAGTAGGTGATTCCACAGTGAATAAAGAAGTTAATTTAGAATTGGCTTCAAACAAATTCTTTTCAATGGCTTTACAGGATAAAAAAATGCATTTCTTGCTTTTTTGGCTCTTCATCATTTTCCACTCCACTTATTCTGCTACACGTACCCAATGATAAACTTATGACAGTCGAAGGGAACAAAGAGTTTTGAGTTTCATATCGTAAAAGGAAGTGAATTTTAGACGAATTCTGAAATACCCAATCACTATGGTCTAGGTTGCACCAAAACTAAAAAAATGTCTTTTTTGCACGGTTATTCGATTTTTATTTTTATTTTATTCTTTCTCTAATTTATATATATTACAAAATAAATGATGCGATTAAAGAATTGTACAAAATAAGGAAAAGGGATTTCTGAAATATATTTGCATTTGATTTTTCCTCAGACTATTCCGTTTATATTAATCCTAATTGATACTAACTTGATATTAAAATGATATTAAATAATTTAATTTAGCTCATCGATGGCTTATAAGTTTCCGTATTGTACAAATGAGTAGGAGAAAATGATTTGTCATTGAATACTAGTGCCCATGCCTAGAATTCTAACGAGTGGTGGGAATGAGGGCGGAAAATTGTGAATGTGACAGAGTGACATCAATTGAAATAGACTTGACAGGATTGAAGAAAGAGGATTGTCGCCTCGTCCTCCCAAGTTAACGAAAATGAAAGGAGGCGAAAGCGGAATAAAAAAGGATTCTGTCTGTCGTTTTTGTGATGGTCTACTCGGCCATATAAATATGAATGAGTGTGCATAATGTGTTCGGAGTGTCATCGGAGTTTCGGACGACAGAGCTCCAGGGATCCGAAAATGGAGCAGTCACCAGACATTAGAGAAGGAAGAATCTTGGGAAGGACGGATGGCAGAAGAAAGGGAATTCAATTACAGGGACCCAGGAGAAATCTTATAATCACAGCATTCGCTACTCTTCCGAAATTCGGACATCGAATCATCTTGTTGCTCCTCGCGCCTTCCTCCTCTCCTCTAATTTCTCCATCACTAACACTTCGCATCCACTTTTCCTTATTCGAATCACTCCACTCCACCAAATGACAAAAATCGAATGCTAAAGAAAAGTCAAACTGGAAAGATCCTTCAAACTGCTCCGAAAGACTCTTGTTATCCAGGATACCTGGAGAAATCAACTTATGCCTTGTCGAAAACCAAAAGAACTGTCAATTAACACATATTCTCACTTTAGAAAGAAAATGTCCCAAAATTGGTAGGTTCCACTCTATATACTTTTAACATTTCACTTGTCAATGTTTCAACTTGAACATTGACCATTTGAAACCTGAGAAATTGAAAGCTCAAATAAAATTTAGTACCTATTTATTTTCGTATCACGAAATAGAGAGTGACAGAATTGTTCAACTATTGTCTTTCATGTTTTATTAAGCTTAAGTAAGAAAGACAACATTGAAAATGCGGTTATAAAAATGTAGAAGGATAAATTATTCGTACTACTAAGAGAAATAATTATAGCTATGTGAAATGTGAATGTATTCTTAAATGGCGACTACTTTTCTTAGATTTCATGTTAGCGATAGTACTGCAGAAAATAATGAAAAAGAGGAACATGTATAAATGGTATAAAAGAAGGATGAAATTAGACACTAGTGTTTGGAATGCATATTATTAGTAATGGATTTGGCTATTGGGGTAGTGACTCTGTAGAGAGTAGGTTTAGTGAAAGTGTAGGAGAAGTTAGTTGGACAAGGATAGGAAATGGAAAGAACGACACTTCATTTGTTGTATGGAGCCATTTGCATGTGAGTCAATTGCTTTGTTATTGTGATTGTGATTGGAATCTGGAAAAGTGTTGCTAATGGGTAGAGAGAGGAGTAATTTGGTTGGAAATCTCTGCACGATTCTTTATTCGTGAAGAGTGCAGGACATTGGAATGAGTGTGCTGGTGTGTTGAAAAAGAATTTCAGGTTGGGGTCTAAAAATACAGTGTGAGGTGCACAGACGGTTAAATGAGGTCTATCTACAATTAAGTAAGTGAGTCTGGAGTATATTTAAATAAGGGTTTGGAGAATTTGATTGTGGATGTGTGCAGTGCAGGAATTGTGGCTAATTATTCATTGGGGTTCCCGTCCGTTGCCGAAGACACGTAGAAAAAGAGGCGAGTATGTAATTCGAGTGGGACTGGTGCGCTTTTTTGTGTCGTTGCACCGGAGCTATAACTGCTGTATACTGAAGATGTGCATTAGGAAATACTAATAGTGTTGGAATTCTGTTGATGCTTGGTAAATAGGTGGATGCCTACGGAGTACTTTGTAGCGAGAGATTGGCTGCGTCTAATAATGGAATGGAGTTAAATGTAATTTGGATATTAGGAGAGCAAAACACGTTTCCAGGGATTTCGGTGTCGAGTTAATAGGGTTTCCGAATGTGACTGCGAACGGATTCCTGCTCTGGCCAGGCTGGATATGCAGAGTCACCCGGAGAGAGAGGGCCCTGCTTGTGCCCGCATCCCCGAATCTTCTGAGTAGGGCATTTGTATTTCAATGGCTGAGAGCAATGGCGTTTCTGCCTCCAAGTACGTGGAATGGACCTCGCTATAAAATCCTCACTCTCTGGACTCTTTCAATTCCACTGGAATCCAATCAGATTGAAATCAATTATTTTATTAGACTTCTCTTTCCAAATCCAACCATTTGTATGCATGAGACGAACTCTTTGTTTAGCAGACAACCACTTTTACACGATAGACAAAGCAAATCCAGTCCAATGCAGCACTGCACTCCTTCCGCACTAATGTCACTCCCGTGCCCCGCATCTCCCGAATTTCATCCAACTTACTCCCAACTCTCACACCATCCCAATTCCAAAACACTCAAAAATCAAATCACATCTAACACCCCGATCCTCCATTCTCCACCCAGACAGTCCTACACTCTTACAATCCACTTCCGAAAAATCCGAAAAAATACCCGCCAAATTCTAATACCTTTACCTTTGAATGCAACAACAATTCCTAATAATATCCTTCCTCCTGCTAAGAAATGTCATTTCCTTTCCAGTTGCATAACAATTTTTATAATTAGGGTATTAGTTTTACTTTTAAGTATTAATTGCTTTATTTTTTGTTGGAAATCATTTGTTGGAAGGCCCAATTTGAGAATTGCAGTGATATGTATTCAGTGCGCTAGAGAGTTTAAAGGGGATTGAAGGCGCTTTTTGAATTTTGAGGAATTGAGGAGTTGGGAAAGGATTGGAGGCGGATTAATTATGTATTAGTAGTATAGATGCGGAATGATAAGAGAAGGTAGGTAAGGTGAGTGGAAACGTTTGTGTTTGTTTGTGATTGTTGGAATGGAGAGCTGAGATGAGATCAGATGAAAATGAAGGTGGCATAAAAAATCAAGATTTCATTTGGTAGAGTGTAAAAGGACATAATGAAATAAATGGGGGCTATCAGCGGAGGGAGATTCAACTTTTACTTTAGCTCACTTCCTATGCATCACATTACATCCACTTTATGGATGAGATTGCATTGTTGTGAATTTCCCACTTCCCTTATGAGCCTCGGCAGAGAAATTCCTCCTTCCCTTTACGATTCCCGGACTTTTTACGAGTTTTTCTCGTCCGCACACTCCCACATTAACGAACACGGAATCAAGAGTGAAACTAATTCAGCTGAACTGAGGAAACTCAGAGATGAGACAATGCACGGAGCAAATCGCCCGCTAAGACAGATCCAGTCCCCTTCCGCTCACTCAGTTAATGATATTTTCCTTATTACCACTACTTTTACTTTACCAAATACTTTGCACACCTTCCCCTCCAGAAACACACTCTTAAATACTATCAATAGTAATCTCCTTATACGACTCCTCAAGTACTTAGCCTTACTTAACTTCGGCTACAAGTAGCATAATCTCTGATTTGACTTTTTATTACTCCAGATTAAGAGAGAAAGAGTGCGTGTGTGAAATATGAGGAGACACAGCAACTCTACCAGAAACTCACACCCTTCCCACTTTATTTCCCTTTTCTCCCTTTCAGTCCCACACAAACACAAAACTACAACTTTCTCATCCTTCGCTTCAATCCTAGTGCAATCACAAAAATTATCAACTAAAGTAGAGGCAAAAGATGAGAAAAACATTCCAAAGTCATTATGACTCCAACAAATGAATAATTAAACTACGGCAAAGTCAACACAATTCTAATCTCTCGAATATAAACCGGTGCTTTTATAAAGTTTTCCTATATTTCAAGATTATCAAATATATGTACACTTTTAAATCTTAATTTTCTAGACTGGGACTAATTTCCAAGAGTATCCAAGATTTACAAGAATTCTTTAAATTAGGAAATGACACTAGGTCGCCATTTGTAGGAAATTTTTATTAAATGGCAGATATGATATTTTGGGTGTTTTGATTAAGTAAGGCTTATTATGGACCGAGTTGAATTTGAGTTGTGTTATAATTAAGCTTAGGGTTCTTAGAAGACTTGGAATAAATCTTCGTCACTTATTGCAAGTTTTGGTTAGGTGGATTGGAAGGTTTGGAGCGAGGAGAAAGGAGTGGCGGCAGACAGAAAGTGCATTGAAGGCTGACTGGAATTTGTCAAGAGACAAATGAAGGAGTGAAGGGGAAAAAGTCTCGTTTGTCATTTAAGCTCTCTCGGGATACTTTAAAAGTTTAATTGGGATAAATTTCATTCCACAACACCAGACCAAGTCCAATTCACCGTTCCCCATTTGTTTTTCCTTGGAGAGTCCAACTGCGTCCGTCACGACTCCGTCCTAACGCATATTCACACAACTCCAAAGCACCTCTCCAGGACCTCCTTCCCTTTATGTTCTAATTCTTAAGAAACTCTATTTATTGTGCCCCGAACGGAAAACTCTTGTTCTTCTCCTCTTTTCTCTCAAAATGTAATTGCCTCTTTATTTGACACGCTCCAATTTAGTTTACTTGTTAGAATACATTATTAATCCAAAACTGTTCATACTCCTACATACCCACCGCTAAACTCTTCCTTTGTCTCTAATGCACCCAGCAATAGCTCCTAACCCAAAGGCACACCTTAGTTTTTCATTCTTCGAACCTCCAAATGCCTATGCAAAACAATTGCACACCAGAGGTGCGAAAATTCGCTCGCTTTTTAATTTCTCGGTATGAATACATTTCTAACAACGACACCATTACACTTTCCTCTGTCGTAAAACCATCTTATTCACATGTACTATTATTTCTCACGCATGGTAAAGCTGTTTTACCTGCCTCCCCAATCCATTTCTATTTTTTCGCATCATTTGCATATTTTATTTAGCTTTCGCATAATAACCAATGACATTTCTTCCTATGCTACTAAATTCTGATGAAATTGGTACGAATTTTGTAACTAAATGTCGTAAATCTTAAGTAGGTATACATAACCAAATATTCATTTCATTCCAAGTTTAGCGTGAAGTGAAAATTGAAAAACTAAATTTTCATTTTTTCTTTTCCCAGTAAAAAATGCCAAAATAGTCTTCAAGGCAAAGTGAAAATAAAGATATTACAAACATTTATATTCCTGGGATCCGAAATGAATACAATAAGGCAAAGTATTAAAATATCATAAAACAATGCTAATGCAATAACTCAGTGAAAACAGAAAGTTTTTATTCGTTGAATGTTATTAGAAAATAGCTTTCGAAATATAGTTACTCGTAGTTTGGATATTAATTTAAAATGCAAACAAAATTTTGATAGTGGATTTAATTGTACATATTTTAATGGAGATCATGCTATTTGATAATATTAAATTTGGGAGCCTAGTTGATTTTAAAGAAAGGTAAATTTATTTTGAAGGGTACTTGACCTGTATTTATTGGAGTGGCTGTAAAAGTAAAATTGAAATAATTCGTTAGGATTGATGTAGGAATGATGAAATTTGTCGAAGTTTGACTCGTTTGCATTTGTGCTTGGAGTTAACTATTAAAGTTGCATGATTCAAATGTCTAGCAAAAAGTAAGAATGTCACTTGTGTTTGTGTAACAGTTTAGCATTAAAGGAAGTGGAGACTTTGTAGTTATTGCTGGAGACAGGAGAGGAGTTTACACTTAGGACTATTGTAGGTTATTGCTTGTGGAGAGTAGTGAGATAGGCAATATGATAATTTATGTATATAGTGAAAGAGATATTTTAACTATAGCTTTGTAATTGGAAGTGGAGTGGAGAGTTGGGTTGACTTGACATGACATTGTTATAAAGTTTGGTTGACTTGCCTTTGGTTCATAGAGTATATATTGGATGGCGGATTTGTTGGACATTGTTGTGTGTTCTTTAGCTCATTTAATAAATGAGGGTAGGGTGAGAAGCATAAATAGTGGGGTTAGTTGGATTTGTGGGAAGTCTCAGGTAATGAGGCCAGGAATTTGTTTAGGAAGTGAGGAGAGGCGAAATGATAAAATAAAAGAAAGTGTCGATGGTAATGAGAGACGGGAGAGAAAGCAGTTTGAGACAGAGGTCGAATTACCTGGAGAAAGTTGGAAATTTCTTTTGTTGTTGTTGTTGTAGTTGAATATTGAAATATTAGCATTTGTTCCATTGGACGAGGACGTAGATGTGTCTCGTCATCCATTTATTGTTTGCATTTGTTTTGAGTGGCACATACAAATGGTGAGTCGCAAGTGTTCTCTCTGCCTGACTTCCTGCCCTATTTAGAAATTCAGAGCCACCCATACCTAATATATTGCTGGCACTTAGAGAGACTATAGACTTGCATATATTAGAGTGCAGTCACTGAAAAGATGATAGGATCCAAGTCCAAGTTTCCAAGTCGCGAGTGCCATGTATTTGCTAATAGGAAGTGAAAGTGCATGGTGGCAGTTGGTTCCTTGCGGGACTCCGCCATTCCTTCTCCAGACACTTTCTCCAAACTTCCACAGCTCCAACTTCCCAATACACGCTTTCTCACACTCACCAACCAAGGTAGCCACGCTCTGCACAGAA
Source organism: Yoshiicerus persimilis (assembly GCA_020352615.2). Lineage (NCBI taxonomy): Eukaryota > Metazoa > Arthropoda > Collembola > Entomobryomorpha > Tomoceridae > Yoshiicerus > Yoshiicerus persimilis. Next base: position 45,240,726 of record CM060170.1, read on the forward strand.
CAACTTTACGAGCCATTTAAACTTCCTTTTATGCAAAGCGGCATTATCATCAGCTCTCACAACACCAATCCATGCCCCTTCACACACACAGCATAACTTAAGGGGCCCTTCCTTAACTAACAAGCTCTCCCACCCAACCCTATCCAATTTCGACCAACTCAAGTCTCAAGCAAACCAACTCTACCTAATAAATAAGAATATTGCAACTCTTTACGACGGACATCACAATATTGCAAATCTCTTCTCATTGTCCTCGCTTCGTCCTTCCCGCTCCAACTACACTATCCTCGAGTACTCATCCAACAAAGCAACTCATAAGTTCCACACTTATCTCCGTACCCTATACCTACTTTAATTTCAACTCCCGGGTAGAACAGCAGGTCAGGAACGTATTTACAAATCCATAAGGATTAACCCCTAAAATAAACCATCTTGTATTACTAATTCTTCCTAATTCGCCAATCTCAGTCGTTTCTCAATTTACCACTACACATTTTATTAAGTTTCCCTTATTTTCAATAAAGTTAGAAATATAGTTTTTACATAATATAAATGACGGACGAAAGGTCGGAGCGAATACATAGTTTCACTTGAAATGAGGATTTTTAAATTATCTCAGACAGAGGTGCTGGCTACGGCAGAAATGCATAGGTAGCTTCGTAAAGGAGAAAATGCAGAAACAAGTCTGAAAATGCAGTCTGAAGCTTTCAGGTGGAAAGGAAAATTTAACGTTGCTTTTTCTATCTAACTTGGCCAAGTCTCACCACGGAGTTTTCCAATTGAGTCGTAAATAGCGAAACTCATCTTTTCTTATCTCAGATCATTTTTCATTTTCCCTCATTAAGAAATATCGTCGTCTCCATCTTACGACGAGACCATTCAATTGTAATCAAAGCAGCTACTTATTTCATCATTACGTCGCATAACATATCTCCTCTAAATACCATTTCTTCTTCAAAATTGCAGAGTAGGCGAAATGAGTAGGAAATTAGGGCAGATTTGAGTAAAATTTTAGTTCTCTCGTCAGAACTTAATATTATATTAATGCTACTAACTACTATTCGTGTCATAATACTTTAGTCACATTTGCAAACCATTTATATAAGCTATTTTGTTGCAATTCAGTTTTTCTGATCACTTCTCCGTAGAGTTAAATATTAGTGATTTGAGAAAAATCGTTTACTAAAGAAGTATTAAGTAACAGAACTATACATACCATTTTGTGCATTAAGATGTGATATAGTACAAAAATAATTATCTTTAAAAATTGAGTGTTTGCTTTAATTTTGGAAGAAAATCGGCAAGATATTGTTAAGGAAAGTTTGTAAGGAAGAAAGGGTTGAGAAATGAGAGAGAGATTGGTTTTGTTTGGAGTGGGTCGCCCAAAGGACACAGACAAAGTACACTTGCCTGTTTCTACCTGCTATACATCAGTTACGCTTGGTAGTCGCATTATACAGTGTGTTGCAGGTTAAAGTTACATGAAGGTGCTCCATACATAAATGCATGGTTTGTTTGTGTATTACTTATCTGGCTGTAGTTGGAACGTCCTAGGAGCTCCTGGAGGAAACTGGGCTTTTCTCTCTACACATGGAACATGAGGCACTAAATATCCAGTTTGTTTTTGTATTGTTGTCGGAGTTTCTTATGTGCTTCCTTTCGTTGTGGAACTACAACCGTAGATAAACTATAGCACACGAGGATAGCAAAGAGAAAGTTTTTTACTTTCTCTTTCTTAGTCTGCACAAGGCCACCTTTCTCTTTCCCTCTTTATATCACCATTTCCTACGAATATAAATGTTTATTACATGATTGTTAAGTATGATACTAGCAATTCGATAAACCATTTTCTTTTCACCAGTAGAACTAGTACTTTGATAATAGCACACACACACATCTATCTACCTACTTCTACTTAACATGCATAAGCCACTGCTTCAATTCCATCCGTATTGCCGTAAATTCGCTACCTGTAGTCACATCACAGTTCCACAAACCTACATTCACAGAACCTACGGTATATTTCTCTAGTAAACTTCATTTATGCTAGAGCCGTGCAATAGGGCCAATTTTCAAAACCCAACCCAACCCGGTCTAAAAATTTTTAACCCAACCCGACCCGTAACCCGATTTACGCGGCCAATTACGAACCCGACCCGACCCGAACCCGATATCAATAAACCCAACCCAACCCGAACCCGAATTATTTAAAGAAATCCAACCCGATTTTTAAGGACTGCAAATTATTGAGCTTTAAATAAATACGAATCGTATTTAATTCCCATTAAAAGATAGTTTTTTTTGGCTTTTATCTAGAAAATGCATATCGAAAACGAATATATTTCAATTATTACATATTTTATTACGGTGTGAGTGTGATACTACCTATTTAACGTATTTATAAAAGGATTAATTTCAACCCGAGCCAAATGAAACTGAACCCAACCCAACCCGAACTTTTTCAAATGCAACCCAACCCGACCCAACCCGATTGATAATCTAAATATTTTGACCCGACCCGACCCGAAACCCGATCGGGTTCGGGTTGGGTTACGGGTTCGGGTCGGGTTGCACGGCTCTAATTTATGCTCAATTTTAAGAGAATTTTTTCATCGATCCTCGATCCACGTAAATTTAAGTCCTAAATGTGAAAATTAAGAACATATATTTCAAATTTAAAGATTTCTGCAATTTTTTTCTTTCTAAAAATACACTATTAGGAAATTTTTGATCATGGTGCATTTACTTTGCCAAAATAATATTGGGGAGAGGCATTGGAGATTTTACGGCAGAGTGGATATGACGTATTGGGTACTTGTTCCTCATTGGAGCAGTTAACTAGTGCAAGTAGAATGTATCTCTCGTCTTTGGACAAATTTGTGTTTTATGAAGGTAGAGATAAGATCGCATAATCACATCAAAAAGGCGCATTATGTGGAGTACATGGAAGGAATAGGATATTGTCTCCTTATTGTGGCTCCACTTCTTAGAGCAGTAAATAGGGCCCGCTCTATTTGTTCTCCATGATATACATAAATTATTCTAAATAATAATAGAAGACAGAAGTCGTTTGAGACTCTCCCTTCCTCAGTCTTTTTACAAACTTTTAACAAAGGATTTTGCGGAGCACATGCAATTTTTCCTGCGCTCTTTCCTGCCTCATCTATCTTGACTCCCGCTCCTCTACTGCTCCCATTACTATTTATTACTACCCTATTATCTTATCCGTCTCTATAAATTCAAACCTTTATAATTATTTGTATCCAACACCTAGTCCACATATGGACTGGGCTAGGTTACGTAATCTAATTGAGGAACCGTCTTATGCACGGCTCTTTTCATTCTACAACACAAGAACACAACCTTTGTACTTTCTGTCAGCTGGTTCCGTCCAAAAAGTCCCTATGAAGTTTCCCTGCGTGATTAATATTATTTCTACCAAAAGAGATCAAAGTTCGACAAGAAACTATTATTTGCTTACTTTTAGTCCTACATTCTTGCCACACAAAAGAATTTCGAACGGAAAAGCACGGGGCATCAAATTTTCGGGTTACTCAATAAACTGTTCATTTTTGCCAATACCCAAATACCTATACCCAATTATAAGATTACACAATGAAAACTATATAATCTCCGCCTTTACATATTATGAACAAGGAAAATGAAATCAATGATGCTTCTTTTGGATACTCCTTAATTAAACTTAATTTTTGTGAGTTCAGAAATCAAAAATCATTGAGAAATTTTAGTTTAATTTCACAATTTTTAATTTTTTAAAACAATGGCAATTGTAAAAGCAGTTATTTACGTTTATTGTAGAATTAGAATTTATTTACAAGTTATTGTTTTCGTGCAGTATTAAGTATCGTCAGATATTATGTTAACCTAATTTACTAATTTTTAAAGTAAACTCCGTTTTTACTGCATTGAAAATTTTAAGAATTTCAAAAGCGGGACTTATGGGTCACCAGAGCCCTTAACTGCGAACAAGTTCACCAAATATCCATCGCATAAACGGAGCTACTTGAATTTTGCATTTATGACTCGGTGTTCCGATTTGTGTGTAGTTGATTGATGATAATAATGATACGTCGCATAGAAAGGGACAGAGGAAAGTTGTCATGGAGTGCAAAGGCTATGTCCTCTCGTTTTTGTTCTCCGAAAGTGATTTTCTTGTGTGTGCCCGGAAAAAAGGGAAATGGAGAGGCCATCTACTATTAATATTGTTGGGTTGGCTTTAGTGGGTCGCTGTCCATCCAGTGAGAGTGTTTGTGTAGGTAATAATATAATGTATGTAATGGTATAGCTTAGTAGTGTCAGTTTAAATTGACAATGAGTGGAGTGTAAATGGTAAGAGGGAATAAATGGGTAAGGCGAAATCCCACGGGAGAAAAAATGCGACACGGGCGACTGTAGTCCTGAGAAAGCCGCATATTTCTCGACAAGAGACTTTCTCCAGTCAAAGAAAGCTTCCCACTGAGTTCTTGCCTAATTTAGTGGCGCTTTCACCCTCACCCATCCAATAACTTTCCTTTGTCCCCACTCCACACAATATTCCTCCCATCATAATGCTAAATGACTACATGACAAACTAAAGTACCTACCTGTTTTTAGCCTTAGCCCGAGCTCCTGCCCTTATTTTACACACAGCACTGAAGAATGAACAACATTATGCCTAACAACCCAAATATAGTAGAAACTCTCTAATATCGTCATTTGGATGTCCACCAAGACATTTTCAACCAAGGGACTAGTTTTTCCTAAAATTCAAAAATGAAAGATTTTATCCATTTTCGATTTATTATAATGTAGTGTTTAATAAAAAGTGTAAATTTTCAATAGTGGTGGAAAATGAAAATTTGAAAATAATTTTTTTAATTATATGGAATAAAAGTTTTGTCGCTACTTTATTAAGTTTTTCCAAAGTTTATGGTTAATTTGCATATTGGGGCGCTGTAATTTATGAGGATAATGTTGTGACACAGTAACCGACCGACCCTTAAACACGGTTGACTTGACTGGATCCATTTCTTGGACATGGGTTGAACAATCTGCTATGTGAGATCTGAAAACAAAGAAGTGTTGCCACAAGTGACTTATGACAATGATAATATGCACTTGGGACGTTTCTTGCGCGCACTCTTTAAATAGTTGCTCACCGTTCGTTCGGAAGACCTTACATGCATTAGGGACGGACAAAGGAAGCGGGAAATGAAGGAGAGGCTTAATTCACTTTTCATTGAATTCGTTTGTTGTGCTGCGCTGCAGCCGCTCCACCTCACAATCTCCAGTCAGCGACATTATACCGGGAAGTGATGGGAATTAAGAAACCCAGGTTTCCAGGCTCATGCAGTCACAAATAAGAATTAGCTCTGTGTCTTCTTCACTCCCATAAGCAACTACATGCACTGACATTAAGATATTTTCATTTCACTGCACTCACTCTACAAACTTCTCCAGATTCATTTCCACTAACAGATAACTTTTCCTTACCAACAGACCTACAAAACTTTCCTTTGTCACTTCTCGGCCATGTCCATGCCTAAACAACATTTCCCTTTTCATTTTACTTTTCTCTCAAAAATCAACAGACCATCTGATAGTAAATAGGACACTAAATCTGCCAATGCAGTGAATACTTCAAAGTTAATATTTGCAAAGTGCTACATCTTAGAAAATACAAAGGAATACATTGAATTAGCACCAGTACGTTTTCCCCGTAAATCTTTATTGCTGAAAAAGATGTTTTACAGTCTTATTTCTATCAGACCATTCTTGAACATTCTTGCCTCTTAAAGAAGTCCCATTTTGCCAGTTAAAAATAACTCAATCAGTGGTACCTGAATTAAAAATCACGAAACTGAAAATACGGGTGCCAAGAGGAATACTTAAGTTGGAAATGTATTATTAAGAATTAACAGCAGTTATGTCCTGGTTTTTTGTCAAGCAATATTTTTTTCTTGGTGGCATATTCAGTTTTTTTACGCCAAAATAATTTTTAAGTGCGTAAATAATTTTTTGTTACGGTTTGCTGTTAGTTTAAAATATTAGGAATGATTGTTTTGATATAATTTTTGGAAACTGAGAGTATGGGGCTGTAAATACTGGAGATGTTGGGAGAAAGAGGATTGGTGAGAGAAAAAGTAATGGATGTGGAGGGATCGGATCTCGCTAATGATAAATAATGTGTTTGGGATGGAGAGTAATGAAATGGAAGAGAGAAATAAAAGAGTTGTAGGAGGAGGACATGTGGGTTGGTGCCGGCAGAAGTGGAGGAGACGTGAGTTAAGTGCGGCCTGTCAGGAGTGAGTGAGTTCCGACGGAGGCCACGCACTTTCCCACAGCTCCCTTTTTTCCGACAGCCCAAGAACGCACAAGGTTTATTTGACCATCACGAACCAAGCGACGCTCCATCATAAAACTTTAATGATAAAACTTGGATTAACACCAGAAATAAAGTCAGATCAGATGAAACGAGAATCCTCCCAAAGTCAAATACACACATTTGTCAACGAACATGATATTCTTAATACCTTCGTCAAATCCTATCTACATCTTCATTTCTGCTTTTAGATAAACTATTTAAAACAATGACTTAACTTAAATTCTTATCTATCAAAATTATTTGTAACCCTTCTTGAATTGCAATCTTAAAAAATCAATTGTAACCCTTTTTGAATTGAAATTTAAAAAAATTAATTGTAACCCTTTTTGAATTGCAATCTTAAAAAATTAATTGTAACCCTTTTTGAATTGCAATCTTAAAAAATTTATTGTAACCCTTTTTGAATTGCAATCTTAAAAAATTTATTGTAACCCTTTTTGAATCGCAATCTTAAAAAATTAATTGTAACCCTTTTTGAATCGCAATCTTAAAAAATTAATTGTAACCCTTTTTGAATCGCAATCTTAAAAAATTAATTGTAACCCTTTTTGAATCGCAATCTTAAAAACTTATTTGTAACCCTTTTTAAATTGCAATCTTTAAAAAATTAAATTGTAATCTTTAGTGAATTAATTTTTCATCTTAATTTTATAGTGTTGTGCCCAAATTAATTGAGTCTCCTATAAAGAGATCATCGCTACTACATTTCCTCATACCTGTACAGGTACAAGTATTATCGCTTCATTTGAATCGTCCTATTTTTGTTTAAAAGTATTTCAAGTACATTTTTTAGAAAACATTGAATTTGTGAAGAATGTTGGTTGAAGGGACATTAGAGAAGAGCGGTAATGGAGATGGAGGATGTGTAGGATTTAAGTGACAAGAGAGGCAGCTAGTGACTCCAAGTGATGATTAGGCAGGCTTTGGTTAGGAGACTCCTTGCACAGCACTAATCAAAAGGAACATTCTTCCAGTCAAGACAACATGAAAGCATCCAAAGTCACAATCGCTCCACTAACTTTCTCCAACGTCTAATCTCCCTTATCCTTTAAGAAACTTTCATCCCAATCCCAAACAACTCAAAGACTAAAGACATACGAAACGGAGATAGCAACTAACTGGGGGATCCCCAATTCCTAGAAAACAGTCACTCCTGCGTTTGCCATCGTTCAGTCCACTCTCCGCATTACCAGCATTGAAAACGCATTACATGTGTACGTACACAACAATTATATGCACAAGATGGAAAATCAGGTTTTGCTACCTGTACCAAATTTTGATACATTTGGTATAAAAGTATGCTAGCATTTACTGGGTCATTGTAATTAAAAACCATGCTTTTGAGGCCATTATGAAGTTTCCAAAAAGTACAAGTTTTCTAAAAGTTTAATTTTTAAATTATAGTTTGCTCTCGTCGTAAAATGATTTGCTTGTTGATATCACTATTGATTTTATGATAGATTTGAGTTTCATTTCATTTGAGTTAAACGAGACTACATGGTTAATGGTGAGTTGGGGATAGTTTAGAGTAGAGATGAAAAAGGAGGTATAGTTTTTTTAGTTTGTAGTTGGGTCTGAGAGAAAAGTGTATTTGTGTTCGGACGAGAAAAGTGAAAAGTGAGTGTGTAAATGAAAGGAGAAGAGAAAGTCAAAGAAAACCGCAGAACGGGAGATGAGAGAGAAAGGCGGGAGCGGGAGACTTGGCTGATGTTGATGATGGAGCCGGGTAGCTATTGGGGCTGGGAAATTGCTTTGATTTGGGTGGGACAGAGAGGTTTGGGAAGGAAAGTTAGGCTTTTGGGTAGGACAATGTTTATTAGTCGTTGCCTTTGGTGCGGACGAGTGGGATCGGAGGCCAGAGGAGCCAAAGGAGACCACAAAATGGAAAATATTGTAAAGTTTATGTTTATAGGGAGAGTGGAGTTGTAATAACGAGGGTTTTAAGTAGTGCACAAGTGTAAGATTAGTGGGAGACGTCTTAAATGAAATTTCGGAAAGGAGGACTCGAGGAATAAAGGCTGAGGCACCCTGTATAAATTTGAAAGAGCCTTGGCAAGACTCTCTCCTCCCTCCAAAATTGTTTCTTCGGATTTGTGAAAGTCTCTTTGGAAGAGCGGAGTGGACTGAAATTAGTTTTCAACTTTTTCCAATAGAAAGATCCTCTCATTGTGCTGACTTTCTCTGAAACTACTCAGAACAACACAGGAGAAAGCCATCACCTTTTATTCACCACAACCTGTCATCCATACAGCTCTAATCTATTTCCTCTCCCTCACTCCACCATCTCCAGTTAGTTAATTAAATGGCCTAACTGAGAACAGTTAACTGTAACAAACTTTAATTCTTTACTTTAATCAAAGAAAGCATCACCTGGAAAATTAGAAAGCTATTTTCCGACTAGAAACCTAATTTTATTGACTTTGCATAGACTTTCTTGTATTTTTGTGCACTGAATGGCCCATTAGTGAGGAATTAACTTTTATAGAGGATGATGTCGAGAAGAAGACGCTGCTGAGCTCGGGATTGCCACCGACGTCGAGGGGACAGGAGACAGAAAGCCATTTTTATCCATTTAATCCGAAGAATGAGACTGAGAGCAAAAGCAAGTTTGGCAAAGTGAGGCTCCTAACAAATTGACTTGATTCTGTTGCTGGTGCCCGAGGGCAGCCATAATCCACCAATGTCTTCCTTCCTTCTCCAAATAACCCTGATGAGAAACAGACGTAATGGCCACAGATTTTATGAGCGATTACCGATGAAATGAGTGCCCAGAGAAATCTCACCAGTATTATCTTCCAACGCTCACTAACACAACTCTCATTCCTCCACTCTTTTCTCCAAAACCTTCCTCTGGCTACAACTAACTCTCTCTCCTGATTGCACTGTAATGAGAACCCAACTATGCAGTCACAAACTTATACCTTACCTAATGCATACTCATTCAAATCTATATGGCACTCCTAAACTAATATTTCTCAATTTCTCAACCTCCAAACCACAAATATATACTTTTCCTCCTTCCTTCTTCACTTTCTTTCTTCCACACAATCATCATCATATCTTTGATTCCATACTAAATACCAAAAGTTCACTAATTGCAATAATAAACCCCTCGCTAATATTACGTTATTAAAACCATGAAATCCTAATTGGGGGATTTTGTACATTCCAATTGTCAACGGCCATTTTTTTCAAGACGCTCTAGAAATGTCTTGAAAATTGGTTTTCAATATTTCTCATTTTTAGATTCCAAGATTTCTAAATATTGTGGAAACGCATATGTAAATAATGTGATCTTTGATTTTGGTATTTTATGAACATACGCTCAATTGCAATTAGGTATGTATTGCGAAGGAACATATTCGGGATGTATCCATATACCTTGAGCAGTACGGAGTAATAATCTGAGTTAGCTAATCTATTTGGTATAGCTGAGAGACGCAAGTTAATGATAAGAAGAGGGCGATAAATTATAATATGTGAATGGGAGTAGGTAGGGTTGGACATTACTGACTATTGCAGCTAATGCGTATAGGGAGTCTGTGAGTGTGGAATGGGGTCCATAATTATAACTGGAGAAAAGGTAGCTGGTGGAGAGATATTATTTAAGAGAAGACTATAATGTTGAAAGAAATATATTGCAGATATCAAGAATAGCATAATCTTTGGGTTAGACTTTCCTGCGAGGCGAGTTGAGAGAATAGTACAGTGTTGGCCACAAGTCACGCACCATAGGGAAATAGACTTCTGTCCGATATTTGAAAATGTTTCTCAACCAGTTTGAGACGATTCATTTTCTATGGTGCGTGATTTGTGGCCAACACTGTAGGTAGAATATTGGTGGGTCTGACTTATGGTAGTTGTTGGCCGGAACTGTAGGTAGTTGGTGTAGTGGAGAAAGTGAGTTGGAGGAGAGAGTGGAAGACATTGGATATCCATTGGACTAAATGTAACATTTCTTGGAATGAGAATGGCATTTCTGTTTGACTTGGCTTTCTCCCCTTCTGCTCCACATCGAAAATGTCACAATTGCCATTACTCGTATTTATTTATGTTTATTTGTTTTCTGGTTTGGTACGGCTTCACTTTCTTCGTGTCTGCTTCATTGCATTGCATGCAGCTCCCCTGTCACCCAGGCTCCGCCCCCTCCACTCCAATCCAAACCACTGTACCTACACAAACATCAACTCAGACTCAGCATCACAGATACCCGTAATTTTCTAATCAAGGCGAATCATTTCTTGTATTATTATCATGTAGTCGGAGATTTGTTGCTCAGGACTTGATTTCTGATGGGGGACTCTTCCCAAGCGAAACTGACTTGGTCGGGAAGGAAAGTTACGCAATTCATTACTCGAAATGGTAAACTGTATAGCTGGTATGGTGAAAGAAAGAGAAGGCAGAAATGAGATTCGGAGCGGAGGTGGGCTTTAAATTGGAGTTGGATATGATGCTCATATGGACATCCCGGGGACAGTGCGTAATGCACTTGCAATGAGTTTAGTCGTGTAATTGGGGTTTTATGTATGTATTTTTATGTATAGTAGATGCTCGTAAAATATGTGTAGTGCGCTGATTAGGCCATTGAGGCACTGGGCAGAATTGTTTGTCATTTGTTGTAAAGTGCACGGATTGGAGAGAGAATGCGAGGAAATTAAGAAAGAAAGAAGGAATCTTCCTCTGGCTTATCGTTAGCAGTGAGGATGGGATTGTGCATTAGGAACACCATAAAAGCACTAATGGCAATAGTAATAGTGATAGGCATGTTAAAGCGCCACTCGCAGATCCGCTCTCTTGTCACACAGTTCTCCATCCGCCATTCACTCACTTTCCAAACACAGTTATACTTGTCATTACCTTATCCGCACTGTCTCCAAATCCTTCCCGGAATCACCAATTCCTTTTCAAAACTAAATTAACACCAAAGTCTTCTCTCCATGCACAAGTCCTAAACCAAGGTGATGTCCTATTATGCACACATATCCAACATACTCCCCCCCTCCAAGGTTCCATTCATAATTACCACCAAACACAAACTTCCCATTTACAAACAATTCAAAATTCCCAGAAAATCACCTGGGAAATTTTACTTTCCCACCTGATTTTCCTGAAAACTGTTTTAAAATCTAAACCGTCTTCTATATTTCCAATCGGCAACATTTTGCACAATTTTCTGAACGACCAACATAATTAGGGGCAAGTGGGAAAGTGCCAAACCTTGCTTTTCTCCAACCTAACTAATAATGCACTCCGGAAACCAACTACAAAGAGCTCTGCTCATCTCCTAAATGCAATTCACAAAAATGATGATCATACTAATACTCCCGCAGAAGCTATAACCCGCAAACAAACATTTTTCCAGACCAGCAAAGAACACTAATTACTAAATACTAACTAACTAAGCAGTGTCTCTACTCTTTTTCTTTTCCGCTGCACAGGGAACCCTAAAAGTTACGAAAATGTAAAAGTACCTAGGGGAACTTATTACAGCCAACTTACGAAGTAGACTCACTTACAGACTCACGATACTTAATATCCATATTGTGGCCAATGTTAATAACCACAAGTCAGGCTGACACTCCTGAGTCCCTAATAGAAATAAATGGTTACACCATTACAATTAATATGCCTCCCTAATATAAAACCACGAATATTTTTAAAAGTCCTGGTTTACACCAAGTATTTTACTCATTTCTCCTATTTTTGTTACGTGGTTCAAGAATTAAAAATTGTTTCGGATTTTAAGTAAGATTTTAAGGAATTTGCAATTTAAACTGTCCAGGGACAGTTTGGCTTCACAGGTGGATAAGCAAAAAACTCGAAATAAAACAATCGATAAATATCTAGATTTTTTTGTGTTTGGACATGAAAATTGACCACGTAAGCATGCAACTAAATCTTACTATATATTTATTCGTCATTAGAAATGGACAGTACGGTATATAAAGCATATAATTACAATTTTCCGTTGGCATATGGTTTTTATGTTCCCCCTGGATATCTGCTTACTTTATTAAGTGACTCAGGGTTTCTTTGAATGCGTATTGAGAATTGTTTTAGCGGAGTATCTTTTTGTGAGGGTAATGAATGACTCCTTAGCAGTGACTACGGAGAATATGGTTTTGTTCCTCCAAACACTCGACTAAATAAATTACAGTAGAGATTTATGGTAATGAAGTTTAATCTGATTTTGTTGGACTAACTACATTTTTAAGCCTCGGGTATAGCAGTCAGGGGAATAAGTGAGTAGCTGCATAATATTGTTAGTTTTCAATCAAAAATGCAAATGTGAGCTAATTTGAAAATAAGTTTTATTTGAGCGCTGCTGCGATAGAGAGGTTGGGTGCAGTCGGGTAGGCAATGGTAAGTAGCCGGGTAGGCCCAAAGCACAGATTCAGTTTTGCAGATTCCTACATTCTCGTGTTTCGGTTGATAAAATATTTTGAGTTGGTAAGTCATGTTGTTATTATAGGAAAATTATGTTCTGCTATGTGTACGTATGACGAAAATCCAATATTTGTCGCTCCATTTACTGGCACAAATCCTGTACTTTCCCCTAAGGAGATTTACGGAGGAAGATAGCGATCCGATCCAATACGCTACCCTCTCGTGCTTAACATATAGCTAAATATTATAAATAGTACTATTTGTACAACATTCAGCAATACGTGCAATATTCCTATAATAATAACATGACATGCCAACAGTTGTAAGCAGATACCCTGTCTTCGTCATGCCTAGCCAAAAATCTTTAGCTTAGTCAGTACAAACACCCTACCACGCAAAACTTCTTTTCATTTCCTCCTTCAGTCTGTCCCTTTTCATATACGCATCAATACAGTAAAAACTATTTTATTCTCTTTTATTTCTTTTATGAAATACTTTACAAAAGATTCGTCCGCAAACACAAATTCCGTAAAATTTCTATTTTTGCCACATATTTTTAGAATATTGTGCGAAATTGTGCCAATAAATATAAATAATGGGTTTTCCCTATTTTTGTGCTAAAAATAAGAACATTTTTAAATTTTATAATGTGAACAGGGCTGCATTCGTAGAGGTCGCATTTGTACAGGGTTCCTAGTTTTCCAAAGTCATTCCAGAACTTGAAGCAAAAAAATAAAGTATAAATTAAAAAGTCAACTGGTAGAATGGTAGGAATTTATTTCTTTATTTTGATGTCAGGCAAAGGACTATAATTTGTCATTTCTGATTAAAATGCGTGCAAAGTTGCGTTGAATATTATATTCCTTTTCTTTCCGTCCTTTCTTGCAACTTTTACAATTCCCGTCTATTATAGTATGCACACACAGCTACAAAAAGTTTTCGTGTGCAAGTGGTTCCAATATAAAAAAGCCAGCATTTGTGTTTCTAGTGGAAATTGTAGCAAGTTCCACGCACTACGGTCGCATTGCTTGTTTTGTGTCTTTGTTAAAGTTTGCTTGTTCATGTTTGTAGTTTCGTTGAATCTCGTGTTCGGTTTGCTCATGTTAAAAATAATTTTACAAGGGTGAGTAATCTTGGTCCTCTGGGTTCAATGGATTAAATATTAAGGGTCACAAATAACACCAGAGGTACTTTTTCGTTTTGCAATATAATTTCATGTAGGAGAAAGTAAAAATTTCTTTTTTGGAATAATTCCGGTAATTATTGTTTGCATTAAATTGATATTAGGAGTAAAAGCTGTTTACTCTTCGGTAAAAATGGATAAATCGTAGGAAATTGGTAACCTTGATATTTTCCGTTAAATTCTATTTACTTAATGAGAGTGCTATGAGGTTTTTAAAGATGTTTCCATCAATAGATGAGTTTGCATTTAGTTGGGCCGTAAGTCTGTTCGTTCTACTTTAGGCTTAAATTGTGTAGTCTTGTTTCATAAGCCTTTTGATAAATTTTGTACAGCATTTCTAAGCCTACGTGTATATTTTATCATTGAAGTGCGAAAGAGAACTAGTCTTAAATGTGTGCATTGTGCATACGTATTGCAAACTTTTACTTAAATAGCAAGGAAACATGCGAGAGAAACAAAGCCAAACTAATCTAAGGAAAGTTTTCATAACTTGCCATATTTCTCGCTCTTTATTCTCCGTACATATTAAATAATACTTTCCCTTCCTCCATCCATTCTCTTTTTCACTATTTTCATTTTTCCTGGAAAATACAATTTTTTATAAAATCGTTAGAGGAAACGTAAATGTTTGAATTTGGCCATCTTTATATCCACTATGTATGACTCACTGTGAGGATGAAAGAACTACGCTTTCAATTTATTCCCTTTCCAATGATGCATGAAGGACATTTTCCAGATCCACATTTAAAACCCAATATCTAACTTTCCCAAATGTCTCTATTGGAATTGGCTGGGTGACAAAATAAACATTGTTACACCTGAGGCCTCTACGAAAACCCTAGTCTAGAAATAATACCAGCTATTTTGCTATTTAGAATTTAACTGCAACATTGTACAATATAAACAATATAAAATAAATTGCAGACCTGAAATTGTAAACTATGTGGAATTCCAACGTGCTACTTGCCATATAGAATTTTGCAAATAAAAAATTGTTGGTAAATTAAGAACCATTAGTGTGATTTCTGAAATACGGTTCTGAAGACAGGATGTGATGATTGGATTGCTAATTATGCAGATTGAAGTGTATACCGTGATGGTTGATAAATGTGGACAATATTATAATGAAGCGAGGGTGCACTTGTGCAGGAAAGAATTTGCGTGGTGTGTTTTCCGAGATGAGAAATTTTAAAACTTGTTTCTATAATGTTAAAGTCTTAAAATTTGAAGGATAATAATAACGGGGAAGTTTTACGAGATTACTTAAGCCATGTACCTTTATATTTCTGGCACCTACAGATAAAAGAACGTGTTCCTCCTTTCGTTAAGTTTAGTTCAGTGCAGACGGCATTTTATGTGTTACGGTTATGCATTCGACTAGCCATACATATTATATAATATTATGTAGTCCCTCTTCCATTTTATATCCTCCTGGAGTATTCCTTACACAGGAGCCCTTTGTCATGCAAAAATTCCAGTAAAAAGTAAAGTGTGTGAAGTCAAGTGAAGCAGAAGCAGAGTCTTGCGTATGAGTCACTATTTAGTATAAAAGAAAAGAGTCTATCATCTTTGTCTGTTCATTTCCCTTCGTCATCTTCATAAATTACAAATAAATATAAAAATGTTACTATAAAGTAATGTTCATATATTATTATAGGAAAAACAAAGACTCCACTTTCCTTCTCTTCTTCAAACGACCCACAACTAAATATTATTACAGTGCGCTTCCACACACACAACCTAAACACAGGAATGACTCTCCCTGTACACTTTCCTTCCAGTAAGGACCGTACTGGAGAGGAAATGGGAAACAAAATATGACTTATTCTCTTTTGCCTTGCGGAGAAAAACTGTTTGATATACACTGTGTATTTTCAGGGGTAATCTATAGTAATGCTGATGATAAGTGGGAGATGGGATGCACTGTGACGGCAAGTCAACAAACAAAATGGTGCAAGAGATGAAAACAAAGTCCTAAAATAGATAGCCACCCACAATGCACTTTATACTTTCATTCCTCTGCATTCCCTAGAAATACTTTGTACTCGGAGAAGTTCTCCGGTCACCTTAACTCCAAACCATTGCATTAGTCCAGGGAGTAATTAATTTTCATTTCGGGAGGGCTTTCCACTTCCACCAACATAATACCTCCGCAGAATTTCCTATTTTATCTTCACGAACTACAGAACTAATGATTGCACCCGAGAACCGGGTAATTTTTGTATTTCTTACTATTTATATTTGTTTGGTGACAAATTATTAACTGTTAGAATTGTGGGAGTGGTCTTGAGTGAATAGATTATGTGAGGTGCAGTTAGAATTAGTGTTGCTGTTAAGTTTGGGACGGATTAGATATAAAAGAGTGGAAAGTGAAGAGGCACCTCGTGGTCTAGGCACATAAAAATAAATGAAAAGGCTCGCTCGCCTTTTCTCCTCCTGGCCTGGACTCCTTGGCAAAGGAAACTTTTTCATGCTTCCCTTTTCACTTTCATTCAACTACATAAATACCCGGGATATTTATTTCGACTATAGCGGGTATTAGTTAAGGACAGTTGAGTCGAGTTGAGTTTCTTGTTGAGAATTCATAGATTCGCTGCCAGTGCACATAAATAGTGGGATATTAGCGTATAGACTTCGTATAGACTTCGTATAGACTTGTAGGCACTATAGAGCACTTAGTGGCATAGGGCCTCTTTTGGTGGTGCAGGGTCGTACATAAAGCCAAGTCACTCTGTGCAGCAGTTACCGTTTGTTTTGCTTCCTCTCCTTGTCTTTCTTTTGGCGTCGCTTCCCTTCCGTCTCATCTTCAGTCCTATAAATAAACACTGTCAAATTTTTATGAACTGCCTCAAAGGAGAAGAGCAAAAACTCAACCACATTCACTTCGCCATGTCTCTTCTTCTCCTTTCATGGCTAAAATGCATCCCAGAGACAAAAGACCTTTTTTCGTAGCCAGCTATGGCTTTCCACCCTTTACATTTCCGTTTCAAGTCAAAACCTTCGCTTTCTTTATGACCAAGTTATAAATAGCTTTTGTTTAAACTCCCAGCTCAAACAGGACTTCCAGGCATCCCCAAACAAAACAACCTCCCCATTCCGCCCCAAACTACTCTCCTGACTAATTGTCGACCCAACACTAATTGTCGCGTAGGTACCTTTCTATTTATGTATTCTCTCTCTTCAGCTTATGCCAAACTCAATACCTCTCCAAGAACAACGTATCAAATCTACTCTCCCGACTCAATTCGCTCCTTGTCACTGAATTACAAGAGGAGACAAAACTTGTACCTAAAATACAGTCGAACCTAATGATTTCATGCCAACAATATCCACATGTACTAAATGCATGTACTTAAATGTCAATCCACTGTAGCAACTAATGACTCTAGTTGTTAAATAGCACCAACAGAAATGGAAACCATTCCAATTCCAATGCAAGTGGTTCCCTTCAACTAAATCGACAAATACTGAGCTCCAAATAGCTTTACAAATTGCACATATCTAAAATATTTTCATTACTCCCACTTCAAACAAGTTTTCTGACATGCGAAAAATTATGGAAAATCTTTTAAATGCTAAATATCAGATTTTATTCACCTAAATTCAACATGCACAATTCCCACATTTACCTTTCATTTACTTCTCGTTTTTATTTCTGAGGAAGTGGAAATTTGCAACCACTTTCTTGTCCGTTGACAATTTACAATTTGCCCTTTCTGAATTCTTTTCCTTAACATCCACCCACTTTACAACATTTTGCAATGATTTTGCAAAGGATATCCTTAATGTATAGAATAAAAATAATCCTAAAAGGGATACCTGTTTTCCATATAGCAACTATATTTTTGGGGATAGCGAAATAATCCTGAAATGTAAATTTTTTACATTGATATGGAATAGTAATTCTTAATGCCAAAATGTGTTTGTATTTTAAAAGAGCATGGAAGAGGTATTCTGGTGGAAATTTGAAAAGTGAAATGCAGGGAATAAGAAAGAGGAAATGAAAATTAGTAGAGAATTGTGAATGTGTATAGTACATAGTGTAATAGAAAAGGGTAGGATTGTTGTGGAAAGAATAAGCCAAGCTTAAACCTATGCGTGCAATAAATAAGCATAACAAAGAGACTGTAACTACCTATGCTGTAGTACTTTATGTATTTTTTGTGCCACTTATTCTCTATTGTTTTTGTAATGCCTTGGATCGCATTTAGCTCTGGAGTCTGCACCAGGGAATAAAAAAGCAATTGCTTTTTTGGAAAAAGTAAAAAAGCATTGCTTTTTTAAAAATCAATGTTTTCTTGCTTTATTCCTGTATGCATAATACATATAGGACTTAATACGTAGCACTTCTAAATATGAAATTACATTTCATAATAATGCAACAATTAAAGTTGAAATTGACGCGGAATAGAATTCATTGTTTTGTTAGATCAATTTTTGCAGAAGAATAATGATTTTCAGACGTTTTTAAATGATTTTTGTAAAATTAAAAAAGCAAAAGTCATTTTAGATTTTGATTGCTTGCTTTTTTGTAAAAAAGCAAAAAAGCTGGGTTCTTATTCCCTGGTCTGAACTGAGCTCTCGTCTGTTTGACAACACAACAATGACTCGAAACTGAGAAGCAAAGCATTCCGCCTCATTCCTCCACAATGTTTAACTAATTTAAAAAATGCAAATGAGAGCATGTTAGTGTAAGACAAGAGAAGAACCTGGAGAGAAGTCATGTTGTTGTCACAGTACAGACAGATTCCCTTTGCTCACATTCTAGCAAATAGGAAGTTAACGAATGCATTCATTGCATCTGCTCTCCTGATCGTTTTCAGATAAAATGTCTAATCCCGTCTCTCTGGCTAACTTACGTCCTGTCAAATCTGTCACCACTTCTTTCAACTTACGCAGTCATACATTCAGTCCTAATTCTCTCGCTCTCTCTCCTGGTCCACAATTAATTCCAACGAAGGATTGTGCTCTGAAATGGCAAAACAGAATTTTCTTAAATGACCTTCATTTTAATAACGGACTAGAAAAATGCAGGTGTTGATTTATTTTTAAGACGCAAAACTGTTTTCCCATTTAATAATCAGGATTTTCAAAATATGAGCATAAAATATTGTAGTATTAAAGCAGGAAATGAGGGTATGGAGTAGAGACCCTTATAGTTACTTGGCAATAGAGGTCTTCTTTATTTGTGGATAAAAGAGAGGTTGTTGAGGGACCGAGTGGATTTGGGATGGAGAGTTTGTGAGTGACAAGAGCGGAGTGAGAGTAGTTGGAAGGCTGTGATATTAGGGAGGACTAAAGGCATGATAATGGGCTAAGTAGATAAAGATGGGTATCTGGTGATGGAATTAGGGATGCTAGTCGTACTTAAGGGCAGGCAGTGAGGAGTGAGTGAGTGAAGATGAGAGTCCTGGCCAGAGTGCGAATTCGTGTCGTTTCCACACTCTTTAAAAACGACATTAAAAGTTCCTCTTGCTGCCTACAACTTTATTTTCGTTGAGACAGCCAGCAAAGCCAAGCCACCGACTCAACCAAAGGACGACCGCAATTTCATTTCGTCCCACCCACACTTTCCTCATCTATAAATAAACACAAACCACCAAGGATTCAAAAACCCAGGGGTTTTGGAGCAAAAATCATCCACCCATGGGTTTTTCGGTCTTTCGGCTACCAAAATAAAGTAATATTCTAAGTAAATTGCTTAATATTTCTTTTTTGAGTCACAATATGATGAAGAATGATAGTTTCTAACTATTATTATCAAATATATTCATATTTTGCAGGATAAATTCTTAGCTGTTATGAAAATTACGTGTATTTCACATGTAAAAACCCAAGAAACCCCAAAATCCATGGGTTTTTGTTAAAAAATGGGTCGGGCTTTTGCTCAAAAACCGGAAAACCCGAAAACCCTGTGTCGGCATCCTTGCAAACCTCTCGAAACACTTCTTACGGCTTATACTCGAGGAATTTCGGATGTGAGTGACGAGAGGGAGGAAAAGGAAGGAAAAGGAACTGCACTACCTTATAATCCACATTTAAACTATGCAAAGCAAATAGAAATTGGTGGATGCATTTGCACCCTCAACCGACTCTCTGGATTCACACTCTCTGCCCGCACTCCATCAAAAGACAACTAGACACCGTGCAACTCTTTCTCTTCTTGTCCTCGGCCAAGATTCATGTCTCTGCAGCGGAGGAACACCTAAGTAGGACTCTGAGGCCTATCGCCTCGTATCTGTATTAGGAGGGGACCCTCTGCTCCCGCTATCTCTCTTGCCCTCCCCGGACCCACCGAACCAGCGGAAATACCATTCGAGAATATTTGATATCTTCCTCGGAATCACCCGCTCCTTCTCATAAATCACCGAAAAACATCAAATCTCCATATTCACTTTTTATTGCTTTTCCAGTTTCCACTTTTCAGTTTCTTTCCATTTCCACTCAGTTTTTATACAGATTATTGCCAGTACCATGTCACTTCTCCAATATATATTACACAATAATGCGCTTTATACAAACTAAACACAGGGGGTGAGTTTCATAACTTTCTTTCTTCGCTCCGCTCCATATCTCCAAATTTAAGTGATGCACTTTCTCAAAGTAAACTAACTAAAATCTCCAAAATTCAATTATTACACCATTCATCAAAAAAACTTATCAAGTAGACTAAATTTTTAAAGAGTTAAAACATTTTCATCTAATGAGATATAAAAATGTAATTTACGAATCAATTACTGCTCGAATGCCCCTACAGTAGCAATATTTATTTTACCCAATGTCATAAAACTTGCGTATAATTAATTTGTCTGAAACCGAAGTGATTGATTTGATTTATGACATTCGTTGAATAGGCAATGGCAATTATGAGAAAATAGGTCTCTAGTAGATTGAATGAAGTTGCGCACGTTACCGAAGTTATTATTATTGTGTTGTGGACTATTTGGGATAAAAGGGTAAAAGCCTGTGCATTTCTAGATTGGAATTCGTTGATATTCTTACCTGGGTGCTATTTAGTGTTTATTTAGAAATCTATCAAGAAAGGTTTGAAAAGAGAGATGTGATTGGCCAGTTTTTTTCGTACCTCGCATTGCAATTGCCTACTTGTGCAGAGTCCAGACATTTCTTGA
This sequence comes from Yoshiicerus persimilis, assembly GCA_020352615.2. Taxonomy (NCBI): domain Eukaryota; kingdom Metazoa; phylum Arthropoda; class Collembola; order Entomobryomorpha; family Tomoceridae; genus Yoshiicerus; species Yoshiicerus persimilis. The sequence continues at coordinate 45,261,811 of CM060170.1, forward strand.
TTAATACCGGAGTTTTTATAGGTCTTGACTTTTACAGAGTAGCAGAGTTATCCACTGAAGGTCTGGAAAAGGTGGAATTTACTTTAATGGGATTACAGAATCGTCTAATTTCGATCTCCTTTGCTTTATCTGATTTTGACTGAGTGTAGCTCAATGACTTTTACTCCTGTTCCAAAGAATACTTTTCTTTTGAATAAAAGCGACACTACTAGCAACGTGAACAAATGTTTCCAAGAAGCCTACTTATCCCTTGCTACTGTAAAATGTCGCTAAGGTGTTTTCCTCCAGGACTTGTTTTCATTAGCAGAGATGAGAAGCTCATTTTCAATATTGGGTGGAAAATATCATTTACCAGGTTTAAATAGCTTATGAATTTTTCTGGAGCTACTTAGGGTGTTTAGTGCTGCATAAGGAATGCGATTGAACTAGTTGGAATTGGATGGAGGTGCAGAGAAGAGTTCGGAGAGAATCCTCCAGCGAGTTTAAATTCTGAGTGTAGGTGCATTACAGGCGGAAAGTGTGCGATCTCCTCCAGCGAGCACTTTGGCTCCTCCGAAACGCTCAGCTCCATCCGATCGCATCTCATCTGATCTATTATGGATTTAGAGGAAAGCCGGAGTAAAGTAAAGGTAAAGAGATGATTCTTTCGATGTGCATTCCTTGCTTCATTTCTCTCAATACACTCACAATTTGACTCTTATTACTTTCCTATTTCCGCTCTTCCAGACGCTTCGCTTCCCTCCACAAACTATTACACTTTTCTATCCAGTGGTTTCGCTTCCTTTCCTTTTACTCCAATTCCTAATACTAGACCCGGGGAATTCCTATTACTGTCACTCAAATCCTAACTCTTTAGTCTACACTACTATTTCATCACACAAATTTTTCATTGTCCCTACAATCAATACACCAAATTAAAACTATCGTCGTCTACTCCATTGATATACATTTAAATGTTACGTTTTACAAGTCACTTTTAAATACTAATGTAATTTACCAAGAGAAATAGTATATAGTAATTAGTTTTTTAAAAAAACCTTTAAAAACCAATGCGGTTAGGAGGCATTTTTGCAAATTTGCAACCCTGTAGAAAGTTATAACTGTGTGTAACATAAAAAAGAGTGAATTGGAGACTGTTTTAAGGTAGTTGAATTGCCTTTGATCAGATCGACAGGAAAGATAAAGTAATATAACGTAATGGGAACGTTTTTACTCTGCGAAAGATATTTCTCCTCAGGATTTCAAATTCCAACTCTGTGAACGTGGATTCAGTCCAATCCAATGCAATCAAATGCAGTATACTCAATCGGCATTCTAGGATTCTAGGAGTTTAGAGTAACTATCTAAAAAAACGAAGTATATTAGAACTAATGCTACTTAATAATAATATTTCGGCTAGATACCATTTAGTGCTTTAGTGGAGAGTGTTTAAAGAGTAGTTACATATTTAATAGCAGAGCCTCTTGATATTATAGCATTATTAGGTTGATCTGTTTGTTAAGCGTAACTATGCCCCAGATAGGAAATGCAAAGAAAGGAAATCTTGGAGTTATTTGAGCACCTACACCTACACTATTAGCTATAGATGCCTTTTACTACTAAGAAGCCTATTTTTAATTATCACTCAAAGAAAAATAACAGTGGAAATTACGACAATTATTTATGAATTATTTTTTAAATATTACAAGTTATTTTTTTCAGGTAAAATTATTTAAAAATATATTATTTACTTTAGTATTGTTTAGTAATAATTAGAAATGTTAACTTACTGATGATGCTGATTGGTATTTCATGTGGGTGCTGAATTAGCCCATTTGAGTCGGTGCTGGGTTTTTCCAGGGGGATTCTGAAATAGCTGCCAGCGCTATTTGAGCACGTCCAGGTGCTCAAATAACTCCGATATAGAAAGGAATCGGGCAATTTGAGAGAGAATAGTTTCTGCCTTTCCTCCCACTTTTATTACATAACAATCCTATCACTTTCCACTCAACTCACTCCAGGCAAATTCCATGACATTTTAAAAGTTCAATGTTCACAGTTGACCTGTCGTCCCATCTTCGACATTCTCAGCTGTCACCTTCTTCACAAATCTCGTACCAATATCGCTATTATTAATGTACCCTACCACCAAAACCTATAAAAGTCTATAATACTCAAGAAAATCTATATAACTTCCTTCTCTTCTTTTCACATGCTATTTTACGTAGCTATATTAGGTTTTCATTGGTGACTTAAAATACAATATACGAAGATGACACTCCATAATTTCAAACAAGATTTCATGAAAATCAATGAAAAGTGTTAATAATTCTGTTCCAACAACCTCGAAATACAAAATAATAATTTTTATTACAAAACAGATAAATTTTTTAAAGTTAAGACTTACCTAATTATGGCACTTTTGTTGGTAATCCATTTCTGCATTGATTATTGCCCTTTAAAATAATATCAGAGCTGTTTCATTGTCAGTTGGAAGAAAGGATTTGAGGAGGAGTGAAATTGATCCACAGCTTTGAAGCGTGGAAATCTGCGAGAACATTATTTATCGATCAGGTCTTACATATCATATATTATGATAATATCGTTTATGTATGCAGTATCATCTGAATTGTCCGTGTCTCCGATCAATCAATTTCTTCAAAGCTCCTCGCTCTCTATTTTGGTGCAAGTACTTAAAAGGATAGAAGAGATGATCGTCTGGCGAAATGCACTCAGTTCTTAGGCGATCAGCTTTCACTGCGATATTTGCAAAGCTTTTTGTCTGTTGACACAAACTGATTCAGTCTCTTTGATTTCACTCGCAATCATTCCTCTCTCCATCTTTTCGCATTTCTCATCCACTTCCGTCTCCATTGCCAAAAATCAGGATTGAATTGCCAGTCAAAACACAAGTACACACAATATTCCTCCCATGCGACAAACACATTTTACTCATAATATTTAGACAGTGTCTTCCCGGATCTCTGTCGCTAATGTAACTCTATTCCGTATCACTGAATTTCAATACACGTGTATTTACCATCCAAGAAATACACAATTTCACAGTCAACATCTATTATTCAGGCGGTGCAATCTTTCTTTCAGTTAAAAATTAATTTCTCTGCGACATGTAAACCATAATATTATTACATGTTCCATGGCAAGTAGTTAAATTTCCTGAAGTTGCTTTGTAAATTAAATTACAGTTGAAGATATATTTTGTATTATTCAAAAATAAAAAAATTAATACTTTATTTTCATTATATAAATATATCTTTATGAGAAATAAGGGTATTAAAATTTAGTTTGGAAATTTGGAAAAAGTAAATATTTATAAGAAATAATATTTGGAAGAGAAAGTATTGATTGAAATGTGAAATGACGGGAATGCTTATAAAAAAGGTTGATTGACCAATAAAAATGAATTGAAATGTTGCCTTCTTTTCTCGAGTGACTTTGAATGAAAATATTTAATCATCGTCTAGATGGATGGAATGAATGGTTTTGAAGTTTGTCTTGACGCCTCTTTTGACTTGCCTTCCCCAACGCTCTTCCTTGACTCTTTATAAAATATTTCCCAGCTTCAGTACACTTCAACTGAGTTCCGACTCTTTTATCTCAGATAGACAGACAGAAGAATAGTTCTTTGTGCCCACTATCCCATTTTCTGCGGAGTCAATATAAAGACCTTCAATCTTTGCCAGATGCATTCAAATATTTTACCTAATGCATTCCGGTGCATTCTCATTATTATTTTAAAATCAAACTGAAAATTCTTTTGACTTTCCGTCACTTCCACTACCCTTACATATTTTTCAAACCTCAAAAAAGAGTTTCTACAATGCGTAGCGACAGACTTTCACGGTCTGGAAAACTATATTTGTCACTGGGAATATTACACAGGGATTAATAAGTAGGTAGCTGGAACACGAAAGAATTCTTCGCCGTCGACCCCAATAACACATTCACCAAAGTTTTTTATTTCGTTTCTTTGCTAGAAAAAAGTTATCTTTGTGTTCGTGTCCTGGAGTTGTTGTTGATTTGATTGATACGCTCTTTAAGAAAAAATTATACGTAGGAACCTGACTCATAAATGATTCCAGTTGTAACTACTTTCGCCTACTAGGGTTTGAGTGTTACGTTCCGCTGGAGGCTTTGTCCATATTCTTATAGATTTATATTTGTGGAGAAATAGCTGGGAAGGGAACGATAAATAAATTCGATTCCTTCGCTTCAGTTGGCCGGCTGAGTATGTAAAAGATTCTTTTGAACTCGATTTTTACTTAATTTATTTGGTTAGGTAAGCAGAGTCCTCGCACAGTTGTGTTGTGGTTCCTTTGATTCTCTCTGAGAGACGGCGAGTCAAAATTGTCTTGTCAGCTGCCACTCCTCGATGACTGATGAGTTGATGAAAAGCTTAAGATTGTCAAAACTTATAATGCTCCTACTTGATAAGGAAAGTGTGGCCGACGAATGAGTGGCGACAATCGACTTACACTTCTCCACCCAAATATCAAAAACCTCCGATAATTCTATTCTTAGCCAAATATTATTATACTCCTATATTTAATCACAACTGACTTTAATACAGGGAAACCTCAATTCTCAAATAAATTGGGTAACTAAATTATATTATAACCCTAGGGTAAATATAAACTACTATTCCGCAAATAGTTTTCCAATAGGCAATTAAATACAATATCCTTTATTTTGATTGATGGAAAACGAGAAATAGTTGGTAGCAATTTCTGAATGACATTTTTGTTTATTAAATGGGATACCTGTGTAAAGCAGGAAACAGAACGCGAAATAGATTCAGAAAGGTTGAACAAGCACGTGCTAATTTTTCCTGTAAATATAAAAAGTCCTGCTGACGAATATTGAAGATTGGTTACTTATTCTTCCTGTAAAACAGAGAGACGGGTAGGAACATTTTTATTTTGCTTACAAGGTAAGGGTTTAGCAATAACAGTTCCTTGTTTAATAGGTATGATGATCTAATTAACCTTGAGTAGGATTTTTTCGCTGTGTTCGACAATTCAATCTAAAAGCAATTCTTTCATTTCGAACGAAACTGATTGTGAGAGTCAGTCTGCAAGAAAAACGTAATTGCAAAATTGAATAGTAGGAGAAAAAGGAGTGTGTGAAAAAGAGAACAAAACGTTGTGTGTGTTGAAATCGCTTAGCGTATGTCTAGACTCTGGACCTGCTCCAGTTTGCTGTGGATATAGTAATAGAGAGATAGAAACATAGCTTAAATAAAAGAAACGTAATGGGATTTTAAGAACTGCACCCGTCCGTTGTAATATTGTGTTAGATTTGAATATTTACGCTCCAGTACCTACTTATCGTTAAATTAAATCTAAGTAAGAGCAGAGAAATAACACGAAATTGCATTTCCTACGGTTGTACATGTATATTAGCAGAAGAAAACAATTATGCAGAAAGAAACACAATGGGGGTGTCAACAAGCATTGACTTGTATAACTAAACGACCCACCCACGCAGTATGAATGAAAAAGTGTTACAATCATTAGCGTGTTGGTTGTCGTTCATAATTGCGTACACTAAAATAAAATGGAATAGAAAATGATTTGGGCGAAATTCCCAGACAATAGTAGGCAAAAGGAAACTCGGTTCCATGCAATGCATTTATAAATATTGAAATTAGAGAGGACACGCAACAGCGACTGCAGTGTCACTCCTCCAAACTCCTTTTCTTAATTTAAAACGCATTCGCAGCACTACGGGACTTTCTGGCTTAATAATGGGAATTCGTTCTTGGCTTACTATTCCATAATGCAGACTGTACGAAAAAATTGATGGGATCGTTAATAAAATTGTTTCTAACAGAATCACCGAAATGTTTTACTAAATATCAGTTGTGTACTGGAGCTATTTCATTTGCAATCAAAATGATGATAGTAAATACAGAGCGTTTCAGTTAAAAGTATCCATATTACATCCAGTGTGTAAGGAAGTATCATTTACGTTTGTTTTGATTTCTTGCGAAAAGGCAAAAAGCGGGTAATTTAAATACAATGTACTCCCTTATTCATATAAGTGTCTTATGGCTACTTTTGGCTGAATCACACTGTAGGAACTAAGTACGAAGCTTGTGCTTTTAATAAAAATGTGTTGGATTGGGAAAGACATGTGGATATTCTGGAGAAACACCAAAAGCGATATGTAGAAGCCATTAGTAGAAGTATCTTGTGTAGTGCTGGTTGATGATGGTCTGATGTTTGAATTTGTGTTGGGATTTGAATAGAACTGAGAGGACTGAAAAAGAGCGTCGGTGACATTGATAATGGGAATGGGGAATGCTATTATAAAATTTTAGCAGCCAACTTTTAATCGAAATCCTGATGAGATGACTTTCTTGACTTTTGAAGAACATTCATTGGAAAAAGTGTTTCTTGATCTATTTACGTATCTGCGGAGCTACACGTATATTTCACCCGGGGTACATACTTAGCATTCTGATAAGAAAGGAAGTGTGCACTGGAAATTTGTGTGCGCTGTCTTTATGCACATAGCTGGCTAAGTGATTCCATTTCCATTCCAAAACTGAAATACGACGACAGGTTTAAAAGTTAAAGGCAGTTAAATGGAAGCAATCAACTTTCACAGCAAATGGTAATAAAATAACTATTACATGCACACATTATATGATGCTATGTACTCTACAAACCAACTTCCTAGCATTTCTCATTTGAAACACAAGACTTCAATCTAAATCTAATCCAATAAGAAATTCCCGTCAAGCAATGTATTCTGAATGTACTCGTATACAAATCGCACACCCAAGTTATATATGCGCTGCAAATTGAAAGTGCAAAGCAAAGAAAGATTTCAATTGATGAGTTCATTAAAATGACTGTAGTTAGTCTTGTGGTCTATTTTCTCACCAGTGCCAACATGCACCTACATACAGGGTACTGCAATACTCTACAAAAGTCAATTGTCATTATTCAGGTTTCTTGTTTTCCATACGTTCTATAGCCATTCTTCCTCCTTATCTCCATTTATTTAAATTTACACTTGGAAAACTGTAAAATGTAGGAAAACGGAAAGAAAATCTTGTAACACATAATATAATGACTGAGGGAAATGAATGTGGCAAGAACCTAATTGTGTGTGTGTGAGAATTAGCTTAAGGATTTGTTACTATTAGTTGGATCGGAAAACAGGAAGACGTTTAAAGAGAATCAAATCAAATCAAGTCACACAGTCCCTAGATCAGTCACAAACTGCGAGAGTAGTTCAATAAATTCCAACAAGTTACAAACAACTTAGGGAGAGGAGTAAACATTGAGTAAGTGCAACTGATGAGACACAGAAATCGAGAAATCCCAATTCCATCCTCTCAGCACAAGGAACAATTTCTTCTGGGCGCAATTTTAAGGAAAAACCCTGGCAATTAAAAATTCTCACCGGGTAATGATAAAATACTGTCATAATTATTTTAATTGAGAAATTAATTTTGCAGATTGGAAATTCAGAAAGCATTATTTTTATTTTCTGTTTTTATGTTATTGACCGACATTTTTGTAATTTATTTCTTTGTATAATTTTGGTTTTTTTAGACCCAGAGATTTTCAGGCAATGGTCCCAAGTATTCAAAATGAAGCATCAGTTAGTAGTGTAACCATTTCGTTTTCACATCTGTTCCGCTTTCATTTTTTGTCCAACGTAATATTATGTACCTGTCCTGTCTGTCTGTTGCGCTTACACGCAAGATTGAGCATACTTGTGTTCCAATTCATTTCCATCTCCTCACGGTTTTAAGTGGAGAGAAGGAGAATTGGATCGTGAGTTGTCTTGACTGCTTTCCTCACATATGCCCTAACATTTGCTTCACAGAAGTCAACCATAAACCATTATTTCAATCACTCACAGATTGAATTCAACCTAATTCACGAAAACATTGAATCAAGCCACAGAATATAATAATAATGCACATGACAGTAAATCAGCTAGAATTCAACTAAGGCTCAACACAGATAAATATCTTTTCTTGTGCAATCACAAAAAATGCACGGTGCTATCAATTAACTCCCCATTTCTTCCTTCCCACCTTTTAAATAAATTATTCAATATTTATTTCCCATCGCTGCATATGTCGGGCAAAATACCCGTGTCATAAATTCGTAGTTCCGGCTCTATTTACTTTTTAAAGCTTTAAAAAAGTAAAGGATTGCCACTTTAATGCACCACATGTGTTTATTGGAGATTTGCATACGACTTTTGAAAGTCGATCAAATGAGTTTAGCTTTACACCTTTCAGACCACAAAGAGCACAAAATATGTACTAACCTTAAGTTTTACAATGCCACCTGAGATGTTTCATTTAGGCACCATTTAAATTGATAAGCACCATTTTGAAAGATATAAAAATTATTCTGGGAATGCTTTGGTTTACCAAGCGAGTCAAAATAAATGTGTTCCCTAGTTAAAGCAAACTATTTAGTACTTATCTTCGTATTGCCCTGCTCTGGAGTTTTTCTGTAATATATATACCTAAAAAGATGAGATATAAAAATTGGCGTGAGTTGTGATGGACAGGAGGAAAGGAATTTGAGTATGCAGAACATAGAATTTAGGAAGATTGCATGATTTTGAGATGACAGTGAGTGATGAAGCAGAGAATTGGATAGCATCCTCTGTTTAGATTTGTCTCTGTGTCCACCAAAGATTCTCATCTCACAGCATAACCATTCCTCCTGATAAACCTAACGTAAGCAAACAAATTTACATAATAATGAATATCAATAAAATGTTACTTTTCTTTGTATTGTGCACGAGAGACTATATTATTATGTGCAATGCAATTCAAAATACTACGGCTAACCTAATTAAACTCTACAATTCTGCATATGATTGTAAAAATTAGCAAACCATTACATAAAACATTTCTAATGAACTATTTGAAAATAAATGTATTTTGTTCATATAAAAATTCCGCACCAGGTAAAATTTAAAATTAAGGTTCAGCACCTTTACTTTCTTTGAATCATAATAAAATTCTTTTTACCACAAAATAAAACGCATATTTACCATAAAACAGTTCATTTACCTCATAATATAATACAAAAATAGAAATACCTCAAAAATAAAAATAAAATAAATTAATACTAATAGAAGTAAGGCATATTGAGTACAATTTTCATTCCTGTGGTATTTTTATTTATTTTGCAGTCATAATAATGAGGTAAAAGAAGTATTTGATGGTAAAATGAGTTTTTATTGTGGCCCGATTCATGGACATTGAGTCCAGTGTAAAGGTACCTATGTAATTGTGGATTACCACGGAGAATTTAATTATTTCTTGTGTGATCTATTTTGGAAAGGGTGGAAATAGATGTGGATGGGTGTTATTTATGTTTGAGAGTGGACAGAAGCGTACTGCGAGTGAGAAATTCGGGGTGGTTGGATTTGCCGTTATATAACATTAATTAGTTGATAGTTGGTGATTAAGTTAGTTGGAGTGAGTGCGGCGGAGGTTGCGGTGGACTAAATGAAAGTGAGGGATGCGGAGATGAATTGATGAGTTGGCGGAGATGAAAGGGTTGTTGTTGCCTGGTGGTCTGTCCAGTCCCGACTGGACTCTGTCCCGATGCGCTAGGATGATCAGATACCAGATGAATGGATGGACGTTGACGAGCCAACTTCCCAGCTCAATTCCAATTTCAAATTGCCTTTTGATTGATGGTCTCTTTGATGAAATTCGGACTCGGCTCCACACACATTCCCCAACCTCTTATCAATACTACAGTGCGTCTCACCTAAAAGTATCCACATGTTATAAAGAAACACCATTAAATATATCTACTTTACTTTTCATTTCCCGCGCTAAACCAAAAGCGGCCAATTTAAATTATGCACTGCACAAGTCCTATGGATACTTTTAGGTGAAACGCTCTGTAGCTACTCCAATCCACTCCACGGCTCATCTAGATAAAATCCCACTCTGCCTCTCCGCCCTTCTTCATACAGTTGCATTTCATTATACTCAATTGGAGTCCTACTCTCACACAAACAACCTTCCATATGTTTTCATCAAAGTAAAGTAGGCGCACGATGGACTTATTAAAATTCTTGTAGAGACCTATGCAATGCAAACACAGGAGTACTTCAGCCAATGGAAAGCTACAAAATGTGACTCATTAGAACTGAACGTTCCAGATGGAAGCACAATTTAACTAATTATGTACTTCACTTGTTAATAAAACTAAGGATATGTACCTACTGAAGGTAAAAATTAAATCAATATCATTCATTTCTGCAAAAAAGTGGCCTACAACGTTTTAAAATTTACCCTAAAAGTGGCGCAGTGCAATATTGTGATACTCTTCCTAAATGAAAGGAAAAATATTCTTCTTTTTCGTCATTTGTTTCATTTACACGGGAAACAATAACGTTGCCTTATATTTTGCTCCATTAGAGACTTTCATGGTAAACGGGCATTATGTATGATCACACCTGTAATGCAATGCTTGTGCATGGTTAGTATGCTCAAAAATGGATAAGAGGAAAAAGGGCTTCAAGAGGACATTAGAATTATAACGAGATGCGAGTAAATCATTTTGGTGGACTCAAATGAAAGGAATCAACAGAAATAAATGCCACCTTTAAATTGGGGTTTGAATAATAGGAATAACGATAAATATAAATAAATTATCCGTCTGTTTTGACTGGAAGCTCTCTTTGAATTTAGCTGCGTGATATGAAATAGACGAAGTAGAGGAGAAGACAGAGGAGCGAGATGCGCATCTTTAACAATCTTCATAGCGTCTCCCCTTTTTACTCATATTTCATTTATAATGGACATAATACTACCAACACGCTTACAAAAACTCACGGTCAGTCCAGTCCTCTTATGCAGACGGACACAATCTCTAAGCTATTCTTTAAACTCTATTTTACAACTGCAAATACACAAGTGAGGATAAATATCTGTATTTTCAATACAACTCTAGGCAAAATACATTGAGTGTACGTATACAATGTATCCAGATATATTATACATGCATTTATGAAGCAAACAAGTTATAAATTGTAATAAACATAACAAACAGGTATATAAGAAATTAAATGACTTTTATTAGACAAATGTGGATGTCAACTCATATCAAAGGGTAATCGGATTATGTTAATTGTTAAAGAAGCCAAGATATAACAGACTCTTATAGAAAATGCACAGGAATATTAATTCTTTCACGGACTTAGAATTTATTTACAAAAAATTAAATCTATGGACTAAATGTTATTAAACTAATGCTCAACTTTAAACAAAACGCAACAAAGAAAAAGAAGTAGAGGAGATAGGAAGATAAGCGCCCTATAGTAAGATCCCTGCATATTACGATGAGGTTTGTGCTCCGTAGAACTTCCTTTGGGTTCTTAAAAGGCTGAACTGAAGAGGAAGATCGATCAGAATAGTTAACGAAAAGGACTCTTCTACTTATCCAAAAGCTTAATCTGCCGACGAGCTAACTGGGTTCGAGTTTTTTAAACCCTGACTCATTTCACTACAAGGTCTATGTATTTTTACAAATTGTTTTCTGTTAAAGGTAGCCAGGTACCTGAATTGATGGAACTCCCTGCATGCGGCTAAAGATTGGATAAGTGTTTAATGCGTATAGCTTGACCTATAAATCTTAAAGGGAAAAAGTGGGTTCCGAAATACTTTATGGTATCCACTTGTTATAAAATATGGGTTGATAGCCTATTGCGGTGTGGAGCTCTTTTGTCTAATCACCAAAGAAGTATTAATGTTCCCTATCTAATCAGCTATTTCTACAAGGTGATCATGATCAAGCATGGGAAGGGAAGGGGCGTTTCCTAATGAGGTGCCAAGAGAATATCTTCAAAGATATATGTATCTGCGATGTACATAATAAAAAAGCATTATGTAAAAAAGTTTAATGAACCTTAAGGTTTCGTAACCAATATTATTAAAGTACTGGGAGAAAATGTTACAAAAGTATTCTGTTTCTTTGATTTTCGTAAATCCCCATTTATTTATCAGAGTTGGAATTACAGTTAATTCTGCGATTGTTGAAAACTCTGCCTAATTCCAAAGGAGGGCAGAATTAAATTTGAATATGAAATTGTGTGTTGAAAAAGTGTCGATTTCACTTAGGGACTTAGCTTTAGAAGTTTGGATGAGGAAGGGGAATGTTTACAATGGGAGCTAAGACAAAGACGAAAAGGTTGTGGATGTTTCTAAGGAAAGGTTTAGGTGGAAACTAGAGAGGCTTAGGCTTAGGCCTCTCTGGATGCGAAATGAGTGAGGATGTTCAAAGAGAAAAAAGTGTTTAGCCGATTAGACACGGTTGACAAATATCAAAAGATATTAACTTGTAGGCAAAGCTCTCTTTTCTCTTCCACTCGCACTCACAATTCATTGACGGGAATTTAAATTCCGAATGCGAGTTTTTACGTCTCTGTCGCAGATAGACAAACCCGTCTCAATATAATAGCGTGCAGTCGGTGCGTTAGTTATGACCTATAAGCCACACTGGATGAATGAATCCCTTTCGTTCCCTCCCGAAGAATCGGACAGAGCACTGTGATAGCATCTTACCGATTTCGGAATATTACAGAAATGCGGGTAACTAACAAAGCCGAACGATAAGTGCGGAACGCAAGGAAAGTGAGCCAAGCAATTTTATTCCGATCCTCATTGATATTCAATTCAGGCGTAATTATTTCCACTGATATGATGCCATCCTATTTTATTGCCTCCAATTCCATTCAATACGAGGCAAGACACGCAGATTCCACTTCGGAGCTCTTCCTCACTTTTCTATCGCCACCCTTCATATCAATCTCTACAACCATTCTCCTTAATATTCCACAAAAACAATTTCTTTTTCAATAACAAAAAATACACCATTATTTTTTTTAACTATTCATCCTGCCCTTCCTACTTAAATTACACTCTCATATGTACACAAACTAAACTCACAAAGCAGCTTCCAAATTCAGATATTGCAAAAATGTTATTTGAAGCTTTTTGTAACAATGTTTTAAAAATGACATTTTTTTATATTTATAATTTTCATGGGGAATATGTCAATTACATAGGTATGCAAAAATAAGAATCGGTATTAAAACAAATTAAACGATTTTAGGAATTATTGGGCATGAGGGTTTTTGGTCATATTGGTAGTATTATAAATTCTTAAATGTCAAAATGCACCTTTTTGGACTCATATTATTAAAAAAGTCTGTTACAGTATTTGTTCAGCACGGTTTTTCTGAAAATACATAAGCTTTGTAAATAGAGGGACTATAATTTGTGAGGGCAGTCTTTTATTGTTAGTACGCATATGGCAAGTGGGCTTGATTTCCAATCCGATCCGCTTTCACTTTCATTTTGATTCAACTTTATTTTGGGTTTTGTGTAAGTAGCGTTGTCTGTGCTATTGACTTGACTGTGTGCTTTCGCCGTGTTTACCAAAGTGATTTAGCAATTTGGCATTTGTCTATTTTCTATCCATTCTTCTCCTGCCAAATAAACAGAGAGAGTAGACACACATTTATTTACTCAGGTACTTCTTTAGTATTATTGTCCCATTGTGTTAACAACATCAATCATTATAGTATTTAGTAGTGACTCAATTTTGAAGCAATATTAAAGAATCACGAAATCAAATAAAAGTAAATCTCAGCCGGACATTTGATTATTTCTTCGTAAAGACGGTTGGGATTCGGTTGTCTCCTATGTCACTGGAGGTTTGTGAATGGAAAAGCAGTTGCTTTCGTCTGAGATATTCTGCGGTCTCTTTTCCTTGGGAAATGCGACGGTGGACTAAAGGAAAATAGTGGAATTGGTAAGGTAACCCAGTTACGCATTGTTAAATGAACTTAAAAAGCTGAATAGGGATTCTTGACTGAGCCCCTGGTATAAATTGACTGGCTATCTGCCTTCTCTGTGTAAAATCCGTTTATACTTGTACTACCTTGGGCTGCAGTACAGTCCAATGGCAGTTCAGTCGAGTGAGGATCGGAGAAGACAGCTGGAAAAACATTTCCACAAGAGATATGGCCATTCTCCGATTTCGGGAGCACTCGACCTACTGGACTCAACTGCCCCCGACAGAAAGACTACATTCGATTCAACTCCAACGAATTTACGTTTTACTCCAAATCTCCCGCCCATTTTCTCATAAGCGACTTTCCCCTTCACACTGCACAAATACACAGTTCCAATGAACAGATAAAACACTCGAACATTCAGTTTACAAATTATGCACTGATTTATCTCAATTCCGTGTGTTTAAATGTGAATTATTAAATTACATTAAAAGTAAAAAATTAGGAAAAATATTGAAAATTTATTTACTTTTAGTAACTAACCCGTGAAGCAATAATTTCTTATAATGAATTTAAACTCGTAATGGGCGGCATTACGAAATTAAAAAAGGAAACTGTAAATCTAATTGATAGTGCTGAAAAAATTACGTGTACATGTTGTAGGATAATAAACGGAAGGATTGAGAAAGCTTTTTGGATTACTTTCAGTTCAACAGAGCACATCTGAGGAAGTGAATTTGAGGTGGTGGTCGAGAGTTGTAATATCAAATCAATTAAATATTTCCAATCGGGTGCTTTTCATCTCTTTTTTTGTTTTTGTTCTGGTTGACAGAGAAAAGAATTAGTTAAATGAATTGAATGGAATAAAATGATAAGAGAAAGGTGGTCAATTAGGAGTAGAAAGAAGAATTGTCCGGGTCACCAAGAGTTGCGGTGGTTATCGGTGTTAACATAAACCGTTTGTAGGCGATGTGATTTTGTGAGTGTGGGAAGTAGCGTTGGAGATGATTGTGGAAGAGGAACTGAGGAGTTATAAAGTGTAAGAGGCGGAATGAGTGAAAGTGTACTAGAGTGAAAGACTCTTGTTTCGAAATGACAATTTGAAATAGAAATAGCTTTGGGACCTGGCTAAAGTTAGGAAAGTGTATTTTGTATTGTTGGGTCTGTGAGTGAAGTAAGTGTGCTCCTTTTAGAAAAATTGCATTCTTTAATTTAGTTTTTGTCGTTCATTGAGATTTTGGGTATGAGGGAGCTTATAGTGGTAGAGTTGGCAGTACGTGTGAAATAACAGTGGAGACAGAGAGATAGCGGAGTGGAGTGAGAGATAGAGATAGGATTGAGTTCAGAAAACAGTTAAGTAGAAGGCGACTGAACGTAACTCCTTAAGGACAGAAGAGGACTCGCATTATACGTTAATGTAGGTAGGGAAAGACAGAGTGAAAGTCGGAGAGAAAGTGAAAGTGACTCTTGCTAAGACGATTACACCTACATTCGAATGTAATATCTCTGCTACTGATATGTCTTGGCAGAATACCGTAAAGAATGAATTAGAACCCCCTCTTTGTACCATTTTATTAAGTGGTCGTAATAGTAGTAAGAATAGCCCGGGTATTTAGGGCGGGGCTAATTTTACTTCCTGTTTTACGGTGCATGGTGAGTGCTTATGTCCTTAGCGTATAGGTAGGCTTAGTTGATTTCGTTGTTATCTGTTCTGTGCATTTGTATTGTTGGGTGGTCTGGTGGACTGGAGTGGAGTGGAGTGTGGAGAAGAGACAGATAGGATATTATAAGGACAGGAGAGAGAGAAAAAGTGAGAGAAAGTGTCAAATGCGGAGTAGATTCGCAGAAGACCACGAAAGTGAGTTTATTCTATCAGATGCTTCTGGTGTGCTATCTTGGTGGATTCGAAAGTGACCTGACCTCATTTGGAGAGAGTGTGCTGCTGGGAGGAGACGCTGGTTTGTTGGGGTTCGGGCCACAGGACACAACTCTTGCTCTCAAAATGACAAAAACTCTCAGATTACTCTATTCCCTCGCCGTGCTAAGTAAAATAATGGATTTTGAAAAATAATGAGTTTTTCTTCCTCTCCGATACCAAGCAAAGGAATGGAGTTGTTGTTGTATCTGAATTTTAGTGAGACTCCGAGAGCCAGGCCATCCCAGTTGAATTCCTCTTCCGAATGAATGGGAGCGCATCTTCTCTCCACTCCCGACGAATAAAGTCCTCAGCCTCCCAAACATAAAACTTCATGTGCTTCCCAGTGATAAAGGAAATAAGTTCAGGCTAAAGAGGTATTAGAGGTGGACATCACTTTTGACTTTCATTCTTTCGAAACGCATTCCGCAATCGCACCCACCAAATCCAAACTGCTTCCACGGCAACTGGTCAGACCCTTCAGTCCCCCCCCCCCCCACCTCTCCTTCTGAGGCCCACCCGATTTCCCCCGTCAGGACTCCAATTTTATTCACCCCCCTCTTTTTTTCATTTATTTTAAAAACTCAAGCGTTTTTGACCAAAATCCTCGACTCTTGGGATTTTGTGGGTTTTTGGATATTTGATCTACTAAAATAATCCCAAAAACCCATGGGTCTTTGATAAAAATGTGGGTCGGGTTTTTGCTCAGATTCTTCATTCGACACTAACTAAAAACTGCTATTTCTCTATCCACTGCTCCTCGCCCAGCTCTGCTCCAGTATTCACCGGAATTCGACATTTATTTCTATCTATCGAATACAGGGTTTAAAAATCCAAAGGTGGACCTAAGTTGGCATCTCTGAAATCTGTTAGCGTGCTTTTGAAGGTTTAGTAGTTTTGGAATTAGTCATAATTTTATTTTATATGGATTGGTTTTAGTTTTACCATGTTACAGTTTAATATACAGTTGGAGAGAGACTTGAAACGAGTAAAAGTTAAAGTGGGCCTCTGAAACAACGCTTTTTTGCCCCACCACGGTTTCAAATCTACTTTCTCTGTTAGGGAGAGTGGTTTTTTTGCAGTCGGAGTGGAATTTTGTGTTGGAGAGACCCGTTTTGGTAGAGTAGCCGGTGCATGGAGTTGTGGAAAGGAAACGGGATGGGAAAAGAGATGGGATGGACGTTTAAAATAATAATATTGGGAAATCAAACAAAATTAGGAAGTCTTTCGATAGAATTTATAAGGTTGACTTGACTTATACATTTTATTTTATTACATCTCATCTTATCTTTCAGTGAAATTGCATCACGTCAGATCGCATCCTCTCCAGATCCCATCACACGCCTTCCTATCGCCCACTCCACAGTTTCAGTCCATGCATGTCATGTCATGTCATCCTTTCTTCGCTCCTCCAGCCTCTCACTCACTACCAATACTCCACACTCCTACACTACCCTTCCCTAACATCCACATTTAACTTCCATGCACTCTGGGAATTTTCACTACAAAATCCTTTGGCTAATGCTCTCACTACTTTATATTATGGCTGTAATACTGCTTACTACAGTGAGCGCCGCTACAAAGTTTCCATGGGACTACCAGTGTTGTGTTTAAGGATGTTCATGTGTATTTTAAATTGCCCGCTTTTGGCTTGACGCGGGAAATTAAAACAAAAACGTATATACATGCCGTGATATTTTCTTATACACTGGTAGCCCCATGGAAACTTTGTAGCGGCGCTCACTGTATATCCCTTCAGATTTTCTCCACATTTTTTGCCCTTTTCTATAATCAATACGGTTGACGAATAGGTCTTCATTTCCAACATATACTACTATAAATGGTAATGCTGCAATACTGGTTACCTAATTGTAGTTACTAATTGTTCTCTCCGCTCAATATCAATCTAGTTGTGTTTTACGTCAAATGGTTTCAATTCTTTTGCTTATTGTAAGTGAAATGGAATAATTTCTTGTGATAGTATCGGCCTACTTCGGGTTTCTGCCAATCGGACTCGCTTTCAGCATTTTTCTTTTGATTTACGAAATTCCTGGCCAAGAATGAAGTTTTGTAATTTTTTCCGACATTTTTTCATGGAATATCGATATGCCATGGAACCGTTCCTACTTTTGGTTTCCATCTGAGCTCAAGAAAAAAATCCAATTCACACGTATCGAATATTTTATATTTTGGCTCAGTGTTTCTATATAATTGTAATTTTGCAGAGAGTGTAATGTGGAGCAGGTCGAACGAGTGTGAGCCAAGTCAAGTAAATTCCTGTACAGAGTATTATATGAAGAATAGATACATTTGTTTCTATTCTGGGTGGCAGCAAGTATAGCATTTCCATGAATACTTATAACTGCTGCGATGAAGGTCTCCGTGCAACTACAACAAATCCATACTCTGCATATTGAGAAGGTAACACATGTTCATTATGGATCCATACTCCACAGCTACAGACACCAGTCGAGAAAGTCACTTCAATTCAATACTCTTTTCGATCTAACAATAAGTAAGCTCTCCACACAAACCCTACTACCTACACTCCCCAAGCAGTTCCTAGATGGATTTCTATCCACCTAAATATAAATATTAATAAATATTTTCATATAATTTATATGTTCCGACGCAAGCCAAAAAACCATTCTAATCATTCGTTGGGCATTTATTAATTTAAACTTAGAAAATGTTTATTTGTATTTTCTTAAAATGGGGCAAAATATTTACTAAATATTTTCTTAAAAGTGAAAAACGTTTTTTAAATTTTTGCCCCTTTTTATTTTGTTAATTGGATAAGACTTAATTTAATAATTATGAAATCTGCAAACCTTAAGGAAGATACTTAAAACCATAGTAAAGGGGTCAATATGTTAGTCAAAAATCTTCAAAAATCGCAAAAATACTTTTAAAACAAACGAAATATTGATTTACATTTTCTTATGGCTGAAATATTTAGTAAAATATTTTTTAATAGAAAATATTTACTAAAATGTTTATTTTCTTAATTGGCGAAATATGGAAAATATTTTTTTATATTTTGTTTCTAAAAGACTGTTACAGGTACCAAACGGATAGATACGAAAGCTAGTTGCGCTACGATTAACTACTGAAAACATTTAAGAAAATAAATGTCCGACCCCTGTTTCTAATTTATACTTTCTGTTCCTGCACACTACAAACTACAATTTTAAGGTGGCAAGGACAAAGAGAAGACTACTTTCACCAGTCACTTTTAGTAATATAAAAGATAGTTTCCCTTCCATTCCATTAATGAACATTATACCCAAACATATTCGTTAATCAGAATGTCTATGCAGAATGCAGACCTACTTAAGACTAAGGCTTAGTAATATCGCCGAAATATCCGCAGTAAATTGAGCCCTATAATGAGCAGGTGACGGATGGTAAAGTATAGGTACCAGAAATCATCAAAATAAATTATGATTGCATATTCTGCACTTGTGATGGTTAAAATTACGTAGAGTTTATAGACGCATCATATCCATTCAAAAGTTGTTTGAGGTAAAAATGTAGAAATGTGTCACGGAAATTATTTCAATGATTACCTACCATAAATTTATATCCCTTTGATATCTGAAAATGACATTATGAAACTGAAGTCAATGAAATGACAAGAAATGACCATCTAAACAGTTAAAAATATGTGGAAAAATTTGAATTTGGTGATTTTGTATTAATTTAGATTTTGGTGAACACTTCGGCTTAGCATTTTTAGAGATTATTTAAATGAGAATTTTAATGTTTGAAATTTGTACACCTAATAATAATTAATTTAGGTTATTTTTAAGGTAGTAAAATCAACACTGAAGTAGAATAAACTGGATGTGTTTAATAAATGTTGGGAAAGTAACTATAGAAAGCCTACGTAGTATATGTTAGCATTAGCGTATATTATTGTACATGTGAATCCTGTAGCAGTTCTGTTGTGCAGAATAGCGTATATGTAAGGGAAGGAATTAGGGCAGACAAGAGAGCAGAATGGACAAGGATTGATTATTCCTGCAATTCCCTTGGAATGCAATAACAGAGCTACATAAAGAAAACAATGACGACGAAGACGAGACACGCAGCTATTTACACCCTCTTATCTATGTATTTACACTAAATACATAAGTTTGAGCAGACATGAGAATGCCTAGCAGATAGAACTACTCCTCCAATCCTTATACCTTTACATGTAACCATATTGTTAATGTGCATATCAGCACTACTTAAAATAGATTAAGCAGCATCATGTAAGAACGCTCCAACCTTTGTTTGTAACGGGTATAAAACCGTCAACACTTTATTTTCTTTGCTGAGCAAATATTTACTATATAATCTATTCGTGGAAATACAATATGAACGGAAGAAATGCTTTTTGTAATTTAGCACTCAAAAACAAATTTCCAAAAGTTCATACCTATATATTTTCGTTTAATAGATAAAGAAACATTTACTCCGATTCAAATTTAAGTATTTAAGAGTGTACATTAACAATGATTATTCTTTTATTACAGATTACCGATTGATAATAAATTGTTGAACTGCAATTCCAAAAGAGTTAAATTCTGGTTATCTGGAATGGAATATTGACATGATTCTACTAAAGTAAGTGATAATTAATATTTCCATTTGTTTTCCTGGGTTTCTACGAAAATTCAAAGTTAAAACACACAGAACTAAATTTTTACAGCATTTAGTGACATTTATTTGAGGTTTAGGTAAAAACAGTGAGTTAGGGTTGGTAGAATAATTTTCTAAGTTTGGGAGAGTTTATTTGCGTAGGTTTGGGTTAATTTTGAGTGAGGTGGTGAGACGGAGTATGATTTGGTGATACGCTTTGTGTCGATGAAAGTTTATTTTTTGTGAGAGTGAGTGTGTTGTACGTGTACATATAATATTTGTGTTGGTAGCGCCTTTGATTTGGTTTCGTTGTCGGCTGCTGGAGTCAATAAATCTTCGGGTGTCAATCAGAGTGGAGGAGGTGGCTGTCAAGTGCTCCACATCCCTTGATACTTTGATACAATAGCCAAATGTAGATTGATGAGTGTTGGTGGAAACAAAGCTTCTTTATAATTGACTCTGTGGCGGAACAATGGAGTCCAATAGATTTCCCTTCCTTCCCTCTCCCCACATTTTGGTAACCCCTACCTCCAACGCAAAATTCATCATTTTTCTTTCTCATTCCCACCTTTTACAGAAACAATCGAAAATATAATTCCGAAAGCTATTTTCATTTTCATTTCTAACATTCGAAAAATAAATTTAATTTTTAAAAGTGTAAAAAATAATTCTTTTTGATTTACAAAAAAAATCTAATTCTGTTCGCCACTAGAAAATTCTTGTTGCAGCTGAAATCGAAAACTCTTACCAAATCGGTCGCACCTTTATCATCCACCGCTAATCCTCTGTCTATACTCACTTATCATTTCCTAAACTTGCTCTTTTCCTCTTATTTTTCTGAATAATCTCTCTGGAGTTCATTTCATATCCATTGCATTATAGTGGTTGAGTTTAATTTAGTGTCGCTTAGGTATATTGGTGCCGTAACCCTGTGTACGTGTATGTTCAAACACTTCCCTATAAACACACTGCTCATTGCCTGTTATCAGTGATAGATTGGAACTATCTGTGCACTCACTCCTCACCTTGAGCAGACAGCCGATCTTCCGTTGCAACTCATCTGTCTTCCTTCAACTCATCTGCAGAACACAAACTCTTACGCCAGCAATCATTCCCGGCTTATTATAACCCTGCTTCATCCATTAATTCTTTCGTCGCATTGTTATGATACACCAAATGTATGAAGAATCGATTCATTCACCTGAGAACCAACGGAACAGAGTTAATGTATTGCCTCCACGTCTTCTCTGTTGAGAAAATGATAGAACTGCACTACACTCTGTGATAAATTACTAAACAGAGAGATATGTGAAAGTTCGAGAAAGTTAAGAAGAAAAACTTTGCTCCGTTTACAATGTAAATTCCTCTACCGATGCCATTACCCTTAGTGCTTCGCAAACAAATGTCTATGGCAATTATAGTGTACGTACAGGGCTATGTTGTTTGCGCAAAAGTTGTAATACAACGAAATTTACAGGGGTTACACAGTTCGTACTGTAAACGTTGTAATCTCTTAATGGAAAATAAGAAAATTGCACATGTTTTAAATAAAATTGTTATTTTGAAAATAATCAAAGGGACATTTTTTAACTGAGTGTTTACAAAGTAGGTTCTCCAATTTGTTAAAGAATGAATTTATTTTAGAGAATAGAGAGTGATCTAGAGTGGAAGTGAGGGAGAAGAGTGGGAGATTTTTCCTAATGTAGTTCCAATGAGTTTTGGTTTACCAACAGACGAACCACACACATTTGTAAAGGAAGTAATGTAAAAAGCGGAATTTGGAAGGGTATCGATGGTACAATGTAACACGACTGTATAAACGGGAATAATAATAATAGAGGAACATGGGCGGGCGGGATGGGGATAATTTCATTGAATTTTGTCTTTGGAAAAGAAAAGAGTAGAGAGCGGGATGGGAGAAAAGCGGATCTCATTAGCACATGAAAAAGTCAGAATGAGATAAAAAGTCAGAGCGAGTTCTTTCTTTTATCCACGGGGTAGTGAATGGAGAAATACGGACAGCTATGCCAATGCCATGATGGACAGGGAGGATATCGGTGCCAATGCAAATAGTGCCAATGCAAAAATGGTCAATGCACGGAATGCCAATTAAAAGACAATATATGATAGTTTTTGTTATTAGGTATTATATCGTGAAATATCTCTCCTATGCACTTTGTGGGGGAATACGTTTATCAATTTTACAAATAACTATAATATTAATTAAAACTAAAAATTGGCATTTACAAAATAATTGGCACTAATGTCTTTTAATTGTCATCTTTCATTGGCCATTTTTGCATTGGCATGATTTACATTGGCACCGATGTCCTCCTTGTCCAAGTTGGTATTGATATAACGTACTGTGAACGGAATCGACGAGTTTGAGGATGAGTCTGACTGACTGATCGCGAGTGAGTGAATACAAAACTATACTGCACTCTAACTATGATAAATATCATCCATGCTTAATGCTGCGAATATAATTCATTCTTATTTAGCACTTTACTACTTTGAAAATTCAAAATTCAAAAATGCTTTAAAAGGGAATGAACTCGCTCTAAAGCAATTTTTAAGATATTGAAAATTTCTTGAAAAAATAGAGTATTTTCGTAAGAAGGAATAAAAGGTAACTAAATTGGAGGTGGCGACTTATATTCGAGGAAAGAGTGATAATGTAAAGATGTGAGGGAGGGAATAAATAAGGAGGGTCGGAAGATGAGACTGACAAAAGGGTCTTGCAGTGTATCGACTGGGATGAATGAAGCGAGTACTTTAGTTAGTAGAGTGCGGGAGAGGACGGAATTGTCTGGCTGGACACTGAATTGGTTTCCTTCCCCGAGAACGGACTGGACTTTGGACTTTGGAGGAAAGGGAGTGAAGCCAAACCTAAAAGAGAGGAACAAAGAGCGAAGAAAGGAATACTTTACAGTCGAATAGAATGCGAATCGAATGAATTGAAGTGCTCAAGCGAAATCCTATTGGAAATTCTGAACTCTTCGATTCGCCTAACGACTTTACTCGAAATTCTCACAACACATCACTGCAACTCTTCCCACCCTCCCAGGGTTCCCAATTTCACCACACATTCCCACCACCTTTTCATTTTTCACCACACATATCCACCACCTTTTCATTTTTCACCACACATTCCCACCACCTTTTCATTTTTCACCCATTTAACTATTTCACCCTTCATTTCAATCATTACAAAATATTCTAATCTACGAAATATTCTCTCTGCTCTCATATTTTCCGAATTTAAAAGCAAATTTTAGATAGTTGTCCATATTTTACATACAAGTTAAAGAATAATGTCAAATATTGGAATGGAAACCCTGTCGATGATCTGGTTGGAGTGGAGTTGAGTGCAGGTGGAAGGAGAGCCCGAGTTGCTACACAGTCGACACTGAAGAGAGAAGACCAATAAAATAGTTTTCAATGAATCATTTTCCGTTTCTATTTCTTCAGAGAGGAGAAGTGTGCATTACCATTCCTCAGACTCGATTCCATTCAATTCCCTGTAAAAATCGCATTGAGTCGACTCAACGTGACCAACTGACTCGCTGCACAAAGAGAAAAGCCAAAACAAAAGCAGACCAAAGATAAAGACTGCTCTCTATTTCTTCCTGGCCAAAAATCGTCCGTCCTTCGTGTCCTGAATTCTGATTTTCATCGCATAGGCACTCCCGCCCTCACAACATAACTATACGTACCTTAACACCAATATTTTTCCACCGGAAATAACAAACCGGACGTTTACACATTTATTTACCAAAATTTATTTATAATGGAGAGAAGAATTCGAGTCCTCCACTCCAAGACTTTGCGTTTCAGGTCTAGCAAAATGTGTTTGTATTAAATAGAAAAAGTAAGAAATTCGCTGATTCAGTTTTTTATTCCGAAAAATGTGGACCAATTAAACTTGCACTACGGTAAAACTAAGGAATCCCACTGTAACTCTTGTCAAAAATTGAGTTGGCAATAATTAAATCCCCGGGGGACTATTCTACCATTAGTTAAACGTGGAATGAACGGATTTTGAAAGAATATTTTATCATCGATTAGGAATATGAGTAATGTTATAGATTGAATGGGGGAGAAGTGGAGAAAGAGCATTGTCTTGAAGGAGGGTGACACTAGGAGTTGCTTTTTGTGTCTGTGAAAGTTGAAGATTTTGATGTAATGTTATGTGAGATGACAGATGTTACATTTCGATAAAAGCGGATAATATTGTGGATAAATTTATGGAGTGAGTGAATGCGATTTGAGTCGTTTCTTTAGAGATGTCGTGGAAGAAGAGATGAGAATGGATATGAGGTATCCATTATTATCATGTGGACGAAAGCACTACATTATCGTTAGCCATAATGTTATAGTTGGACAAAGCACATGCATTTGCTTCAACTCGGGTCTGCTGTCCAGTTTACAGCGATAGTACAATGTCTGTTCCGTCTTACACGGAGTTAGTTGCAGTTTAGAGCCTGTGACCATTGCTACTATTGGTGTCATCATATTTGTGTAGGCCTGTGTCTATATGGTAGACTGAAGAGAGGATCAAGGATGCCGACCCAGGGTTTTTGGGTTTTTGAGCAAAAGGCCGACCCATTTTTTTAATCAAAAACCCTTGGGTTTTGGTTTTTCGGGTTTTTGCTAGGCGGGAATGTGAAGTACCCCGTCATTTTTGGTAGGCCAAAAACCCAAAAACCCCAAAAATTCACAGAAACCCATTGGGTGAGGGTTTTTGCTGAAAATCCCATGGGTTTTTCTACCCTTAAACCCCAAAAATCCACAAAAACCCATAGGTCGAGGGTTTTTGCTAAAAAACCCATGGGTTTTTGTACCCTTAAACCCCAAAAATCCACAAAAACCCATAGGTCGAGGGTTTTGCTGAAAAACCCCTGAGTTCTTGAATCCTTGGAGAGGATTGGGACTTGAAGGGCTGAAGGAGCTGTGGGAGTGATGGCCTGTCCTCCGGTGGCTATATTCATTGGATTGGAACTACCTGTCATTGGAGTATAGGTGGTGATAATAAAAAGTATATCTAGTGGCCGTTGGTAGTGACGGGAATTGATGTGTGAGTGGGGGAGGAGATAGGGAGGTCAGGGAAGTCAGGACGAGGCCATTTCGTCCTGTCTGTCTGTCTATAATAGTAATCTGTGTTTTGCTCAAGTAGAACAGATGAGAGGGATGCTGTGGAAAACAAGGTGAGCAGTGAGTGCTCGATGGAAGCGTGCGGGGCCATTTGTCACAATGTCAATGGACACTTTCCAGTTCCACAGAAACTTCTCCAGTTCCACAGAAACTTCTCCAGTTCCTCAGCCTTGCATTCCCATCGCAAGACAAACCGATTCTCCATGTGTCACCTTTCCGATTCCAGTCGCCTATATTTCATTTCCCTCCGCACCAGATAGCCCAATATAAATTTCACACTGCAAATTTCTGCAGGGAAATTCTGATAAAAATCTTAAAAACCCCACATTTGTCAATCATACTGTTTCAGTGCAACAAAATTACAATGTGGTAATCCTGGAAGGAAAAACGAGGTGCTCCATTCCCGCTATAGTGGATACGGCTACAATAGTGGTTCGCAATTTCTCATTTCCCGCCTAAGAGGTGCGCTGGAAGGTTCGATTGGATTGCAATGGCATTTCTGGTGCCGTTGTCGGTCATGGCTTTGATAACGAGAGTGGAAATGAAAAGTGGCCCAGACTGCAGACTAAGTGACAAAGTGAAGCGAGACCTAGACAATGACTACTTCCCCGATTCCTACATATCGGAATATTTGATGGGACTGTCCTCTGGACAAATTCCCTCTCACAAAATCCAATCGACATCCAACATTGCAGTGGACCCCGAATCCGAGTCCTCGCCTTCCAACGTCACATCGCATCCCATCACAAACTCACATCTCAAGATTGATGGAAACTATTTCAATTCTTGTCTCTCCCATTCCCCCTTCTTCCCCTCCACTCTTTCCCTCTATCATGCATAGCAAAATTGTCCACTGCCGTAGTCACTCACACTTTTCTCCTTCTGACCCTTCTTTTTCACAGTTATAAACAAATATTCAATGCTAAATTACGATAATACAGCGGATGATGTCCAGAAGGATAGATGATGACCAGAGTCATTCATCGCATATCCCATTTTTTGGCTTCCCCACTCTTTCCCTCTTTCTTCCCTCAATCCAGCAAACTTCGTCTAGTTATATTATGTAAATACCTAATTTATTTGCATAATGCCCTTTTTCTCAACCAACTGGAAAATCCAAATGTGTTGTGGAAGAGCCAAAAGTATTATTTTACATTTTAACAAAATGTGTGTCCGACAACACGGAGGATACAATTACATTTTTCACTACTCTGCATGCTATTCTCTACAGATAATTAGTTAGTGACAAAAATTGATGTCCAAACTCTGTAGAATCTATAGAAATATCATGTTATGTGACGCATTTGCCTTTCCAAAGGTAAAATAGCAAATAAATATCAATACAATATAGCTGACTGCGAAATCGTAAGATTGGTAGTTTTCTTGAACACAATGTACCCATTGGAGATATATAATATATTTACTTCCATATCACTTCCCTGCAGTAGGCAGTGAAACTTGCTTTCGTTGGGGAATAAAGAAAACCACATTGAAGTAGCCGATTGAGAGGAACTGCTGCAGGGGAACTGAAATCGCTTAAAATATCCAGAGCATGACGGACACAGTGCAGTAAAATGATGACCAACAAAAATTTCTTTAGATGGAGAGACTTTTCCCGTCTCCCTTCGTCGTTCACAATTCATGGGCTATGTAATGCTTAGAATAAAAATGTCTTTCCTTCTCTAAAAGACATTTTATCCTTGATCAAGTATCGTAGGTAGAATTTTTATAATATAAATGTTCACTGCTTTTCTTACTTACTAGCCGTAGAAATTCTTAATGGCTTTTTACTTCTTTTGTGGTTTTCAATTTCAAAAGCCACAAGAATAAAATTGCACGAGTAGAAAAATGTTTAAAAAAATGTTTATATGTGGCTGTGTATACTTATTAGTTTCAAAAATCTTTAGGACTTGAAAAGTAAAACTTTACGTTTACCAAAGAAAATTGTCATTCTAAATAAATAAACATGATACTCAGGTTATTCATGTTAATGTAGGAAAGTTTGTGCAGCATGCAGATTGAAAGCAATAAGGCCCGCAGTAAAAGAAGTAAATAAATAAAAAGGTCTAGAAAAAGTGGTTTTGGATATATTGTGGATGCAGATAAGCACTACAGTAAAAATGAAGTGCTGCGATCTATTCTTTTAGTTTGGTTCACTGTGAAACGGGAAACTGCAGCAGTAGCGCGGTGCTACATTAAGAGTTAGGCTAATTACTGGAGTTCGAATAGGGAATAAATACAAGTAAACTGAGCTGTAAAGGTAGCGTTTCCGTTACTAATAATAAACGAGAAAGGAGCAGAAGCCAAAGAAACCCAACTTATTGCAAGTTCTACCTGGAATCTGAAAAAGTTTTAATTCTTTTCTCAAAATAATTGTTCAACAGATAAGTTATGCGATGCAAGGAAAACGGAAAGACACACAATACTTTGAGGGGAAATTTTCGTTAGAAAATCAACCACTGAGAATTTTTATACACAATTTGGCATTGAATACTAAATAAATACTGCTTAGTATACCTAATCAATAAAGTAAACTTTAATAAGGAATATGATTACATGAACTACAGAAAATGAAATTGAATGAAGTCATGTAATCTTAATTTCTAAAATTTGATATTGCAGTAGAATCTTAGAGGTTGGAATTTCCAGTTTCTCCTGCGGTAGAAATTGCTGATTTCAATTTCTAGGTAGACGGGTAGATGGGAAAAACCCGGGAAGAAGTTTATAGAGTAGGGAAATGTGAGAATGCGGCGAAATAGAGATGAAGGTGGTTATGCATTGTATTCAGGTGGAAGGGGAAGTAGAAGAAAAGGTAAACGGAATTTGGGGCAGTCAACTAAAACTCATTTGTGCACAGAAATGACAAACCGTTTTTTTTTCCTTTTTGCTTTATTCCTGCATACATAATACATGTACATGACTTAATACATAACACTACGCAAAATACATAGTATTGTATTGTTACATCAACTTCTACAAAAAAACAGTAACCGTTTTTAATGATTTTGCAAAATTAAAAAAGGAAAGTGCTACTTTTTTAGAACTTGATTGCTAACTTTATTGTAACAAAGGTAAAAAAGTAAAAAAGGAAAGAAGCCGTTTTTTATTCCCTGTTTGTGCAAGTTTTTGTGTTTTCTTGGGTAGGAGAGAATATTTGAGTAGCGTTGGGAAGGGAGGGCTGATTCTGGGCTGACTGGGCACCTCAGCCTTCGGAGTTGCCTCCGCCACTGTTGCAAAGAAGATAAAATTACTCAGTCAGGAAAAAGTTGGCAAACTTTGATTATAAAGCGTGTAATTTAGTAGAAAAGATGAGTTTATGAGAGTTGACTCACTCAGCTCTTTTCCTCCGAACTCTCCCACTACAAATAATAGTCTCCACTGCGGAATATATGATTAGGTCTATACAGCAACTCCCGGGTTGTGAGAGTCAACTAGGTAGCAGTGTGTGGATGTCGTCGTGAACACCAACTTCTTAGCTTATCCTCAAGAGACACTCCTTTCTACTTTCTCTTTACCAATCAAATATAAATATCTACACCTACATCAACATACATACACAATACCCATTTCCGGACACACAATACATCTTCCCCAAAAACATCTCCCTTTTCCCAGTCTCACAGATTAAAATCAACCGCACAAAACCAACAAAGAAAAATAGCCATATTTTATACCTAATTATGTTCATATTTTTGTTATTGCTTTACACAACCTCTTCTTCAGTTAATACGCAACTAATCCAGAACATTCTAATCCATATTTTTATAGCTTATCAGTTCCTACTTCTTTCTTTCTTTCCTACGACCCACAAATTGGTGAATACTGCCTACGCAGAAAATTTATCGTCCAACTATCCATCACCTAAGGTTCTATACACGCTATTGCCTTAAATATGCAATAATGGTGTCATCACTATGTCTGATAGGACACAATTATAATAATAAATTTCCTCTTAGCATGTAAAGGGTAATGTTATATAATTTTAAACATTATATTCATAAGGAAGTCCAGAGATATCCGAGTTACTCCTCCATATGCACTTAGAAAGACAGTATTTTTGCACTCTTATGACCTTCAAAAACGTTTTCTTCCTTTCTCTTCGCTTTCGCCTCCAACGCTTTAATTCTTACATTTAATCCATGATAGCAGGACTACAAATTTTAAAATGTATTGCAAGTGGTGGCTCTTCAAACATGATTTAATATTTTAATTGTTCAGGTTAATTTATTACGCTATTTCAGTGAGTAGTGCTACTAAATGACTATTTTGTTTTCATAAGTGATTTCTGCTGTGTAGCATGAAGTATCAGTTCTAGGATTTTAGGTTCTTTTTCCCTGTCTCTTAAATTGGAGGTAGTGAAATGGAGTTAAACAGTGTAGATTATGCAATTAGGAATATTGTGGGGTGATTGATGTGTGTGGTTGGGGGAAGGAGCACCTTGTGTCTGTCAGTCATGAGAAACAGATTGTCCGCGTTAGAGTAGTCAGGCGAGTTTCCAAAGGAGGAATTGTCATTATCTGCAGGGACATTGCATAACTTATACAGCGTTGGTCACAAGTCACGCACCATAGGAAAATGCATGTTATTTTTGGAAATGCCTCTCCAACTGTTTGGGAGGCATTTTCAAACAGAGTGCCTAATGCTATTTCCATATGGTGCGTGACTTATGGCCAACACTGTAGTCCTGGGGCTGCAGCTGTCAATGATTAAAGTACTCGAAAAGAGAAAATATAAGTTTATGACAGAATATATGAATGGTCCTTGGATTTAACTCTGTGCAGTAGTGGCTGGAAATGGATGTGAGTGGAGACAGACTCTGCGGTCTCCCTCATCTGATCTCTCCACTTAATGAATTCTATTTCTCTGCACTGCACGCATGCATTGAGCAGTCAGACTCACACACCTCGCCCACGCAATCAGTCACTCACTTCATTTGAAAGCCAAATTAAATTACAAGAATTCACAGGAGATGATGAGGAGAGAGAAAGACAGATTTCTATCCCACTAGTGAAGAAATGGCAAAAAGATACATTGGAATACACGTTCCAAGAACAATTCTGTGGACTGTCCATAAAAATAGAGGTAAAAGTTTTCGAAATGTAGAAGAGAAAGGGAGAATATGCATTGTGAGCAATATTTAGTATTTTGTAGCAACTTGTGTGATTTGGTAGTTTTGAAATTGAATAAGCAGAGACATAGATTGAGATTGGATTTTGAGAATTAGTTCTGACTTGGCTAATAAAGGGAAATCTTGTCATGTAAGCCGATGAGCTTTCTCTAATGTAATTGAAGGAGTTCCTGTGACAAACTGGAAGATGAGGCTTGTGGTTTCTCAATAATTTCGGTTTCTCCCTTACTGCATACGTTCCCCCGCAAACTACACCAGCTAATTGTCAACTCCACGTGTATTCAGACTCTCTACATCCTCATCCCTCAATTTCTGTCTCTTTATTTCTCAAACCCAAATAATTCTGTTATCAGTAGATATTTCATTTGGAATTATCTCGTGTTGGATGAGAAGCCCCGCCCCCCAGTGCTACTCTGTATGAAAGCAATAATAACTGGTTTTGCATTTGTTGACAAGGAGAGTTCAGAGTGATTTCGTGTAACATTAATATTGTTTTGAAATGCCATCAAGGAAAAGAGGACAATATCCTCAAGAATTATGGGATGTCCTTTCCGTCACTTTTGTGAATAAAAATGGGCGATATTGGTGCTATCCTTTATCGTGCAGGTTGCTAAATGACTTGACCTTACGTGTGCCACTTCATGGATGATATGATTGAGAATTGTGAGTTGGTGGGCACATTTAAATGTGAATGTTGCGAATGACATTTCCAGCAGTGCCCTCCGCTCTCCTTTCATTTCCTCTCGCTTTCCTCATTCCTTCACATTAAATCACATTTCACATAAATATCTGCAATAGATTCACTCACGACTGAGTCACCAGACCAGCCATAAGTCAATGTTCCCTTCACAACCTAAAGTAATGCATAACCTAAGACGTGAGCCAACCCAACGCAATTCACATGTGCACTCCTTTCTTCCCATTCTCATATCCAAACATCCACATCAAGAAACGAAAACCCATGACTTTTTCCTGCAAAGGCCAAAAAACCAGCTTTTTCGGTTTTTGGATTTTTGATACTAATTGCCATCCAGTATATACATTATTAAACTAAAATATGTTTTCAATAATTAATAGTCAAGTAATAATGCATTATGTGCTGAATTCCACTTAAATAACTAAATAATATCAATTGGATAACATTTCAGTGTATTTGACGTCAGAGCAAAAAACCAAAACCCTGGTTTTTTCTTTAAAAAAGCCATAAATAAAAAAGCTGGTTTTTTCCTACCCTGTTCCTCATCATGCACAATTCGAACGCTCTAGTCCCCTATCCGCCTTTTCTCCTCTGAAGTACATTTTGTTTTAGTAACTCGTGCAAAATTTTTCATAGTCCCATTAAGAGTGTATCATTAGCACAGTTGAGATGACACACCGGAAGCAAGAAGGTCAACGGAGCAGAGGACGACTCCTACTGATATTTTATAACATGTCTTGCTAAGAAACGCTCCATTAAAATCCGCTCGTCTTCAGTACTCATTAGTTCAGCTAAAAGAACGGATGTCGAGTGGGACCAAACGAAACAGAAATTCATTTCGCTCCTCCCATTTATCACGCTCGTTAATACAACGCGAAATATATGGGATTTCACTGCAGACATAAATTGGCGTATCTTAAAGAGGGAAAAGATTTTTTTAAATGCTTTTTAGTTTCTCCCACTTAAAAATTCAGAGATTGTCATTTTGGTGGTTTTTAGGCAACTTAAAATACAACTGGGTAAATAAATTTCTTACTCTTCACCAAAAAGTGCAACAACGGTCCAGGAAGCATTAGAAGAAGGAAGTTTGACAATTTACAGTTTAAGAATTGAATTTAAGGGAATGAAACGGAGTTCACAGACGTCAACTTATATTCCATTTGGTTGTCTGAAAGTGAAAAAGTTAAATTCGCGTAATACCTTGAAAGTAAGCCCTTAACAACTAGAAGGCCTAGTCCCAGAAAGGTCGTATGCAAAAACAGTGTTGTAGTTGAGGGAAAATATTCGTTTCATGGTTTAATTTAGGGAAGTCGAGATAAAACAATTGTTGTGGAAGGAGTAGAGTTGCAATTCTCGGGGAAGTATGAGTACGTGAAAAAATAGGTTTGCTGACGGAGGAAAGGAAGAGAGCGGAGCGGATCTGAGAATTATGTTGGTGCTAAATAGCTTTCTACTGACTTATTTTGTTCCTCCGTCAACGAACTACGTGATCTGCTCCTGAGCCGTAGAAGGCATTGCTGCTGTACAGATAAGTGT
Source organism: Yoshiicerus persimilis (assembly GCA_020352615.2). Lineage (NCBI taxonomy): Eukaryota > Metazoa > Arthropoda > Collembola > Entomobryomorpha > Tomoceridae > Yoshiicerus > Yoshiicerus persimilis. The sequence goes on from CM060170.1 coordinate 45,294,676, forward strand.
AATTCAAAGCTACTGTGGAACTGATGTGAGTTTATGAAGACGCATGCTAACAGAAAATATTGCTTTTGCATTGTAGTAGGGTAGCCAGTTATTTGTTAGGAGACAGTAAGCACCTACGTGGAGTATATCCAACCATCCCATTCCAATTTCCACGTAAATACCCAGAAAGTGAATTTATTTGCTATGTCTCCTCTGAAAACTGAATTTTTTCTGTTGGAAGGGTATATGTGTGGGTGGGTGGCTTTTTGTCGGAGAGGGGGGGGGAGGGGGGAAGTATGAGTCGAGTTATGCTTGACAGGACAGGACAAGACAAGAAAGATTTATGATCCCACTTTTCTATCATAGGTGGATAGGTATCTTTTTAAGAAATGAATGTGAGAATCCAGTCAGCTAATGTCGGAAAGATAGACAGCAAGTAAACAAACGAGCTCCCCACAAGATATTCTACGCCAAATATGTCACCAATCCAAAAATTAGCATTTACTTACAATCTCATGTACTACAAAATATTTACATACTTACCACATCAATAGTATTTATTGAAATCCATGCACAACAAGTTCGGTCATTAACTTTTCGTATGTTGTGCATCAAAAACATAATATTGCATTTCTTTCCTATAAATCTTAAAGAAAGTCATTTTAATTTTTGTTTATTTATTACATCCCTCCCCTCATTCGTATGGGGGGAGGGAGGGAACAGTATCCGCATTTGAGTAGGGAGAGAGAATATTTGGAATCCAAATCTTGCAAATAATTTGTACACATGGACTTGTTTATTCAAAGAGACGTGACGGAATTAATCGTTGGCTTTGCAGTCTGCTCTGTACTTTGTCATGCATTTCCTCAGAGTAAACCCACAGTGTCTTTTCTGCTGCAATTTCTCTATTGCCCAACCACTTTTTGCCGAAATTTTAAATGCAGTATCATAACAGAGATGATAATATCAGTGTACTAACGTGGTTTCAGAAGTCACTCCATACAGTGAGCAGAAACGAAGAAAATAAAAGTTACCACACTGTAGAATTTCTTTTGGAGACAATTGAAGATGCGCCATAAATAAAAACGGTGCTTTCTCGGAAATGGTTTGATTGGCTGGAAATTGAATTGACAATGCGAAATAGAGTGTTTACTACAGAATTTTGGTACATATTGTTTGCGTGAGCGACATGACATGAGGAATCTCTTAGTTTGACTTGCCTTCTGTTTCTCCGTCCGCCAAGTCTCCAAGGACAAGAGTGAGAGAAGGAAAGTGCAAGTGACTGAATCAAAAGCTGGAGATGCGGCAGTGCGAGTCCTCCAGAAATTGGATACGGGACTCGCACAGCCCCTTCCCAATCAAGTCACTTCTCTTTAAATGTATCCTGATACACTCTCTAATGTCTCCTTTTATTTTTCCTAAGCACCTCCTCAACCGCTTTCCAGCTATTTCTTTTTTTCATTTCTCCATCTACAAAACTCCACTTGTTTTCTAATCGGATATCCTAATTACAGAATCTTGAAAAGGAAATTTTTCTAATTGCAAAAATATTTAGGAATACTTTTCTCTAAATAGTTTTGAATTACTTATACTAAAAATTATTTGGAAAAAGAGTCATGTGTCATTTTTAAAAATGTTTGGAAAGTCATCAGGAAGTTGTTTTACTTATTTATATGGGAAACAAAGGCAACTAACTCAGGACTGTGGTTTTACTGATGCTCAACAAAGCAGAATTGATTGCCACTGCGAATTCAGAGTAGTATATTTGTATTTCGATATAAATAAGTCGTAAATATAAGGGGCGCCTAAGATTTGTTTGCATAGATTGTATATCTGTGTAGGGTTTATGAAAAGAAGCTTGCAACTTGTGTACAGACACATTTGTCAGGCTCTAGAGTTATATGCAGTGGAAGTAACAATCTGTTTTCAAACAATTTCATTAAGTTTGTCTAGAAAATTATGTAAATCTTGCTCAAGCTCCAATTATTTACTAACGAATGTGTGGAGATGTTCCTTTATTAATTAGAGGTTCTTTGTTTCCACGAATAAACTTGGTTGATTTATTTCCTCGTGAAGGTGCTTTCCTTTCCTCTCTTCTTTAAGACCAAACGTCAAACTAGACATGGCAATAATATAATTTCAGAGAGGACTACTGTACACTATGCGTTTTCAGACACTAAAATGTCTGTCATGTTATATAAACTAATATAATAACATTTGTCATTGCATTCGGGTGTATTTCCTACTCTCAAAAGTAAAGATATTCACTCCTTTTACTAAATAACAATTTCCCGTCCACATAAAACGTAGAAGTAAGAATTTTCCAATTTTATATGTAAAATATCTTCCGTTTCTAGTATAGGTGATCTCAATAACGAAAACTAAGAATCCTTGTGGTTAGAATTGGTGTAACTGTATAATGCAATGCCCCACCAGCTGTCTTCTGATCTCTCTTTAGCACCAAAGTAGGATTATTAATTAACAGTGGGATTCTTATGCCAGATTATTTCAATCCTTTTTGTTACATACGATGTGAAAACAGATTGCAAAAATAACGTATGTAAAAAACGTACATATTTTATAAATAAAAGTTTTCCCCCTCCTTATAGACACTACTGACATTTCGAAAAATTATAAACCCTAAATAAATAACTAAATGACATGCAGAAAAATGATCAAAAACTGATTTCTTTAGGATTGCAATAGGAGAATCAGAAAATATGTGGTAAGCAGAAAGGTTGGATAGATTTGATTTGCGTAAACATTAGTTTGGAGAGAAATGGGAGTTTAGTTATTAGCTGGAGAGTGAATATGTGTATTTAGATGGAAGACAATACACATGTAGGAGAGATGGCAATAATATTGGGTGACATTGCGGAGTATGTTTTGCATGGAAGGAGAAAAGAACATTTGTCGTGTTGTGCTGGATTTTGGAAGTGAGTTGTTGTTTATATTTTAGCTGGGGAAACGGAACAAGTGTGAGATATGCAAGAAAAATATTGTGAGTCTTGTGAGGAGAGATAAGGAAAGTAAAAAGTACGTGGATTTTGCATAACTGTTGGATAGTGTTGTCTGTGCAGAGAGAGAAGTTATGCAGTTAGGCCGAGTGAAGTTAAATGGAAATAAACTGTCTAAGTGGAAAGAGGAGCGTCTCGGCAAAAGTCTTCTCCAAATTACTTCTTAATGGCTTCGACTTGTCAGCTTCTGTTTTCCACAACATTTTTCATCTGCTCTATGAATTTCCGCTGACTGTCACGGTATTACTTACTGCACTCTCCGCTGCCCCCAAACACCCACATACTCCATACACACACTAAATACCTTCTAATGCATGCACAAACAAGGATCCCAAAACACAAGACACATCACTTTTTTGGTTTATGCTTTTTTCGGTATTTGGTCTAAAAATATATTGTAATATTCCAGGTATTTTATTGATATTCTGTTTTCTGAGTCCTAATATGATGAAAAATGATATTTTTAAGTATAATTATCAAATATGTTCACATTTTTCAGGATAAATTGAAATTTGTTGCGAAAATGACTTTGCATTTGACATTTCCGTCTAGCAAAATTCCAAAACCCCAAAAACCCATTAAAATGTGGGTCGAGTTTTTGCTCAAAAACCCAGAAATACAAAAACCCTGGGTCGGCATCTTATTTGTGTACAGCAACCGATAGCACGTTTGGAGTCCACGGCATGGCACGTAGTCAAAAGTCAAGCAAATCACATTTAGCCTCCATTTCAGTCACTTCACAATTACACGCTCCCACTCCAATCTACTTTAGATAAACTTCAGTTAACACTCCACTCACTATTAAAATACTACTTCAACCTATTCAAAGTCATCGCACACGAAAACCATCAACTTCACTCCCTAACTAATAAGCACTATCTTTGAGACCTAATAGAATGTGGCCAAATCCAAATACAACATACAAACACATTTGTGACATTTTTCTACTTTCTCTCATTTCCCATTCTTTTTCTAATAGTTCTACCATTCAAAAACTGAAAACAACAAATATTTTCAATTCACTTCACGAGTATTCTTCTCCGTGTCCAAATTTTGTGCAAAATATTTAAACATGAGACAAATCAATACTTGAGTTAATTATATTTTCAAACTACATCTTTGCAATAACCTTCACTGCAATATAAATGCTTTATTGGACTAAATAAATGGGAACTGGAGTGCTAAACTGTCATTCTCGGTATGTAAATACATTTCGGGAGTTTAAATTGAGAATTTTTGGAAAATTTGATTTCTTAAATGCTGGAATGTGTATTTACTAAATAAAAGGCAAAATATGAGTTATCGTGGAAGCGTAAGACTTTGTTGATAAATTCCACCAGTTTTATTTATTTTTAATACTCTCTTAAACCTGTAGAGTATAAATATAATAAATCCTTAGTAGAAGTTTTGGGTTGGGCGGAAATCATTTAGACGTCCTTTAGTGTCGTCTCTCCCAGAAAAACAGCATGAATAATCAACTGTATGGTTTATGATTTTTTTGAACTGTGACCCAAAGATATTCTATTGGGTTTGTATTAGTATAAATATTTATTATACAAGTTGTACAGTGTTAGTGTATGTAAAGAGCTAAACTATTGTGACAGATATGCATAATAAGTTGTATCATCCCGTTTTGCTTAGGTAGGTACCTTTGCATGTGGTCCTAACAATAAGTAGAATCTTTTGTGGAATAGGTAGAGACTAGGCATATGCCTACATTGTAACATTTATGTGTGCAGAAGGTATAACAGTTGTTCAGATATATAAATTTCTGTGGTTTTATGGTCTAGTACTTAAATATTGTGTAGTTGTCACGACAAATCTTTAGAAAACAGCAATATAAATTGTTATAAATGGTGGAGAGGCTCAGAATTATGGAATTCTGTTCCTCCTCAGTCGTCTCATCTTCAACACTTTACAGACTTCCTACTTAATAATGCAAAGTCAAAGGAAAGGAAAACTCCTCACATGAATCGAGCAAGGAAACACTAAAATATTGGAAGATTGGTTTATACACACTAAAATAAAAAACCTTTTGGAATTTCTGAAAAGACACGTGGCTCCCATCATTATATATCTACTTAATTCCAATGCAAGTTTTTTCGTTATTTTCTGAACACTTGAATGAAGGTTCTCTATCCAAACAGTCAACACAAATCCATTGTCAAATAAATACACACACAAGTTAGACGAAATATAAAACCAAGTCATACGATACAGACGATACTTTGGAAATGTGTACATGTACACAGAAGAATTCTACAAGACATAAACTCCACTGCACAATGAAATGGGAAAAGTCACAGAATTTTAAATAGCAATATGTAATGGTAAAAAAGGTAACAATGAAGCATTTAGTGTTCAAAGTTCTCGACAACGAAGAACGGGAAAAGAAGGGTTGCTTAAAATGCCTTACTTATTATTTATTATCCGGTTGCCTCATTATATTACATGGTTGGGTCAAGAATCGCATCAGAATTCTCATTAGCCAACTAATTCATGGCTAACAATAAGGCAGGTGAGGTGAGAGACAGGACACAGGTAATTTAATAACTCGTCCCAATTTGCATAATTCATTACCTCTACTCAAATTCCTCACCAGAGTCACTTTCATTCGTTTGCACAGTTCTGGCTACTGATGTTCTTTACAAACAGACCTTTGTCTTCCCAATTCTTTGTGCTACCTGTCCAAATCCCAAAAATTATGTTCAGCAATTTATTCATCCATTAAAATTCATTCATTGATATTTAAAAATCAGTAATTAGTAAACATTAGGTTTATTAAAAGTCCATTTTCATTTTAATTCTAAGAAAATGAGGAACGTCAACAAATAATTATGCTTTCAAAAAATTCAAATTTTAAAAGAGATACCTAATTCCACAATACATATTATTTGTATTGTAGTACGTACGTTTTACATACCGTTTTGCAATTTGAAATAAAATTGTAAAAGATTGTACGGCTAGAATTTTGTTATTATTCGGAATAGAAGCTTCTGTGTTTTGGAAATGATCTTTTTATTAGATTTACATGTGTAAATGAAGATGAAAATTAGTGTTAGTAGTTTGGCTTCTGTAGCTACAGGATCCCATGAGCCTAATTAGTAATTCTGTGACCCTTGGGTCTTTTGTTAAAAAATGGTTGCTTTACAATATGCTGACCCATATCTGCACCATAAATATGGATCAGATCAGGTAATGTTATTTGGCCAAGTTGGTGCATATAGATGGCTGAAGGAGAAGAAAGGGTCTGCTGCTGAGAAAGCAAGTCATCTTAATTGATATTAAGTGGAGACTCTCATTAGAATTTATATCCAGCCCTCGTCTCACTTTCCTTGGCTCGCTCGCCTTTATTTTCCTTTCTCGTATGCGAATCCCAACTCCCAACTCATTACCGATAATGTTTAATCAACTTTCGCCAAGACTTCGGCTTCCTTTCGCCTCAGTCTTAAGATTACCTAGTTGATTAGCTTTTCTATCTCTACTGCACTTTCCGCACCCACTCCCCACCAAATTACATGCTTTTTCATATTTCTCTACTCCTTACTCCCAAACACTAACTCTGCATCCCCTTCTCCATCCAAAAGGCTCTTCTATAAGACGCATTCGTATATAACACTCCACCTCACTAATTAGCACCTCTGGGTTCACTCAATTAATTAACCCCAGGTGCGGTAACCAAATATTCTCATTATAAGTTATTGGGAAGTACATTACCATTTCAAATACAGTTTACAAAACCAACGGTAATTATAAACAGAATATCCCTGTGTAAATTTTAACAATAATAGCGATTCAATTAAGGATTTTTGAAACACCGAAATATTTAATTACTTTCGGGAAAATGGTAACGGCAAGCGAACAAACTTAAACAGTTTTATAAGATTCAAAAACATGCAAATACATTTCGTCAAAATTGTTCAAAACAATTTTTATAAATAAAGAACGTCTTATATTCGGTTCGGCTACCGTTTTTATTCTAAAACAAGATACTTTAGGTATATTCTAGATGTAGAATTGTTTTAGTAGGTATTAGTCTTCGGGTACCGAATATTCACAACGTGTACTTTCTCATCTTCTTTTCGCTGCCCTTTGAGTCCTTTTGTTTGGAGAGATTCTATAAAGATGTAACAAGGCAGAAATTCTTTTTTGCATACAATGAAATTAACTTTAGATATTCTTTAGTAGACAAAGCCACACTCATGCAGTACCTATTTCCATAGAAGAATGTTTCCGTAAACATTGCATCATACTACTATACACTTTCCTGTAGTTTAGGTATCACTAGAGAAGGGTGTGTGTGGAGAGACCTAGGCAGGGATGTAAATAGAATCCTTGTTTTATTCCATTTTATAACTTTCTTGGTATCATGGGATATCCCACTGAGGAACAGTCTTTCCTAGGAATAAAATACAATTCTTTCCGTCCAAAAGGGGAGGTGGAATTATACGGACATGTGGATTTGATATTTTACATGATATTTGTGTAAATATATTTATCCATTTTATATACATTAATCAAAATAATATTTTAGATAAGAAATATAAATTAAAAAACACAGAACAAAAAGTTAATTTGCAAACCGCCAAACTTTTTGTAGCATTGCAAGCTAAGTTTGCATTTCATTTATTACGTATTTCATAGATACAACGAAAAATTTTGGTGCAATCGAAAAGAGCTCTCTTGTTGTTAGTGCTACTTGCCATATTTTAATTGTGCAACAAGGTAGTTAATAGTAAAGACGGTACAATGTTCATTTTAAACTTCCGGGTTGCTTCTGGAACCCGGAAGTTTCTGAATAATTAACAGAGTGTGATTTACGGCAATAAACGGCCACCAGAAGTGGATGTAAAATTGCAAATAATTAAATTGGGAATTTGACCTTGAGTTAAATAAAACATTATTTACTTAACGAAGTCAAATTTTCTGATTGTGGTTATCATTGCATTTGTCATTACTAGATTTCAACTGTTGATTGCCAAACTTACTTATTTTCGTAAAGTAATTTGCATCTCATTTATTTTGGCTGAACAAAAACAGTTTCCTCCTATGTCAAGGAATCTATTTTCGTCCCCCTTTTATCGTTTAGAGCTGTTTAGTAAAAGTTTCCAGAAATCTTCAATATGAGATGTTCTCCTAGTCATCAGTGCTACTGCATTCTAGCCGTTGTTTATTTAGGTGGTTGCGTATTTGTTGTACGGGACTATTTCTCGAATGTAGTGATTGTGAAAGAAGTGGGAGTTGATCCGAAATGCCAAGGAAAAGGTAAATCAATCAATTTCCTCTTTAAGATGTCAAGTTTTGCATAATTGTATGCCTTGCACTCAAGGAAGAATATTGGATTAGTTTTACTTAGCATTCGATTTTTCAGAGATGTCACCTGTAGAAAAGCGTTTGCAGCAATCGAACGAGAATTGGCTGAGAAGTTTGGAAAGCAGGAGGAAGCTGGAAGAAGAGCATCCCTTGGATAAATTTGATCAATGGAGTTTCAAAGGGATAATTTCCTTCTGGGACTTCTTCTACCCTTCCTTTGACTGTCCGCACACTTCCGAACGGATAGGCCGGGCGGGAGACGGCGGGAAGTGGATTTGCGGGTTCAGTGAAATCAGCGAGAGGTCTAAATCTCAGCCCTGTGTCGTCTACTCCTACGGCGTTTCCAATGAGTTCAGCTTTGATCAGGAAATATTGGAACGGAGTAACTGCACGGTGTACATGTTTGACCCTTTTATGGACTCTACGAAGGTTCCACTCCCTCAGAAATATCCAAATAGAGTTTTCCTTGAGAAAATCGCACTAGGAATTGAGGATACGATGGAATCAAGAACACTTGAGTCTCAAATGAAGAAAAACGGCCATACATTCATTGATATTTTGAAATTGGATATTGAAGACGCAGAGTTTGAAATTCTGATTCGACTGGCTACCAAGTTTCCTCACGGTCCTCCTTTTGGACAGTTGGCGGTTGAACTGCATTTGCCTTCGGAACCAAGACCCTATTTGTACGCACTGCTAAAAGTGTGGATGGACGCAATGGAGCGCATGGGACTTCGACCCTTTCGAAACGAAATTAATTTGGCAGTCGTCAAATACTCTGAGAGACACACTCCGAATTGCGCAGAGTATTCTTTCATTAATGTAAAGTATGACAATTATCTTTTGCATTCAAATACGTAAAATCTCATTTTGTACTGTTATTCAACAATAGTTTAGAATTTACATTTCTGTTAACATAAGTTTTCAGTTTATCAAATTCATTGTCAGGTATATAATGCTGTAACACTGTAGACCGTCAGTACTAAGTATCGCAGCTACTGTAGATAATTCTCGATCAATCTGGAAATTCAAAAATAATCATTTTTATTGTAATTAGTTTTGATCTCTAGTAAGGCCAGACCAATGATTTCCAATAATTTTCGAAAATAAAAGGATAATATAATAGTAAACATTAGATGTCCTGTAAAGTAACACAAAAAGTTAAAAGTCGAATAAAATACTGTGTTCGGCTTGGATGAGATTTTTATTTGTCTGCCCTTTACGGGTATACGTAGTCTACAATAATAAAGGTATAAATTTGATTTGCACAATATGTAAATAGGTAAAGATTGGAATTGGCTTGTTGTCTGGATGAAAAAGGGTCCTGTAAGGTTCTTATTGTTGCTTATGGTGGTAAGGTTCGTATGAATGTTGTCAGAGGTGCCTGGAGAGTGGATTGGAGTAGAAGTGTCGTGTGCTGTGTTTGTGCAGCGCCATAAATTAGGGGAAGTGAAAGAAAGACGGGAAGAGTATTATTCTGTCTGTCCTCTCCACACGAGAAACTGCCAAGTCAATGCAATCCGCCAGCTCTCATTTGCATCTCAATGAAAGTCAACTCCACTTCTACCGTCTTAATAGTAATTCCACGATGTACACATTTGCACACTTCTACGGTCACTCCTCTAACCAAAAGTCACAGTATACTCCGTACACTACATAATAAATGCTGTCTTTAGTATATGAATGCATATCGTAATCTGATGGGGCGTAATAAAATACCGTGCAGAGATCGTGTTCTTCAGAAAGGTACTTGACTCGAGGACACTACTGCAACACAAACTCAGATAATGTTAATAAACACAACAGTAACATATTCTTCATTTTTTGTGTCAAGTCAATGTCAATAACCACTTATTATTGCTTACATTTAACCTTTACCCCTATTTATTTGTTGCTAAAAAGTTATAACGAAAAACCTCATATTTTATACTGTCTCCTTAATCATAATCTACATTTATTAATAATACGTCCATAATAACAAGTACTAAAAAATATCCCTACGTGCATTGTATCTGTAGTGCAAGTGCAACAGGGCTTAAAGGTTAAGGTAATTATGATTTTTTTAATTATTTCTGGTTCATAGCAAGTATAATGAACTGTTAACGTTATTTTATGATGCACTTTAATACGAGGGCAAAGCAGGTTTAAGTTACCTAGTGAAAAGGATATTTTCACTGCATATCAGAAATGTACAAAAGTGTGCTATTCTAGCATAAGAAATAAAAGTGCATAGATAATAGTATACATAGATTTACTCTAGGAAGTAATTAACTACATAGGTTAAATAAAGATATACAATAACTGATCACCTTTACTGTAACGAAACATGCATTTGCAATTTACTGGAAACTTGCCGTTAATAAGAGAAAGATAATAGCATTTTGTAGTAAGATAGTCTGTGACGTTTTTGTGAAGTAGTCTTTTGTGTTGTATTAATACATGTTGTACTAGAATAAATAATAAACGAAAAGGTATCCCAATAAACTGAACCGAACTTATTTACTTGCCTTTCTTGTCATGTTTGTGAGCTGATTAGATGTAAGTAAATGATGTAAAAGGTAATCGATCTTCTAGTATCATTACCAAATCCATATCTCTCTCAAAAATGACTAATTGAAAGTTTGGCTACACAATATGCCTACAGATCCATAATCATAACATCAATACGAGTGCCCCATTGTTTTGAAAACAGATGGGGTTTGAAAGAAACATTGATAAAACCCGTGTTTTCGAAAAAATTCATATTTACAAACCAAGGGTACTTTGGCAAAAATATATAAGGAAATAATATATTTGCTAACAAAAGGTAATAGAAACACAGTTAATAATAGCAATTTTGTAAATATTAAAGTATTAAATTAAAAATAAAAAGTTTCAGAGGTAGAAATGGTGCACTGTGTTCGGGGAAATGGTTTTTAGCTACCATTTAATTTGCGTAATTGCTAATGCATGTCATGTACACAATTCGTGGGCAACTGTTTGTAATTAGCGAAAAGTAAAATTGTATAGCAGGTAGGTAAGCGTGAATGCTTCGAACGTGAGAGGCACAGCTATTATTACCTTTACTGCTGGCAGGTTAAATTTCGCCTTATAGTTTTCTGCGTTGTCTACGGCGTTTGACGTATTCACAAGAAAATACTAGAACAGTAAGAGCCAAGGTACATTCTGTTGATAGTTATAGTAAATTACACAGGGTTTCCCTTCGCAAACAGAAAAGGCAGTTGAAACAAAAATTGTTTAATCAAAATGGCAAAGTATAAAAGTAAATCTGAAATCCTTCCTAGTGCATTAATTGAGTTTTATTTGACATTAAAAAGATTTGCGTATAAAAATAATATTTGCTAAAATAATATTTTGTTTCAAATGGCAGCAAACAAAAAATCAGAATTAGGACGTTTACATTGGAATCCCGTTTCAGATTGACAAGGATTCAATGAATACAAAATTGGAGTTAAAAATTTTAAACCGACATTTGTTAAAAATTATCTTAAAAATTATTTTGCATTTATGAACGTGGAACCCTGGAGTTGTGGATACTGTGAGTGGAGAGACAGGTTTGGCGAAGAGAGTGAAATGCAAGGGAAAGCGCGAACTCCTAATGACTTATATCTTGTGTATTTGCACAGGCAATAAATTCCAATTGTATTCGGAGGGAGCATAAATCCTTGTCAATTATATTTATACGAGAATAAATGAAATATACTCGACATCAAGTCTGCCTCAACTCTTATCGCTCCTCCTCTACTTTTCCTCTCCCATCTAATAAGTAATAAGTGGCGGATCTGTTTTCTCGTTCAACTGTTTGTCCGAACTGGGAATGTTATCTATAGGTAAATGCAAACTCTTTTCTAATGGGTGGCCCACTGCTCCTCCATGGCCCACTGCTCTTCTATGGCCCATGGCCCACTGAATGTATGCAAATGATAATGATGAGCAGAGCACTCAGCAGTTTCGCCCTAATTTCCAAGAATTGAATGAATAATGTTTTCCATGAGTCGTCCGTCACACAACTGGGAGAAGTTGTCCCTGCCTCACAGATTTCCAAATTGCAGATCCACTTTTATCCTTTAGGAGAATAAAAAGGGTTACTTGCAGTGCAATGTAATGTAACGCACTGCAGCGAATAACAGAAGATTTTCCCTTATGCGTCACTTATTTAGTTTTAAAATGTTTTCAGTTGAAGAGTACTGAAAAACCAATAACGGAAAAAGAGTAGAAAAACTATAGGAACATTTTTTGGTACATTGATAAGTTAGCGTCATTGATTTTGCTGAATTGTAGGAAGAATTACAACGTCTAGAATTTTTATGATTTAATAAATCCTTTATTAAGTAAATGAAAGTCTAATCTACTTACTGGTATTTGGAACTCAAATTTAGAATGACTTTTGACTTTCTAAAGGGAATGGGACACTAGGAAAGAGAATGGCGTCTTTAATTGCTAAGTTTGAAATAGTTTTTGTTGTCTACTATTGATAAGTGAAAGAGCATTCTGATAGGGTTGAGATAAGTACTGATTGTTAGTAATTACATTTTTACTTGTGACATGTGTGCTAAAATAGAACTGTTGAAATAATCAGTTTGAAAGCAGTATGTGGAAGGCAAGGTACAAAAGAATTATAATTAAGAGCCCTATGATATTGAGAGAATGAGAAAGCTGTTTTGCATGATATGTATAAAAATGAATCTGGAAGGGTAGTTTAGAAATGGTACAAGTGAACTGCTTTCTAATTGGTTTGCCTGTAGACTTGCGATTAGAAACAGAGAGTAAGATAAAAGTGATAGTTTTTATGCAGTAATGTGGGAATTTGCGTCTCTAGTGCAATTCAATTTTAATGAGAGTTTTTACAGTATTTAATATCAGTAGTGACTCTTAGAACGTATAGGGAAATCAATTTTTATTTTTAATCCTCCTTGATAGGCATTAGTCTAGTTATCTGAAGACCGTTTCTGCACTAGACTGTGAGATATTGGAGAGTGGGGAAATAAAGGAAAGTCTACTTAAACTCATTATAATATTCTTGTTGTAATCCATTGAGGCGGAAAAAACTTGGCTCTGGGTTTACTCAGGCCGAATAAAGTGGAGACTTGAAAACTTTCTATAAACTATTATGAAATTAGTAGTTGTTGCCCCGCATGGCTTGACTCTTGCTATTTTCGGTGATATGAAAAATAAAACTGAGGGGACGCTGTGTGGATGCATTATTCATATTTTAAAATCGCACTTTCGTCCCAGGGCATGCACAAGAAATGAGTTCTGCGTACACTCGCTGCATCTGCTGCCACTAACTGCAGATATCATCCACAAACAGAGGACGCAGTCAACCTGATACAAACACTGATACAAATCACGGAATTAAAAACCCTGAAATTTTTCCTTTTTTTGCTTTTTTGCAAAAAACCATTGCTTTTTTTGCATTTTTACAAAAGTCATTGCTTTTTTTGCATTTTTACAAAAGTCATTGCTTTTTTTGCTTTTCTACAAAAAACCATTGCTTTTTTTGCTTTTTTATAAAAACTCTTTGCTTTTTTACAAAAACTCTTTGCTTTTTTTGCTTTTTTACAAAAACGCTTTGCTTTTTAATTTTACAAAAATCACTTAAAACCGTCTGAAAATTCTTTTTTCTGTATAAATTGATCTAACAATACAATGCTATGTATTCTGCGTTAAATTAAACATTAATTATTGCATTATCCATTGCAATTAATATTTAGAAGTGCTACATAGTAAATCCTATACATGTGTTATGCAAACATGAATAATGCAAAAAGGGAAAAAGGAATACATTTTTACTACTTTCCCAAAAAGGAATTTGTTTTTTGTTCCCTGATACAAATTGGGTCAAATGAGTCTCTGCTCCCTGCTAAGTCTTCCCTTGCTAAATCTATGGAAGCAGTGATAAAACTCTCAGTCACCCAGTTCCCTGTTGGCAGTTTATTTTTTTGAATTTAGTACCTATAAATATCGTTCTTGGGAAAACTACATTTATAATTTCATTTTTAATGCTTCACATGAGATTCTCTATTCTTCCTTACCTCTGCCGCATCTACGTAGTTCCAAATGGGTTTATATCACAGAAACCGAACGTCAATTTGGCTGTTGTGCAAGCTAAGCCTATTACAGTCTCTTTGGACGGCTTTTGTGTACCTGGCCTTGTTTGTTAGGTAGACACTTCACTTTCAACTTAAGCTTCTTTGCACACAGATACCGAGAACTGAATACTATAACTTTGCAAAAACCGAATTTTCTTTTGACTACACAGTGAAACATGAATGTCTCCTCTCTACAAAATTATAATACTAGATTTCGCGTACTGAATAGAAATCCTTACAAAGCAGTGCTCCACTGGCCTCAATAAAGCAACTAATAAGCACTCGCTGCAGAATAAATTGAAAATCTTAAATAAAGGTCCTGGATAATAAGTAACATAACTTAGTACGTTCATTAATTATTAATTAATATGCTATAACACTAGAATCCTGCCGGACTCAAGTGATAGCTATTCTAAGAATCCATAAATTTCTCTTGCAAATTAAATTTTAATTTTAAAACTCATTTTTAGTCGAATTTAAATTAAATTCTTGCTTATTTGGTCACACACAAAAATCTGTAATGAGTAATATAATATATGTAATCAAGAATTTCTAGAGCATTATTAATTGATAAGAGAAAATAATGTAAATTCGTGTTCATAGTTATCAATATCAATCTGAGTATTATTGTCTATTTGATTATTCGTATATAAGGTTTGTGTGTGTCCACAGTTAGTGCAAGGAAAAGAGAGGTATAGGATAGATTGTATTTGGAAGAGCATTGGAAGGAAGAAGAAGGATAAGTATAGAGGAGAGGAAGGAAGAGAGAGATGACATATGTTTGAGTGTGCTGTTGGAAAAGCTGGTTGAAGTTATTACATATGATAATAAGACATTAGATATTTAGGAACTGCGGAAAAACTAATATGAATATGAGTTGGTGTTTCTGGAGAGGAATGTGGAGAGAGTTGTTGGAGGAGAGAGTTGTTGGAGAAAGCGGAGAAAGTGTCGGAGGAGGACAGGGAGAGAGAGTCCAGGGAAGGCTAGGGCAGAGCAATGGGGAATCTAATGCAATATAATGTAATGTAATGTAATTCTGAAAATGACTTTCTCCTCTCGAACGTTTTATATTCAGGTACTTACACTGCAGTCTCTATAAGTACATATCTCCATTATTATTCCTTTTCTCCTCCACTCCCATTCTTCCAAGAAAATGTCTTTTCATTTCGTTCTGTTCCATTCCACACAACTAAATGTCTCCACTCGGCTACTTTCTCCGCTTTCTCCACTTTCTCCACAGCCACTGCACTGCCCTCAGCTATATCTATATCATCTCTCTATAATATGCATATTAATATCCTATTTAGGTCCTATCTCCACAAAACCCGTTCCTCCATCCCCACTACTATATACAATCTTGTTTATATGTGTCCAATTGTCTCCAGTCTCTCTCCACTCCACTCCACACAAGCACACTCAAATACATTGTGGACTTAGCTCCCCACTTTGTCTTCCTTCGTCTTCCCATACAAACTCAAGCGGTCATGCCTTTTTTAACCATCTCCTATACACTTAGGTACTCTCTAAAATAAAAATGAGTATTAAGCATATTTAAGTGATATACAGACACATTCGCACAGCAGAGCAGCAACTCCATTACGCTTATAAAACTATAATGTGCAGAACTCCTAAATATCAAGAGCCTACTTAAGACCTTAAGCACTCCACTTTGTCACACTGAAATTAGGCAAAGAAATAAATATTATTATCATTAATATTATTACGTATAACTCTCCATGAACTTTTTCCTTATTTCGCATCGTTTCGCTTAGCCTCACTTCTCTTTCCCTCTTGGCGACTTTCTAATGAAATTCCCATTTCCAAATGCCCTATATTAATTGTAAGTGAAACCACACGACTTTCTCTCAGAACAGCAACTCGGTGACTACATTTAATGTCTCTCCTGCTATAGAAACTTCTTTCCTGTCGCCATCACAAGAACCAACCTAAAAGAAAACATTTTTAGTTCGCTAAACTCAAGACACCTAGATTTAATAACCAGAATTAATGATATGATCCCAATTTTTCCAGTAAAAATATCAAATAAATTTTATAAGTTGCATAAAAATAAATTCGTCTATAAGAAATAATATGGTTTGGTGTTAAAGAAAAAGGACCTTGAAAGGGCATTGTAGTTTAGGTTCAGACAGCTCTCTAGAATGCATGCAAATGCACATATCCGATAAATAGCGGAGAAAAGTGTTGTATTCGCACTGGCTGCAGAATTCTCATTGTGGACAGCGACATGACGCCGCGACACAAAGAAATGGAAGTGGGACCATAAGAAAGGAAGCCACAACGACATACAATACTCCATTGTGTTCCAAGAATAGCTGCGTTATTGTGCAATGTAAAGCGAACCTTCTTTCTTTCGTCTAGCTGAGCGGATTAAAATAAAAGTTCACTTTCCTCACATCTTTGTTTGCAACTTACCTGTTCCGTACAATGTTTCCAACGCACCTGTCTCACAACCTACACGAAATCAATGATGTCCAGGAATGATGTATTATCTTGTGAGACACTACTCTCAAATCCCAGTCACTATGCATATTCCTACACAAGTCTCCCAACATAGAGTATAAAATTGATTGAATGTACTACGATTACCTATACTTAAACTTTTATCCACTAAAGTCTTAATAATATTCACAATTTCGGATTTTCTTTACAATGTAGCATTTAAGTCATAGTAGTGATATTAAAGCTACTGATTTTACTTAATAAAAAATCATTGTTCTGGTCCTAATTGTATTTCTCATTTTTCTTTCGAAATTGGTGATAATTACAATTTTTCGAATTATCCTCTTAGTGAATCTCAACAGTGATACAAGAAATAATGTGAAGAGAATAAATCTTGAGAAGAAAATGTGCCAACCGCAGACATATGTTAGTTATTAGACTTGGAATGTAATGGTGTCTGTCGATTTTTAGTAGCGTATCTGGCTAAATAGAAACTTAATGCAGTTATTAGTTGAGATGTAGTAATTTTTGAATGAGTAAGAAATTTGGTTGTGACTAAATAGTTTGACTGGGAGGACGGAGGAGCATCAAAGGAAGATGAGAAGCTACTTTGTGATTATCTCTAGGTAGGGCAATAATTGTGTTTGAGTTTGGAAGGGACGAGGTTTGTGTTCGACATTGAGCTGGAATTGACTTTGGATTGGAGAATGGAAGTTGTTTTGTTTGTGTTGGTAGTTCCGGCGTGTCACCAACTCAGAGATGACTGACGACATCAAAGCCGTCCATGGCTGACTGAATTGGAGCAGTGGAGTAGATAGACCCTTGGGCAGAATGGACCATTGTTTCATTTGTTTCCCTTCTCCGTGCACTGCAATTATGTCGCTGTCTATCCTGCACAGGGCGTATCAAAGCAAAGCAAATGCAAACTTGAAGGGGTGCAATTATGCTTAATCAAAGACATAAGGAAATTAAAGTAGGAGAGGATAGCAATTAGTAGCAAAGCTAGCGAAACAACATGTCAAGCCCTCCCTCCTCAAAACTCTCAATTTCTCGACTCCTCTTCCGTGTAAATTACCTTATTCACTCCGATATGCTAAATAATTTGTCTCTTCACAACCCTGGAACACAATTAGCACTCCGATCCAAAAATTGAATGAACCTTTAGAAATGTGTATAAAAATTATGTTCACGTGGAACTTTAGTTATGTAAATCGTTTGTAAATTTATAATATACATAAATAGTAGTAAATAGCCTGTTTGCGTTTTTTTCGTGCTACGGCTTGATTTTAAGATAAAACTTTCTCTTTTGTCATCTGTTTCTTCCTGTTCTTTGGACAGAGTTAATAGGCGGTAATTACTGTTACAAAAATTAAAGAGCTGCAAACTATTTGTGTGTGGCTTGCATGTTTAAAAGCACTGCTATTGCGGAATGGGTATTGAAGTCTTTACTAACTGGCATCCAACTAGATATGGACGTTCAGGCTAATTATAAACCACTTCTGAAAGTTAAGGAGTAGAACCCGTCATAGCTTTGTAGCATTAGAACTTGTGCAAAACTTTTATTTCATATACGAGTAGACTAGTTAATTCCAGATTGCCAACCTATAAAATACTCAGTTGCACAAAACTTATAATTAACAAGAAAGGTTTTCACCCTGGTGCATTTAAATGAAAATTCAATTAATCAACGAAAATATGAGACCGGAGACATTTAGGACAAGTACGCACTTAATGGTGCACAGAGTGTAATTCAACTAAACGATAGCAGTAGCTTAAAACACATTTTCCTATTTTTGAAAGATGAAAGCACCAATTGAGTTCAGAGATCGCAGTTCTCCGTGAAATCATATCCAATTACTTTCAATTGTTTTTGTGTTTCCATATCGAAGAATTAAAAAGAGTAGCAAAAATGTAAATGTGGCCAAAAAGGCATTTATTGCAAAAGTGAGTTCCATAATTAACTTTGTTTGTTTTTGTATTGCAGGAAAGTGAGGGAATGTGTGTAGAAGGAGAGCAGAGAACCCAATGAAGGACCAATCTATTCGGGGATCGACATTAGGAGGACAAATCCACATTCTCGTTGTTCCCACCCTGTGCACTCAGTTCCTCGATAGAATTAAAGCTGAACCACCCAACAGTTTTCCTTAGGAACCTAAACGTTTCTCCTTTATTTTCACTCTTTCCTTCTCTGGAGAAATTTCAAGACTCCAGACATTCCCACCGAAATTCCAGGTACGTCACTCAAAATTCAACACTGTTGCCCGTAGTTGTCAAGAATGCAAAAACCCATGGGGTTTTGAGCAAAAACCCTCGACCCATGGGTTTTTATGGGTTTTTGGTCTACCAAAATAATAATGTAATATTCTGTGCAATGGCTTAATATTTATTTTTTTGAGTCACAAAGTCACATTATGATGAAGAATGATAGTTTTCAGCTATTGTTGTCAAATATGTTCATATTTTGCAGGATAAACTGTCATTTGTTATGAAAATTGCGGTGTTCTACATTCCCGCCTAACAAAAACCCGAAAACCCATGGTTTTTTAATAAAAAAGTGGGTCGGGTTTTTGCTCAAAACCGAAAAACCGAAAAACCCTGGGTCGGCATCCTTGATAATTGTAATATGCTAATTTATTTGAGTTTAAAATTGAGGAGATGTGTTATTGGTTTAAAAATAGTTAATTACAAGGTGCATTGACTATATGATTTCTGGGTGTTATGCCTATAAGCGTGTGTGACTCCTGGAGATGAGTAGTAGTGGTTGGGTTGGATTGGCAGACAAGTGATGGGAGAGTGTTGGAGTGGAGGAAGACAAAGACGAATGACTTTTGCCTCTCATTGACTCTTGTCGACTGTCTTCTTCCAAAAAAGGTCAAAGGAGCCGACAAATTAGCCGTGTCGAATGTCGTCTCCTTCCAATTATCTCCATTAGCATTTCTCCCTGTCGCTCCCACAAAAACTTTTCTTAGGAACAAACGTCTTGCCAGATGCCCTCTTCTTTCGCAACACTTTCATCTCTCTGTCTCTCCTGAATCCTCCTTTCGTCTTCCACTTCAATCCCTCCTCAATATTCAAATACTCACTCCACTCACTTTCTCAGGAATCCCTTAATTTACAAACCCATTTCATTTTTATGAGCTTTATTTAAACGGTTTCTACATTTTCCTTTACAGACAGAGTATACTATTACGGCTACTAACATTAACTCACATGAGGTCCAATTCCTACAGAAAAGTGAAAAAGAGGATGACAGGCATTTATCTATACCTCTCTCAATGTTCCAATTTAATTTGTTAATGAACGTTACTGTTATGTTGTGTCTGCAAAACAAATGTAACTCCTGGACTGCATTCTTCCTGAGTTTAACCACAAATTAAATAAATAGGAAACAAGAAGGGAAGCATATGTGACAGAAATCTTTGTAATTGCACCTTCATGTCAACGGCACCTCACTGTTACTTAAACTAATGCATTCTAATGACTTGCGCTGGGAATTGGCGTTCTAATTCTAACAACTATTACCTAATACAAATAGAAAGAAAATAATATTTTTGTTGCAGTTAAAGAAGTGTTAATTAAGTTGGACTACTAAAATTAACTTGCTAGCTCTCTTTTAATTGGTAGAGTCATAATTAAAAATAAAACACTGGCCCTTTAAACATTTTTAGTGCAACATTAGAGATGCGTATGAGATAGTGAGGAATTGCAATATAATTCCACAATTACAGTAGAGGGGTTGTAATAGTTCTAGTATTTTAAGGATAAAGGACGGAGAGTTCATGAGAATGGCCTTTACGGAAGAAGATAAATGAAGGACATGTATGTAATTGTAATTATTACTGTGAAATACGCAAATGAGTGTTTTTGGATCGTAAATCGTGAATTTATGTTCTGCAAAGGAAAGGAATGGACGGTGAATTGGAGAAGTTAAGGGCCTGGAAGTGTGGTGACTGTGAGAGTGCGGTTGAGAACTTGGGAAACGAGGACAGGTGTGAATTCTAAATCGGATTTTCCACAGAGTCAGTCACTGTTTATTCTGGTGGACTGTCCGCTGCTTTTGATGGCCCTGTGTGGGTGTGTCTTTGTGGTCCTAACGGATTTTTTGTGCCCAGGCCTGAAACTGCAAGACTTACGAGTAGTGAGCACCGTGAAACTCTTTTCGCAGCCAGAATTACATGCCCCTCAATTATGGACAAGGTGTTTCACGCTGAGATACGGATTGATGTCCATGCAATCTATTACTCTATGTCTTCCTCTCCCAGCCTCTTCTCCAAACAAATCCACGTCCCTCCGAGACTATTCTCACACACTACACCAGAGACATGCAACCAAAAATGACGACCCAGGGTTTTTCAGTTTTTCAGCAAAAACCCGACCCACTTTTTCATTAAAAAGCCATGGGTTTTTGGGTTTTTGGGTTTTTGCATGCCGGGAATGTGAAATACACCATTGTTTTCATAAAAAATTACGGTTTATCCTGCAAAATATGAATATGTTTGATAATTATAGTTAAAAACCATTGTTCATCATTTTGTGACAAAAAATAGCAAGAATATCAAACAGAATATTACATTAGGTATATTTGTAGGCCAAAAACCCAAAAACCCTTGGGTCGATGGCTTTGCATCCTTGCATGCAACCCAACCAACATAAAACGTGATCCATGATGTACAAATGCGTTTTATTTAGTCAATAGGATATATAATATCACATAGATTCACTAATAATCGAAATGACGAGGTGTGTATTTTTAAATAGGAAATGTATTTTAGAGGACAGAATAGAGGAGACAGAGGTTAAACGACTTTTGTCGTTTCCGCATTCTGTAGAACTATTTTAAGTTGGGAGTTGTAGGAAATGTATTGCTTTGTTTATTGACTGGCAATGAGGGTGAGGTAAATCTTTGTTCTGGGTTGTTTGGTTGGACACACTATTATTATGCGTTTGTGCGTACACGTGTCGTGAAATGGAAGATGTGGCCGTGGAGCAGGAGAGAAACAGATGCACGCTTGATTTCCAGTCTCATAATTCTGAAAGTCAAGTGAGCTGAAGTTGTGACTCGCTCGCTGATTGTGAGCAACTGACTTGAGTAAGTGGAAATGCCCCCAGAGTGCCGTATAGTGGATCGGGCACTGCACGCCACACATCCTTTGAGTGACAACAACACTGTCTGCTGGATACAAGACATAATTTAGGGAACAAAGTCAAACCCATTGTCAACCGGAAAATTAGATATCCGATCTATCTCTGCTAATTTACAATTGAGAGGAGAAAAAGTGCAATACGGTAATAAAAAAGGTAGAATCTTACTGATCTTGGTGGGAATGTATGAATGAAATATAAAATTATAAAATGTGGGTATGGGTGTTTGTGAATGTTATGAATGAGGGAGTGAATCCGGACCTACTAAAAGGCACCCCCCTCCAAAAAATGGATTTCGCAACCCCCATTAAGGTGACCATATTTATGACCCATACTATAAAAAATATATCCACATTGTAGTTTGTTAGTTTTTATTAGGTTAGGTTAGAAAAATGCGCGTAAATATGGCCGCCTTAATGGGGGGGGTGCCTTTTATTTTGGGGGTGCCTTTAGTCCGACCCGGAGTGAATCTTTGCGATGGCGGAGACAAGAAGGAGAATATGATCTGTTAACTGTGGCTTGGCTGTCGGTGGAGTGGAGTTTGGTTGGCTAGGTGTATTTTGCAATGCAGATGAGTGTGGAGCTATTAAGAGCAGGAGCGAGTTGCCACACACGATGATTACGGGAGACAGGGAGCAGGTCTCCAAGGTGAGATAGAGCTTGGATCTCTAATTTCGGAGACAATTAAGAGAGGAGGCGGGAGAGTGTGTGACTTGGCATTAATGTGAACTCAGCCGAACTGCTTTAATTCCCAACTTTCCCTTACAATAATCTAGTGGGCTGTAAGAGTCTGCCACCTGCAATAGTGATACTTACTGTAATATTATGCATTGCCCAAAGACTGAAATTCTTGACAAGATGGGAACATAAGTTTCCCAATGGCATATGCTCAAATATTCCTTCCCTTCCAACTTCCTAGATCAAACTAACTAACAATCCAACTAATTTATATCATACTCCCACCCGAGATACTAAAATAGAAACTTCTTCTCCAAATCTCCCCCCATAGCTATATGGGGGGAGAATACTCCATACTATACACACACACACGTGCTTAATAGGGATTATAGTCGAGGAGCACTTCTCCATACTATAGTTTCTGTGTAAATAGCGATATGTATGTGGATTTGTGTAAGACAGTTTAGTTATCAGTAGGTTAGTAGTAAAGGAGGGTTGTGAGGATTTCGTGTAGTGGAAGGCAGCGCTAGATTACGGAACGCTACGGGTAATGGGAAGATAGGAGCGGAATAAATGTGACTGGAAATGAGGAAATCTCCAGGGTGTTGTTTCCACGGATGATCACTTGGCCTGCCCTCCCTTAACCAGAGCACTATCTGTACAGTGTGTGAAACATAACTTTATTATAAGATTTTTCCGTCAAGAGATCCTATAGCCATCACTCTCTCATGTATCATTTCCCATCTCTCCTAGAAATACTGCCTTATAGGCAGGTGCCTTATATCCGAGCCAACTCAAGTCTTTTTGTGGCGGAAAGTGAAATGACTGTTTGGTGGGTTATGGGCAATGAGCGTCTTGCGGCTCCCGTCACCGACGCTTTCCCATTCCAACCCACCACAACGCTTCACATTGGTGCACTTCGGAGACACATACATAACTGCCCTTCCAATCCTTCCACATAACATTATGGCACATCACAACTACTCTCTACTCTACTTTTTCCAGCCTTCACTCCCGCAATCCCAACTATTACCCGATATCCAACAATTTCTTCCATCCTCCACACACTTTGCACACGAATAAAAACGAATTTTTTAATATTCCCGGAAAACCCGGGCGTTTTCCTAAATTTGCAAAAAATTACTAATATAAATCAATAGAAAATAGTTTGGTAGGGGATTAGAGGTGGGGAAAGTTGGGTTTTTTTGTTGCGTGTGTGGAGAAAGTTGGAATTGACTTGGAGAAAGAGATGATCTGAGTGAAGGGACGCGGGGAAAGACAGAGATAAGATATGTATGACGATTCAGGTATGGAATCGGCCCGCTTACACTTAAAGAGACAAAATGGCATGACGAATAAGACGATGAGGTGATTCATTGAGGAGAGATGGGCAGAAGAATGTTTGGAGAAAGTTGTGTTGCTGGGAGCTCTTTGGTTTAGAGAGTGCGTTTGAAAAGTGTAATGGTTTGACTTTTGGGCTGGACTGTGCGATTCTGGGAACAAAGTAGAGAGAGTTAGTTGATATCTTATCGGCTTTTATGGCTTCTGTCCCTGCAAACCTTAAGGCGAGACTCCTCACTGCTCCATCCAACTTCTAATCATTATGTTCACCAGCAACATTCAGAAATTAAGTGCACTCTTAACTTCATCTTCTCTTTCTTCTATTTATCCTGCACACAGAGGTATATTTTACAGTTAACTGGTTAGTTAGCTCGTCCTCTCTCTCTCTCTATACTTTTACTACGCTCATCATTCCTCCTCTGCTAATCTCAGGATGTACACTCCACTTCAAGACCCTATCTCCTCCTCCCATCCTACAATCTAGCATTACGTCTTAAATGCCTTTTTTATTATTCTTTTAATGTGTACTGTGCATACCCACTTATACCATCGCTGTCTTACGCTCTACAAATATTTATGCCCATCTATACCTTTCTATTTAAGACCGATATCATTTTTAATGCTGCTCCTCTATATTTTATTGATACTGACGAATGAATCCATTGCTAACCCAAATAAAACTATTCTGCTCTCAAATAGGAACATTAGTGGCGCCAAGATTTTAAATTTTCGAAAATTGTATTATTATTAAATACAAGGGGTGGGGATTTTCTGCTACTCTCAGTAATATTATTAGTAAAATAATACATATAGCGAATATACCTATAGTAGTTGGTATTATATAGGGTTTTGTGTTACTTGGAGTATAGTAAGATCAAAGATATTCTTATTGTGGAGGTAAATCCGTGTTTGGCGAAGTGCGGCGGTTGTTGAAGGAGTTGGGTAATGTGGAAGTGGTGTTAGTGTTAAAATCTAATGGCAATATCGTTCGTCTAGTGTTGTGTGTTGTGTACACAGCATAGTGCAGTGTCATGTCACACACAGATGTTTATTGCTAATGACATGGCAGCTTAAGACATTTCCCTCTACTAAACTAACTTTACGTTCCTATTCATTTCTGGAGGAGAAAGAGTCCTGTGGGACTCTCTGGCTGAGCAGTCTCACTCAATCCAGCCACCGACCACCAAATCAAGTCAAGTGAGGACAACGACAAACTGTCTCCTCTAATAATCCAACTTCTGTTCTGTCAACTCTCTTCTATACTCTCCTAGTGTAATAATCCCTGTCTATAGCGCCTTATCTCTCCCGACTCACATTTATCTACAGTGAAGAGCCTAAGTCGCGCACCATAGGAAAATGACATTAGGTCCTCTCAGACTGTTTGAGAGGCATTTTCAAACATTAATAATACATTTTCTTATGGTGCGGAACTTAAGAACCTCACTGTACAGTTGCTTCCTACTGGCTAGGTGTCTACTTAACTCTTTCTTATACTGGTCTGTGAATTTCCCCCAGTTACCCACTTCCAGTGTTACATAACCTAACATAACATGCCATAA
Source organism: Yoshiicerus persimilis (assembly GCA_020352615.2). Taxonomy (NCBI): domain Eukaryota; kingdom Metazoa; phylum Arthropoda; class Collembola; order Entomobryomorpha; family Tomoceridae; genus Yoshiicerus; species Yoshiicerus persimilis. The sequence continues at coordinate 45,320,257 of CM060170.1, forward strand.
CACATAACATGCAGATAAAACATTTTACGAGATGGGCACATAAAGTGTACACATCTTTCCATCTTTTATGAATAGTTTTAGTTACACACCACTCTTCCCATTACGAAACACATTTCACTCCAGTCCACACCATTCCCTCTCCTTCCAGCACATATGCCAATTAAATGTTTGCGTGTGAATTGCTCAGACTCTCCTATTTAACGATGCCAATGGGCGAGGGCAGAGATGAGTGAGCCAACATGTGTCTGTCAAGTCGCACATAAGGTCATGGTCAGTAATTGTTAAGATATAATCCCAACTCTCAGATATATCAATTCGCAACCCTATTTCCTATTAGTACAACGTGTTACTACTCACAACACACCACCATTCGATAGTCGCAAGAAACATTACTACAAGACAATTACTACAGAGAGACACTCACACGAAAACAAATCTACTCAAATGAACACATTGTCTATTTTATATCCGTTTAACTGAGTGAGCTTTAGTGGCAATTAACATTTCTCACAGAAGTGCACAATAAACTTGCACATGTATATTACACAGTACTCCAGGCCATTCCAGGAATCCTCAGTCAGTAGTTACCTTCGACTTTTATTTAATTGCAAATCTCGGCATAACATTAAATTATGGATGTTGTGAGTTACGACTTGGAATATGACTCAATATACTTACTCCTATAATTCTACGGCATAACAGGTGCTAACGAGAAACTACTCCATATGGGCAAACCTATAGAAAACTCAAATGACTACAAAACAAGACAGCCGCCACCAGGAATTAACATCTTGTAACAAAATCCAGAGTTACGAGACGCTTGCAAAATAATTGCAAAATTTTTTTATCTTTCCCAAATGAATAAGGTAAAAGTGTGTTACAAGGGAGAAAAACAAAATACTTATTATTACTGTGCAGACTACTATAATATTATATTGCGACACCGTGTATATATATAGAAGAAATATTGGAAATGGTCTGATTTTACTTTTTAGGTCTGTCTGTCCTTGTATATACGTTATAGCAATAGTAGGTATTTTTGAGATCGGGTTTGCTTTGGGTTGGGAAGCATATAGTAGCCTACTGCGACTGGAAGTTTAAAGTAACCATGTGGAAGGAGTGAATGGCTGCGAAGGAAAACATTCGCCATTAATGTTTCTTTTCCTTTGCCGAACAAAGTTAACAAAGAAAATTCAGTAGAATGGCATAAGTAGCGTGGTTATGGTTATTCTGTTGTAGTGTGCTGGTGTATGGCAGCAAGAAAAATAGTGCGTGAATCTCGCTATAACTTTTCCACAGCCATAGTCCTCTTTTGTGCAGTACAAATAGTATTGTGCCGAGTGTGAATGTGTTGAGTGGAGCAGAATGAGATGTGACTTGTTGTGTGTTCTTCCATTGTGCCTTCTTTCGTCCTCTATTTCTATGTACAGGGTGATTTTTTTTTCCAGGCGACGATTTATACCTTCATGTATATCTTCCAATTCCAAATGTTGTCCATTTTTATGTATCTACAATGTATCACTCAAAACGAACAACATTTGGAACACTTGCATTAAGTACAAATCGTCGCCTAGAAAAAGAATCACCCTGTACTTCTCCTAACTCATGCATCTTCGCTGATGGAATGCCACAACATTTTTAAAGGGACACCCCGTCGTCCCTAGACTTCAATGACGCAATCCACTTACCTATTACCACATTACCTACTCCGACTCACATCATACACACCGCAAAAACCTAAATCAGCAGCCGAATGCTTACCATTGTTTTCTTAATGATAATCACCATACCATTGTAACTACAATGCCCAGCTTAATTACAAACGTCCCACAATTATCAACGAAAGCGCCAGTTTTATTTCGAGACTGGGCAATAAAATGGTTTCTAAGAAATATTCTGGAAATTGAGGATTTTTGATGGTGATTTTTGTAAATATTACGGTGGAGAAGGATCTCTACAGAATAATGTACCTTATTACACCTTGGAATTCACAGTCTAACTACTAACACGAAATTTTCTCACAGTTTCCTGTGAGCCTCACAGTTTTCGTCGCTAATCTTCAATGCACATTGATCGATCGATTCTTTTTTGCATTCGACTTCAACTTTTTGCTTCTGATCTGCTGACTCTTGATTGTGAATACACTAACAATACATCAGAACTTCCTGCCAACGCAAATCTGGAAAAAACATATTTATCTGGGTATAGTAGTGGAATTCCAAGCCAAGCGGTATGTTGAAGAAAGTAAATAGGAACAGACACCGACTGCATCTAAACTACATTGTACATAAATAGCTTTCGATAATAATGCTTGTAATTTATAGGGAACATTAAGAATCGGAAATAAAAAGTTCTATTCAGAGTTACGTGTTTGTAATACAGTAATGGATTTAGGAGAGAAAAGAAACAAGACATAATTTTCTTTAATTGTATTGAAAATACCAAGTGCTCTGTATTTATAGGCTAAATGCAGAGGAAACATATGTCTAATTGAGTCCGAGATTTTTAAGTGGCTGAACATATAGACAGTTTCCTTCGAACACAGGTACACCGATAATTGTTTCTACTTGTGTCCAACGCTGTTTAAGAAGTGGTAGAGGAGTTTCGGGTTGGAAGTATCGTGTTTGCCTGTCCAAGTGGAGTCAGGCGGTCATTAGACTGTTTGCTTATATGGTGTGTGTTAAAACAACCAGATTATTTCATTTGCCTCATTAGAATCTCAAGGATCTCCAATTATCAAACAAGTTAGCACGTATTTACGTGGCTTCGTCTCGTCTTCTCAAGCATGCCATCCCATCCCTCAGCACGCACTCCCAATATTACACTAACCCTCTTACCTAGTCTCACTCCAATGTCTACTCCACTTAAGACTTCCAAAATATGCTCTCTAAATGTAAAACCAACTCTGTACACACATCAGAATATATTATGCAAAGGAAACCACACATAACTCAGGAAGTATTAGTAATAACTAGATTTAATATGCAGCAACAAAAAATATCACAAATCATAATGCTGAAACAAACGTACCAAAAATAGTATTGTTTGTAGTTTTATTAGTGCAATGAGATTTTTAAATGAGTAGTCATACGATTTCGTGACTCTGGACAAACTGACCGAAACAAACGTTTTACAATTATGCATGTTTAACAATTTCAATAATATTAGATATCACTTGCAGGTTTTCGCAGGTTTTTTCGAGTGCACGTATATTGTTATTTTTAACTAGATAAATGTAAGATTTGTGGTAATAACAATGGAAAACCAGGAAAACTCGAGAACTCTACTCTTTTGATTAATAAATTAAGTGAGTGCATGCATTGTTGGGGTTAATTCCTTTTGGTTGTTATTAAATGCGAGAAAAAATGAAAATGAGAGTAGAATAGAAAAAGAAACTAATAGTAAATAAATATTGTTGGGTATTGAGAGTGGAATAAAGGTATGACTAAAGAAGGGAATTTGGTTGATGGACAGGGAGGGCTGGAAGGTTAGGCTAACTGCTGTATAAATAGAGAATGCAGCCCTTGTGTGTTGGGGCGTTCCACGGTAATTTCACATTAATTTAGCTTTTCCACAGGTTTCTAACTGGGAAACGCACGCGATCTGACCATGACTCGCTTTCTGGCAACCAGCTCAATAATCCTCAGCCTAACTCAGTGTGCTCACATGCATAACATGGAAAAAACAATATGCAGTGCACGAAATGCATGAAATGCAAGAAATAGGAATTACCATGGATGCATGACTAAATATATAGTCTATATTCGTGCCTTTTTTTGAATTTCGTGCATTTCGTGAATTTTGTGCAGGAGCACACATGAAAAGAATTTCGTGCGCACGAATTAGAACTTTGGCCTAAAGAGACTCCCCAGTAGTGTGGGGCAAAGAGCACAAACATGCATAACTTGCACTGCATGGAAAAAAATATACGCAATGCACAAAATGCACGAAATAGGAATTACCATAAATGTCATGACTAAAAGTAGTCTATATTTATGCATTTTGGCATTTCGTGCATTTCGTGCAGGTGCACACATGAAAACAATTTCGTGCGCACGAATTAGAACACTATCCTAACTAAAGAGACTCAGCAGTGTGGGGCAGAGAGCACAAAAAAGCGTATTGGAGACAACCAACTCACTTACTTGCTACTTACTCTTTGCTTGCTTTTCCCATAATAGAAAACATTAGAGACTCGGTTTTTACAGATACGGAACTCTGCCGTGTTAACCTTTATAATACCTTATGGTTCCTTGTTGGCTTACCCTACTCATTTATATTTTATTAGAGTAATACAATAATATCTCTCTTTAAGTAACCCACACACTTATTGTTCTTCGCTATACCGAACCAACAACACTTTTCTATCTCAACAAACTATTCCTGCTCCCCACACCACATTTTATATCCATTTAAATCTGCTACCAATAACTATGCTGTAGTTCAACCCAGTCACATATTTAGAATGTCCCTACACATGTACGCTTAAATATTTATTCATATGGGTAGATAAACTATATACTCGTGCAATGGCCTTATGACTTTGTCGACACAATCGAAAATTAAATCGTATCCAATTCCCAAAGTATACAAACACAATGCACACTCTAATATCCTAATAAGACTGCCACTGTAGCAGCGTGTAATGGAAAAACAACGTTGTCAATAGATTTCTCGATTGCTCTACTGTTTTTCTTACTAAATGTGATTTTTCCTTAGCACAACACGAACTTACAAAAGGGGCAACCAAATTATTTCGTTCACGCAGATTTCTTGCTCTCTACACAAACTTTCATAATTCAAAGAAAGTATAGTGAATTTATTCCATCGGCTATAAACATTCAAAAGACTGCGTAGAAACAAACAATTCAAATCCGTGTGCTTTGAAAGATAATTTAACCAAAGGGATTAAAAATCAACTTGGTACAATATTGTCTCTATGTAAAAGAATTACGTCCTCATTTTAAAATATTAATTTTAAAATTAATTGTAAAAAATGTTATGGCAGATACTTTCAACTTCATGGGCTCGATTAAACCATTAAATTCAGTATTTGTATTAATACTTGCAATAGAAGAACTTCCAAAATAGTCATTAGATTTTTTTTAGGAAATTATTGATTTTAAAAGGTTAATTATGTAGTTGAGTCATTATTATTGGCACAACACATAGTACGGTCATAGTTGCACTCGGAATTAAAGTGATGTAGGTTACGTTACGTTAGAAAATTGAAGGGCAGCATTTTCAGGGCTTGCGCTAGCAACGTTCTGGTTATTTTCATTCAGCAGTGCATTTCTTTGTTTGTTGACGCTTGAAATGAAAAGCGTTTTGAGAGTGGTATGCACAAAGCGTCTACACATGCTACACTTATGCTGTAAATTACATTCCATTTTAAATTGCTTTGGATTTGTGTTTATCAGTTGGGTCTCTATACCGAACCTTAATATGTCATAGCTTAGGAAGTTTGAATAAGTCCAGTTTCATATTTGGTGATAAATATGGTAAAAGTATTTAGATACGGCGGAGTAGGTACGGACACGGAAGAGATGATTGGATCTAAGTACAGAGTAGAAATGGAGATGAAATTCGTGAGTTGGTTTTCATGCTGAACGCAATCTTCCCTTTTCATAGCTAATGTTAGTGTTAACTAAACTAAATATTTACTAGGAGCGAATGAGGGAAAACTGCTTCGCTTCTTCTCCATCAATTCCATTCAGACCACTATTTTTGTCTGACGAATATGAACAATTCCCTCCAGCCATAAGTCAAGTCATTCTCATGCGACCACTCCAAGGGCTTCCCTCCGATACTTTCGAGATCCTTTCCCTCAACAAACTTCAATGTGTGCAGTAACAGTTTTCATGTAAATACAAGTCAGCAGTTGACTGATCTTCAGCAGACGCTCCCTTATGCTCATCCTGTCCCTTTTAGTCAACTCACTTTCCACTGTCCACTTACATTAACTTCAAAATTTCTGTTTTGTTTACACAATAATAAAACCTTTACTTTTCCCCCACTCAAATTTATATTTACGTTATATTCAAAAGCTGTACTAATGCTTACTAAGAAAAATCAGCAAGAAAGTTACACATTAAATTACAGACATCATTAATTTTCACTATTAATTCTCACAGATGAAGGATTACAGTAGTAGTCTTTAAACTGACCACTAAGGTTGAATTTGGTAAACATTTATTTCAATAAGACAGTAACAGTAACCAGAAATTCACTTTACTTGCTTATAGTATTGTTTAAAACGACATCAGTCTTGAAAATGTAAATTATCGGTGTCTGAACCTGAACAAACTGGAATTTTTGTAAATGGATTGTAAATGGTTTGAAATTTAAATGGTTTGTTAAAGTTTAATTGCAGGCTATTTAAGAGGATATGCAGTAGGTTCCGAAGTTCAGCTTTAAAAGTGAGAGACTTCTTTCTAAGAGATTGACTACATAGTTTTGTAAATAGGGCGAGATAGATAATGGGAATTCGTCAAGTCTTGGATTTTGACAGAAGAAGAAGGGGAGTGATTGGGAACGGGACAGATCATTCAATTCGAGGAATTTCCCTGAAATTAGATAATAAGTGCCGAAAGGGGTAAGAGAAAATGACTTTGAACAAAGAAGGAAAATTGAGATTCTATCTTTTTGATTGACTCACTCGCATTACGTTCAGCTGATGAAACCAAACAGAGGAGATAAAGAACTACAAGCGAAATGTGTCTGTCTTTCCCATTTGCTGCAGAGTCCTTGAATAATATTCTCTGTGTTAGCCTAAGCATTACTCCTGAATTGCCTAAACCCATTCTCTCTCTACTGCACTCTGCAACAACACTTAAGGTTAAAAATAGAATCTGGAGGGATGAGTCTAACTTATTGCGTTAATGTAGTTCGGGACATGTAAAATACGCTTATTCAAATAGATCATTGCCAGAATGCAATAATTTGTTTTTCCTTTTCTATTCTCGTAAAACCTACTATTAGATTTATTTTAATTTCCAAGAAAGTTGAAATAAATACCGAATTTCGGGAATCTTTTCATTGTATACTACGTCATTGGAATAAAGATGCAGTATTTGCATTAATTCTTCAACTAGTTGGTGAAAATGTACAAAAGTGTTCATTAAAGAGGAATAAATCCAAAACATTCATATTTCTATATGACTTTTTGAAGCCCAAAACTGTTTGGTGGGAAATGGGAATTTTAGAAGCCTTGCCTGGTATTGACAGAGCACAGATCGATTCTGTGAACATGCATTTACTACTGTGTTCTACATTACAGTATCAGAAGTTTGTGATTTTGTGCAGTTGTATCTAAGTGCATTGTAAAGTGCACTAGTATTTGCAGGGGGGAAGTGTCTTCATTCTATAGGTACACTTGGTTAGAAAGACTGACAATGATTAGAGAAGAGAGCGAGAATAATGCGCATAGAAATCCGTAGGAATAATGGGCTACAATGAGATTCAATTAAGACTCTAAATTAAGTGGAATCCCCTCTGTTTATGTTTCTTCCAAATGTTTCCATTTCTACTGTTACTGCAATGAATGTTGTCCGGCTCTCCTTTTCTCCTGTCCTTGTCCATAAATTATTCTCCTATTCCTTCCCTCCTTTTCCAATTTCAGATAATAATAAAACTATACATACCAATTCTTTCTTACAATTGTATAACAACATTTGCACCTTAACTAGTAATTCTTTAATCCGGCAAAAAAAGATTTCCTGATAAATAACGTGAGTAACCGAGAATCGAACAAGCCAGGGAATGTGCGTTAAAACCAATTAAGATTGTTTTCATCTGTATATTTTGTTCAATTTTAGTAATAAAGATTGCATTTTATGCAAGGTCGTTACAGATTCAGACATGAGACTGCCAATTCTTAATGATATTCCGATTCCACTGTATTTTATTCATTCCCTCGTCATGCCTGTAATATAAGCTTGGATCAGACTGTATAGTTTATTGCTTGCACTTTCATAAATAGCTAATAAAAGGCAACGGAACATTTGTTCCGTGATTCTGTTGGTTAGAAGGAGCGTAGAACAGGAATGGAGGAGTTTCTACTATTAAGGGCAAGTAGTTTTCTTAGTTTCTTGCGTTGGGGAATATGGAATGCACTGAAATGCAATAGAGCGTCGTAAAACATTGTTTAGTAATAATACGTAGGCGTCTTATTGCAGTCACAAATAACATTGTGATAGCACAACAAGCAACTAACTCGTAACTTTTACTTGCTGTTGAAAGTGTTGATGCATGTAGTGCAATAAACAAGCGACGCTGCAACCCTGCTGGACTTTGCCTCCAGCTCCAACACCGTATATTCCCCACTCTTAACATACAAAATGCAAAATTGGCCACTCCCACAAAATAAACTTCATCAAATTAATCCTCAAATATATTTTGCTTCTTCAATTTTTTGTTTTAAACTATTTTACTCTTTTAAAACTTAATTCAATTTTTCAATTTAGGTTTAGATTAAATGAAAAGTGTCTTTAGAGCAACGGAATAAATAAAGTATCTCAATAAGACCAAGATAGTGTTGAGGAAAAAATTATCAACCTATAATAATAAACTGAACTTTTAACCTTGCCTATGAATAAGCATAAATAATTAATACTGCTTTTACAGGAATAATAAATAATGAATAAATTAGATTGTAAAAATAAAAGCCAGGATCTGTAATGGGAGTATTACGGTAATGTGTTAAAGTATTAGATTATATTACGGACCGACATCTCCCAATGGCCCGTAGTAGAAAGCAGGAAATACATTTAGATAAAAAGCAGTATGCTGCATCCAAATGTCGTGTAATAGTTAGGTGCATATAATAAATGATAGGTAAAGGCTAGAGAGTTTCTGTAGCAAAGTGACAAATAATTTTTGGTAGTGTGCCCGCTTGAAATGAGATTTTGATATTTTTCTCAGAAAGAGAAAATGAAGCATCTGTAGTCTAGAGCTATGTACTCGAAGGAACTCTGGCCACTGCGATACTCAGCTTGAGTCGGACTCTCCCTCAAAAAACACTACAGACACAGAACAAAAGATGTAACAATAATAAATAGTGGAAGTAGAAATTCCTCAACGAATACTCAGGATCCACGATGTTGTGGTCGCATTTAAGGTACTCCAACAAAACTTTTCAACCGTTCCCGTCTCTTTGAATATTTTTAAGTTTCGATCTGCAGTCCTACTCTTGTGCTACATTTCTTAATGTTAATGTGCATATAATAAACCTATAGTGGTTAATAACGCAACTGTATTATATGTATTCTTTATCCAAACGGCATTGCTATCCTCCTTACCCACTTTACTGTTATTTATAACCTTTCTTCAAACATTGCATTACGTACACACAATAAATCTTGGAATACTGCATTTCATTCTCCTAAATGTAAAGGGTACACAACCAAAGCATATAAAAAATAAAAATTGTTGCAATAAAATCATCGACACTGATACAGGTTTGCGAATCCAAATATTCTACAACTCCTAATTGCAAATGAAGATAAAAATATTAAATTGTCCACTTAAATACCTTATTGTCCAGTTAAATATAAGAAGCCTGAATATAAGAACAAAATATACAGATTAAAATAATCTTAATTTGTTTGGAAAAAACTACCATTATGGAATCATACCAAAGAATATAAATTAGAGTTTCATATTATATGGAAGATATACTTATATAAAATAAATATTTCCTATTTAATGGCATATTAATTCGTTTACTACAAAAATTGGTTAGTAAATGTAATATATCGATATTTTTTTCTTAGATAATGCCAAGAGGCGTTATACAATACACTTATATTAATTCAGAAAATAATATGAAGCGAAAGAAAAGTAGAATCTGTGATTTGCAGTGGAAGTATATAGTAATAAAACAGAAACCAAAGCAAGCACTTTAGGAGGATGAACTATTATGTTTTAATCTCAGAACATACTTAAGCAGGTTTGTATTCATGCAGATATTATGAACGATTATTCAGTGATGCGGTTAGCTCATGAATTTAGATTTTGGTTCGCGTGCTACATAATACATTAGCACAACCACTACGGTGCTATTCTCTATAGAGATTAAGTTACAGTGCTAGTCCTACCTGCGATGGTTGTTGTGTAACAGTGGTCTGGGAAAGTACAGTGCTTCACTACAACAACAATTCAAACACTGTATTTGTAACGCAGTGGGTGCAAGCATCTACTGATGCCACCGCTACTGTTTCTGTTAACCTAAAATATAAATAAGATATCTACGCAATAATACTATTAGTCATTCCTGTTCAGATTTACGTTCTAGACTTGCATGATAAACCTCAGAAGTAACTACGTTGTTAGCTGCATTTATTAATCATCTTATTTATTAGGTACTGGATGATATGGGAATAAGATTAACTGTTAAGTGTTGGCAAGAAATCATAATTGAAATGATACACAAAATATTATGATATTAACATTAGTACACTACCCGTGCTACGAACGGGCTAAAAACGAATTCGTATGAAATTACATACAATAATTACAAGAGAAATGCTACAGTTACATAATTTAGTTACCTGTAAATCAATTTCTATATAGTCATTGATTATAATGACTACTATGCAGTAGGTATATAAAATGTTATATGGTGCTAATGTAAATTAATGGGTCTGTAATCTGAAGATGCAGTAGAAAAATGAAGTAAAATTCATACCTAAATCGTATTATTTAATACAGTAGAAATTTTGATGCGCTATTTATTAGATACTGTGTTCAGGAGTCTTATAATGGATTGAAACTAATATTTAGTGGTATTACTTGTGAAAGTAGTTATAAATGGTGTAGATATTATGGATTATAATATAGGTATTAGAGGAGAGGGAGGAAAGTGGTAAATGGAGTTTAGGGAAGTAAATGTGGAGGGGAGAGGGGAATAATATAAATAGGAGGTGTGTGAATGGAGAAGACGAGGTGTGAACAAATTCAGGTGAAATAATGTGAGTGCCATGTCGTGTCCGCAGTGTCTCGTCCGGCACAGTATAGAATAAGAATATAGATATAGAATGTAGAATAGAATAATAAGTTCTCAATGTGAGGCCGCATCCGCTCTGCTTCATAGGAAATAAATCTAGTGACCGCATACTGACATTCCATAGCCTGGCTGTCCTGCCCTGCCCTTCCCGCCCCACCGATATTCACACTCCTCTATTATTATTCTATTAACTATTACTCATGTGCATCTAATGCACTCAACTAGCAACACAACCGCTAATGCCACCTTCATCACCAACCGAATAAAGGACCCATCCTCACATTCTCAATCCTTAAGTCTTCTCACTCATAACACAATGCAAACAATTACGATATACCCTATACTCATATTTCACACGACATGCTTACCTATTGATTTCTTTAATATACACACACAGACTCACTTTTTAAGATGCTAGATATATCTAGAAATTAAATACTGAACCTCAAAGGACCATTTATAGGAACCTTAATATGATATATTATTTTAATATTGGATATTTAACTGAAAGTCATAAATACTAAAGTAATATAATTTATCAGTGTACATTGTGACTGTAAATGTTTTAGGGTCACGGGTATTTTCTTCTGAAAGAAAATGTAAATTAGTTTTATGACTGGAAGAATACCTGTTCTATGCGGAATGTGGAATGGTCCTTTCACTAATAGGACATCCTGTATAACTTATATATGGAAGAAATGAAATAATTTTATTCGTAATTCTTTTGGCATTCTATTTCCTTAAAGGAGAAATTATGACTTGGGATATTCCAACACGGAGACACTTGGGCAGGCAGGCGGACTATTATTTAGTACTCTTTGTCTCCTATTTATGATTTCTGTGGGCAGAAAGGTAATGAAACATAAGCTATCTAATAAATAGTGTGGTGTAGACTTGTGGAGCACCATGTATGATCATTGCACTTGGCTTACCTAGTGAGACGAATTAAATGAAAACTTATTCGAACAAATAGTAGTGGAAGGAGAAGAGAAGTTTTGGTAGATGTATTTAATGGTTGGACGAGGAATGGAGAAGGAAAGAGAAGAAATGACGGTAAGTGCAAGGAAAGGTGTAAGTGCATCAGCTGCACGGTGTTTCAATTTGTAGAGCAGCCAGAGGAAGGTACGAACCAAATCAGCTGGAGGTTCCTGTCTCCACAACTTTCCTAACCCACCAACTCACCACTTATCTCTATTGGATATTTCGTCATTTACATAAAAACCTTAAACACTCTCTCCTATTATACCGCATAATAATAATAATCATGTGTTATAACAGTCTATAGTGTTATAATATGCGCTTCGTCTAAAAGTCAATCACATAGCAGCTAGATTTTAAGGCTGTCTTTTTTGGTAGCCAAAATTGTGAGTCACGACACTATTTGGTACATCTGCATTTTATTCGGGCAAAGAAATATATTGTGCTTGCACAAAATGTTAGTATTTCCTTCCTTTGTGCTATAGTGCTAGTGCTGGAAACAATGTGGACTTTTGGTATAAATAAGAAAACTTTATAATAGTTGGGAATTTATAAACTATGATTGATTTTCATCTTCCCAATTTGTCCTTTTGTGTCAATTGGTACAGTTACGTCAGTATCATTTCTTTTTGTCAACCAGTTCATTCTATTGCGTGGATGCAGAACCCTGTAAGTTAGGGATAATGAGATTCTAATCCATCCTATCTTATATCTATCCGAATATCTCCACTAATTATATTGCAATAATTTTTCTATTTGCATTTATAAACTTTCTGCAGAATATTTTTTGCTTAATAGCTTTTTGTTAATATACCTATATTATGGCTTATATTTATTATATATAACTATATTTTCAGTATTTTCACTGTAATGAATACTTTTGCTATATTTTGCAGCTAAATCTATATAAATTCCAAGAACTAATTTCTTAGACCTACATATTTTAGAGTTCGTCTCTAATTCCCATAGTTCCGTAGACCAGTTCATTCCATGGCTTTAGCTTAGTAAATAAAATTAAAACGCAATATATTTGTTAGAAGACTTTTGTAAAAGGGATTTTGCTAACTAAAGTTGTTTGCTCTTTGATGTATTACTATCTTTGAGGATATTTGCTTAAAAAAGGGAGTTTTGTCTGAGAGCGTAGTGCTTTGAGTAGGAACATGAACATGAATTTAGTAGGGATAGCCCATTGTTCGTTGATGACTAAGGTTTAGCAGTGGAGGTGAGAAGATAAAGGATAGGACAATAGTTGGGTTGTTCTAACAATAGAGCAGCGGAGATAGAGAGAAGTTAGTTAAGGGGAGCAGAGAATAAAAGTGAGCGTAGGTCATAGAGAGAAGTTGAGTCCAAGTCAAACTCTGCAACTCGGAGCCAGCAGACATGAAACATTTGTGGAAGATCATCAGTGATGAAAGCTAATTGGCATCCCGTTGAAAGGGAAGTGAGGAAAAATCGGATCGAGCCACAGCTCACTTCTTTTGTGTGCCTCCGTCTCATTCCTCTTCCACTCTCTCATCCACCTTAACCAGGGAATAAAAATACACATTTTTTCCTTTTTTACAGTAAAATAAGTAATCAAAGTCTAAAAAGCCATACTTCTTGCTTTTTTACAATACAGCACGTAATCAAAGTCTAAAAAAAGCAATGCCTTTTGCTTTTTTTTTTAAATTTTACAAAAATTTATTAAAACTTCTCAAAATCTATTTTTTATGTAGAAATTGATGCAACAACACAATTTAAACATTAATTGTTGAATTATTATGCATTTTAATTTAATATTTGGAAGCCCCTTTTTATGTTCTATACGTGAATTATGTATACAGGAATAATACAAAAAAGCAATACTTGTTACTTTTTTCCAAAAAAGCAACTGGTTTTTTATTCCCTGGCCATAACCATCCAAAAGTATAGACATAGCCAATACTTTCTATTTTTTGTTGCCTTAAACTCAATTGATAGATTGCTTCTTTGTGTTTTACCTTTGCTCACTACATAAACATGGAATCTCCTCTCCCAGCACAAACTGACCTCACCGCATTCACATGGTGCACAGCTTACTGTAAGCGTAAAAGAAATTAAACGGGACAACGACAATTTCTCGTTCACCCGTAAAAATATTCATTTAGCTATAAGAATAACTACACTTTACTTAATAATAAAATGTTGTGTTTCCCATTTGGAAAGTTCCAATAAATGACATCATTGGAAATGCTTTCAGCCTGAATAAATTATTATAAATTTTGAGCTTTCGTGTTAACAGAAAATAATTTGTTCATACTTCCTTTCTGATTTTTAAAGCAACAGTAATAACTGTAGATATGATTCCTTAGCAGGCTTGTTTATTGTAATTAAGAAATAAATACATGGTTTTTTAAACTGTCTGTTCACAGAGACATCCATAATGATGCAACGAGGCTAGAATGCATACCCACTTACTATTAGTGGAGGGTGCATGAATACTTTTCGGCTTGGGGCTAAATAAATTAAGGATCTCTGAGCAATTAACAGCAGGACTCCTAAAACTCTTTGTTCGCAACTGTATTGCTTTGCTTTGAAGTGCAATTAAAGTAGCAGATCGTTCTTTCGAACTACCAAATTATGGCATGCATTGTAATCCATAAAAGCTATATATTCTTGTCATCCTGATATCGAAAGTGCCATTTTTAATTCTAAAGACAATTATATACAAATATTTACACTTGTGTGCCGCAATTGCTACTGAATGCAAGTAAACTATAAATAAGACACAAATTTTAGGGTCTTATCCTAAAAGTATTTTTTTACAAAAAATTAAAGTTATTTTTTGAAATTTGTGGCCAAGAAATAGTCCGTTTTTAAAGCTTTGGTTAAACCAAATTGTTAAATACATATAAAATGCCTAGAATTTTTATGATATATAAAATATTTAAATGCTTAGTGTGCAAGGAATGACTTTCATAGGTATTTGTTCAATAAATTAATTGTAAGTGGAGTACATGGGATAATCGGATAAGGAGATAGCTTGAAGGCAATCCTTGAGATGATTCTTCTTTTCTTGTTAATGATCAATTTGGCTTCTGCTGACCCAACAACTTTTATAACTTACGATGACGGAGACTCCAGCCAATGCCAGTAGTTCCAGACCAGACTAACTAAAATTGTGAGAGTAGAAAAGCCTCTCTACTTAATTATCTGGCTTAACTAACATAACAGGGAGCTCCATTTACATTTTCTAATCCTCCTAACATTACTACTCTCCATCTACGAATTTTAAGTGTAGTTCAATCGGTTTTACAGCTAGATGTACTTTCCTACTAGCCTTACAAAATTTGCCATTTTGACTGCTTTTAAATATTGAAACATTAGTAATGATTTGTAATGCAATTGACTTGAGAATATTTTCAAAGAGAATAATAGAAATAAACTAATTTGCAATTATGTTATTCTTTACATAGAAAACTTAAAAATGCCTTAAGAAACTTTATCTTTGAGCATTAATTTATTTCGAGTTAATTTTTTCCTTTTATTGTGAAAAAAATTAATTATAGTTTAAATCAAGCAATTAAGTTTTTGTATTTTGTGGTTCTGTGATGAATGGTCTTGATTTGAGTGACAATGATTGAGGTTGGTCGTTTTGCTTGTGATAGTGTGTAAGTGCAAATGCACTGGAAAGTTAATGACGGGTAACGAGAGATAATTATATCGTGTAGCGAAGCTAAGCGAAAGCGAATGATTCCAAGGATAAATTGCAGATGCGAGACTCTTCCCACGAGGAGACTCGCAATTACACAGGACAATGAAGATGGAGCATAAACGGTGACTAGTGCGGGAATAATGTTGACTAATCCTCCATGTCAATGGAGTGCACTGACAGGAAAACAAAAATCCGTGCATTTATTGCCAGTGACTATTCTATCTCTATTTATTTACTTATAATTAGGATTTGAATAAATGAACTTACTAACAATCCGTATAAACTCGTAAGATTTCTTGTAGGTAATGAATGTGCTCCTTAATATTTGATTCAGAAAATCGGAGAGTAGTCTATAGAATGGTAAATGCACTGCAAATGTAATTGCGCACTTGTATTTAATTTGCATTTCTTTTTCTGAGAAACAAAAGACATTCTCCGGAGTCGTTTGTTGGAAACAAGGAAAGTGCATTGCTTTGCAGTGGAACATTGACGGGGATAATTGCAAATGTTTTTTCTTCTTAACCTAATGCCATTAGTCCTACAGCGAATAGTCACAGTGCCTTTGCAATTGCACCAATGAACTCTGTGCTCCCAACCATTTCCTCTTCGCTTCCTGAAGACAACAAAACACAGTTCCAATCCCAAGGAATCCTTTTATCTTCTAGACTCAATCTCAATACCTATTCAACTACCAGAACCTCGTTTTAACCATCCATTTAAATTTGCAAGATAGGAAAATTCACCTAAAATTCTCATTTTGGACCACATTTAAGAAAAAATCATTATTTACTGTTTTCAATGAAGAAAATATTCAGAAATTGTGGGTATGATCTACTGACCCTGTCAATTTGCATGTAAAACTGTGTACGGTAGTGTAACAATGCGCAATTAGGTTGTAACTGATGTGGAATAAATGTGCAGGTTGTAATTTTAGTTTGTGTAATAGATTTGGGGTGATGTGGATTGAAATCTCGTCATTTATGCCGTTCTGAGAAGGAAATAGTGTGTAGCTAAATGGTTAATATATCGAAAGGAATTTATAGTACGAAGCATAGTGTCTGGAAAGCACAATAATTTCAGAGTGGAGTATTGTAAGTGTAGTGTGTGGAAGTGGACCGAGAAACGTTAATTCAGTCATGTATGTACAGAGCGTTTCAGTCAAAAGTACCCATAGGACACTTACAGTGTATAAGGAAGCACATAAGTATTGGCTTGGCGCGGTAAATCAAAATCAACGTACACGCATACGATGAAATTTCCTTAAACACTACTGAATGTCCTATGGCTGCTTTTAGCTGAAACGCTCTGTAGTCAGGAATACACATTCCTATGAAGTACAACATTACATTAAACGTCTCATTCCTCTGGCATAAGTCAAGGCATATAACATATCTCTAGAGTTTCATCTGTACATGGATGGAACTCCGATTTTCGGTGAATACTCGAGGACAACGGAGGAAAGGCGTATAGTCGAGACTTGGGAACGGGAGATTGGATCTCGTTGAGGATGTGAATGTGAAATGCATTAGAGAACGATGGCATGCATTAATTATCCTCCTAATTGCAAGCAATAGATTATCAGTGCCACACTTGAGATTTGCAACTACACAGTCGAATTTCAAATACAGATCTACAGACTCCATTTCACTCGCTCACTAAATCTTAAATTCTTCCTCCGAGTAGCTAATTTCCCAAAATAGGCACCCATTATAGTTTTGCATATGAATTAGCAATCGCTAAATATAAATTCTCAAATACATACAATATCGACCAGAATACAAAGTTTATCGCTCTCTACAATCTACCATTAATGAAATATTCAACGTTCAGGTAGGCATTATAAATATTATCAACCCAGCGTTCCCTGTATTTCAGTTATGTAATATTTTGACATAATTTCTAATATGAATTAAATGCAATATTGGTTTACTGTGCTTTAAGACAAATGCAATTGGAAATGCCTTTTTTTAAATCAAAATTATTACAATAATCCATATAATGAAATCATTTCGGCTCAAGGACATTATTAATCATAAACAGTTTGGTCTGTAAAGTGTTTATTTTTTAATTATGTTACAATGTTATATAATACAAATGGTAAATTTTCCAAAAATGACCCAAGAGGGTATTTGTCCATTAATACGAAATATGAGCACAGCTCAGGATATAAATTCTCCATGCGTAGGGAGCAAAGTTTTTTCAGAGAATTTAGTTGACTCAACCTTAATTTCAGTGACTGTAGCTTTTATTTATTTGGTAGACGAATGGAGGAAGAAAGTTGCTGACGAAGAGTCACTGTTTGTCTGAATACAAATGAAGCTGAAAAAATTGGAATTGTCTCGACCCGTCTCCAGGCAGCTAATTAAATGAAATTAAAATGCACTCTGGATGGAAGAGTGTTGAGATTATTCATTGTCAGCTAAAATTAGAGTTGTGCTGTGTGTACTTGTTGTACACTCCGGTCGCTTCCCTCGCGAACAATGAACATGAAACAATGCACTGGGAATCTGTCTTCGTTGAATGAAGAATCCTCTCGTGTCATTGACAATTATTCCAGTTTTGTGGTTTTTTCTTCTGTTTGCGCACAGTGAAACACTTTGTCTATGACTCGGGCGTAACATTAAAAAAAGAAAGAAAAGGAGGAGGGGAGGGACAAGAGACGAAATGAACTTACAAATTTTCTCATTACTCCATCCGAACTAACTGTGACTCATCACAATGTCATGTGCGTAACTCCAGAAAATTAATGACTAAAATGAAAACAAATTATTCCCTCACGTTTTGTTTGGGCAATCGATTAACATCAAAAACCCACTTTTATCATGAAAGTGAAAAAATACAAGTTTAGATTAAAACAAGTAAAGTAATCTTGGATTTGGTGATCAATACTTTTCGATTTTCCATACATGGATGAAATTATCGATAATTATGGATTAATAATGATAGAGATTTTTTATGCTGTTGAATTTATCAAGGAATTATAAGGAATAAGAATAATTATGCCAAGGTTACTGAAAAATAGAAACGCATAGGCATAGGTGAAAAAAATACCCGATTCCTTCCCGTTTACATTTTTCGGAATATTTCCTGATTGCTCTATAATGACATTAATGACAAACCCAATGTAGCATTTTGCTTCTATTTTAATTATAAAATCAGATATGGGAAAAGGTTTATATTTTATTTGGGTGCATTTTGCATGTAATATTGTAATTTGTGTGTAAAAATATTTATATTGACTTTCGGTACTACCAATTGAGGTTAAGTAGAGGTTGAACAAAGCCATAACTTGGGACTAAGCAAATGGTATATGTCATTTATGTTTGATATGTGTTTATATATTTGTTTAATGAATGAATGAACTCTATTTCCATAAAGGGCCCTCATGCTGGAATGTTGAATAAATGATTTTTATGTGCAATGATAATGCAAAAAACGATTTAAGGCGCTATAATGACATTCAATGAAAATTGCATTGAAGTCCTAAATTTTTATTTTCTACTTTGTTCTCCATGAAATACAATTTTTTTGCAAATGAATTTCCCTAAAGCGACATTATATTTATATGACTTCATAATGGCAATATGTACGGAAGTCGTAACCAAAGCTATAGTACGTTTGTGGTACAGAATGGATTCATTTGATTTGTAATTTCATGGGATATCATAAAATATTTGGCTTTCTCAACAAATGTTTGTACTGAAAACAACGGTAAGGTAAGGATAATGTGTTCTATGGGGACATTTAACATATTGATTGTACAGCAAGTATATTATAGCAAGCAAACTAACGGTGAGCCATTCCTGTACATGCCTAGATGCATAAATTAGTAATAAAAAGGTCTATTGACTGTTAATTCGCTGATTCAACAGAATTTTCAATAATGCATCAAAAATCAGTGAGGATGCAATTGTTTAGTGATACAGAATGACTTTTGTAATGGTTATAAAGACTTACGATTAGATGGCTGTGGCTGTGGCTGCCAATCAGGGATCTTACGTTTCATAGGATTTGTTTCAAGTGATTATTAAGATTTCGTAGTTTAATTGGAAACATTCAATAATTCAATTACTGAATACATTCTGTTTATTTTCCTGTCAAGAATTAGTTTCACAATCTATGTACACTGAAATTTCCAGCTACATAATTTCGGAAACGGGATAACGAGGTAGGTGTTCAAATAAGTTCAAGTTTATTACAATTGCTGAATGTGTAAGACATAAGGTATTAGATGTAACACATTCAAGTGTACACGGGTGGCCAAAAGGCAAAATAGGTTTTTGAATGCCGAAAATGGAACAAAATGCAAAATAATTATGGCAAAATATAGAGATAAATATCGGATTTAGAAACAAGTAAAAATGGCAAAATTGGCGTTTTAAAGAAAATGACTAAAACGTGAGAAGTTGTGAATTTTGAGCTGCCCTGTATGCATTGGATATAATTTGTGAGTACGGAGATCGAGATGTATCTGTTCTAGAGTATTGACTTAATATTAGTTAGTTGGTCATGAAACTGTACAAACACGACAGGCGGAGAATAGTTAGAAGAGTGGATTGAGTTCAGTGTCGGAGGAACAGCTAATTAAATCTCTGTGTGTTTGAATCTCCTTCCGCTCTGAGAATCTTGTACTTATTCAATCGTCTGCACGGAGACCCGTTCCGCTTCAACTCCACGGCAAACTCACCGCTTATCCACCAAGGATTCCGACCCAGGGTTTCTGGGTTTTTGGGTTTTTTATCAAAAACCCTGGGTTTTTGGGGTTCTTTGATTTTTGCTAGGCGGGAATGTAAAGCACACCGTAATTTTAATAACAAATACAGTTTATCCTGCAAAATATGAACTTATTTGTCAATAGTAGCTAAAAACTATCATTCTTCATCATATTGGGACTCAAAAAGAATAAATATTAAGCCATATATACAGAATATTACATTATTTTGGTAGGCCAAAAATTCAAAAACCCATAAACCCAAAAACCCCAAAAACCCACAAAAACCTATGGGTCGGGGTTTTTTGCATCCTTGTTGTCCACATTTGCCTCTCCCCGATTCCTCCATCCCAGTTGGCAAGTCAGCGATGAACTCATCTTCCCTTAGGGTCAGTCCACGCTACCTTACCAAGTGGCCCTGTATTTACTTTCACATTTACAATGCAACACTGCACAGATCATCTCATTTTGCTCACTGCTCGTCATGCATACACAATTCCGATTATCCAGCCTTATTTATTATTGATCCCTCTGTCAGCACTCTGCCAAAATGCACAAAACGCTATTTCCCAGTTCAAAATAAGATTTTCAAAGATTATGCCGTACTAATTATAATGACTAACTAATAAACAAGTAAATCCACTCAATCTTTAAATTCATCTCGAACTAACGCTTACTCTACTTTGCATTTCATGTACTACTACTGTTTAAGGAAAACAAAAAGTGGTAAAACGTGGTTATTGATGATGCAAAGCATTTTAGTGCAAGAAAATTGAACTGAGACAAAACCGAATATTTAATAATTGCTGTAGTGAGTTGGAGAAAATAAAAAGTAAACCAAAGGAAAAATCGAAATTAATGTGAAGACAGATCGTATAATTACGGAGTTGTACCTAGGTCAGTATATCAGTGGGTTGTACAGTAATAACAGAGTAGATAATAGTTAATAAGCCATTATACCATTCGGCATTTAACCATATGGCATGACAGGTTGCACTTTAGAAGCTCTTCACTCTACTCTTTCTGTATTATCCCTGATTTTATGTGATTTCAAATGGAATTGCATGTCAATGTCAATGTTCACTGTGAAATGATAAAAATTGTGTTTAAAAATAATAAGCTATATTTACAGAGTTTAAGTATAAAAATATTTATTGTGAGAATTAGGAAATTCGACGATCAGAATCCTTCTTTGAATGCATTGTGGAGCAGCGATAGGAATAGGTAGCCATAATGAGAGGAGGGAGAGAATTCCACAGGAACCTTCTGTTAGCTCATTCAACTAATAACTAACGGTTTGTATTTTAAAGTGCAGGGAACGAAGAAAAACGTGTTTTCATCTGATGAGCACCTTAATCCCTATCTTCCTCTCTCTTACAACAGTGTATATTTTATAATAGCTATAACCTACCTTTTTAATAATGTAAATGATGTTGAAACTACTGTTTCTACTCCCGGAGCCAAACAAATATTCTAGAAACTATGTTCCTTAGGATGCATGTCACATTTTGTCCCACTGGTCTTCAAATATTATGGTTGATGAAATTACTACAGTTTAATTATTCTAATTAAGCCAGTCCTAAATGGAAAACTAAACGGTAAACAAATGATAAATAAATTTACAATGGGGGAAATTACAAAACACATCCAATTACTTTATTTAAGCCAATGAAACAAATTACATGATCATCATTTAATGTTAGTATAGCTACACACTACACAATACAAGTTTAGAAGACACCACCAGTCCATTTAATACTACAGAATTATTAATACATCAAATTACTCTTAGAGTAAACACTACTTAATTTTAAATTTAAATTCTACAAACTACTGAAATTCTGTTACTTTTAACAATGAATAATTCTGTTATTATTTCACTAGGAGTTTATATCGTAAAAGTTTAAAGTTCAAGATTAACAATTCAGCTAGCGTATCTACAATTACAAGCCTTCAGATGGAACTGGAACTGGTACTATACGGTAATGTGATGGTAAAGGGTGTTAATGACAAAAGATAGATCATATACTTGGTTGTAGTCAACCTTAATGAACATCCATGGTGTGATAACTGTAAATATAGTTTGGAGAGTATTTAAATAGCAAAATCGTAACTTTGATTCTTGAAACGTTGGTTTGTAATCTCCTTCAGTCATACATCATTTTGTGCGCAACAGCGGCTTGGCTTGATGATATGATCTTTTGTAGGAACTTTTTTATTTTGGCATGTAAATAGACACGGAGCAAATTGCTTATACAAATAGTATCAGTGAGATCGAAAACTATACAATCAGCAAACAACTACAACAACTGCGACTCACTTAGTATATACAATAACTACTTTTGCTAAATACACGAAAACAGTAAGTACTAGTAAATAAACTTTACAAGTATCTGAAGTTATTTAAAGATAATTAAAATTAGTACATTTATTTTTTATATTTAAACATTTAAAGACTACATATTTTTGTTTTTTTATTCATACAATGTATGCAAGCATATAATTGAGTAGACAGAGTAAAATTTGAAAGCAATATTTTATGAATAGTAATAATTCTTACATAATTCTTATAATGAACAGTTAAATTTAATTATGTAGATTTAATTCACGATCAAATGATCGCACAAAGAAATTATATTTTCTTACAATTACGTAGAGACCACTAACCAAATATGAGTTGGTTGGTATATTAAGGTCGGAAATTAAATAATTAACAATATTTCTTTGAAAACTTTCTCCTTTTCCATACTTTTACTCTTAAAGGACTGGTTTTGGAAATACGATACTACTATCAAATATGTAGAGGGTGATCCTAGATAATTTTAGTTAGCGATGGAAAGCTAAATTAGATAATTAGTAATATCTATTAGAAAGAGGTAGCAACTATCAGGTAACTCTGTTCACATTGGTAAGGTACATTCAGTAAGAGAAATGCAAAAACTGCAATAGGGGTGAGGAGGAAAAATGTGTTTAAAGTCAGGGACTTGATATTAAGCCTTCCCTAGATTCGTAAATACAAATTCTCAAATATGGTGACCAGCTAGTATGTAATCACAACAGCCTTTTCCCTTTTCCTATTTACTATTAAGTCTTTCATTTTGGAGACCAACAAACTTTAAAACTCTTAGCTTAAGCAGCCGTCCCGTTTCTTATCTCTAAAATCTGGTCACCGTAGCCAGTCCTATGAATTCAGACTTTTCATTTTACTGTATTTTTGGTATTAAATAAGCGAAGTAGGTATTTGCAGTGCGTACGCTAATTTGGAGATAAAGCAAGACAATGTACATTATTAATGTTGGATTATAATATTATCCGAAGATCTCACAATCAGAATCACAAAGGTCAGTAAGTATTAGATACTAATTTATACGTTGCTATTACAATGCAATTCCAGTTTTAAAAGTTCCAATTATAAATATATTAAATATTATAAGTGTTTTTAACACCTCAATCTTTACTTTAAACAGTAACCATTGTTTTGAATCATTTAAATTTTATCCATTAACAATTCTTTGCTGGTAAAAATGGCTATCCTTCAGTATCCCATAAATATATAGACAAGATAGAAACTATAAGAGCATTATAGGTAACTGCAAGAGAAATTATATTCGGTTTCATATTAAAATATTTAACTCTTACAAGTTCATTATTTTAAACTTTTAACAAATACCTTAAAAATTCCTCTAGCTTTTAAACTGTTTAAACTTTTAAAGAGAAGATTATGAACAAAATAATAAATGGTTGTAAAAACTTTACATGACATGGTAATTCGTCTGTGTTTTAGAAGTCTTTTAACATGTTCCCCTTGTGAGTTCATCAATATTATCTGTATATATAGATTTTTGTATTCTGAATACAATTACAACTAATTTCCAGTCGACTATCTCTTCAGAAAGAGAATAAGATCACCATCGTTAAAGTATCGTATAGTTAAGCTTCGTTTAGTTCTTACTAAAAATATGAGCACATGAGTTTGTATTTACTAAGGAACTTTGTGTTACTTGTAATTCTATGGTGAAAGCTTTCCCTGGACTGTAGTAGGTTTTGGAAAAGTCAACGCTGGCCGAATCTTTGTTTTCAGGTTAAGCCATTTGATTCACAGACGGATATTGATTAGAATGGAAATCTTTAAATCAATGCGGCAGAGTGAAAGATTGTTGCCGCAATAGTTAATTCTGTGAAGTAAATAAATAAATATGAAGTAATTACGAATTCACATTCATTAGTAAAAGGTAGAAATGACTATCATAATAAAAGGGTAGAATACTTGAGAATAAAAATATTAGGTATATTTCTTACTTAAAAAAGAAACCCTGTTACCTAAGTTCATTTTGTGAATCCATAGTTTTACTAAATACTGGAACTAATGGTGTAGCGCTCTGTTTTAAAGGGAAAAGAACGATAAATGATAATTTGGTACCGCAGTTAGGAGGCAGTATGTGATTTTAGTGAAACCTATCCAAAGCAGTCAAGAAAAACTTGACTGCCCTTCCCTTGGCCTTTTTAGGAACGTTTTTCTCCTCTTTTTCGAATTTTCCCTCCACAACCTTCTTTGATTTGCCAGTAGCGCTTGGTTTAGCTGACGGGCCAGCTGTGGAAGATGAGCCAACCTTGGTAGATGGGCCAGCTTTGGGAGATGGGCCCGCTTTGGGAGATGGGCCCGCTTTGGCAGATGGGCCAGCTGTGGAAGAGGGGCCATTCTTTGTAGATGAGCCAGCTTTGGCAGATGGGCCAGTTTTGGCAGATGGGCCAGCTTTGGCAGATGGGCCAGCTTTGGCAGATGGGCCAGCTTTGGCAGATGGGCCAACTTTGGCAGATGAGCCAGCTTTGGCAGATATTCCCTTCTTAGGGGATTTCCCAAATATGAAGGGTACTTTCGGTTGACCTTGTTTTGTAGATGGTCCTGCTTGTTCCGAATCCAATTCATCATTCTCCTCTTCAGGGCACACCTGAATTTCGTTTTCGGCCAATGCCTTCTTTCTGGCCATTATCAAAGTATCCAGTGGTTTCTGCCGCTTTCGCTCCTGCAGTGCAGATAATCGTCCTCCTTTCAATGCTTTCATTTCTTCTCTTGACTGTTCAGCAGCTGCGCGTTTCAGCTCATTTGCTTCTGCAGTCGCAGCTTCTTTCTCGGCGACCCGCTTCTTCAAATATTTTTCGTACTCATCATTGTAGTTGTACCCTCTTCGAAAGGGTCCGTTGTGACGTGATCCAAAGTCAGGCATGCGGTTCTAAACAAAAAGTGGGAGTAAAACAATAGTTAATATGCAATAGAAAAGCAAACAATGACAAGGTGTGTTAATCATTGCAACCAAAAATATTTATTGATATACTCACCCTTATAAAGTTCCATCCAGATCTAACTGTAGTGCTGATCCACTGCCCCAAATCTGCAAATGTCAGCTGTGGCGGGCGCCGCCGATCTTCCCGAATTTTCAAAGGTTCAGTTCGAGGTACTTTCATGAACATTTTCCCCATCCTGCAGGCAAAAATAAACAAAGTCTAAATATCTATAATTTACTCTGAGTACACTCTAACCTGAGCAACTTGCCACCCGAAGCGAAGTAATTTTGAAATTACCTACAAAAGTTTTATTGTGTATATCCACACAACAGACTAAATTAGTTTTTAATAAAAACTAGCAAATACGCTACTTGCACTACTCACTACAGTGCGCGTCGCTACAAAGTATCCATGGGAATACCAGTGTATAAGGAAGTACAAATCTAAACCAACACGTATATATATACCGTGATATTTCTTTATACACTGGCAGTCCAATGGATACTTTGTAGCGGCTCTCACTGTACTTTTTACCATTCTCTGGGCTAATAAGAAGCAAATTTAAGCAAATTACTGTAATAAAATATCTAATTATTTTAAAACCATATTCTACCACCAGAAAAGATGTATAATTAAAATTTTGATCTATACGGCTTACTATATGCGTTCTTCGCCAAGATCTTTAGTTTACGTAAGATTCGGAATGCAGGTGAAGGATAAAAATTTATTCCCTTTAGTATAAAGTGATATTCTATTTTCAAAATTTTATAAGCGGGTTATTAATGTCGTTTGAACGAACTGAATTCGCCTGCGCGCCGTCTCTACCCAGGGTCGGGGCCCCACGCCGCTGCCAAAAAATTTCAATGGCTGAAATGAGATGTGCACACAAAGTGATAATTAAATTTACAAGATCGAATTACAATTCATTTAGATTCCGTTCATATATGCAGCATTCAAGGTTGTCTTTTGCCTACATAACCAAGTCGAAACCATTGCAAACGCTTATAGCACAGCAGCGACAGAAAACAAAGAAACAGAAAGCATTAAAACATCGTAACACGGTAGCAAGAAATAATAACTGCCTTAAGGAGCGAATTTCAAAAGATTCCAGTCCCAAAACATGTGTAAGGTAGATAGCGTTTTGACCAACAAATAAAATTGACCTTAATTTTGAAGACATTATTTTAGGTTTAGGTCGTTAAGTTGACCAAAAAGTTCGTATTTAGCCTCATCGAAATGAGGTTGACCTAAAATGGCATAATTACTAAGGTAATTCAATTTCAGTTACCATAGCAATTAATAGTCATTTTGGGTCGACCTAAAATTAAGGTTTATCTTAAACGCTATCAGTCTATTACCACCTTTCAAACAAATGAGTCTAAGGTAGGGCACTTCTTTTTTGTGTTTATGGGCATATTTCGCACTGCACACAAATACAAATCATATTTCTTTGCAATTGTTACGTACAGGTTACAAGAGACACGAAACAGGGCTATAAAGATACCAAGTATAAGTACAGTAACACGATTTGAGAGTTTATTTTTCTAGATGTACTTGCTTCTTAAATCAGTAAATTAATTAGGTATGAAAACAAAATATGAGCATTTTTTGCCAGAAATATCAAATATTTCGTTTTACGTTCTGTCACAGATTTTCCAATACTTTAAAGTTTTCATAACCATAAATAGTAATAATTTTCTTTGCAGTGAGAAGGACAGATTTATCTTACTCTTCAGAGAATATGTTAATAAATAGTTAAATATTACCATTATGTACATTATTTATAAGACATACCGTAGCTACACTAACAATTAAAAATTCTAGCGATAAGTATACAATTTGAGATTGCGACTGAGATAACGCTTTCGTGTATCTTCAGTTGATATTTAGGAAATCGCTTTCTCTTCAAATGATGTATGTACACAATGAGACTATCGCCATTGCCAGAGCTTTTCTAAATTCAAAAGAAAGCTAAGCCAACGGCGGTAGCCCTAATGCGTGAATTTTTCATGGTTACGTATTCCAAGTCATGGTTGCTTCCAAAGTCACTGATGATTTGAGTTTTGAAGCTGTTTTTTCCAATTCTATTCATTCTGGAATTTTCAGGTGGTGAACACAACGAGGATGTTGTCATCCACACAGCCTTTCTGCTTATTAAGAAAGGGCCGAGTAAATGACAACAGCCGCATTGTGCGGACGTTCATCTCATTTCTAGAGATTTTTCGAAGATTTTTCATTTTCTAGTGATATTCTTGGATGATAGTCACAGTGAGACTCTCGCCACGAACAGGGCATTTCTGAATAAAAAAATGCCCTGTAGGTGACAACAGCCGCATTGCTTAGAATTTTCTAGTTGTCCAAATTTTCGGGTACTTCACCGTTTTCTTGCTCCTTTATCTTACCAAAAGTTGAAGTTGTTCTCGGTTCTCTGTTCGACAAGTCACTGATGAATTTGGTTTGAAGTTTGAAAACTACAATTTTGTTTTTACTTTTTCTTTTCAAGCTGATGAAATTTAAACTCTGGAATATTTCTAGGGATCTAGGAATTTCTTTGGAATACCAGATTTATATTACATTATACTACTTAAGACAATAATTGGCATAGTATTCAGGGAATAAAAGCAACCTTTTTGCTTTTTTACAAAAAAGAAAGCAATCAAAGCCTACAACTCAAGCCTTTTGTTTTTTTACAAAAACTCGTCATTTTTTCTGTAGAAATTGATGCAACAACACAATGCAATGTATTTGCGTGGATTTAAACATTAATACTGCATTAAGGGGAACGCATTCCTGACGACAACCTGACAACGGGACGGTCATTTTCGGTGTAAAAAATCGGTTTGTAAAAAATGCTAAGGTTTTGTGAGAACTCTACCTACAAATATTAAAAAAATACCAGGAGGACCGCAAGTATCCGTGCTACAAATGACCAACGTGATTTTGCCAATTTTGGCCCTTCTTGTAGGAAATATAACATTATTTCTGAAAGAATATGCAATTATAGCACAGTTTTTCGGAAATAATGTTATAATTCCTACTAGAAGGGCCAAAATTGGCAAAATCACGTTGGTCATTTGTAGCGCAAATATTTGCGGTCCTCCTAATATTTTTTTAATATTTGTAGGTAGAGTCCTCACAAAACCTTAGCATTTTTTACAAACCGATTTTTTACACCGAAAATGACCGTCCCGTTGTCAGGCTGTCGTCAGGAATGCGTCACCCTTAAGCATTGCAATTTAATATACATGTATTATGTATACAGGAATGAAGCAAAGAGCAATACTTTTTTCTCTGATATTATTGAAAATACTATCAACAAGGAAATTTTGATGTATCATAATAAGTTAAAATAATTAAACTTTGACAATAAGCATAAATTGTTAACATTAGGAGATCCGAAACACCAATTAATTTATCTTTAAAATCCCATATATTCCGCATATGGTGGCGCTTTCCTTGTGATTTTTTATGATGGCAAGCACAGCGAAGCTGTAGTCAAATGCACACCTTTTCTAAATAGAAAAAGGTTGTGCAAGTGACTACTGCCACATTGCACTACATAGTTTGGTAGGCTAGCACTGTTTTCCAGCTCGTCCTTGGTGCTTGTAGTTTCCTAATAGTAATTCCGACGGAACTAGTATTCTTAATCGCAATATACACAAAGAGGCTGTTTGTCATCAGTATTACCCTTCTTATAATGATAAAGAAAGGGTAACGCTAAAGACAACAGCCGCATTGTGCAAATTTACATAATTCAGTAAGAAATTATAATTATGTTACATTGGTACCTTAGCAATAAATAGCTAGTAGTTCATAGTAGTAATCAAGTATTAATTAAGCCATATATTAAGTACAATAGTATCAATAAAATCTATAGTAAATTTAGTTTTAAAAGCATAAATGTAGAGAATTACTAAATTAAATTCTATTTTACACACAGTAATTCCACAAATAATGTTTTCTTAATTTGTAATCTAATCTTTTTGCTTTCTGTGCTACTTTTTGCTCATTCGACCTATAAGTTATAGCGATATATATAAGAAACTGTCTGATCCACAGATTCAATAGCAATATTTACCAGATGACAAAATGACCCAGCATTGTGCTATTTAAGGATCTAAATTTGTATTCAGTCAGTGCCTCTTCATTAAATTGATTTAGTATTGGGCTGCCAATCACCAAACCCTGATAAATACTAAACTGAAAATGCAATCAAAGAATGAAGGTAGTTGGGTTAAAACAAATAAAGTGGACGAATTTCGTCTTGCTGTGCTGACCTGACTGTTTATTATGTTGAGATTAGAAAAGAGGGCTGAGTGAGATGGAGATGATCTTCTGCTATTCATTCATCTCACTGTGTCATGAACTTGACTATGACGTATATGTAATATGTTTTTCTATTCTAATTCATGTAAGGTTAAACCCTTGAGGCAATATATTTTACATTAGTTAATATCTGATAAGGCTACAAATATATGACATAACTCATATTCTTAAATGCGATAGCACATTTCATTTTGTTTAGTATACAAATCACATGTGGGTTGGTTGAAGACAGATAAATTAAGAGAATTCAAGATTGAGAGTATAACAATCAGAATGATAAGAAAGCATCTCTCTGCATACTTCCCATCGTTTTTTAGAGGTGGGTTGGAAGAACAGGTTGCTTTTCTGATTATTTCATTTCATGGCTACTGTCCTAACCAGACTTATAGGAATGGCACACTAATACATCCAATAGAGAAACTGGCTACTTGTTTTAGTCTCATAAAATCACATTACATCGAAAATCTCAATGTAAAATTCTTACAATTGCTACTGGTTACTTTACAAAGATTTCCAGTTCACACTCCTTCCCTTTCAATAACCTTGTACTCCTATTAGGAAATATAAGTTACTTTTCTCTAGGGGTACAGCGCATATAGTGTCTTCTCAGATTCTCTACTTCCGTAAAGGAAACTCCATAATACTCCCTTAAATAGCTGTTGAGAGTAGAAACAGACAGATGATGGTTTTTGGTTTGACGAGATGTTTACATGCATTTCTAGTGCAGTAGTGTATTATTTACACATGGATATTATCTGTCTGGCAATGATCAGCTAGTTTCAATCTACTTAGTATTCAGAGTGCATACTCAGTTGCAAAGGTGAGCAAAAAATTAATCTATGAAATAAATGATACATGACTTGTGGTGGTAACTCCTTCATACAGCGTAAATGCACTTTTAAAAAACCAAGTTCTAGAGATGAAGGATACGCGTTCGATTTAATTCTACAAGTAGATTTTAGTTGAACTAAAGGTAAACATCTGCAAAGAGTGCAGGATATTATTCTATTACAATAAAAGCAAAGATTATTAGAAACCGGAGTTGTAAAATATGTAAAATGCATTTATGTCGTTTGAATATTGGAATTGATGTGAGTTTTGATTTAATTTCAGAGAGAGAGTGAAGTATGGATCGTGGGAGTAGAAATCGGCTGGGGTGGGCGCCTCAGCACAACAGCCGTGCATTCCCACCTCTGTCAGCCTCCCAAATGCATACCTTGGGCAGTGGCCACATGAACCATAATCACCTAAGAGGACTTGAAGATGACACAAATGTCAACCCTTACGAATGCATCGACGACGAACGGCGCTCCAGACACGGTCAGTCCAACAACTCACATTTACTTTTCTTAGAAACATTTTTCAGGGTCCCTGCTTTAAATCTCACCAATCTCCGAGAAAGTTTTCAATATGTCAAATAAGATCTCCGTTCAAATATTGAAAAATGTATTTTCATATTTTAGTTGTGCTAAGGAAATAAGCGTGCATGTTGATAACAGATAGTCTGCCCTTTCCATTTTGTGTGAAGGTTAGATGACCACCAAGGTTCACGATTCCAATATCATTGACTCCGATACGCCCGCACACGGAAAATGTGGTGCATTGTTACAAGTATTTCCAACGTTGCAACTAATTATTGCTTTTGAAGAGTTTTCCCACGATCTCTTGCAAAAATAGAACGGTTTCATCGCAGCAGAGTCTTTTATTAGCAGATTATTCACTCAGCGACTACAAACCGTATGATTATAGCACTTATATTAGTAAGTGTTATGTAATCGAGTCTAATGGGTGCTCTCATTATTTATAAATTTATTATGTTATATATTAGAGAGAGAGTGTAACCTAGAACGAAGCATATTTTATTTTATGTCGTGCGTAGCAGTAACTGTCTAAATAATTCCTATCTTCCTATCAATAATCCTCCCCTTGGGCGCATTCTCTTTCACTCTACTGATACTCGACGACATGAGCTTTCATGCACATCACAAAACACAAAAACAATTTCATCAACTAACAGTCACTTCCTTTATATTTAGCTACAGCGTCTAGCTCCCTCACTATCCTAGAGCATTACGTAATAGTATCATGTTACATAACAGCAGTAACACTGAACAGTACCTATGCGAACTCTACACGGCTATTATAAGACTCCACAACACTTCGCATTTTATCATCCGACTACTGTCGCCGTACCTTTTCGTAAACATGTTTTCTGCCATGTACTTCGTTACATAAGCTAAAGAAGTAGAGTCTAGACATCTACTAAAATATTTATAGTAAAATGCGTCCGACTAACCTATTCGAAACACTTATTTTCAAATATTTTATTTTAATTCCTAATTACGGATTCAATAATTAGATGGATAATTACTATTACAATAATCAGCCCTGCTAACCTACTATGTAAATCGTAGAAGGCAAATTATAGTTTATAGAGTAATAATATGTTAAGACATGGATGATGTTGGAAAGCAATAAGAAAGGTAAAAGAGTGTCTTTAGACTGAGTAAGCGTTTCGAATGGATAATTGAATACTGTATGCATTTGTTGCACGGATGGGACAAATAATGCATGAATCAGGTTTGAAAACACAGTGTGAGAATGGAAAAAAAGAAAAGTGCACGAGGATATGCTTTGGAGGAGATTAAGGAATAATCCTGTGTAGGGGCAAGTGTGAATAGAATTGTTGTTGGTACATCTGCCTCAGTTGTAAGTCGCTAATCTTTTTCTAAGGGACAAACTATGAACTCTGAAATTGCTAAATAAACTGTAGATATGAGCACAATAAGTTTTCACTGGCTAATCCTCTCTGTAATCATATAAATACAAATAGAAAATTCATTAGGAATTAAGGGAGACTGATATCTGCTATTGACGAGAGAAATGCCTGAGGTTGCGACTACAAATTGAAAAAGGACTCTGTCATTTCACATGCCTTCGGCTTATTACTTATTTTCAGTTGTCGGATCAATTCATATAATCGTTTCTACTGTATTTGCTTATTGATTACAAAGCGAATGCAATAGTAACAAAGGGAAGCAGTTCTGCCAATGAAAATCATATACAAATGGAAAAGTACAGTTCAATATTACAATTATGTTCTAGGAAATGTCGTGTCTTTGTTAAAACTTTGAATTTTGCTACTTGTTTTCGTAAGGAATAGAAAGAGTAATAACGTATTCCTCTGCATTTATGAGGATAGACAGGAAAATATGATAGACAAAACCCAGTGAGCCAGAGCATAGACTAAGTTAGTGTTGAATGACTAGTTAAAAGAAAAAATGTCGACTATGATGAAGGTATAGAGGCTGAAATGGTCAAAGAAGACGCCGCAAATGAAGGAAGGCCTCCTGAACATTTCGTGATCTGCTACATTCGTTGGACGGTCTGAATAGAATTTCTATATGAAGAATACATGGTTAGGTATGCGTTGGAGATGGTTTAAAGTGGAAGAAGTGAGTGGTTAAGTAAGCGTAGAGTTGGATATCATGCTTATAGTGATGATCTAATGGGAAGAGACGAGCGAGGCGAGATAGAATCCATGAAACAAGGAAAATATCCATGAAAGCAGGTAAAATATTCCGTCTTATAGCAAATTATACTGCCCTGTGCTCCCACGTATCGCATTTCAATATTGTATAAGCCTACCGTTGTATAACAATACCAATTTTAGGGAAACTCGGTTCACCATTTCTTCCAGTACTGTGTAAATGTCAAAGTCCAATACAAAATAAAGATACCAGTGCAGTACTACAGATTTTTCTAGACAACATCTCTAACAATTCTCCAGTAAAATAAATAAAAGGACTTTCTGGAGAGTCTCTACAAGAATCCGTGGATCAGTGACTTCTGTTAGTTGTGATTATCTCTGGTTCAAATGAAATTGCTAAGTGGACTCACAATCAGTGGTTTCTAAGTATTTTAAGAGGCCGGAACACTGTTTGTGGTCTACCTGCAGAAATTGGTCTCAGCAGACAAATGCTATTTTGAGTCGCGTCAAAAAATTTCCGTCACCTCATTCAGCACATTTAAACTTGCGTAGAATGAGGAAAATATGCTTAAGATCAGTGAATGAACCTTCGTATCACTGGATAGACTCTTTGATCTGCGTGAACTCTCTTTGGGTAAGTGGAAGGCGAGGGTGGATTCCGCTGATAGTGCACAGAGCAATAAATATTTGATTGCAAATTACAAGGCAGAGTTTTTCTTCGAGATCAACAAAATGATCAAACCAGGGTTTCTATACAGAATATTTGAATGGCATTACTACTGAGAAATTGTATTCAATGGCAATCACCGAGCACTGTCTCTTTTGCTATGTTTTCCCTATCAAACCGTTTGAAATACATTTGTTATCAAAGATGCTCTACAGAAATTCGCATTTCGCAAAAAACTTCGAGCGTTTCATTCAATTGACAAAATCTGAGTGGGGAATGACTCAAGTCACCTATTTGGTAGTTAGCGAATTACCGACGTACTTGGCTTCCTTCACAATTTCAAAGATGTACAGCACCCTAGTGGAAAACCTTGTGGACTATTCTTACCTACTACTTAAATATTTAATATGATTTTTTCCCCAACTAATAAAGCTCTCTTGTACGCCCATACAGATACCTTGTTTTGCATTATGAGTGGATCCATTATTATAATGACAGTGGCCCCAGGTTTTTAATCAGATCATATTAGATACTATGAACCAAGAATCACTTCAGATTCAATTTTTAAAATTGGCTCTTAAAAATATTGGTATAACTTAATTATGTAAGAGGAATCTATTTAGAGATATAATCTGTTATTTAGGTAATGGCAGAGAATCTCAAGTCATTGCTAAGAGATTCTCTGCCAAAAGCATCACAGTAATTGATGGAAGCTTCTAGAACAATCGAGAAAAGCAGAAAAGCTTCTAATTTGTATAGAAAGCGTTTTTGAGCTTACATTTAGTTAATCTTATGATATTTACTTCCGGTTTTTACTGTAGTTGTACTTCAGTACAGAACACCATTAGTACATTATTTGCCTCTGAGGTACTTTCTACTTCCAAGCCCCATTAGTAGCGTTACCAAACAGGGAAAGTAATTGGATGAAGTGGTACACGTGAAGACACCATTTTATGTAAGCGCAGCAACGTTTGTTACCTTACATAAAAATAATGAGATGTTGACACAAAGATAATAGAGATGATAATCGTTGTGGCTGAACATTTACAATGAAATTCGATTCATGTTACGTATCACCAATAATGCTTCGATTCTTAAAACACGGAATACATGCCTGCTTCCGTGTAGTGCAGGCATTCAAGTGAAATGATTCAGGTAGCAATTCAATTGCATAACGCCTGTTTTGCTTTATGTCTCGACTAAAGGGATTTTACATAAATATCATCAGAAGCTAACCTCTATAATTTATGCGTATATGCCGCTCCACTATTTCCATTCGTACAAAAGATCTTTCTTCGATTCCGTTCTGTAAAGAACTGAAAACCGCTGCTAATTGTGTTATGCAATGTCAAATAAAAGTCAGCTAGGAATGTAAATACCTCTGATTCAAAATCAAATGCTGCTTACATAATAATAAGTGGATAATGATCAACACTCTTCATGTCTCTGACTACAGAAGAAAGCGAATTATAAAGTTAAGGGAATGTTAGGTCTGACTACCTTTAGAGCAAATCAAAGCTGGAAGCGTCGAAACGTAAACCATTCAATTGCCCACCCAATTAAAAGATTCATACGATTTGTTGTTTTCATATTATGTAAGAAAACTGCCTAATCTATGTTAGATGTTCATAAAGATGAATAACAAAAGGTGATAGTCAAGTTTATACTACTAAAGAAGCGTATTCTTATGCAATTAACTTTGTTATTCAAAATATATGGTCGGATCTTTTCGTCTATTTTCCGTTTCGTTTCCTTTATTATTGAAAAACATAAAGCAAACTACGTTTCTTTCGGTTTTTTCAAAAAACGGGTTTTTCGTTTCGTTTTTTTCAGAAAACGGTGTTTTGGTTTCATTTTCATTTCCTATTTTAAAAAACCGTTTAGATTTCGTTTCGTTCTCGTTTCGTTTTTAAGAAACCGTTTGGATTTCGTTTTTGTTTCGTTTTTAAGGCAAAAACGAAACGGATTATTAATTTTCTAACGAAAAGGTCCGAGCTCTAATATCAGCCATCGACTGTAATGCTCTAAAATGCCCTTCAGGTCACATTTTCAATACTTTATCTTGGTCTCTACGAAATGATTATGGTAGAAATAGTAATGAATCAATAAGTGCTTAATTTATAATTACTAATCCTGAATAAAACTGCCCAAAAGTTGAATAATTAGAAAAGTATTGATTATTGACCAAAAATTGCAAAAGTTTTTAACACGAGCTTCAAGAGAATTGCCAGTTTAATGAAATTGTATGCAAATTATACTAATTAGGGAACTGAAAAGTATGAGAAGCTTACCTTGAGAAGGTAACGCTGAAGTCGGTGACTGTTGAGACGTGGAGAAAGTTGGGTTGGTTTGACCGGAGCGGAGAGGTGATGGGCGAATTGGTCTCCGTTGTGATGAAAGAAAGATTGATTGTGGTTGAGAAATATTGAGAATGAGAATTGCGGAGAGGAGTTGGTTGCGACTGAGAAGATGAAGAGATTATGAAGATGCCGAAGAATGTGAAAGTGTGTTTTGCTCTGTCACTTTGTATCTCTTTCTCCGTTACCTTCGTTTGTTTCGTTGGTTGAGGTTGAGACTGACGGTTAGCCTAACTTAAAGTTGTTCCACAGTGTGCATTTACCTACAATGTACATCTAATGTAGATCTCCCGTGATATTCTTCTTGTACACACACATAATTCACCTTTCACCAGCCAACCCCACTCAGAGCTCCACATTCAATACGTGTCCATGTTTTTATCGCACACGACGACATCCAAATTGTTCCAATCCCCTCCTACCTACGTCTTCCCCGCACTTCAGTCTCTAAAACATAAAACATCCCATTCTCTCTATTTTCTCAAGGAAATTAAGAATTTTAATAAAAAATCATCCATTTACCAATCAATTAATGTAAAACATCAGTATACAAGTCAATTTCCAGTGGGTGAACCCCCAAATCTTTTATAACGACCAATAGGATTAATTTTCCTGTGTACTCTATGCTAATGAGAAGCCCAAGCTAGCATAAGTTCTTGTTCTAACTTCTTTTAGTAGTGGAAGTAATAATTGTGTATTGGAAGACTGTGCAAATAAATCCTGATGCTGTGAACTGAATATGACTTAGAGAAGGAGGGCGGGTCTGGAAAAGTACAGAGAGGGGCGGGGGTTCAATGGAGCGATTGGTCGCCTTCATTTCAAAATTCTTTTCTGTATGCGCGAATCAACTTGCGACAATATGCAATTGGTGGATAAAGATGCTCTACATAGAACTCTACTTCTTATCCCTCTGCTCTACTTTGTAGGCTCCTAAACTGACTTACACACATACTTAATGAGATGAGACATTATTTCTAGGGATTGTGAACTCTGATTCCCTTCCCACCCACTTTCTTCCCTGCTTTCACCTTCCCCAATCTCCACTTTCACTATTTTCCCCTTTTCCAATAATCTTGCTTGCTAACATGATTGACCACTATGACCACTGCAAAGTGCTGTCCTTAATATTATTCTAAGAAGGATAATGGCTGGAAGATATTCTACCACGTACTTTATGGTTGCCTTATTTACAAATGGGTTTTCAATGTAAATTAAGTTATTAGGTACATTAAGTTTGAGATTTAAGAGTTGTGGAATACTAGGAAGATTGGTTTACGCACCAGGACAGCAAATTACATTTTATATACATTTAGTAGAGTGGAATATTCACATGAGACGATTCCTCTGCCACAGAAAATACAGAGATGGATTCTCTGAATAATATTCTGAATATTGTAAGTGCAGAAGGCAATACCTATGCTGCAAGGGAGATAAATGGCAAAGGTACATCTACATTTATAGAAGTGAGTTACATAAACTATCTGACTTACCTAAGTTATGTAAAAGTTCATTGTCACTCTATAAATGTCATCGAAGTGAGCAAAGTCGGTAATCCCGTGTGCGGAGAGAAAATCATAAGATTTTCTTTTTGCTTTTCCTATCTATGGGCATCTCGCACAACAGTTGTCTTCCAAGATGCTTTCACTCCCAGTGTACTGTAGGTTAGAAAGTAGCAATATCAAAGTGCAGGCTCAATTGTAGAAGAGAATCATCCGCATTTTGTCAGAAGTAGAAAAAATAAGAGCTGTGGTCTTACTGCAGGCTCTTAGTCCCTGCCCAAGCTAGTAAATATATACGATACCTATGTTAAGACCGAAACTTAACTGATAATGCTAATAATACCATTAATTATACCTAACTTAGATTCATCGGTCAATACATCATTTCATAATATTCCTCTTAACGAAAATTCATCTCTTTGAACGATTTTTGAAGAGTATAAGTTGCATTCCGAAGGTTTTGGATTGAAATATGTGTACTAACGTGGCTCCAGTCTTTATCGGTATAATAACTCCCAACACCGATTTTTTGTCAAATTTCGATTGCCACGACATTTCCTTAAGTGTTTGCAGTAATGGTAAAAGTATTCATTATAAGAACTGTGCAATAAAGTTAAGGTTGCATGGCACGAACCAAGAGTTATGTTGCCGCTTGGTAATACTATTATTGAGAGTGGATTATACAGTATGTCTGCAAAGAGAGTTGACATATCCCAAAACGACTTGAAAAAATTTTTTTTTGAAATTTTGATTTTTTGAAGTTTTTTTCCAAATTGCTCTTGAGGTCTAGTTTGGTGTAAAATCCGGTGTTATCTCACTGTCCCCCCAAAAAATTTGAGGGAAAAAAACTTTTTCGTTTCGTTTTTCGTCGTTTAAAGGATATGTCAACTGTCTTTGTAGACATACTGTATTCCTGTCATTCTTCTGAAGCAAGGCAGTACCATGGATGGATAAAGAATTCTGAGTTGTTTCCATCGAATTTGGAATAGAATGAAATACAAGCGAAATTGTTTCGCAGGTCAAACTTTGGTTTGATGAAAATGTAGAATGAATAGCTTTGTAAAGCAAGTTAATTGGAAATCTGAGGATTTTCACATTTACCGTTTTGCCGGTATTCTACTAAAATACAGTCTACATGGAAAGTACACTGAGCTGTTCATGTTTCAACCCACAACGCTGTATCTGTCTATTGTCTAGTCTTATGCATAATCCCACTACCTTTAAGCAAAGAAAAGATGGGTTATTGTAACTTCGTTATCGTCCCCACGCGTTGAGTCCTTCATGTCAATCACTCAAGCATTTTACATTCAATTGGTGAGTGCTATCGAAAACTACTTTTGCATCTGGCATATTGGATACTGTAACAACATATCGTGAAGTCATTCCGTTAGTCATTTTCTTAGTATTTGTCCCATTCTGCGTGACAGCTATTCCGCAAAGTTAAGCTGAATATTTTAAGCTAAGCCAATTTTTTGAAAAAATGTTAAACAAATTTTTACTGCCCACGGGAGAAAAACTTCGATGTTCGAATAAGAAGCTATCAAAACTGTACTCTGGACTTTTTCAGAAACTTGGATGAAGAATTCTTGTTATTGTTCAAACGAACCTTTGATCAAGTAAAGTCTGCAGAAATATTGGCCACCATGTCCTTAGAAAATTTAAAATATGTGGTTGCATAATTGGCTGCCCACAAATTCCATCTTTGAACTTGTTTGCTGGTTTATTAGTTTGTTATCTATCACGCTATAGCCGAATGTACATTTTGACATGCTGTTCAATGTGCAGGAGTTTTTTATTAATTGATGGTGCGATACAAGTACAAAATACATGTCGACATCGACAAAGGAATTGAGCTTTTGAAATATTTGAATAAAATTAATATTTGAAATAAATTGAATTGAATTGAATAA
Source organism: Yoshiicerus persimilis (assembly GCA_020352615.2). Taxonomy (NCBI): domain Eukaryota; kingdom Metazoa; phylum Arthropoda; class Collembola; order Entomobryomorpha; family Tomoceridae; genus Yoshiicerus; species Yoshiicerus persimilis. Next base: position 45,360,156 of record CM060170.1, read on the forward strand.
GAATTGAGCATTTACCTTATTTTATTCAACTAGAGGTATGTATGAACTACGGAGTTAGAGAAGGAGCTTAGAAATTATTGAAGATATATAGGGATAGAGAGGAAAATTTGCGACAGTAGACAGAGTAGTATCAGAGAAAGAAAGAGCAGTGGTACTTTGGACTAGACCGACTGTCATGGGATGCTTTCCCTAAAAGAGCAAAGGAGGAGAAAACATTTTCTTGAGAGTTTGTCTTTCTCCATCTATCTGTCGAACTGGCGTTTCTTCCCAGAATCTCTTTTCTGAACAGCATCTTCAGTTTGAACAAAGCTAACGTTTGTTGACGCTTTCCAAATGCAATCTTGTACATTTTCAGATTAAAGTTAAAAAAAATTTTCAACATTTATTTACAAAAACTGTATTCCAGAAGTGAAAAATTAATTCATGTAATTAATTCTAATGTGATCTAGCCCAGAATATAAATATTTAGCAAAGAGAAGAGAAGGTGTGAATTGCAGAAAGAAATTTGAGAAATCTTGAATTATCTTGGAGCCTTAATAACCCGGTTTTCTTCACAGTGAAGACATTTTCACTGGTTGATTAAGATTTGTTATGAATAGAATTGAAAGGTTTATTTAGAGGAGGACGATGAGAAGTAATTACGTGGTTTATGCATTATTCCCTCTGTGGGTTATGATGAACATTGATTTTTGGTTAGTGGCTGTGTAATGAGAAGTAAAGAGAAAATGCGTCTGTGGCGAACAATAACGAAATTGATTGGAGAAGAAATGTGCGGGGCTAGAGCTGTGCGGCGAGTCAATTTCACTTAACTGAATAACGGGTGGATGTGCATTGAGTTGGGCTACAGTGAGGATCACCTTAGATTCCTGGCTGAATGCATTAGGCATACAATAAAATTAGCAATTACTTGATGGTCGTGATATTAAGTGGATGCCTGCACGACAGGACAGCTCATTGTTAGTTGCTTGATGAGTCGATTGTTAAACTCTGTGGGTATCCATCCATCCTTCCCCTCCATTTACACTTACCTTATGTTTCAAACATTTACCTTATCTCCACTTACCATTGTATCCACACACATTTTCAATGTCCTCGTATACATACACATTTTCAATATCCTCGTATACATACACATTTTCAATGTCCTCGTATACATACACATTTTCAATGTACTCGTATACATACACATTTTCAATGTACTCGTATACATACACATTTTCAATGTACTCGTATACATACACTTTCAATGTACTCGTATACATACACAATTATAATTCGGCTCGCTTTTTACTTATGCTAAGTAATGTGCTCCCGAGCCACAAAATTACAAATGACAGAATCTGTAAAAGAATTGAAAAGTGTCGGCTTCTATATGAAACTAAAATAATAAAGGAGGTTTGGATGTTTGGAAGTGTCCTTCTTGCGAGATTGTTGTAGAAGAAGGGATCTGAGGACGGAGGATGAGACAAGGAAGCTAATCTGGTATTAATGAAGCTATTTGTAAGTATTGTAGCGTGTGATTATTTTCCGAGAGTGAGTCTCCAGCAGAGTTAAACGAATGCAGTTCCAGTCCAGTCGAGTCGAGTCAGAAGTGCACTATAGTCATTTGCATCATATAAATTATCGGACATGCTATCTCAGATGAATACATAAATATCGCCCGTGAGGTCCACTCGACTCGAAATGTGTGCATCTCTTCTTTCTTCAATCCAAAGTGAACATTCAACATGCAGACAAGTCCAAATATGCAGTAGCCAGCGATAAGTCAAATCTACTGCGGGTTTCTTATCCACCAACATTATTAGCATCGGGACAATATTCAAAATGAATTATTAGTACACACAACCAAGAAGGAGCACGAACGAGGAATACTTATTACTCTCCCTATAATATTCTCTATGCAATTCCAATAGTCTCTCTTATCTTTTTCTGCTTACCACTAACACATGGCTCCTCAATTCTTTAGTTTTTATTATAAATGTTTATTTAGTAGCTATTCAAAAATTGCTATGAGTAATTTACAAGGAGCTGTCATATCTCCTGTGTTGTCTAGTGCCTTATTATCTTAATACAATCTTATCTCCTCTTAAGACCATTATTTGTGTTTTCTCTATTCTCAGTAGTCTCAACCTCAAGTATACTTTACAATGCTATAACAAGTTTTCTTCTTTATTTACTCACAAAGAGGCATACTTAGTATAACAAAAATTCTTAAGCACATCTTCATAGTATACTATTCTTATGCAAAACTACTTACTGTATAGAAGTTCATATTATAGTCAGTTGAGTATTTAAGTACTATTATCTAGTGTGACTGTCTTTCTTGCGTAATTCCTTATCTTGGGTTCTTCTCTTCTTCTTAACCAAATCTCAGTAGCGATGTGTGCTAAAGTAGAGTCTGGTCAACTACTATATTGTAGATTTGAAATTTCAGTGGAACAGAGAACTTGAGTCTTCCTTCCAGAAACGTTTTTGCTCACGCATACTATGTTATATTTTTATGTGTATTCAATTCAGCAGCAAATATGTATGTATGTAAGGATGCTTCCTTGGACTGGAGTAGGATATTTCTTGTTTGTGTTTGTTGAGGCATTGATATTGGGCCAAGAGGAGTTGGAGTGCGTATGACGAGACGAAGACTGGACAGGAAGTCTTTGAATCCCCTCAGGAAATCTTGGATGTCATTCTTATCTGGCTCTCTCAGCGTGCGACCCTCCGTCCGACTTCTCTCTTGCTCTCTGTGTCTTCCACTAAATACTTCCCTCTCAAAACCTATTAGGTGTTATTTACTCTGCTGGACTCCACATGTCTCACAATCCAACTCCAACAACGCTCTTCTAAATACAAAACCTCTAGTAACATTTCCAGGTCCACACAAATATTTTCACTTCTGAAAAAAACGTTTCAATAGTAATTAATGCTGATAAAATAATTTATTGTATTAACAAACGACTAAATATCTCTAATTAGGATTATTGTATGCAAAAATTTATAATTTCTACCTTAGTTTCGAAATCTAGTGTTTCTGTAAATATAATTTAGTATTATTTTTTGGGATGCCGGTTACACTGCAATTGGATTGTAATGTATTTTAGTCTAATATGCCTATTTATAGAGAGTACTGGAATACTATTTATTTACACGTAATATTGCAAGTAGAGACAATTCTATTGTTAGCTGATGTTAATTATTGTAGTTGAAGAAGCGTAAGCGTGGGTGCATTACTGTGATTTGAAAATGTATTTGGTTGGCCGATTGGCTTTGGGTGATTCAAGTCTGATTCTGATTTCGTTGTCCGTAGCAAATGAAACTGAGGAAAGTTGTGGGGAGAGGAGGACAAAGGAGATCATTAGTTTCTATTGAATCCAAGTCAAATCAAAGCAAAGCAAGTCAAATCTGAATCGGACAAAAAGGCAGTCTTCTCATTCCTTCCTCAGCACCAGAGTTCGCACCGAGGCGGGTATTTTCTATTTTCAGTCTGGAACTCTAACTAATCATCAGTTTCGGTGTTTTGGCATTGAAGAGAAAGAATTGCGGGTCTGAATCCCAGCTCTATTATTGCGTATTCTGCTAATGGGCTTTATCTGTTGGACAAAACGAATGGTGGACCTAATCTGCACCAAATAGCTGTTATTAAGGCATTGACTTTGAAATGAAAGGAAAGTCAAGTTTTAGTCCACCGAAATGAAACCATTGGAATGAGAGACAGAACACAACAAAGTGTCTCTTCTTTCCTTTGCCATTTGATATTGGATCCTAATTCAACAACCACACTGCTACTGCATTCATTCACTGTGTTGCTCCCTACTCCACGGAGAACAGCACCTATTTTTATATTGGTATATCCCTACGGACTACTATTCCTGCTTTTTAAGACACTCTGTAATAGTAGTTCACTTCCACAATTCCAATTCCCACAAAGGTGAACAGAATGTCAACTTTTTCTTTGCCCACTGCTAAATCCTCGATTTACAGCATCTTCACTACAATCTCCCATTGTTATCCAGTACTGTTGAATCAAGATCTACCCGAAATTTCTATTTTCTGTCGATCCTGCAAAACTTCAACGGACAATCTAGTACTGCGGCCCTCTTTTCCCGAGGCTAACCTTCTGTATTAATTTCTAGGAATTATTTTTACTTTCCAAATCAAACTTTTTCTATTTATCTTTGCTATTTGTTGGAAAAGTGAGTTTGATGCGCCGGAGCCTTTATTTGCTAAATTAATCAGCAAGAGGGGTTTATATTGGAAAGAGGCCTTTATTTCTATTTGGTACAAAATGTTAAATTTCCTATTTCATTAAATGTGAATTGAAAAGTGTTGGTGAACACGGAATAAGTATAGATGACGGTGTTGGGAACACAATAAAGTGACGGTAATAAGGAAAGGAGTTGTCATCTCGATGCAGACACATCTCAGCACATTAGACAATGAAAACAAGCATGAAAAAGTGGACGTATGTCAAATGAAACTGGTTGACTGACTTGAATGACTGAATGGCTTCAGTTGGCACATCTGCGCTGAATGCTCAACTCCACAAAAGATGACTTTGCCGAAAGAGTGTCTATGACTCGGCATTCAATTCGCAGCTAATGATAATGACAATAATAAGCATGGACTGATCACGGAGCCGGATGTCGACTCTGTATTTAGTTTCCCTGCCTCCAACGCCACACAGCTAATGTCTCCGCAATTCTTCTGGATAATCACAGACAGTCTCTACCTTTTTAACTTATCACTTTAACCGCTATTTCTTATATTCCTTGTGAAAATGCGATATTTTGAACTTTACTCCGTTTGCTTATTAACTGGAATAAATTTAGAAAACCAATAATTCATTTTTGCACATGCTTACACACAATTTTCAACAATTTTGCATGAATGGAAACCAAAAGTCATCGTAAATACATTTCCATTTCAGTTTTGGTAGCATAAAAATGAAAATCTAAGTACCATGATGAAACTAAGTATTTTTTAACAAGAAATATCAAATTTCTCGCATAAAATTGTTATATGGAAACAAAAGTATGGTAGGATTTCTAATTCTGTGGTGCAATGTTGAAGGAAACAAAAGTATTTAGTTTGAAAAAGTCATTTTATGGAAAGAATGTATCCAAGCCATGAGCATTTTAGTCGAATAATCTAAAAGTAGGTTCCTAAAACAGAACAGATAGGAGTGATGTAAGTTTATGATGAATTGGTATGTCTGTGGAGTGTAGAACATATTTTGGTTTTATTTGTTGTTAGACGAGGGAAAAAGATTGTGGATGATAACATAAATGAGTAATGAGTGGAGTGGTTTGTGTTTGGAGGAGATCCATAATAATACAAGTCCAGTCCCGCAACAGTTAAACTGTGACAAAACTTTCTTAATTCTGACAATGGTAACTCTGCTGTGGAGTGAGTATGTGGTTTCGTGTGTCTGCAGAAGAGTTGTTGTATTGTTTAAGTATTAGGGTACTTGAAGAGGTGCCTATAGGCAACGTATGGAGAGAGAGCTGAGGAGTGAAGAGGACCACCGTGAGAGGAAATAATAAAGTATTTGTGTTCTAGTATTGTAGTTAGTTGGATGTTGTCGTCTGTTTGACTTTCCTGAAAGAATTCCCTTTGTATGTCCTGACACGAATAAGAGGCCACTGTTGGGAGGACAATGCCATCGCTCTACGGGTCCTTCCTTCCACTTAACCCACAAACTGAACTGACCTGTCCAGCCAAACACACCCTGCTCCACTATACAGCAAGGTTCTCAAGTTCCGCAGCATAGGGTACATAGTGCTAAAATTTCCGACATGCTTCTAATTCCTATTATGTATTTAGCAGCTCATATACATGCTTTAGAAACTTGTCACAAACTTAGAACCACGTGCCTATGCTGCCGAATATTAGAATCTCGCTGTATATACTCACTACTATATTTATCCCTTATGTCACAAGCTTTCCTCACATCAAATCACACCATTCATGCAACTACACACACAAATACTTTTTCAACAGTCCACATTTCCTTTACTAATTACAATATAAAACAAAATAATAATTGTAATCACTCTATTCACCATTTTATATCATTATAACTATTTCAAACATTTTTAAAACTGAAATTCGTCGTAATATGTCCGTTTTAAATAATTTTCTCGTTTTTCTTAAGAATATGTAAGAATATTTCTCCTGAATGTATGCATGACCGATTACAACACCTCAAGCAAGAATTCAGTGACACGGACTAAATGATATCATGCTGTGCTGTCGTGTAATTTTTTTTGTTTTCTTAACTGATTCCTTTAAAGAACCCAAAATCAGAGATAAGGAAAAACAAAATAAAGTCAACTGTGATCGCACACAAAGAATGAATTATGAACTGTACAATAATTTCCTTTCGTATTATATCTCAGAAAATTTAAAACGTTGGAGGAGAAATTCTTTACGTTGTGGAGAATAAGGGTAAACACTGTGGAGAATTGTGACACGGGTAGGAAGGACTGTCTGAGTCGGTTGTGTCTTCGCTCTGCCCTTCTGTCAAACTTCAACCACTCACTCACAATCAGTGTTGATGTACTGACACTTACAGTAAAGTCATTTCCGTCAGGGGCGTAACAATTCCGTTTCTATTATCATCAAATGTAAATATTCTTCCGTATATTCCATATTCGGTACTAATTGTGTATTTAGTGCACTAGATTAAATGAAAACAAATTTCTGATGAAGAAATCTTGCATTGTTCTGAGTGGACTTACTGTATTTATTTTCTATTTTTGTTTCTCTTATTATGCAGTTTACAATTGAATACTAATACCTTATTTAAATTTGCCCGAAATAAATAGTATTTTGTCAAAAATTTCATGTAAAATGAAAAGAGAATTGTATTTTTGTAGAGAGGAGTGTAAATTTGTGTGATACGCCACTGTGCGAGGGGTTTGGAGTGTTTTCTTGAATTATTTGGATGGTTGAAGTTATTTTGTGGACATTGGACCGGTTGAGGATGAGAGGGCCGTGAAAAGTGAAGTGACGTGACAGATTAACATAAAGGGAGCCTCTGACTAAGCAAACGAATGTAAGCGTTATGTGATGGGCCTTTAAGTGAGCGATATCTCTTCGGTGACACTGACAGACCCGCTAGAATAATATTGATGAGACTGATAAGATATCGTCAAAGGTCACTTGCATTACATACAGAGTCGACCTTTACTGCTTTCCTTTCTTATTTAGCCAATACTCATTTCACTAAGCAAACCATTCACACAAACGCATTTCAGACATGCTCTTAACCTTTATTTATCCACCAATTTATCAAACATCCTTTCTAAAGTGTTGATTCTACATTTACGTTAATAAGACTCACCTCTAAATACTCATCGCCCCCAACTTGCACATAATAATTACACTTTCATATACTATTCTCGAACCGCACTGCAAATTAATTTCCATTATTTACCAATTTTAGTTAGTTTCCAAATTTTGTAACATTTTGTAACATAAATAAATACAATCACTGAATTATTATTGGTTTGAAATAGAAATGTAAAGGTATTTCCATTTCCCTTTCCGATAACTTTGAAGTGTTTTGTTGACGCAGGGCAATGTCACTGTTAAGAGTGTGTGTTGTAGGAATTGTACGCAAGAGAGAAGAGAAGTAACTGGGAAACTGGGTAGATAGGCAAACAGAGAGAAATAGAAAAGTGTAGAGACTACAATAGTATAATAGTGAACTAATATTTTGAATGCTCCCTTTATTCAGCTGAATGAAATGGCAATTCTCAAGTTGTAACTTTGAAGTGCGCTACCACAACAAAATTTCTGTGGCACAGACAGTTCCACAGAATCAGGATTGAAGGAAAAGTATCTATTGAATACATAAATAGCAAGAGCAAGGCATAAAAGTTTCTTTGCCAGTTCAGCATATCTCCATAACATACAATGAAGCCCATTTTTCACAATTCTTTGGTTACCTTTTTTATTTTATACGTTCTATTTTTAAAGTAATAAAGAAATACTCGTTGTAATTAAATGTAATTGAATTCCTTTGTGTAAATAATAAAAAGGAGCGTGCTCTACGTAAGTTAAAATGTCATTAAGAAGTAAAAAGTAAAAGGAAGGTTAAAATGGTGGATTGGTTGAAAAAGGCTGTAGGTCGAGGGTTGATAAGCGGGGCCAGGTCTGGAGTTGGAATTAAGGTCTGGGATAGATAGTGGGATATTATTGTACGGTTGGAAGTGGAGTGGAGGAATTGATGAAGGGCGAATTGGAGTAAAAAGGTTGGAAAAGTGGGAAATGCTCGAGGGATGTCTGAGATGAGGCGGAGCTGGAGCCTCTAACACTTCTCCCTAATAAAAGTCCCCAGTGACTCTTCTTTTGCACGGATAGAATCGAAACTCTTCTCCAATTTCTCTGCACAAATTCCCCCCAATTTAGTCGGAGGAGCAAGTCTAATGAGAGTTCCTGCCTTCCTCCACTCTCACCTTCACCAGATTACACCTTCCTCCCCATCTACAACTATCTCCAACTTTCTTCCCACTCACTCCACCATTTCCACTGCAATTTCATTACTCTCAATTCAACCCATCCAAACACCGTAGTCCCCCTTGAAACACCCCACCCTTAAAAACAGAATTTCCCAGCCTACACGTAAGATTTCTTACTTATTTATAAATTAGTTTTCCCCTGTAATCAAAAATCTTAAGAAAAACTAATTTTTTCAAAACAAACTCCATCGTAGTCACCCGTGAAACACCCCACCCTTAAAAAACAGAAAATCTTTGACAGCTTTCCCAATCTAAACTTTAGATTTCATACTAATTTAGAAATTCACTTTTCCCTGTAATCATAAATCTTATGAAAAGTTAATTTTTACAAAAAACCTCATTTTCTTCAGTATTTTTATGTTTAGATTCTCTTCCGCTTCCCATATATTTTATAAAATACTGAAATGTTATACGAAATGATTATTTAGGGAGCCCGGCTTGAATTGGAATTTTTACGTTATAAAGCGTAATATATTAGGTAGTTGGAGAGCATTATGTGTGAGTGCTAGTTAGTGTTAGAGGAGCAGCTATAAAGAAAGTGCGGAAGAAAAGGCGTCGAACCGCCTGCAAAATGTCAAAAAGATTCTTTTCAAGTGGAGGAGGATTCGGTAGAATCGTCTCCTTTCATTTATGACTGACGGAGTTCTTCCAGTTCCGTTCGGATCAGAATGTTATTCCATTGCACATATCTCCTCTCGAAAAGAATTCCTCTGTCCCCTCACCGTCTATCTGTCTCTATCATTCCCGCACCTAATCTCCTCTAATATTGCTACAGATGCACACAGCTCTCTTCCCCTTCCGTCTTCTTCAATGCGTCAGTCCTCTTGTCTTCCATTCTTCACCTTTCCTCCATCTACACTCCAAAAACCGAAAATCAACTTTTTAAATTGTAATATCGTAATGTACTGCAACTTATTTTCAGTTTTTTATGAGTCAAATAATCTCTGAGAAATAATAATATTGGAATAATGGAGTCTATTCATAATTAAGTTATTATTTTGTATAGGGTCATATTTCGGTGTAAAATTAAGAACAGAATGTAGAATACTATGTATCAGTCATATATATGAAGATATTCTAGAGGGAAGGGATTGGTAGCTGGCAGAACGATTTGAAATTGCATTGGGATGAATTGACAATGGGGAGAAGGAGTCACTTATTGTCTGTTCCTTTTTACATTTGTGAAACAGTGACAATATCATTTAAGTTGACTTGCGATCAGTGCAGTTCAGTGATGTTTACGTGGCTTGACTGCTGCATTGTGCCGAGGAAACCGAAAACTCACTCGCTTTGCCCAACTGGAAGATCTTTTTACGAAAAACAATTTTGTCTCTAAATTCCCCTGAAACAAAGGAACGCATGAAATGACACTATAGCATTACTACATCTTTATATCGAAATCCTTCTCTCCTCGCGACAAACTCAAAATAGCATCCTTCCTTCTCTGCACAAATTTCCTACGTGTCTCTGGCATTACAGTACAGTAACGGAATGGAATGCAAGATAGATGTTACCTGTGCGTGTGCTTAGCAATATTTATAGAACACTGAAATGAAATCCGCGTGAATTTTCTATTCGATTGAAGCCTCTTGTGCTCCACTCTTTTCAATCGGCTCCTCATCTTCACAAGACAGCCAATCAAATCTCTTTTCTTTATTCCCGAAACAAATTTAACATCCCTTAGCTTTCTCACCTAAAAAAACAATTTTGTTTCGCATACCTGTACACTCTGTACAAAAATCTATTTCCAATACAAATACAGTAGCAAAGAAAATACAATTATGGTCATTCCATTTTATTTTGCGCAAATAAACTGATTAGAATGAAATTCTTAGTATTTACTACATGGACTGGAAAATAAAAATCGTGCATCATCCGAGTTAGCACTTATTGGGAATTGGAAATAGTAAAATTTGCATAGAGAATGATTTGGATGGATTTGGTTTGTGGGTTTGGGTCGGTCGGGAGTTAAGAGAAGATAATGGGATGTAACGTAACGCAATGATAAGTTACAATTAGTTATTAGCGGAAGAGAGAATAGAAAATAGAAAAGAAAGATTAAGCCGGATTAGATGGGCTTTGGCTTCGGCTTTACCTACCGCAAGCTGAGTGAGGAGGATTATGCCTAGTTGACTGTTCGAGATGATAAATCCAAAGAGACACATCTGCATCCCTTCCAGATAGACTGACAGATTACCATTTCTCCTCTAACCCTTTCCTCACTAACCATTCCCTCCACTCCACTCAACTAATACTTCAACAGGCTTCCTCCCAAAATCCAAACTTATCCACAATACTCATTTTTCTAATCTAATACTTCTGTTTCTGATCAACTATTCAAAAACATACAACTCTCATTGCAATTCATTGTGTTTTAAGAAAATTCAGATTTTAAGAAATATTATAATCATGTATTACAATTAGTTATTAGCTCCATGAAAAAATGGAGTAGGTATTTCAATATAGCATTACTTCCTGCAGAGTGGTTATCCATAATAAATTCTGTTACTCGAATCTAAATAAATAACTAGTCATAAACGTAGCATAGATATGGTTGACTTATTGTAGGTTATTTTACTATGCAATACAATTTAAATATTTATGCAAATTTATTTAGTAAGGGTGAACCAAGAAACATGTGTTTCGTTCCATTTTCCATCTGTGAATCTCTAGTGAAAGGATTTCATAGTTATTGTCATCGTATAATGGAAACTCTGTTTGATGTACAGATACTATATAGGAAACCGCTTTTATCATCGCTATCTATTTTAAACTAAAGGGACAACTTTCCTGATCAATGAATGCAGCAATTAAATTACAATGAGTCAAAGTTCCTTCAATCCTAAGCATAACTTTGGATTGACGTTTACTGTAGCAGAACCATCAAAAATATAGTTACTATTGTAGAAAAATTTATTTAATTGCACATGACGTGTTTCAAGGTTTCACAATTCGTCGTGAGTCTTTAGAATACGGCGATTCAGTGTTTGTCTTTAGGAACCATTCATAATCATAAGGCTAACACCTTGTCGTGCAAAATAGTTTTTACTTAAGTTATGCTTGTGATAAATGAGTGAATGCAGAGTAAAAAGTTATCATGAAATGAGGTACTATGTCTCATGAACTGCTGCTGTATCTTGTTTGGTTTATTTTTCTTGTGAAACCAGATGACATACCATACCAGAGCCAAATGTAATGACCAGGGAATAACATGCAATTGCTTTTTTGGAAAAAAGTAAAAAAGTAATATTGCTTTTTTCCTTTTGCTTTATTCCTGTACTCCATGCTACACGCATAGGACTTTTAATACTTCTAAATGTCAAATTAAAATACATAAATCAATAATTAATGTTTAAATCGACACAGAATATACATTGCATTAGGTTTTAAATTAATTTGTAAAGAAAAAATAATTATTTTCAGACTCTTTTAAGGGATTTTTGTAAAATTTAAAAAAAGCAAAAGGAATTGCTTTTTTAGACTTGCTTTTTTAGAATTGATTTCTAACTTTTTTTGTAAAAAAACAAAAAAGCTGCATTTGTATTCCCTGGAAATGACTACCATACAGTGCTGCAAGGTTAACATTTTATAGTTTGCCCAGTTTTTCTACTAACTTAGGTTGTGGGGCTTTCCATCAATTAATAATTCGTTCCGACAGCATTACAAGAACTCCATATTACGCCAATATATATTCATATTCAAGAGACTCTAAAGGTAATTCAAAATTAGGAAATAAAGAAATAATCTGATAAAACTAAATTTAATCAAAATAAATTAAAATTTCGCACAGCTGCAGAAATTGTATTACCTGTCGTTATGAATGAGCCAGTGATTTAAAAAAAGGTAGTCTACCAGTAGCTGTTAGTATTTACATTTTGTTGAAAAGCCGAAGATTTTACTATAATATAGAAGTTTGACTCGGTTTGGATCTCCCCTCGATGGCGTCTCTCAGTGACGACACCACAACCGAAGAGATCTTTTGGCCTGGCTTTCGGTTTCTTCGCCTTTCCGTCCCTCTTCACATTAAAATTTCATCTCTAATTCTTGGAAGATGAGATGAGAGGAATGGAAAGGTTCTCGCTCTGTTATGTAGAAAGAAAGTATAATACAGCTATTGTAATTTCTTAATCTCGTTGTCTTCTTTTCCTTCGCGTCATCTTCTCCCACCCTACCGTCAATTTAACTCGGGGAACAAAAATATTCTGCTCCTCTTTCTCAGTCCTTTAATTACATTTTTTGTCAAACTCTCTTTTTCTGTTTGCATTTATATTCTTGAAAACTGCATTTAAAACTTTATTGTAAATTAGAATCCTCAATTTAAGATTGAACACACAAATATGCCAAATTCTAGTACTTAGCATTTTTATTTCTCTCTCATGTGCAAAAAATTGGATTTTAATGAATTAATTTCCAACTATTTATTTATTTTAATTTTTCAATAAATGTTTTTCTAAATCCGTGAAAATTAAAAAATAAAAATAGGTAATTAAGGGTGTTAACTGAAAATTGTGGGAGGAGTAATAAAAATAGTTTGGTGTGGAATGAAGGTAGAAAAAGTTTTGGGGGACCCTGCACATGACTGCGTTGGAGTGACTCGACATGGGCACATAAATATATTGCATTTCCGGGTTTGTAATACATTTAGAGAAGGAAGGAGCGATGCGGAATCTCGACATCTCTTGTTGGAAAAATATGGTTACTTATGTAGGAGAGTAGGTAGAAGTGGGAAAGTGCATTAGGAAGTACCTGCCCCTGACTGTCCCCCTTTTGTGCAGACAATTCTTTGTGCATTATTTAGCACTTTGCCGGCTTTGCTTTACTTTGGTTTGGTGAATTCGTTTGGGTCGTAGAGCACAATATCACGGGAATCGGCGACTTGGGAGAGAATTGCTTTTCTGCTGGGAACTGACATGAGGAACTCCTCAGTCACTCCGTGGCCACTCACACGGAATACAGACGCCACTTAATCTTACACTTACCCCTGCATTAGTCCACTCAAACAATAAGAACAAACATTTCTGCGTTTACTTACAATTCACATTCCTCCGCTGAACACATGTACCTGTCTCCTCTCCATCTCCTCAAACGCCTCTCCTCCCTTCGCCCTTTCTTTTACACCGAGATTCTAAAGTCACGTAACATAGGGCATGTGGTGCTAAAGTTTGCGACATGGTGATAATAATGCATATATATGAGTGGGTGCATAGATATATGAATAAGAAGCATGTCGCAAACTTTAGCACCACGTGCTCTACGGTGCGGAACTTTTGAACGTCGCTGTATATGAAATACAATTGCAATATGTCGGAGGAGGATTATGTGGTGTGTTGCTACATTGCAAATGACCAGAGCTGGAACATTTATTTAAAAAAATGTTTTTCATGTTTGAGACTACGCTTACATGCTTCCGTATATAGACGTTTAGCAATAATTGAAGCCTTTTGAGACCCACTTAGAAAAAAATATTTTAAATATTTTCGAGTTTTTGTAAATATAAATATTTACGTAAATATTCTGTGCATAAAAAAATATTTTTAAATATTTCAGCCATTTTTACAAAATTAATACAATATTTCATTAAAATAGCAAAACTTAAACAAATATTTAGTCATTTAAAAGTAAGATGTGCAAAATTTACTTAAACGCTGTCCAAAAAATATACTTAAATAAAGATTATTGCATCAAACAGCAAATGCACACTACATTGCAAGTCCCCTTCTCGTATTTTAAAATATAAGGAAATGTTTCCTAATGCTCCACTGCCTCCTTCTCCTATATATATTCGTTGGGGTACTTGGTTAGAGGCAGCAGACTTTTATTCAAAAAATTTCAGCACCATAAAAGAAATCGTAAATTAACTGGATAAGAGTGAAGCAAAATCTATTGAATTGGCACAATTCCTTTTACAGAAGACCGAAATTCCAAAAAAATTGGCATATTTGTCAGCAAATTTTACATTTTTGGCGAAAAGTTTAACCGAAATACCGGAGTCCAAGCTACCATTATCTGAGACTTTAAAGATTGTGCAAACAACAAAGGAAAAATTGTCAACTGTAAAAGGCCCCATTGGAATCAGCGTATTAAGCAAGCTAAACAAAGTTCTTGAGAAAAATGCGGATTTAAAAACTGTTGAAAAAATCTCTAAGATTTTAGATGGTGACTGGTGAGCTTGAGACTGTAGATATTGAACTTGAGCCATAGCAATTTTCGTCTTTTAAATATGCCCCACTTACGTCCGTGGTGAAAGAAGTTTCAGCATGCAAAAATCTCTCTATAGTGACAGACGTCGTTCAATGACTATTGAAAATTTAGAAATGTCTTTAGTTGTTCACCATTTTGCTGTTTCCCAGGAAAACAATAGTGAATAACTGTCACAAATATAATCGTTTATATACAAAATGTAGTAAAATTAATTAACAATGACTACCATTCATGTTGTTGTGCATTATAAATAAAATAATAAAAAAATGTTTTATAAATATTTTGCCTTTTTTCTGTAAATATTTAAATAAATATTTTCGACTTTTGAAAAAATAAATGTTCCAGCTCTGCAAATGACCCTCGATCTGGTTCCTCTGCAAGAAATGCAGATATATTGAGAACAATTCGTTCAAGCGACGTAATAGGGCCACTGAAACTGTATTCTCTATCTGAAATAATTTAGAAAGATTGTGATAAGATTAGATTAGACACTATTCCAGTGTAATGGCATTGCAATTTCGGAGTAAATTTAATTTCAAAGGGAAGTATACATATGCACATTAGGGACCATTCAAATATTATGGCACTTTTGAGTCCGCTTTCGAAATTTCATTCTGCCTGGCTTAGATATTATCTCTGTGGATGGATTTCAGTGTCTCTGCATATGAGTTGATATATTTTGGAGTAGTCTGGTAGGAAGATTGGCAGGGGACAACATTTACAGATTTAAAATAAAAGATTTTGGTACGTAAGCGACGGAGTGGGGGAGCTCGGCCGTTATTAATGCTATTCTCTTTTTTATTACACATTCATTTCAGCTTTAATTGGAAATCCACATGTGTATGCCACTCTGAATCTAATACTCCCGTATTATTCACATTAAATAAGCGCATTCTTTTACGACTGCTCAACTATGAATATTAAGTGACTCTTTAAAATGGAAAATATTTTTATCCATCTGTACCTTAGCTATTACTCCACGAACGCTCCCATCGTTTTGTTCGATTAGTACTTACACAGATTCAGTTTCTCTCTCTTCTCCATCCACATATCCAATCATAATTTATTATACACTACATTAACCTATAAAAATAGAAAAGGGTCGCTTTTGACTATAGATATAAATATCAGGACCCTTTACTAATGAAAGAGTTTCCTAACTAACAACTATCTTTTCTATTTAGAGGATTTTTATATGCACTAATATGAAATGTTACAATTCACAGTATCGTACATGTGCAACTATCATTGCATTAGCGCAACGTGTAAACAAAGCTGAAAATAAAAATGTGGAGTGACTCGCAATCGGAAATGCAATCAGTCAAATGAGTCCACAAAATTGGGTAGCTGAGTTTGAATGGAAGTGTCGAGTGGTGACACACACTCAGCGGGACGTCACCCTTTCCAAACTACTTTCAATACGACTCTGATATGCCTAACTTCACTTTTTATCCATTGTTTTCCCTTGTCAGACACAACACGCTAAAGAAACCGCACAACTGGCAAAGAACTCACAATGTCACAGCCTGACCTATCTGCATTACCCGTATTATTACCAGATCTGATCTCAAATGACAATCAACAACATGATACTCTGTTTTTCTATTCAATAACTTAAACATGTTGCAGGAAGCAATTTTTAACTATTTTTAAGATTCATAAATACCACTTAGATTGAAAACGCTTTACGGGAATATTTTGTTGAAATAAATGTTAGGGTTAAAGATTTTATAATATTTCATAATTGAATATTATTGAATTGAATAATATTGAAATAGTTTTTACAGTGGTGATACAGCAGTTTTGAATTACCATTAGGGAATAAATATTATATATGACTGGTGACAAAATAAATTTATGTATCAATAATGTATTAGAAAAGTGTCATTGCTGGTCGTGTTATCGTCAACGTATGTAACTGCTTGTTACTGCTTCAGTGAACTGAAAATGATTGGAAGCATGCGGTAATGATGGCGTGGAGTGATTTTCCATTGTGAACGACTGTCATTCATGACCCTGTTAGCAGGACTCGAGATTTCCAATAAAAATATGGGCAAATGTCTGATTGGAGTGCAGCGTGTGATTTCATGAAAAAACATTTAATGCGCTTCTAGAAAGTGTGCATACGGATGAGATAGTAATAAGATACTGTATTTCCATGTATTCTTTGCAGTGGATTTGATGAAAGGATTGATTTATATTTCGTTCACTTATTTATTTATTAGCATTAGGAATAACACGTCGGAGCAGTCTATTCATGCAGAGTTGCCGCTGTAAATACACAGAGTCCAAAAGACACGCACTTGAAAATAAAATGTGCTCACGGATGGATGAGTGCATTTTCTGTACCCGAACGGGTAACGGCACGCAGTATAAGCCTTAAGTACACAAAGCACCTTCCGATTACCTAACAAATGAATTCAGGGTTGCATATTACCGAAAATTTCGTCACAAATTCCATTCCAGTCGCAACTATTTTGAAAAGCGAGGAAGTGAGAGAAATGGGATTAAATATCGTGTCCAGCTTTATTTAGTCACTGGATGAAGTTAATTCGAGCCAGACTAATTCAATCCGTTTTCACGAGTAGAGCACCAATGTCAACGTTTATGTGAACCCTGCTTGTTTCCTTATAAGTACTTACTTTACTGATATTATCGAGTGCTGCTGGTGCTCAAAGTATTTAGAAAACCTTAGTGTTCGTGATAAATGGTGTGATAGTGCAAGAAGGATGCTGGTCTCTGTTTTGTTACGAATATAGTTGCGTAGGGCTGCTTTTCCAAAGGGAGCACTTGTGTGAGGCAGAGAATGATCCCTTTTCAACTGCCCTTCTGTTGTGTTTACAGCGTTGGCCCCAAGTCACGCACCATAAGGAAATGACATTAGGTTCAATGTTTAAAAATGTTTCCCAAACAGTTTGAGAACAATTTTCAAACTTTACATGCATTTTCCTATGGTGCGCGACTTTTATGCCCCAAACCCTATGTTATTTCCCTATGGTGCGTAACTCATGCCCTTCACTGTAGTTGTAGATCATGATGAAAGGCATCTATAATCAGTGTTAGGCAATAGAATACATAAACCAACTTGAGGTACGTAAGTAGCGCATCCAGTC
The DNA here is from genome assembly GCA_020352615.2 of Yoshiicerus persimilis. Taxonomy (NCBI): domain Eukaryota; kingdom Metazoa; phylum Arthropoda; class Collembola; order Entomobryomorpha; family Tomoceridae; genus Yoshiicerus; species Yoshiicerus persimilis. The sequence goes on from CM060170.1 coordinate 45,377,989, forward strand.
CTTCCATTTCAATCCGACCATCTTCTTTCACTCTGATGCGATTCCATTTCCGCATGACAGAAATTACATAATTACCAACTTATCCATCTTTGTTACAAGGGCAGTACATTACACCAGCACTATTTACACATATTTGTTCACGATGTGTTTCCTATTTAGTTCTGCACTCTGATATATTATTTTAACATGCTGCGCCTTTCTAAGTACCTACTTAGTTCACATTCATTCACACCATTATTGTATTATTACAGTGCGCATTTGGTAAAGACAACCTTTTGCTACCTTACGTGGGATATCTCTACTTACATCGAGTGCTGAATACATTTAGTTGTACTCCTCGAACAATTCGTTAATGTATGCAGGAGTCTATATTCAAAAGTTTTCAATCCCATTGAACTGTTTTGAAAAACGCAGTAAGATTCAGATTTGCTTTTGAATTAGAATTGGATAGTGTCTGTAGAGTACAATGACCATTCATGTAATCCTTATCCGTTTAGAAATGTGTCAGTTGAGTTGTCATGAAATAATAACAATTTGAGGATGTTGGTTTTATTTGAATACTTCTTGTAGTAGAACGGACAGTACTTCCGTCATCGTGGATTGAACATTGAACATCTTGTAGTTATAAATTTGCTGAGTTATTGGTAATAGGAGCGGTAAGAGGGAAAAGTGCGTGTAGTTAGCAATAAATATATTATGTGGAAAAGTTGTTCAAAATTTGGTTGAGTAAAAGAGTGAAAGGGGGAAGTTTTCCAGACGAGTAGATCGGAGTTTCGAGTTGATTGGATCTGAGTTTGGAAGTGGAGTGGATACAGCGAAAGAAGGATACAATTCCCGACTCTCCCCTCATCTTTAATTTCTGGACTGACTGGAGTCAGTTTGGTTATTGTCAATTGTAGTGAACTTACAGGAACAAGGGAAGAAGTGCCTCGACATGCGAGATGGCCAGAAATAACGTTAGCTCAGATCGCTTTCTTTGCAGCATTAGATGCATTAGCCAGAGGACTACTCGTCAGAGGTGGAAATACAGTGAGATTCTAAAGTCACGCAACATAGGACACGTACATCACGTGGTGCTAAAGTTTGCGACATGTATCTAACTCATGTGTATGTGCTTACCCGCTTATATACATGTTGTCGTATACATGCATGTCGCAAACTTTAGCACTACGTGCCCTATGTTGCGTGACTTTGGAATCTCACTGTAAAGTTCAACTTGACTTTTCGAGAGATTCCGAAATTCGGCTGCGTGTGTACACAGCTTTACTCGGCCAATTCTCCCAGCCTCTCCTCCGACTTTTCAAAGTCAACAAACCTAACTGGACTTGCATTTCCTTGTTTGGCTCAATTCACAATCACTCTCTCATTCCCAATCAGTTCGCTTCCAGTCACTCCAACTAATACACAGATTCCCTTAAACCTACAATCAAACATGACAAAGTCCAAAACTATTATTGTAAAGTCACAGACCACGCTCCGCCCTCCTCCATTGTCTAACCGTCCAAAGCTACAGTTTCCCAGTCACTAGAACATCCAGTACAAATATCAAAATTGTCCATCCTACAATTCTATATGGTACAATCGTACAATCCTTAGGGTTCTTTCCACCCTTATCTATATAGTTTAAATCAATACGTCTCAAGTCTCAGTTAACGTCGAATCATTGTATAATAAATATATACTAATAAAAGATTATTCATCTGACAATAGAATTGAATGTAATTTTTACATTATTGTAGTATCCAAAAGGACACCTAAAATTATCTTCCACAACCCGAAGGAACAATATTTAACTATTTTGATGCTTAAAATTATTTTTGAGACTATGACGTTACTTGGAGGAAAACGATCATGGTTTTTTATATCTGTTCTATTTATTATGGTTGAGCCTTAGGGCTTAACAACAAAGCAAGAATGAAAGAGGCCTCTACTCTGGTTTTTCTTGGTGTGTTTAATATCGATTATCATTTCATTGGTTTAACTCACATGATATACGAATAATATTATAATTACGAATGATATATGATTTTGGTAATTATTTAGTTAATTAAATTTCAATTTAAAGCACGCTTCATGCGCCGTTTAGCAATACTATGGGAATTATTAACAGTTTGATTTTTCGGGTATGGACATGGAAATATTTGGTTTAGAATGAAACTCCCCCAAATGGAAACCGGGGTGGTGTATAAGAAATGGTTGTAGAGGGATATTTGGAGTGAAGTTGAATGGCGTTACGGTTGTTTGAGTGAACTGTCTTGCTTTTGGATGTTGATAATTAGATTGCACTTTTGAATCCCTAACAAGATGTAGGAAAGTAAACAAATGGTTGTATAGAAGTAATGTATATGTGTACAGGAATACAATGCTGCGTACTCTGTGTTTACAATTAGATAAGAAGTGTTTGTACAGGATGCATTGTATGAGATGCAGCTATGTGTGTAGTATCTGGGCTATAGAGAGATGCAGAGTGCATAGAATTTGTGAGTGAGTCTTGTCCATTGTCTTCCGCTATCTCTCCCTGCATCTCTCTGTCCAGAATAACTGGAACCCGAAGAAGGAGGGAAGTGAGGGAAAAGAGACTCTGCTCTGCACAATGCACTCACCTAATAAAAGTGCTTGCTGGACATTGACAGACCCTTTGTTCCTCTCCACTACAACATTCTCCTTCCTTCCCTTTTCAACTTTTAAACTCAGCTATCCAACCTTAATTCTTCTCCTCCCTTAAATATCTTGTTTTCCTTGTCCTCCCATTATTCTCTCCAACTTGCCTTGGTGTTACATTACGATTACAATCACAACACAAATAGTCCGAAGAATAATACTTAATGTGAACTAAATTATATAATGCACCCTAATCACACAATTGTTAACAAATATTTTTGTAATGGCTGATATTGTTCACATTTTGGATATTTGTAGTTCGCAATGTTTATCATTTTGTAATAAATAGAAAATTGCTTTATCCATAAGGTAGAAATTGTATCTGTGGTAATTATGCTAAGTAAAATGAGTTTGTAGCACGAAATAATGTTATGGAAAAAATATTAATGTAATTTAGGAATTGGGTTTCCTACTGGATTGGTATGCAATTTTTTTTACTTATGTGTTTGCCAAATATTTCCTGATGTGATTTGTTTACTACTGTCTTGTAACTGTTATTTATGTTGTGTCTCCTCAAATATTATTTATCTTCACTGAGATTAGAGTGCTGGCACTATCTTTAGCACACTTGACAGTGAAATTCATTAATTTTGTCTCAAGTTCAAATAATCATAGAAATTCGTTACTACTTTACAGTTGTAAACGCTTGCCAAATGTTCTGGGTAATTCATTTGGAGCAAAACTTAAAACCCACGTATGTAAACATCGTATGGTTGACTGTAATAAATACGACAGGAGACAGTTTTATATTGGCACCTATTACCGGTCGTTAATGAAAACCATTTACAAATGTAAAGCGCTGCTTTGCTATGGAAAGGTTTGTAATACTATAATGACTGAATTATTGTAAAATCTGGAGAACTGTTATAAAGATAATTTTTGAATATTTTTTATTCATTATTTATACAAAATAGTAATTAATGTAATATTTCCGGCTCGAAATTCGTATATAAAGTTTTAAGTTCGTTGCAGGAAACGAGAAATAGCGTAGTTTGTAAGTTACGGGAATAATATTGAGACTGATTTGCATAAGAGAGAGTGGCTTGCAATGTTTTACTAGAAGAGCATAAGTTAAGTGACATGAGCCAGTATGTGGATTGTTCCTGTGTGTTAGGAGTGTGCAGAATTCCGTTGTTGAACTAATCTGTGTATGTATCCGATTGTCTCCCAACTTGTTCTCTCATTAGTTCTCCATCATTTACAATACACGCCACAAATTACATGCAAGTCGCTTCTAATCACTTTGCCAGAATTCCCCGAATTATTTCTGAGCCGATGCGATGCTAACGCCAAAACTACAGAGACAATGACAAAGACACCGTGACTGACATAACATGACAGCCAACAACTCCACTCGTACATTTGCTCAACTCAATTATAGTAAAACTCGCCATTAAATTCCTCGAACGCGCAAATTCCTTACCTTTTTACGTCGCTCCATATAACTTAAGTACCTATTTCCAACACTGATCCCTCCTAAATGTAGTGATGGTGCTATGATGAACAAATTGAATAATTGTGTTCATAATTAAACTCTGGCGAGTAGTTTCATCACGGACAACCTCAATTCATGTACCATGTTGATTCAATAACGGTGATATATGGACTTTTTGAAGAATTCATGGGTAGTATTCTGTTAAGAGTGAAAACTAAAAGGTTTCACCAGAGAATAGCTGTAGAAACCCATTTCTGTATTCGTAAGAATTTAAAATTACAAATGTAAGTTTAATCTCATTAGAATTTGGGACAATGACAAATAGAGTTGGTGAGGTATGCGATGCAATTAATAGAGATGAAAAAAGTTTCGAAAAAAGTGTTAGTGCTACTATTGTGAAAAGACATAGTAAGGAAGTACATAAAATGATTTTGAGTGTGGGTGAGACGGGAGAGAGTTGTAATTGTGGTCTGGTCGTTCGTTCATGGTCCCTCACAGTAAAGGTTTCTGGAAGACCAAGTTAGTAGTCGCTCTGTTATGTATTCAGTTCCGTAGCTCGTTCGCTTACTCAATCACTCAGCCATAGAACACGGAGTCTAGGATATAAAGGCTGAACACACAAATACAACGAAGAATGGTTATAAGGATATGGTTATGTGAGTTATATAGATTCTAAAGTTGCTTAAACTATAGAGATCCCTTTATAGTGCTCAATAATGTTGCTAAAGCTCTCCAGAACTTTTAACTGGAGCTATATAGAGGATCTGAGCAGGGAGAATATAATGTATAAAGAAAGAAGGAGTATGTAGCTGAATGAAAGTGAGTCTATTCTAAACTACTGGCATTACACAGCATATTCTATGATATAATAATATGATGCCTTTAGTGTTTCATTGTACTGCTGCATTCAGTTAAGGTATATCTGGCAGTTAGTAGTGCAGCATAGTGGAAAAGTAGCAAAAGTGAAGATTCAGGATATTCGGGGATCGGGAGTCCGATGATATTGCCAGTACACATATAACAACATGATATTCTGAACATAGAGAAGAAGGAAGGTTCCTAAAGCCGAGGCAGGGAAGGCAAAAGCAGCAGGAGCAAAGGGAACTAAAACTAAAGCCAAGCAACTCAGAAAAGTTGGAACGCAGTAACGCAACTCGCATTGCAAGTCTCGTTTTCTCCTTATATTACATTACAAACGTGCTACAGAGAGCAGAGAGAATAGAGAACTAGGAGGTCTTCTCGCTTCTTATATGCGAGTATAGTTTGCCTTGTGTGTGGTGTGATATGGTCTCCTATAGGAAACATTGTAAGTTTCAATGGCTTATAGATTAGACTGCTTTGCGTTAGTGCATGTCTCCGACGCCTATGTACCTTGGCTTTGCCTTCTTCCTTATGCCTCCAGTTCCATGCAATGCGATGGAAAAACTCGAAACTGACTGAACTGCTGTCAGTCTTGTGTAGTTCTCGAAGCAGAGCTGAGTCTCGGCCCGTCTGCTCCCCAGTCCTCCTTGTACACTGTACACTGCCACAGTTCACTTTTCTACTCTCGTGGTTCAACTTACTTTTCAGTTCTGTTCAAGCTACCCGACTACTCGTTTCAATTGAAACACCCGAGTATCTACTTCAATTCATTTGGTTACATCATGGTTCCCTTGTAGTGCTCCGAACCAAACCATCCCACCAGTTTCACTTTATTTCAGCTACACTCTCATCTAATTCATTTTAATTCTTCTGCATTGTTCTACATCAGAGCTCTGACTCTCAAGCTCCACACTTGTTCCTCGATTATTGTTTCCTAAACGAGACAAACCAAATTCTCGGGAGGAAAGAAAGCTACATACCCTAATCAATGTTAACTTGCCATTGATACCACTTCGTTACTCTACTTCCGGAAACTTCTTCCAAATATCCAGTTAGAGAACAAACTTACTACTGGCACCGTGGACCATCAAAATCGGAATATAAAATAAAATCATTCCCCAAGAGCTGCAAAACTCTAAGGTTTATCACAAAAGTTCGAATATTCCTCCTTCTTGAATGATTCAATAATACTTTAGTTTCCAGCTGAATTTCCTTTGTCGTCCATTTGCTTACAACTGGCTGTACTTAATTGTGACTCGTTATTAATTTGTGTTTATTGTCAGCAATAAAATATCGTGATCACAATAGAAAGCAGCCACGCATTCATTTCAGCTAGTGAGACTCTAGTAGAATTCGTTTCTCCGAGTAGAACCAACTTCAGACCTACAACAACCGCTGTGCTAAATAAATATTCAGGAAAACTGTTTCGCACTGAGGGAAGTTAGCCTTGTCTGGCCCATATTCTCCAGACACTATGTTTAATTAGCACCTTTGAACATTCCAGTGAAATAATATTTTGTAGAATTAATGAAATTGTATGGAATGGGCGAGGGAGTGGAGGGAAGTCAGAAATAAGTGAAAGTCTCATTCCATTGATTTATAGAGTGAAGCAAGGAGTTTGTTCGTGGTTATTAAGGAATTAGAATCGACTCTCCGTTCCTTTGACTCGTCGGACAAGAACTCTGCTACGATTGTTCTGTCTGCAGCGAAACTGTCAAGTCGCACTAGTGTCACCTCAATGCCAGTGTTTAGTTTTGTTTCTGGAAGAGTGATTAGGTGTTTATATTCCGACTGTGCTGTGTCTCAGTCTCTCGCTCTTACTTCTCACGTCACTCCGAAACACAGTTTAGTTAAAGTTTCTAGTTTCCAGTCCAATTAAGTCTGCTCGAGCTGAAAAAAGTTGGAGACGGAGAAGCAGGTACAACAACTAATAAATAACACATGCCCTAATCTAAAACTCGTAAATGAATGAACGAATCAATCAAAGACCCAAATTTCCTAGTCCCTTTGCTTTCTTCTGTTGACTTGCTTTCATGTCAACATTGTCCCACTAACGGTCCATACATATTCGCACATTAGCCCAGAATACTTACTCATAAATACTCTACAGTCCCTAAATGAAATAGACACATCCAATATTTCATACTACCAATATTCTAATTCGCAGCAACACAATCCAGTTCCAAACTTTCAGTAATTCGGATTAATTGCAAAAGTAATTCCATTTCATAGTTTCCTTCTACTCGGCACAACTAATACTCCCAATTAGCACACAATATTACCAAACATACGATACAAATTACAATACACTTGCCTGCACAAATCATTTTCGTGTAAAATGGAATATCACAAAGATGTGTACATCCTAGTTTAGATATCGGTTCTGTATGTGTCATGTCTTTGTCTACTCACACTCAAAGATAACAAAAACCCAAAGAGAGTTCTTGTGGAAATACCAAACGCTGTCTTCTTTATCTCCTCCGCGTTTAGGCTAAAGTGAGACAGAAACGATGTTACGTTTTCTTGTAAATAATATGTTCCGTGTTCAAACTCAAAATATTAAAATGCTTCTCTTTCTTCCTATTTATATTACCTATACGGGTGTGACCAATATTTCCACTCGTTTAGTGCTAATATAATACTATACTTATTTTTATGGCCTTTGTGAACAGATTTACAGAAATATGTATTGTGAACCTTAGTTTCCTATTAATTTCGGTATATACTTATAGTTAAACTAAACAAGGGGTACTTGACTTCCCTCTATGGATGAAATAAGTACACGGTACTAAAAAAGAATTTCTCAGATAAGATTTGTTAGACTTACTGAACATGACATCGTTATTTGTAACAGATCACACAGAGCATTGCTCTGTTTTATTTCTTTCGACGATTATTTTTTTTATTTCTCTCAGATAATATTACATAGTACTCTAATTTTCGACGGCATGCAAGTATACATTCACATGTGTTGTATATCATGGGAATAAGTACATATAATACGAAGATAAAATGTGACTGCACATTTCTTTGGCAGGCGTATGATCTGTTTCAGGAAAGTTTCACGGAATGCAGACGGAAGTCAAAGTCAACTCGCAATCAGTCAGTCAGTTTACTTAAATTCACTTACCATGATTATGAATGTTTACATTTGGGATTCGGTTTGTTCATCTTGTGCACACAACGTGTTTATTTACATACAAACTATAATTGAGTAGGTAGTTAGCCATGCACAGACTACATGTAAACCAAATGACTAATGATCCCACTGTATTTATACACGGTATTACATCCCATTCAAATAAAATAAGCCCCGCTCACTATTAAAACCGTATTAAAAACTCTTGTGCTGCGAAACGACAAAAGTATCAACGACAAGTTTATGAAACCGCTTTAATATTGTAGTACTAGACTTCATATTACGAATCTGGCAAAAGAATTAAATCAAAACTCGTATTTTCGTTCGTTTCCTGAGTACCTAAGAGAAGAGTTCAAAGGGAATAGCTAATTATAACGATTACAAGGACCTAATCTTTGCTGTTGAATAAACGCTCGATATGCTGAATAATTTGGTTTTCATGAAATAGTGAAACTTCTTTGAAATTCCAAAACGTTGCAAAGCAACACATCATTACGATTACTTTGCGTTTAGTTTTATCTTTTCAAAGAGTAATACTCTAACTATGTGATTTCTTTTCAACAGCCAAACATAAATATTAGAGGAAAAATTCGCAAGAACTTGTTTACACCCGCGATAAAGCTCAAAGTAATTCTCGAAGGTGTTTTAAGTCTGTGGCAATGTTTTGTTTGTGGTTAATGGATTTCTTTTGCGTGCGTCAATTTTAATCAGTATGTCACTCCTATACTCTACGAACAAATACTGATCTATGGTATACTTAAAATTGTATCAGGAATGTTTTTCTTTTCTTTTTGCGAATAGAGCATTATCTCTTTCACTATTTATCCCTTATAGACATCCACTTGAAGTAAGGATGCTTCTGAGGTTTGTACATAAACACTCTGTTGTTGTATCTTGTCCTTATTAGTAGCAAATAAGGATATATTTAGTGTCTAGTCTTAAGAATAATACAGTGGATGGTGAATATTGAATATATTATTGGATTTTGGTATAAGGAGATAGTATAGTTATTTAGGAGATTTGTTTAGCTTTTGTCTGGCCTGCCATAGAGTTATTTATACTGGTTAGCTAAGATTCCTTTGAGTAGTGAAATTCTGTGAGCGGAATTTGGGAGTGCATGCGAAGCGTCAAAGTTAGAGGAGAGCGCTGAGCATGTGACATGAGCAACCTAATCGGATGATCCGACTTTAGAGAAACTCTTTCAATAAGCCATAGAGCTCCCAGTTCCGTGTATTTACCTATTGCTGCTATAGGCCCGCTATTATTCTTAGAAGACTCGCATCTTGCATACTCACAGCTCAACTTCAGACTTGCACGGATAATACACTTCCTCAAAAGGTGTACCGTAAGGATTTGAATAGGGCTCGTTTTAAAATACCTGGAGAATATGTAAAAGAGTCCCTGGGTAAGATTTTCGGTGTCCCTGGGGCGGGTTGGCAATTTACGGTGCGGTGCAGGAAAGGAAGAGTTAATTCTGAAGTTAGTTGGAATTTGAGGTCATTGTTGGGATTGGAGTGCAGGTAGAAGTTGGTGAAGCCTGTGCAATGCCCACTCCGGTCATCCAGTTAAGAAAAGTCCGGATCGAATGGGATTTCCCCAGAATACACTCGCCACAAATCCAATCACCGCTTCCTTTCGTTTGTTTTGATTATTCACTTGGTCAGCTTTTTCGCAATCCGCTCTCATTCCTCAACTTTCCTCTCCTCCACTCCAATCCCTATCTACAGTGAGTCCCACTACAAAAGTTACATGAAACAACTCATGCATACGTAAGAATATTAGTATTTAAATTGTCGCTTTCTCACTCGACGCGCGTAAATTCAAAACTAAATTAGATACGTATCATAACACTTTCTTATGCACTGTGAGTCCCATGTAATGTTTGTACTGGGTCTAACTGTACTTTCCTCACCATCAGCATTGTTAGTTTATTCCAATAGTCCAGTCCACTAACCTAAGTAGCCGAACAGCAACCACTCCACCATGCTAAGCACATAGCTAACAATAAGTCGTCTGCATATATAACAACTTCAACAAGCTACTCTGACTTTTTCCTCTTAGTTAGTCAGTTAGTTACCTTACTTTACTTTTCTTTCTTTCACTTTCGTAAACCCTAGAATTCCTTTCCGTTGTCACATCCAAGGATTCCTACCTCTCTCATATGACTTTCGTCTTTTCCTTCATTCTGCTTCATTTCTCCATCTTATTCCTCAGCATTCAAACAAAAATTGCACAAAATAAGACTACAGCAATCACAATCTCGGAGATTTTCTCTTAATTTGTCTACAAGAACTTTCCTAAGAAACTAACAATAATTGTGCTTGTATGCAATTACGCTTACATGGCAAATAATAAAAAATACGCATTTGTCGAACATAGAGAGACATTATTTGTAATGGGCATGAAAGTAGAAACTGTATCCTTATAGGGAGGAGGAGGAGAAGATTCGTGTCGGAAATGTCCCCTGACCAGGGAAAACGGTTCGATTGGCGATCTGAATTGTGTGTGACAATTTCTCTTGTACATTTAGTATGTTGAGAAAAGACAGAGAGAAATGTTTCTGTGCATCCTTTCTTTGCTATTGTTCTTTTGGTGGCGACCAGAGCAGTGAGTTAAGCCGTGCTAATACCTAATACATACATCGGGAGAAAATCGGGTGGAGCGGAAGTTCACCTCGGATTTATAAACTAGGATTCTAAAGGCAGTGCACTTCTCACGTCACACTTCCCTATAGATTCCTCTGTTTTTTCAGGTCAAATAAAACTTTTACAGTTGCAAATCGTGTTCTGCATTCCATATTCGACATTATGTATCAAATGGCAAAGAAGAAACTTTGCAATCCACTTTATCACATCACACAGCAGTGTCATCATTGGGGAGAGGAAGTCCCTACTTTATTTTTAATGCGCACACTTTTTCTAATTTGCAAGAATCATTATTAGTAATGTCCTACCTTAAATCCTGTGCATCTACATATACCTTGGTGTAGCACATTAAATACGCAAGACGGATACACAATAGGATATTTATTTTTCATATTGACAGGAGGAATGTATTTTTATCGGTGTATGGTGACATTATTATGTTTGTCAGTTTTTTGCAGCATTAGTTAATAGGATGACTGGGCAGATAAGTATTTGTGTAGTTGGTGAACGTGTTCTGTTGTTATTGATTGGCAGATGCAATGAATAGGTTAGAGCTTGTGGTGGAAATGTATTAGGATGAAAAATGAAAAGTAATCAAGCCAGTTTTTCTGCACTTACTTAGTCACTCGCTGACTATTTACACACAAAGTCAGCTCGTGGCATGCCATTTGCTACGAACCTTTGCAAAAGCGTGTACTGACCTGAACTTGTTAGCTTCCAAGTCTTTCACATTAACCATTTGCTTCCCTCATGTGCTATGAGCTTCGGTGCATGCCTACTCGCTTTCCAGTCATACGTTTTTATGCGCCACACTGTATTTCCATACCAGCAGAGTTGCCCTGTCCTTTAGACTTGTTTTTCACAAGGCACTACCTATAATTACGCCATTTGTGTTGAATGAACTCATAAAGAATATGTCTCAATGATAAAATTACTTTTTACTTAACCACACCAACAACACCCGGCTCTTAAAATCCTTATACGGGAAACATCTGCATTTATGTAAATAAGCTTCCTGGTTTCATTTATATAAAAATCGCATTTGTTCCTCTTTTCCACATACACGTGGTATAACAATCAATATTATTTTGGAATATTATTTGACTAGGAATGGATTATTATTTTGGTGTGGATGTGATATTGTGCTATTGTGGGGAATTACTAGTGTTATTGAGTAGACGCAGGCTGGATGAGGCTGGAAAGGCCATGAAAGTCAAACCATTGACTTCAATTAAGCGATCAAATTTCAACGGCTAATAGTTGCTCAATTATACACAGGAGAGAGGGACAGGGACATAACAATAAAATACAATGCACACAATGCTCACCATAGAAAACACCTAAATAATACTTTCCCATTTACCCAGTCATTCATTTCCATAGAATACCAGCAGAAAAGCCTGGTTACCTGACTCACTGACTCAAAACGTAAGGCAACATTACCATTTTACTCAAACTCTTGCCTGAAAGGAAACACAACAAGGAAATGAATATATTTTGACTGGGGAACACCTATAAATGACGTTACCCATTTTTCCTCTTTTTGACCCCCTTCTTTTGGTCAACTCTGGTTTTCTGCAATTTTTTTTTCTTAATTCTCCAGTATTTATGAAACGCACTGTAACCTAAATAGTTTATTATTACTGATAAATGCAAGAGGCCATAAACTACAAAGCGAGTTAACATTCTGAGAGAAATGATTTGACGAAATGAATGTTAAGCGTGTTGTGTTGTGTGGACAGATAGCTGAAGGAAGTAATGCGGCGTGGTATTTATTTACTGCAGCAGTGTAGTAACTAGTTGGGTTATAGTTGGTTGATAGAAGAAAACATTTTTAAAAGTGTGTATTGGTTCAGTGGTTCATGTTAGCGTTGTGCCTGTGGACAATGACAAAGGGAAAGTTTCTTCGACAGCAGAAAGCCAAATAAAGGCAACATGCGAATTTCCAATTTGTTCCTCTGCATTATGTCCGTAGTCTGCAGTCTCTGAATTTGTTACACTCTGTATGATGTATTAAGTCTCTTTGTGTACTTTTCCTGCCTCTCGCTCTAAATGCTTCGTTTAGGTGGAAATGTAATAGTAGGCATTAGTTGGCCTCCAGGAGGGGCCAAGGCTTGCCAGCGTCTCCAGTCTCCACTTCCACTCTCGCGTGAATCTCCAGCCGATTGTTTACATTTAATAGACGAACGAGTGATTAAAAGAATTTATACACCACGCAGAACACAAACTCGGCCTGTCCGAGGATTGACGTTGACGTTGACGTGACTTCTCCTCACATGACATAGATCCCATCTTCCTAATACCCATACAATCTAAACTCACTAAACAACATTTTTACTCAATCCTATCCAAAATATAGTAAATACTCGTTATTAGCCAACCTTTCACACGACACCATTAAGGCGCCGGGCTGGAAACTCTCCTTTCCCAATACACACAATTCTTATCCAGGAAATTCACTTTTTACATTTCTGCAGATGCATATCCGAATAATCAGGGAAACTCAGGTCTTCCGGTTCCCTTAGAAATACTTTATTTTTCCACAATGCAGAACTCTGCAAATTCATTGCAAAAAATGAAAGATTTTTGCGATTATTTCTATACTCAGTATAATGAATTAGGATAACAGAAACGCAACTCGACATTGTTTTACCGGGCTGAAACCAAATTTAATAATTTTAAGTTCTTCGGTAGAAATGTTACATAAATAAATCTCTGGGTTGGGAATAATGTGGAAGTAGTTGCGTAATAAATGGGACACGTGTCCTTGTCTCCAAGTTAAATGTGTAGTTAAAAGGAAAACTGGGGCGGACGACTTTAAGTAAGTTGGAATAAGCCACGGTGAGTCAAAGGAAGGATGCGTTCAAAGAAAAGAGAAACGAGATGATAAGTCGGCACGAAACAGATCTGAAATGTTCCCATCTTTCTCGACTCATCGTTAGAAAGGTTTGGTGATCTGAATAGAGATAGAGGGAGGGAGTAATAGAAGCGGAGTGCGATATGTAAAAGTAAAATAAACATTCTTGGTCTGTGGAAGAGGCGCTGAAGTTAGCATGTTGTTATCAAGTGTAGATAAGTATTAGCATTTTACAAATATTTGTATAACTCGGCGTGAATAGCAAGTGTACAATAATAGAGCAGATAGTGTTGGATATAGAAAGAATATAAATCCCTCTAAAATGACGGAGCCTTAGCCTGAGCACACAGAAATATTTTATAAGCATAATCTTTGTATTTTACGGTATTTTTAGATAAGGTAGGTTAGGTTAGGATTGGCACTGTTGTTGAAGAGACTGTTTCATTTACTTACTCGACTGAAGGATTGCTTTGTGGCTCTGTTGCTTCGGAGCGAATCGTCATTCTTTGTCTGCATTGTTTAGCCCTTGTACTACCAACGTCTGCAGCTCTAATCCTCCTTCCAATCCAGATAAGCTGAAGGCAAGTGAAGAAAAGTGTGCAGAAGAAAGCGAGACAGATAAATATGAGTGCACGAGTTTAGGCACACAAACCAGTAAGCAAAGTAATCCTTTCGGATACGTCATCTCCATTTTATTTCAACCAGGATCACTACCTTTCTTTTCTCGCTTTCACTCAACCCCAACATATCTCACACTTTAGTCACAAAACACTTCCTATCGCCTCCACATCAATTTACACATCAGGAAGTCACTCTAATACAAATTCTACTTACATCTTTTAAAATTACCAATTACATTTAATATTTAAAACTATCAATTGTAAATATTCTGGTGACAAAGGAACTGTTAAACTTCATATCGTGAAGCGCCATCTATATATTATGTATTAGCAAAAAAACAAATCCGGCGCCTCCACATATATAGTCCTACCGTATGGCTTTAGCTTACATGTTGTCTAAACGAAATATTTTCCTGGAGAAATTTTGCAAATGCGAATTTGGAGTATACGTGATTGTCAGAATGGCAAATTGAGTTTTGGAAAGGTCAGCATGAAAAGAAATGAAAATCTTTTGAATTTTGATAGGCTGGTATAGCGGGCTAGGAAAGTGTACGTATTTATATTGCGCGGAATTTCCGTGTGACTGCCTACCTATTTATTTGAAGAGTGTAGCTGTGTGACAGATCTTGTGATGTTGAAGCTGTCAGATGCATTGCTGGGAAAGTGAAATTGTTTCTGATCGGAGCGTCTGCAGCTGCACTAGTGGGACAATGATGTGGAGTCAGAGAACGTCAACGGAATCCTGGTTGCATATTTAGAGAGATAGAGAGGAAGATGGAAATGAGAGATAAATAAATAGTGCAGTGCTAATAGAAATGAGGTTGGGTGGAATTTTGCATTGTGTTTGGGTTGGCGGAGAGGAGAATGAGTTGTGAAATGAAAATATTAGAAGTGGAGCACTTGTGTATTACACAATACTTATTGTGACGTGGCGTCGGGAGAGACGGATCTCTGAAAGACTCGAGTGGATGGGCAGTGCCTTCATTTGAGAGATGCACAGATGGGATTCCATATCAAATGTGCTCTTCAATTTCAATCCAGCCTTCCACCATACCATCCCCAACTGACAATCACCCTGTTCAACCAGCTCATTTCATATGTACTAATATTAATGAAATAAATTCAACCAAAACACACGCACAAACCTTCTACTGCATTTCTCCACACTTTTTTCCCTTCTCATTTCCCAAAAACTCAAATATTTCAAATTATTTGCAGCTTTTTAATATTCTGAAATCATAATTTGGAGTGTAACGTAATTTGAGGCCCTTGAAATGGTTCGTTCATTCATTAAGAGTAAATCTGTATTGATAAATGTGGTATTTATGTATTTATTTCGTATTTTTTATGTATAAAGTAATTTGAAAAATTACGAAGCAAGAGATCCAGTATTCGAGCAAGAAGAATTGGCTAACCAGTAAAATTGGTGTAACATTAGAGAAATATCAGTGTAGGAGAAGAATAGAACCATAGTGGAGATTATCTGTTATAGCTGTGGTTGGAATAATGTATGGAAAAATCATTGTCACTAGCACATAGGAAACTGAGATTTTTGATTGGCCGTGACAAACGGAGCGGATGCTCATATCCAATCGAAAATAGAAACTTCTGGAGTTTTGTTGACTGGAGTGTGAATTGAGATGAGTGTCTTGAATTCATTACTCTGCCGTTGACTTGATCGTGGTTGACTTCCATTGATTTCCTCTGAGCGTCTGACTGAGTCATCCAATACGGAGAAAACAATCGAGAGCCATCCTCACAACAGAAGATAACACTCGTACAAGTTGAGCAGCTCGAGATCATATTTAAATGTGTTGGTAGTGTTACTAGGTAAATACTGATAAAGTGTAGCGTCTTGAAATTGTGTCTCCAGGATTTGGACGTTGTACTGGCAGTTTACTTTTGATACTGTTCAGAAATTCATTGTAGTAATGACAGGCATATCTCTAATTATAACACTATAAAAAATGGCCCTGACGCTATACTGAACCACGATAGCAAATACTCTCAAAGGAAATGCATATATATGCCTACAATAAGTGTGTATGTTAATAATATCCCCTCCGCTTTAATTTAGGAGAAGTGAGTGAAGGGCAAGAATATTATTATTCTCCGGCGTAGTTAATAATAAGTCAGAATTGCTCTTCGTTTGACATATACAGTATCACTAACAGTATCAACGTTAGTTTCCAGTGAATTCATTGACAAAGAAAAATACCAAGTGCGTACAATAGAGTAACATGAAAGTAAAATCGTATAAAAATTGAATCTGTGCATTGCTCCTCTGTTTCCTAACTGGAAATACGTATTTAGGAATATAACACTGGTTTCTACCAATCTTTGTGTGTCAACATCAATAAAATACAAAAACGAGTGAAAAATTTAACAGAAAGTTTAGTGAGTGTAATTGGAAAGTCAGTTGAATGACTTAATTTGCATCTGTTGATAATCTGGTTCGCATCCGCGAATCGGTGCGTACGTACGCAACGTACGCGTACGTTTGCGTAGTGGACGGGAGACATCACTAACGGAATCTTGTCCAACAGTAGAAATACTGGATATTATCAGAGGTAAGATTTTTTATTTATTTAAATGCTATTTTACTTTAGGTGCTGTGAAATGCGATGAGGTTTGTTAAATTTTTTGTGGGAGTAAAATTGCCTGCTGAGTAAAATTGCATGGCATAAATATACTTATCGAAATAGGAGTTAGTTGGAGTAAAGTTTGATGACTGGAATTATTTAGCAATTTGTATTTGATGTAACAGGATATTGTATTCGTCCCGGAGCATGTAATAAGCATTTAGATTCGTTGTGCTCTGTGGATGTAACTTTACATAGAATAATTACGGCTGGTTGTAATTGTGTATGCTATTAAAAGGAAAAAAGTAGAATATCTGGTGAGTTGGAAGGAGCTTCCTAATAAGAGAACATGTGCACACTGTGAATTACATTATAATATTAGAGGATTAGAGAGAGATGAGAAGAAGAGCAAGCTAAGCGAGGCCAGACTGGATTAGAAGAGCCGAGCAGGAGAATTATGTAAACCAGAATGCGAATGAGAGTTTAGGAGTGTCTCGAAAAAAGTTTGTTAGGTGCATGTGCTTGGCTAGAGGCAATTCTGCTCCATACTCAGGTATAGCCTCATTCCTATATACGTTCTGCTCCTAACACATATGCAATGCGCAGACAAACTCCAGATCCATAAAGGAAATCCACTAAAGTATGTCTCATAATCCTGGCTTCTCTTCGCACAGTATTTTAAGGCTACCAAACTCCGTTTCCTTCAGTCTTTCAACACAACAACCATAATCATATGAAATACATGCACACTTGATTAGTTCACCGGGAGAGGAATCATTAAATTTTCTAATATTTTTATACGTCTGCACTCCAAGTGTGTACTTACCTTCATGGCAGAAGTCAATAATGCAAGATGCAATGGCCTCAGCTGCAGCAATGCATACTAAACCGAATTTATCCATTTATTACACGTTAACACCACCTCATTTTCAGTTTTCCTCCTCCGCCATCCAAATCTCAAATTCAAATTACTACTTTTATTAAGCACAAGTTTTAATTTTTACTCTTCTTTGCAAATACTAAAGAATTTTAAGTGTAGGCTCAACTCTCAACTGGTTTTCTTTAAAAAGTTCAAAGGCCCAAGTTGCAATTTCTTCCCAGGTACCGCTAACGACCAAGAATTTAGCGCAGAAAACCAGTACTGTTCTTCTTGTAGATGTAAAAAGCAATAAATGCACACAAATATAAAATCCACGAATATTTTTACCATAAATCAAACAAAGACAAAGCTGGTAAACTTAAACCACCTGCTAAACTGCTTTCCTAATCTAAGGACTTTTAGGCAGTTACAAATAAGTTCTTTTACTTTTACAAGGAATTTCGCACTGATCCGGTTTTCTTCTCATCCTGCACCAAACTGGCTCCAAGCTACCACACTCAAATATGTATCGACAAGCTGCATACCATATTTGCAAGAAATTATTCAGGCTTGTACTGCAGATGCAAATAGATAAATCGATACAATATAGGAATCGTGACCCAGGCTTTGATAAGTACATGAAAGGCCCAATTGCATAGCTAAGCCTATTAGTAATCCACAAATTGAATTTTAGTTTAGAGAAACTATTTGATTCCTATTAAGCAGACCTGAATGCTCAAAAGCTAAATGAGCATCTCTCGGAAGGCTTTCATCCTGACACGTACCACATAATTTTTAGTTTTTTTGATTTAAGGTTCTCTATGGGCATCTTTGAAAGTTCACCTGAGGAGTTCCACATTGCATCCAGTAGCGAGTCCGGAATGTTTTTTAATTTCGTTCGTTGATTGTGATGTTGTGAATGAGTGTGTGTGATTGAGTGAATTAGCCAACTAAACATCTGGCTAAACAAAGACCGGTTATGTCACTTTTCTCATTCGTCTTCTAATCGCCTCATCTTCCATTCTGTCAAATCCCTGCAAAAATTCAAATCTATATTCGCGATCACGCTTGTTAAATACCTATTTAGTATTTAATAGTTCCACTCTTGGGGATTTAAATTTCCATTATGTGTAAAAGCTACCCTTTGACAGATTTACATAAATAAAACACAATGCAATCAATAATCTCATTTCTTAATAATCAATTTATTTTACTCAACCATTTTGATGAATCCAAGATAGCTCAAGCCGGTTCAACTTACTAAGCCGCAATTAAATTTGTTTAGCATAAAATAATTCATTTAAAAAAAGGAAAAAACAAATTTTCGTTCCAAAATGTGATAATGGTAAAGTTTCTACAAGAAATTTTCATGTAATCCCTATTAAAAAAACGGCAGTGAGGAGAGATAGAAATTTGATATTTGTCTTGGAGCAAGTCGTAGCATGTAATTGCGTAATTGTACACGAAGACGCTTAGGAAATAGTAGATGTGGGAGCTGGAGTGAAGCCTGGTGATTATTTGTTTGCAGATGCAATTTAGTGAACCAGAAAAGGAGAAAAAGTAAATAAGGCAGAGTTTTAGGAACGGGAGTGAGTCGGGTTGTTAGTTGGCTGGAGAAGAATAAGAAATATGTGCGTGAAGCTACTCGACGAGTTTTTTGGTTTGGGAAACGTGTGTGTTGTGGGCCAGTGTGGATATTGTGTGTGAGGAGAGATGAGGATTTAGGATATGGAGAGATGGACAATGATTGTGTGAGTGTGATTGGGCTTGGCCTATTTGGTGGACTGCTTCGGTTGATCAGCGATTGAGAATTTATGGAGGAAGCTGGGAAGTGAGTCACTTGCATTGTAGTTGGATGCAGTGGATTGTAAAGTGTAATTGTAAGTCTGCTGAGATGACAAATTCTGATTAGCTCTCTTGTTGTTCTACAAGACAGAGACAAGACGAGTTTCTGCTTCGCCAAAAAATTCCATTTTCGACCAGTGCAGGAAAAACAACAAAAGGAGGCCTCGCAGTAGTAATGGCCCAAAGAACAAATTGTCATGTTCTCGACTGGACCGACTGATTTGTGATCGCACTCCTCTCCATACCACAAAAGTATTATATTCCCATTGCACACTTGTACCTGTAGTGTATATCGTCCCTCTAAATCAGAAAGGAGACAAACCAATTCATCATCAGTTCAGATATGCGCTAAACCAATTTCACCTTAATTCCAAAAAGGGGTCAAACCACAGACGCCAAATTTTAAAAACTAATTTTTGTGAAACAAAACTCAAACTTGGTAACATATTGATTGTGTACCATAGTTAGTATAATTATAATGAGTGTTGCTAAAAATTATTCCCGGCATGAATAGTTTTGTGTGCTGCAATGGCGCTATTATTTCAATTCTTTCATTTCCGTGGTTTACAACGTTTTGAAAATAATGATGAAAGTGGTTTAGCTCATTTGTGATGTAGAGGGACGATATAGAAGTGCCTCGAGTGTTTCCTGCCGACACACAACAAAACTCGGGATTACCATTGGCATTAGAGCTGTTGGCGTTGTTCAGGTTGACGTTGGCATTAGAGTCCGTGTGCAAGTTTTGTAAAATATTATAGATATTCAAGTAAACGTTAATGGTGATGTAGAATGCTGACTATCTGTCTGGAATCCTAGTGCGCCTTTTCTGATTTCGATCTGGTTTCTGATCACGAGATAGAGATAGCCGTGTAATAAACAAGACGAGATGTGAGACAACTCGAACCGGTACGATAAATATAATATGCATACGTAAATAGGTACTTAGTTCTTTGAATCCCTGCATACCTACATGCACACACTGCAGTACTTTATTGCATCTCCAGCACAATGGCAATTTCTGCCAGACCACTATTTTAAATAATGTCAGTAAACTGGGAATTACACAGTTCCTCTAGAAAAACTGCGACTTATATACTTTGTATGCTGATGACACTATCGAGGAATGCTGGCTTCACACTCCGCATATTGATATCAAGTGCACAGTCAGAAAGACTTGATTTCCTACACTGGAGTAGCGTGCCAGTATTTTATGCACTTTATTCCATGTACGCTGTCATGTGTCTGCTCTTTAAACAACTCCAGATTATTATGTGCATGTCGAGTGCTCCAATAATTGAGTGCAGTCCAGAAGACGCTTTTTTCAAATCCTCTTCAGTCCACGCAACAAATTAAATCAACTTTCTTCTCCTTCAATCCTTTTCCTTACAAATTACCTCAAATTCCCTTCTTATTTCCAAATTTCCATCTCTGTAACTATTTTCAGTATTTTCGGCATTATTCTTGCCCGCTCCCGAATAAATAGTCTCTGTCATCTTCCAAGTTCAAATTCAGCAGAGTCCTTGATTACGATTAATATGACAACGACCACAAGGCTCTTCTGTCTCCTCTCCACTCCACCTAAATTACGTACATGCATACACAACATATTAATTATCACTCGGGATTCACAGTTCAAATCAGGAATCCGTGCTGAAAGGGAGGAAACCTCTTTATTCCAGGTGCGCTGCTTATTAAGCAGAGAAATGTCCTAACTAACCAAGAATAACTGTGACAATGACAAAATGCACACAAAACTATAGCGCCTTCCTTCCTTTCCTACTCTACAACTAAAATATTCAAATATTATTCGTCCCAAGTATTATTCTCTGGTTTGCCTGTTCTAATTTAGACGAAATATTTATCCGTACTTGGAACAACTGCTAACTAAGGGGATAACCCAAGTGGATTGTTCTACTCGTGTAATTGCAAGCTTGTTGGTTACCCATGTAATGCATTATTTTTATTGTTCGGGAATCTTAGTGTGGCGATGCGGTGTACAATGAAACCCAACTCTTAAAACCTTGTTTATTCTCTCCGTCTGTAGGAAAAACAAGTTTTTATCTCTTGACTTGCAATTAGTTATCATCTCTCTTTCAACTTCACTAATAACTACGCCAGCTACATACCAAATAGCCAACATTTATATCCCAACCAAGAAAGTTCACGTTCAACCTCAATCCTATGCAAATGCACTGTTCCTGACTGATTACATATAAGTCTGGAAATGATGTTGATGATCTGTCTCGTCAGAAATGGACCTTAGTCGGAATTAGCATCTCAATCTTCTGTCAGACTCTAAATTTCACATTTTCATAACTCTATTCGAATTCATAATAATTATATAAAGGGCTGTACAATAATTATACATGGAAAAGAAGTTCACAAAAAATCTTTTGAATTTTCCGTGAATACTCAAATTTCAGAAATAAATTGCAATAATTTTTCTTTTAGGGGTAGGAATTGTAATTTTGAGAGGGAATGCCTCTTGAATTGAATATGCATATCGATTGGATAATGTTGTGTAATTTATTACGTCCTGGGTTATAGACGCATATATTTTACGTAATATGGAGTATAGAGATTCTGACACACCTTATGGGGTACCTATGTAGGGAATACAATTTAGGATTTAGTTTACGATGGAAACACCTAATAAGTTGAAACGCTGGGAGCATATTGTCAGTACCTAGTTGAGTTTGTGGAATGGATTTATTATAAGGAGTACCTACCTGTAGTAGTTGGTTACTGATATAAATTATTTATTAGGGAAGATAGAGCGAATGAAAGTAAAGCTGTTGGTCGGAGTAAAGTGATCTCAAGTGCCAAAAGCCATTTGGATAGTTTTCAGTCCGAACATACGCTTTGGCTACTTCTTCTCTAATTTTAAATTGTTCGAGCAAGTCTCTGTATCAACGTGCACTCTTAATCTCCGTCGCTTTAAACTGCCCGAACTCATGTGAATTGAAAGTGGGAGTGAGTTACCCGGAGTTACCCGTTAAGATCACAAGTTCCCGATTTCCATGATTTGCCTCGTGTATTTCCTGGAGATGGACTATAGGAGGAGAGTGGCTATAGAGACATTAAAAATAGGAGTCTTGGAAAACGGGAGGATGGTTTGGGAATAAAAGAGAGGAGCGTCTTATTAAAGTGATCTAGATAGTTGAGTTAGTTAAGCGAGAGAGCAAGGAAATTGAGGAGACTTTATTGTTAGTTAGTGCGTCGGTCGGCATAATATGCAAAGTAGCTGTATGCATGTAATCATATTGCAGAAGGAAATCATTTGGGCTTTGCTTTGGCTTTCCCTCTCCTTTACTTAGTTAGTTAGTCGACATGGCCTGGCCTAAGTAACTAACTTCGCTCCGTAGGCTCTCATTAAGGCATCGATTTGACTTTGACTTGCCAAGGCTCTTAAGCTCTACTCAACTCACTATTACACATTACCTATTATCCCTATCCACATGTACTTGTATACAGTACTCTGCTATACGTATGTATTCCTATATTATATCACTCTCTTCTGCGAATGTACTCGTATACATTACTCTATTCTATGTATGTACTCGTATACAGTACTCTATTCTATATATGTACTCGTATACATTACTCTATTCTATGTATGTACTCGTATACAGTACTCTATTCTATATATGTACTCGTATACAGTACTCTATTCTATGTATGTACTCGTATACAGTACTCTATTATATGTATGTACTTGTATACATTACACTGTTCTATGTATGTACTCGTATACAGTACTCTATTCTATGTATGTACTCGTATACAGTACTCTATTATATGTATGTACTCGTATACAGTACTCTATTATATGTATGTACTTGTATACATTACACTGTTCTATGTATGTACTCGTATACATTACTCTGTTATACTTGCATTAGCTGTTAGTTGGTGTTGGTACATTAAATAGAAGTAGAATTTAGGTATTAAGAGAGTTTTGTTAAAGGGAGAGTTTGTTAGGGTACTTGTGAGAGTTGAAGTTGAATGTTTGGTTAGAGTATAAGGGAGGGAGTAGTTTGTGAGAGATAATGTTATATGACTTGGGAAGACAGGAAAGGGAATAAGCTGGAGAAGAAAGGCCGGAGATGCAAAGTGAAGTGAACTGCTCGCCTGGAGTCACAATGAGGAACTTGAAACCGAAATTTGTACTTTGTGTTATGTATGAGTGAGTTGACTTAACTGCATAGTTAGTAATAGCAGCATGATACAATGTAATTACACATCTGCGAGTATATGCACTCACATAGACATTACGGAGCTCACTTATTCTTAACAAATGCACTTAGGAACTGCGAGGGACTCGAGTTGGCTACCTACTAATACTCACTTACTCACTCACTCTCTAAGCACAAAATCCATAATAATAGTTTAATAACCGTAAGTAGTATGTGTAGCAGCTTTTTACGTTCAGAGTTCCACCTCTGCAGTTTTTGTTAAAATAATACTCTCGTCTCGCAATCACAGAATATCTCTCTAAGTCACACAGAGTAGGAGTCGAAAGAAGAGTTGAGAGTGGAAGCAGACTTATAAATCCATGTCAGAACACGTATGCTCCTCATTTGCATATCCCAGCTATGCATATGTCGTAGTGACTATATAGGAAAATGAAAAGTGTATTTGTGTGAATGCATGTAAGTAAAATAAATGGATATTATGTTATGTAACAACTTTGTAGTACACAGATAAATATAATGCAGTTAGCTGAAATAGTGTATAAATAGTGTGTAAGAGGTATTACGCAATGAGAGGGTATAATGTTATGTAAGATGCAATGAACCTACTACATACGCAGAGATAGAAACACTTTGAGAATTACAAGTTTCATTCCATCTTGAATTAGTCTAATCTAATGGGAAGGAAAGTTAAGCAGAGTGGCGCTCACATTCTCTGGTAATAATTCTGATATTCCAGCAACCTAAGCAGATCTGAGAGCAGAGACCATTTCCAGCCATTATTCCACAAGAGATATAACTGATTGTGCGACTAACAGCAGTTCCCTCTCATCCTCTCAAGATCAGATCACTTCCACAACATTCCACTATCTCTCCACGCTAATACCAACACATATCTATCACAAACCTTGTAATATCATTAGAATACCTCACTTAGGCTTCCCTAGCCTCCCTCCGCAGGCTAACTCAACGCACACTCCTGCCTTTCTGCATCCAATTCCAAACAACAAGACACTCTTAGCCCACTCTAGTCGCTAATTCTTTCCAGTTTAACCAATTCCTTAACTATACGCACCAATTTTAGACTCTACTCCTATATCTTCTCTCTTTCGCACTTTCATAACCTCGCTTTCTAACCATCTTCCAGAACAACTCATGTATAAATACTTCTTTGTCCTAATAAATACATTAATGAACCAATTCAGTCACTGTCCTTACAGAAATTATTCTTAAAGACGCAGATTTTCTTTCAATTCTTCTACCAAATAATTATATTAAGTAAACAGAGATTAATGAGCTTTTAGCCTTTCTCAGCTAAGTCAAATATAAATAGCTGGCCTTGAATCTCCGTGTGCTTCTCGGAGATGTACAGGGTCGGAAAAAAGGACTGTGGCTACAAAGTATTACTCCAAGGCAACAAAATTTTCTCAAAATAGTAAGGATTTTCCATAAAATAGTAAGGATTTTCCATTAAGAAAACGTTGTGGTACACTATTTTGTAGAAAATTGTGTTGCAAATTATAAAAAAATATGACGATCGAAGCAGGCTGAATTTCCCACATTTTGGGGCTGCAGGTGTAAATGTGGCGAATTCTGAAATAATTTCTCAAAAAAGTGGGAAATTCAAACTGCTTCAATCGTCACAAACATTTTTTGAAATGTTGCTACTATAACCGATTTCAAAATGGGAAAAGGATTTTTTAAACAAAGATTATTGTGGCTTACAAATATTAGCCAGTCTTACAAATTCGATTTTAAATAGTGTTCAACCTGACCTTAGACCCAATAAACACTAACCGATTTGGATGACATTAAAATCATTAAATTTGGAAAAAACTTATCCACAAAAAAGCGGCCCACAACATTTTTCGTAACCGCTTGGAGTAGGCACGCACTTTTTGACAATCCTTTTGTGCGACCCTGTATATTAGACTAAAGAAAAGAGAGAGTGTTGTTGGGAAATGAAGATCAAAGATCAGAAGGACGGTATAAATTGTTTTTTTAAGTACCTGAGTGGGGAATAATGGTAATATAAATATTGGAGGACACAGTAGTTGAAGCTGTGGCAGAGAAGTCAAAGGTCGGTAGCTTGAGTTGAATGGCAGTGATTGTCGGCAACAATTAAAGAAGGGGTTTGCCTAGCTCTGCGATTGATGGTTGTGTTGTCCTTGTTATAGGAATCAGATATGTTTATGCTGCCGAGGAAGTAAATGAAGAAAGAGAAGATGTATTATTCGGAAGATAGATTAGATGAGGAGATGGGAAGAGAAGTTGAGAGGAATGGAATTGAAAAGCTCGCTATGGCTTTTAGATTGCATTATATTGATGCGCCTTGTGTTCTCCATTCCTTGGTTGACATGACATAACATTTACATTCGTTACATCAACTCGTGTAGAGACAGGGAGATACTCGATGTAAACTAATGTATCTTTGATACTGACACTGACATGACTGTAACACCCATATGGATAGTTTTCGTGGGAAGGGAAGCATTTGATAGCATTTAGCCATACGATTGGATTACAAGTCTTCCACGGAGAGTTCTAATGCAATTCCAGCTGATCAGATGTGAGGAAGGAAGGAAACAGAGCTCCTGGAGTGTTGGCAAAGAAACCTCTGAACTCATTTCTCTCTTTTGTCAGTACATACAGGGTCTTCCAACATACTACAGTGCTGGCCCCTAGTCACGCACCATAGGAGAAGCAAACTAAAGCTTGCGACAATATAAAAAAGAAAAGCATTGCAGCTATTTATTTGCATTGTCGCAAACTTTAGTTTTCTGTCCTATGGTGCGTGACTTATGGCCAGCACTGTATAATCTCTCTTTCCCTGCAATCTCCAAATTTATGATGAGGGAATCCAATAAATATTTAGCATTATGGCTACTGGTCAACAACAAACGTGTATAGACACGTTTAGACATATGAGGATGCTTCCAGTAAAAGTCAGACTTCACTTCCCTCACTCACTCTTCAACTCCTCCGAATCTCTCTCTTCTCTTCTTCCTTACACTAAATTATCTTCCTGCCTTCCTCCTCTTTAACAACAGTCTTTGTTCTCCAGTCAGTCTCTGCTCCTCGGGAAAGTCGAGCATTTATTTAACATTTCACATTCGGATCTGTTGTGTTCCCGTGTAGTGCACCCTGGGGAGAGGAGCTGCATCTCTCATCTTCAATCTCTGATCCCATCAAACACCCCCGCCCTCCAATTTACTTTCCAAGGCACACAGAACGCAAAAGCAAAAACACCAAACCCCCAACACCCCCCACCACCCCCACAAATACCAACCTCACTATATCCCGAATACTACTGTCCTCAATACATAAAGACTCAGATTGCTCCAAATAGATCTTATCTAGAAAATCCAGTACAGGTAGATTCATAACAAACAAATTCCTATACTTCCTCCCAATAAACAGAGTAAATGCTTCCTATAGGTAAAGATACCAGTAGTAGTTGTAGACAGAGAAGCAAAATCCCTCTTTTCCTTCTCTGTGCGACAAGCACTCATTTATTATTCAAAAATTCCACTCATCCCTCGCTTCCATTCTCACAGTGCAACAAACACTCGAAACTCATCACTAAATCTGCTTCACTTGAAATTATTTCACCTAAATCAAATCACGTTTCATAAAAACGAGTAAATTGATTTTTAATTACTTTCCTTGCGATAACATTTTGCTAGTTTATATTTATTGGACTGTCATGGAAGACTCATTAAAGGAAAATATGTGCAAGCTAGCATTACTATTGTATCCAAATACTGGAAATACAGGACAGGAGATTCCGTAATTTATTTATTGTAAAGGAATTATGGAGTGATGTTCAGAGAAAAACCGTAAATGTCATCAATACCTTGTTTAAAATCAGGAATGTCAAGATTTATTTTATGATAGGGGATAATTTAGTATGTGCTTGTGAAAAACACGGAGCCATAATATACTTAAATAGATTTATAGTACAGGTATGCGCATAAACAAATAAGACAAAGCAGTAATACAAGTTCGAGTAGGCTAATACTGAAACTAATGGTGGATTACACTAATATTATTAGAAACACAAGAAGATAGTTGCGTTTTTGTATGTGTGTCGGTTTGTTTGTGGAGTTGAGTTGGATACGAATGGCATAAAAAGTAGAGTCATATCAGGAGCAATTAGTAAAATACTTAGTGTCGTATAAATATCGGATGTGCACGTTCATTCTGTATAGTAGAAGTATTCCATTTTACGTGGGGAATGCGTATTCACTACAGATATCATGATCCTAGCTAAGGAGACACCGTAAACTCTTGTTACACTCCCGGGCGATTAGATGGCCAAAAAGAATTCGCTACCTAATCGCTACTTGATATTATTAAGTAGCGGAGCTACATTATGTAAACGCTCTGTCTGTCCTTCAGTATCCACAGCTCGTATCCACTGGCATGGCTTAATCTGTGAGACAAGCATATTACATGGTGATGTTCAACCAATGGTCAACCGATGATTTACCGATCATCAACCAATGATCAACCAATGATCAACCAATGATCAACCAATGATCAACCAATGATCAACCGATGATCAACCAATGATCAACCAATGATCAACCAATGATCAACCGATAATCAACCGATAATCAACTGATTATCTCCGCTACATACTTACTCCGTTTTGCACAACGGTTTATTATTAGTATTGTATTTTGTATTTAGTGTAGTGCAGGAGTAGTGCGTGTAATGAGATTGTAGTTGGATGGAGGACTGTTGAGTGGATTTGCGATGAGCGACTGTGGAGTGCATTGGTGGTGGCCGTGATGTTGTGCATTAGCGTAGGAATTAGAGAAGGAGGGCGGTCTCCTCCCAAAGATTAGTAAGTCGGACGGTTTCTCGTTCAAGTCGTTAATCAACCCAAATCGATTTCAGTTGTTACATAAATTTTCCATAACTCGAGCCGCTCATGCAATGTGCAGTCTTTTCTCTCTATTCATAACATTCATAATACACTGATACAGCCACCCTATACTTCCATACACTACAACTCACTCCTGCATTCCATTAATATTACAATACAATATTATTACTACAAACCTCCTTCCTTCCAGTCACTACACTACTATATTCCCACTATACCAACTTCTCTCTGCCGCATGCCGTCACAAATATTATGTTGTAGTACTTGTTGGGAATAACACAAAATTATG
Organism: Yoshiicerus persimilis; assembly: GCA_020352615.2. Classification (NCBI taxonomy): domain Eukaryota; kingdom Metazoa; phylum Arthropoda; class Collembola; order Entomobryomorpha; family Tomoceridae; genus Yoshiicerus; species Yoshiicerus persimilis. The sequence goes on from CM060170.1 coordinate 45,406,869, forward strand.
GATTCCTACTTATGCTACATAGCACGGCACTACTCAACACTGAATGTAACCCGAGACTGTGGAATTACTATTAATATTCTTGCCCTAGCAGACCAGAAGAGGTGGGATCAATCCAAATGCTTATTCTCCACGGTTTATATACTAATATCATTATTAGCAATCTAAGTTATGAGATTACAGTTGTAAAAAGTCTGTGCATAATTAGAAATCCACATTTTTGCGAAATAGATTTGTTTTCCTGAATATTGTATTATATTACAAGTAGTAAAGAAATGGATACTGATTAGTACTTTGTTCCCACCTCTTGTTGCAGATAAAATATGGAAAGCATTGATAACATGGAAAAATGTATAATTCGTTGATGTAACGTGCTCTCTTGCTTTAAAGTTAAGAATTCGTTATTTAGTAAGAATTTACTACATAAACGTTTACACAGTTGCATTGACAAAATATTTATTGCTTTTGGTACATGTAAATATGTTTTGCAGTCTGGTTGGACGTAACTTTGATCGATTATAATAATTCGTGTTTATCTGACAGAATTAAGTAATAGAGCGGAACTGGAGGTGAAAATGAAAGTGGAGCTTAATGTAGCTGCGTAGGACATGCACAAGAACAAGAACTGGTAAACTGGCAGTAGTGCCTATTGGACGCACATTGAACTCTGAATATTATTACAGGAGTGTACTGGTTAATGGGAGGAATGGGAGAAACTTGGATATAATTTTTGAGGATGGAGGATGAAAGGGAATTGTTGATGTATTTACTTATTTAGGTATGGTGTAGTTGTATAGTGGACAAGGAAATCGAAGGTGAATGGATTGATTAGATAAGTCTATGTGGACAAGAAGGGTTTCATTTAAGAGTTGGTTGTCTTGAATTGATAACTGGGATGGAATTGTCAGTTTTTAGAGCGCCTATCAATATTTCACTGCCATTAGCAGACTTTTCAGACTCCCGCACCTCTTAAGACTCTTAAATAGATAAGTGAGTGGCTAAATGCCTTTGTGTTTGTTTTCGCTCGAAGAACATTCCAAGCCACGCATAGTAGAAGGCGAATGCTATAGGCAGTCCTTATAAGGCAGTATAGACGAAATGTACGGAAAAGGAGTAAAAAGAAGCGATAAAGTAGCGAAGTGAATCAAGGCGAAGCTGAAGATAATGAATACAACGTTTTGTACTGTTTGGTAATAGTTTTCTGCAAGGCCCGCGTGTTTTCCACTTTCTTTTCCTATTGACGACTCCATTTGAATTCTTTATGGAGATTCCATCGCTAAGTGCCACTCCGTCCATTTCCCACTTGCATTCTCCTATTCCTAGCCAACTTCTTGTCTTACAGCACGGAACATGCAAACCCAGTGGCAACACTCTCTTTCCCTCCGTAAATGCTCCAACTCACTTTTTATAGTAAACACGGGTTATTTTAATTGTCCTTCGAATTCCATTCGAATATTTAGCGATGGAGCCGCCGTGGCCGAAAACGAATGGCGACTCGTGCATATTAGCATGTAGTCATTCCACTATGAAATGTTCTGAAATGAAAGGGAATTCACTCCGCTCTGTTTACAACAGAAACAATCCAAGAACTCGGCAAACATTTACACAGTCCAAATACGAGTCCTCAACGCGTTGCGCATCAATTTTCTCTCTAACTCACTCACAATCGGTCAATCCGACTTTTCCATACTTCCACTCTAGAAATTGTTATCGCTATACAGATATCCACAGATAAGCCTAGATCAACACAACCAAATGAATAAATCTAGTGGCAAATATATCAACTTTCGCAAAAACTCAATGGGCAGACCTTCTAAATGCTACCTTCGGTCGCTATCCAAATAATACTTTACTGCCTTCTATCCAATTTCCAAAATAGAAACAAGAAATTGAGGTTTACAGTGGGACATGTCAAAGGCAGCAATTACTCTTCAATTTCCATTGTCAAACGGTTTCGTTCTTGTACAGTGTAATTAGTAAGGACAGTCACTGCTAGAAATACCCAATGCGGTTTCAAGCCTAAGCGCAATATATTCCTATACTTTCCCAAGTTGTCCAGGTAGAAACGTGTAATAAAGCAAAAGGGCGACGTCCAGTCTGTGACTGTCTATTCCACAAAACCGCAATGACAGTTACTCCGCCAATCTCCATGTTACATATTTATGATGACGATTTATTTTTCGCCTGTCCATAAATACTCTTCTGCTTTTCCCCAGGATTTATTTTTCCTACAAAACATTTACATCGTATCCCAAAAATACTATTCTGAATTTTTTAATTGTGTTCAACATTTAAATTCGTCCATTTTAATTACCATTATTTATCGTTCTCTTGTTTTCGAGCCTTTGCGAAAGAAATAAATAAAAATGAAAAACGTACCCCTGTATTTACACAGAGGAAAGGAGTGTGTGAGCACAGTTGATGAATCCATTTATGGTATTTAGGAGTAGTTAGGAAAGTGGATCTACATGGAAGAACTGGTAATTGTGTGCATGGTGGTGTCCAGGTTGTGTTCTGTGTGGCGGAATGGAAAGCGTAGGAATATTGTGGATCTGACTGAAATAAAATATGTACATATGAGGTTTATGTTTTGTGTGTTCTGGGTTGTATTTGATATTATGCGAGGTTCTCGTAGACATTAAGGTAGAATTTACTAGTTCAGCAACGCTGAGGTCTGTAAGATATTTTATGTATCGATATTCGCATGAATTACAAGAGTAGACTCACACATGAGGACGTTCCCTGTGTGGGATTCGTTTCATGTGTGATTTACGAGTGAGAGGAGTGCAGAATGGATTGCAATGGTGGTTTGTCTGAACAACTGGACTGGGATTGAGTGAATGGAGCTAGGAGTTATATTTGGATGAATTTCAAGTGTAGGCTGAATGTACAACTTCCCTTAGACATTACGTTTACGTATGTTGCCTTAGTTAGCAAAGGATGAGATTCGCTGAGTCTGAGTGTACTTAAATGGGAGCAGAGACTCGTAATGCAGAAAACTGTGGAAAGAGTCCTTAATTTTCCGTTTTGGATCCCAGTGTGTGTCTGCAGTTCAGTAATCTGCAATATATAAATTCTAAGTATAGGAGTGATGAGTCTGAACGTTAGAGAGCTACTAGGGAGCTCGCATGATGACAGAGAATGTGTGCAGAATAGAAAAGTGTGGTGTGGTTAGTAGTGGCTACGGAATTGCAATCCGCATATCCTCTACTATAGTTCGTGTAGCATTGTAGTAGTAAGTAAATAAGTGAAGTGAAAGACATAACTACTGGGGATATCTGTTATGGTGGAGAGAAAGCGAAGTAGGAAGCATCATGAGCACCAGAGCGAATGGCTTTAGTGACTACACTACTACAGTGTGATCATTATATACAGCGAGATTCACAAGTCACGCAACATATGACACGTGGTACTAAAATAAAGACATATATACGAATTAGAAGCATGTCGCAAACTTTAGTACCACGTGTCCTATGTTGCGTGACTTTAGAATCCCACTGTAGACGAGTGTGACCACTATATGGTGGTGGTCCTTCGAATGGTACATGTCTCCTGGCGGAATAAAAGAGGCAGCTAGGATCCCGTATTTATCTTGTCGTGTCTTTTGTGTGTGTGATGCTGTGTTTGATTGTAGGAGCACTTCCTGTCCTGACTCTCTCTCTCCCACAATACACTTTCCCCAGTTCATTCACTACCTAATACATACACTACACGTTTCCAGTATAAATACAACACTTTTATGTACAAATCACCAGTCCCTACACCAATCCAGAGATAAACGCATAAAATATATTATTGCACTCCTTATACTTACTTATGTTTACCATAGAATCGTCCGATAGCATTTCTCCTGCAGTTGTGTACTATCAAATAGCCGTGCACAGGACAAGAAATGGACTATAGGATAAACTGTATGCAAAGAGTACTAGAGTACACTGTCAGAAATACTCTACTGTATATTATTATGTGAGTGTAGTAAAAATATATTTTATATGTACATATTTATTACGTCTTGGAAGGGAGGACCGTTATAAGGAGGTCTTAGGGGTATATAGTAGGAGTTGGTGGATGCACACACGTAGAATTCAAAAGAGAAAATTGGAAGGGAGAGGAAAAGAGACAAGACAAGACACAAGACATTGCGTTCCGTTCAGTTACTTTATTTTACTTCACGTTCTCTTACGTTATGTTATGCTGCTCTGTTCTATGCGTTCCAGACAATTTCCCGAGTCGCTCCATTTGTACAACTTGATGTTTGCTTTAAAGTTTTTCCTCTTTCTCTCTTACTTTCTCGCTCACAGTCAGCTATTTCTCTCTTTTATTAGTTTACTACTTCAGCTCCGTCTTCCCTTACTTTTTACACTTTCCATCTCCAGTCAACTTCTCCAGTAATGTATTTTATATTTATACCCTCCAACAGTCCTCAGATACTTCCGGACAACTACTAAATACGCCCGCCTTGTCCACCGCACTCATCATAACTTTTCTTCCTCAACCAAATGCTACTAAATACTGCGTTTCTGTCAATATTTCCTAAATACGGTTTAATCTCCCCAGTATTACTAAGATCGGTGTATTGTATTGTATCTGCACCAGAGTGAAGGAGTGGAGGACATCTGAGGATGGAACTGCGGGAGGAGGCCTAGAAACAAATTCGAATTTTCATTCTCTGCGTGAGGAAGTTTCTTCTCGCCGGTTCTTTTCAGTGTTCCCACAAAGAGATACTAGAAAGAGAGTGTGTATGTGATATAGTGCTATAGCGGAGGGGGGAGGATGTAACAGGAGCGAGTAGTAGTTTCCTTATAACTAGTTAGATTCGTGTGCTCGACTCGATTCCACAGTGTGGTTTCCTCGGACAGCGGAGGAAGGAAGAGTTATTATATTAAAGTTATGAAATTTCGTTTCAGCCGCCTGCTCTACCATCACATCACTATCACTATAATCTCATTTCCAGTCTCACATCAACATCACAGTCGGATGCCAACGAAAGCCTCGCTAAAACTACCGCACACTTTCTCCCTCAGTCTCCACTTTCTCTCCATGCCTGCCTGTCCTCCATCAATCCCCTAAATACCTATACCCCCTATAAGCACAGTCCTATTTCCTCTCCAGCTCTCAGTAGCCAGAACACTTGGATAAATACAACTGGACTTGCAGTAATCCAATGCATCCAATCTCTCTAATCTCCACCCACATCACAATTTCATGAACAATAGTCCAAACTACAATAGTGCACTGTACTTAGAGCAATTGCCAGGGTTAAGGTCACCACCCCATTTTAAAGAATCCAATTTCCCTCCATGAAAATTCTTATTTCTTGCCCCCAGTTATCTTTCATTTTCTTCCGGTTCGAATTACAAAGGAGACGAAGCTATGGCTCCATGTACAGGTTAAGTACAGAGCTACACGCTATTTATAATGGCAATAGTGTAGTATCTACATTGGAAGGAGAGATGGATAGGAAGAGGTTAAATAAATATAGGATTTGGTGGGTTAAAGAGAAAAAGATGTTTGGAAGTCACGTGAATATTTCCATTCTGTGCGGTTTGCTTGGCTGGTGGTGTGTTTGTGGAGCGGAGTAGTTTGGGTAGATAAAAAGAGTATCGCGTGAGGATGGGACACAAAACATCACATTAGCAATGGCCATAAAATAAAGCGAAAGTCGAAACGAGTTCAGTCCAGTTGAGAAAGCCAATTGAGTCAAAGTAAAAGGAAAGGTGAATTTGTAAGATATGTCGGATAGACACACGACCTATAGCATCCTAATGGCACTGGGTATATCTCGGTGCACGAAGCTTAACCCTCACTGTAGTCGTAACATGTCTATTCCTCATAAAGTGTGGAATATTCGGAAGGTGATGGAGCCCGGTTGCAGAGACTCTCTATAGGAAAGTAAATAAAGGAAAGTGATGGTGGAGAGAAAGTATGGGAAGCCAAGAGAGACATTTCATGTAAATATGTGATGTAATTTTATGTGATGTGATGTGTAATCTAATGTAATGTACTTGTTGTGCAATGGCTATGAGGATGGTGATGGCAATGGCAAGACAATCTTTCTCCAAACCAACTCTGAGCTGAGCCAGCAAGAAACACATTCATGGGATGTCAGAGAAAAAGAAAATGTGGAGCTGGAGAGGAATGGCCCAAATTTGCACAGTCTTCCTTCTGATGCGTGTGCATCCAGTCTGCACTCCCTCAGACATGCATGTATTGCCTATACAGCGAGATTCTAAAGTTCCGCACCATAGGCAAGAGATTCTAAAGTTTGCGACATGTTTCTAATTTACAACTGCATGAGCGGGGAAACACTTGAATATTTTAAAAAGCTGTTGGCGAATGTTGCGTGACTTGAGAACCTCGGTGTAGTAGCATTGGAGAAGTAGAGCAGTTGTTGGAACATGTGTTTGGATTGGAGCCGCATTAGAAGTGAGTTTGTGTGTCTGGGCTGTTATTGGAGGGATGAAAGTGCGAGAGTGGCATGCCACGATGTAATAAGAGCCCAGCAGTCGGTCCCAATTATCCCTCTATATACTCCTCATAAACGCCACAAAACAGATTCACGAACGCCATTCCGGATCCCAGAATAATACCATAAATGCAATTTTTATAATGGAAATTGTACACTCGGACTAACTCGCCTCCGTTCCCTTCCTCCCTTTCCAGCGCCAGTCGGGGCTCAGTTCCAGCCAGCCGCTGGACTCCAGAAACCCTTGCATTCCTCCACTCCCACAACAAACAACATCTGAGACAAACATCCTCCTACTGCTGCCCAACTTACTTCCACTTGTCCACCAAATCTCTCTCTCTCTATAATAACTTCTTATCTGCACTCCTACTATAGTATAAGGGCAGAGACTCTATTACTAATGTAGGGACACGAGTAACTGCTTTTATTTCGTCTGACGATAAGTTCTGACGTTAGTTCAATCTTGAGTGTATTATTGTTCATGCAGAGTTACAGGGTATTGTATCCGACGGGTACTCCTATAAATAAAATTGTTAGAGGAAATGGATATATAGTATAGTAGTAGTAGTATTGGAAGAGTATATTACGAGAGTATAGTAGTATTTTTGGGAGTAGAGAAAGAGAGAAAGCTGACATGGAGAAAAAGCTTGGAAGTGGATGTCTAGACTTCTGGTCATGTGGAATGGAAAGTTTTTGAGGACAAGAACTAGGAGACTAGGAACTTGTAATGTTGTAACGATAAGTAAATTGGAATGCACAACAAAAGTAGTGACTTGGGCAGAAACTGAAATAGTAAGTGGAATTGACTGTCTCGCTCCGTGTCCCTTTCTTTTTAAATCAGAGTCCAGGAGATTGATAAACTCGGTGCTTAATAGTGGAAGACGTGGATTTGTGGGTATAGGCGGGCGCTATAGGGTTTGTTTGTGGAATTAGGCTATATGCGTAGGAAAGCATGGTGTGTTGGGATTGGGTCATAAATTAGAGAGAGAGAGGCAGAAGGCACGTAGCCTGTGTTTTCTTCAGTGGAGTTCAGGAGTTGCGATCCATTCATTGATTAGTTTTTGAATTTGTAAGACTGGCCTGTGAAGTGTAGCGTGGCGTGGTTACTAATGCATTGTAGTGCTCACTACAAGCTAAGGTTGTTTAGATTTCGTCCTTTGACCTCCGCTCAAAGTGAATGTTCTTGTAGGGAAACTATCTGCAGAAAGGCAAAGCGAGAAAAATGATTTTTTTCGGGGGACTCTGAAAAGCTTTTTAGACTCTCTCCAGTTTTCCCTTCAGCTCAGCTAAGTTAGTCTGGGAAATAGTTGCAAAATTCAAAGGAAGTGCTGGCAGAGTGGCTAAGTGGCTAAGCAGTACAGCACACCACCGAAATAGAGAACGAACGAGTCGTGAATAAGTATGGATATAATTGTGTGCACTCCCCCACCGTATTCCCCCAAAGAGAACCGGGCAGCACCAGGCGGGAGCTAGGCAGAGAGAAAGTCTGTTCAGGCCACGCCAGGAGTTACCGAAGGAGGCTTCTCTTTTCTCCGATATTAAAAGTCAGAGCAAGTACAGAGCTTCTTCTCCTTCCTTCCCCCGTCCTACTTTAAAACTTTCCTCGAGACGACTAGATTAACTACGTAGGTACCCGTCTATGCCTACTTAGGGGCACTATATAGGCCTATACTTCAATAGGTGCACGTACAGGGCTACAGAATGTATTGGGACTTAGTTGGCGTATCAGAGCACTTTCTCCTTCCATACCCAAATTGTGTATCATGATGGGAAATGTATATGGATAAGAGTTTCTCTGTAGCGAAGCGAGATTCGCATTTGAGAAGGAGAATTGCCTTGTATGTATTTATATAGGTATAGAGGAACAATAAGCGAGTTGCTCCTAAGTAGAGGAAATGCAGAAATTCGTGCTCTATTTTTATGGGAAGAAGCATAGGGTGATAGAGAAGTACGTGGCGTATAGTGCAGCATAGAGCGAGTGGTGCAGCGTGCGAGGAGCAAGCAAGTGTAGCCGAGTGAACTACATTCGAGTCGACTAAAGAGCATCTTAAATAAAAAGCCTCGTTGTGTGAGCAGCATTGGAAACGAAAAGAAATTTCATTTCTCTATATCCACAGAGTTGGGTTGGGAAAGTCAAACTAGAGAGGCAATTCGGGGACGCTAGAGAAAATAAATATTGGGAACTTGCTATAAACAATACGGTATAAATGGCCGTGTACAAACTAAGCTACGTCGGATACTCTGATTTCCTCTCTGGACATTACTTCGCTAAGGCACACTCACAATTTCCTTCGTTGGTGGCTCAAAACTAATGAATTTCAATTGACTGGGAAGAAGGATCGAGTAATTTTTGGAATTGGCAAATCTTTGTTATTGCTCCGGTTAAATTGCAAACATCCGAGTATTTAAATTAGAGGGGCTCTTTCATTATTGCTCTAGTGCGGAGGAGCAAGAAGGGAGGGATTCGGGAACACACAGGGACAGGATGCGACAATGGTGAATAATTCCGGATGTCATTCCTTATGGTTTAGGTAGATATTCGAATAATTTGCGTTTGTTCGGGAAATTGGTTACCATCCATCTTTTTTAGTTCTGTAAGTCCAGCTTATCGGGAACTAATCCGGGAGAGTGATCGGGATGGTGGAGGAAAGGTTTGTGGTGGAAGAGAGAATTCTTGCAATTCGTCTCACCTGACCTCACGCTCCGCCATTTGACGGCGATGCGGGAAATTTATTCGTTGCCATTACCGACATTGTCTGTAAGTGAAATTCATGGGAAGGACAGGACAGAAATTCAGAATTTAGGAGAGTTAGTGGGAAAGTGGGAGGAATTATGAGATTCGCGTGGCCTTTGGTTTGTTTAAGACAGTGTTTCCAGTGGAGAAGATGCTCACCATCAAAACAGCAGGAAGATAAAATGAAAGGAATAAATGACACACATAAGTGCAATGCTCAACTCCTGGAGTCTCGAACGGAATGGCAAGTATTAAAACCCGGCCCAGTTCACAAACGAAAGAAATGAAAAGCGGGAGGGAAGGAAAGTTGAGCTTAATAACAAAGTCGACTTTCTCCAAAGACTTTTTCACAGAGCCTTCCTTGGAATAATAGACGAATGTTTTTCTCCAGCTACCAAAACTTTCCTTCCCTTTGTCTTCTCCGCTCGAATCCTCAGTTCCCGACGCTATCTCCAAACACTATAACAACTAATATAATACATTTGTCTCAATGTACTACAACTATCCATGTCTAACAAGAAACATTTCTCCCTCCACACCATTCTATTTTTATTTTACGAATCAGATCCCCACTACTACAAATTCCAATATCTCATTCAAAACCCTACTTCTCTTATTTAAATAATCCCAGACGCATTTAAACAGTTTCCTAACAATCCAACTCACCTCACCATAAATATACCTAAACCCTTCCAACATTTCTACTATAATATCTTAAACGCCACGCATCTAATTCACAAATTGTCATATTTTTCTTAATTCATGCAAAAGTAGATATAGAAATCTATAATTATTTTTTTCCTAAAAATTTAGATATAGTTTTCATCAAAATTATATATTTTTAGAAGGATCTCTTGGATTGTCAGTTTGTTTACTTTCGCAGGGGACCAAAAGACAAAGAGAAAGAGTCAATCAATATGGAAGTAAGGAAGGGACTGAGAAAATAGGCGGAATTTATAGGCTGTGGTGGAATATATTGTGGTGTGAGGAAGAACAGAGCTGTTCTTGCCTTTATTACGGAATTGAATGTCCCCACTTTGTTTCTGGAACAGTTGCCATCGAAAACTCATTAAATGCCACCTTTACAACTTTGCCGGGAGGGTAAACATCGCATCATCCTCTTTCCTCCTCTGCATGGATACCTCTTTTCTGTGCATATATATAATAGGGGATAGCGGAGTATAGGGAATGTGGGTGTTAAGAAGACTATTTATGATATAGTGGTGCAGAGGCAGAGTTCCCACCCGAAAGCCAAGGAGAAGGAAGAAGTGATGATATGTATTTGTCTTGTTCTCGCTTCCAAACACTTTCACCCAAAGTTTTATTTCTTTAGGTCAGACAGAATATATGCAATGCCTAATATAAATATATTCGGAGGGAAGAAAAAGAGTAAAATTCTCGCCTGCCTTCCAGCCACTCATCACGCAATTCCATTTTTGCAACTTTCGCTCCTCTATTTATGTATGTAGCTAAAAGTTAAGTGTGTTCGGAATGAAAAATGAGGAAGAAACAGTTGGTGGTTTCGTTTCCTCAGGTCGCTCTCTCCTTCTTTGACTTTTCACTCCAATATCTGCTAAAATACTAAATATATTTATGCGTCGTAAGTAAAAACTGAAAATAGAAGCACATAAATATGCACAGCTACTAAATACTAAATCTATGGACTTCCGTTCTGACATGACATGACGTGTTTCTACTCAATTAGAAAATTAGAACTCGTTTACTGGTATTTTGGGGAATGCATAATAAACACATCCATGTACTATTAGTGTAGTATCCATATCGAATTCGGCGGCGCAACACGCGGTAAACCCTATTGCTTATATGCGGATATAGATTCCTATTCAAAAACAGTTAAGAAAGCGAAAGTTGTTACAAATGTGTATGTCTTTAGAGAAAGTGGGAGAGAGACGAATTGGTAACTATACTGAGCTATACATTACTTACTGGACTGTTTCTGGACAGAGCGGCTCTCGTTTTGCAATGCGGTCTGCCTCCGTTCCTATTTCTATTTTTTCTGTAATGGATATTGATGTTAGGCGTAGCTCTCAATTAGGAAGTAGCACACCTATCCATTTATTCACTGTCTTAGCCTTCGCCTCTCAACCCTTTCTTCGCACACACAAACACACACTTTATTGTTACTAATACCAAGTGCCCTATACTACTAGTCTCCTTCGGTGGCAGCAATGCGTAGCCCACTTACTACTATATACTGCACCGAAAACCATTGTACCCGGGTAAGTAAGTAGATATGCCAAGTGAAGTGTAAGTGTAATCGACTCCTTTTCAAAGAGAATGGGATTAAAAATAACCCAGCCAGCAGTAAATAACTATATATATCGTATATCCGTAGCAGGACTTGAAATTCTTTCTTAAGTAGTAAGTGAGCTCACGACTAATGCTATACTACTAGAGTAGTGGAGTATATAATATATCCGTAGTATATCTTATATATTATCCGCAAACATCACGCTGTCTACTTTCTTTTTCTTTGGATAGATATTTTCTTTATCGCAACATCAAGTCACGTCCAGAATAGGAGAATCCGTGCAAAAATACTTTTCTCTGATTTGTTTATGTGCTCTATGAGAAGATCCCATTAGAAAAATTGCAAAAAGCGAATAAAAATAACTTACACTCAAGAGTATCAGCAGTACGTGGTTTAGTTGCTTTAAAATGGAAAATGTACTCTGTATGTTTCACTGCAAGGGATTTATTGAATTTAATCCCGAAATTACATACAAATAGTGAGTAGAGTCAGTGCATTTAGGGAACGTGCTACAGACTCCTAAATGCTTACATAACTTAGCAAGTCATACTTATAATAAATTCCCTATCGTGTACACTGTACATTTACTAATACAAAAAATAATTTTTCCTAGTCGTGAGAAAAGCTGGGATTGTTGAGGTAGAAGTGGAAATGAAGCGAGGGCATGGCGCAAGCACTGTATAAATTATTAAGTAAATTTTGAGAATGGAAAAGTGATTGGGAGAGTGTAACTTTATGTAGTAATTCGTAAGTGCGTCCATTCTTTTGTGCTTTTGAAAGTGTCGGTGAGGATTTCTGGGAATGTATGGACAAACTCGAATCAATCAAGAGTAGTTGACGGAATTGAATTGCGGGGTGCTCTGTTGTCTATTAAATTCGATTCCTCCCATCAATCAATCATTATTCTTGTAGTAGTTGTAGGGAGCTCAACAATTCCATTCAGTTCGGTTTAGTGCACACGCTAAGCAGTTCTTTCGCTGCACTCTAAAAATATTTGCTGAAAATCAATTAGAACTGTGTTGTCATTCGTGGGCGCTATTTAATATTTGGTTGTGCAGGCTAGGCTAATGTCATTTGGAACTCATCTTCCGTGTACACCAAAGAGCCACGCTTAGCTGCGTGCATAAAATGGGTGCACAGTGCGCCCCGAGTATAGTCCCGCCCTATGCAGTAGAAATTCCATTTGCAGAACAGAAATTGAAAGAGTATGGAAATAGATGGTGATTTGAATAGTATAGTCCGGGTTTTAAGTAGGGAGACTTAACCACTATTTGATTCCAGCATGGCATGTTGATATTTAGTTTTGTTTACATTGTTGGATAGGTATGTTCTGTATTAGTATTTGTATTGGACAAACTGATGATAATGTAATGCTCATGTAGAGTTGTAATTAAATTTTAAAATGGGAACTTCCCACTGAACACGCAAAAGGAAAGCGACGACCACGACAGAAACCTTTCCTCGCTCCTTTCCCTTCTCACCCGCAATAAATATAATAATGTGTGTTGCGTATGGGAAGTGGGGTTAGCCCTATATCGCCGCTATAGCGCCACTTTCCCCAACCTCCCTTTCTCCAACCTAATTTAACAGAGCTGCCTTCTATAAATTCCAACCTACCTGATTATAAGAGCAGTGAGCAAGAGTCCCGAAGTCTCGACTCATGTGCTCTGCCCCAACATACATTGGCATTATGTAACAATCTAATAATTTAGTACCTTCCCCATATCAAGTGCAACTTACATGGAACTTACTTAAGTTTTCTCTCTTACTTTCTACTTTTCACTATGAATTCTCATTCATTAGCTATTCATGAGTTCCACTAGTTTATCTGGGCAAAGCAGCCCAGCACAACACTCTATCTCCTTCCCAACAAACTAGCCAGCTTTCCACCCAACTCCTTTTTATCTCCCGTGTATCAACTATTACCAACACTCTCTCTAGTGTCACAGTCACAGCAACGCTCTAATCTTATGCATACGCTCCTAAACAAAAACACATTACATCTTTCACGCTCTAAACTTAATACAAAACAATACCAATTAAGTTACGAGGAAAACAGACGCTAGTAACTCCAGTCTCAAGAAGATTACACAACTCCAGAAGAAAAAGAAGAAGAACCGATCCTACCTCTAATATTCTGCTGCTACGCATATGGCGGATACGTTCGCATTATTCTAATCAGTTCAGTCACCTACTATACTTATAAATAAATAGAACATGCCCCTAACGTCGTTTCTACGCACTTTATTATTACACGGCTAGTATTTATGTAGTTGTGCATAATACATTATGTGTGCAGCATGTTCCCTTATTGCCTTCTGGTGTACATGCATGTAGTTTATCTAAATACGTCACTATAGGGTTGTCCTGCCGTTTAACTCTGACAATATTGTATAATTTATATTTTATGGAGTTGACAAACACAGTATTGTGTTGTGTGCTGCGGGAAATGAAAGGACACGCCACAGTGCAGTATTATGCAGATAGCCTAATGTGCACTATACTTGAGTTTCTGGGTAATAAGTGGAGAGGAGTGGAGCACATTTCTCAAGTCAGTTGTGAAAATATACTTTCTCGTGAAAGTATTTATTAGGCGGACTAGTATCTCTGTTATGATAACTATGGTATTGTAGTACACGTTAAGTAGCATGTATTGTGTTGTGTAAAGTATTGTCATATGCCAGAAATAAGGTGGTGGGCGATGTGACCTGAGCAAGAAAGTGTCAGCCCAGTTTCTATGTATGTCTGAAGAGCAAACATTAAATATTAGGGAACAGGGGAACTAACTGTATTAATGTGTGTGATATGAATGTAAATTATTTGGGAACTTGTGTCCTTACGGGCAGAACTACTTAACCAACAATTTAGTATTTTGTTTGTAGGCTAGAAAAACAGTTGTAGATATTTGTATTTACGTGTGCTCGACTGGAAATGGTGTAGGTACGTTTAGAGTGGTCTTACGGATGTTTATGCGATGTAGTTCGCGACAGTTTTGTTTTCTATGAAGAATAAGTGGCTGGTAGCGGAATTGGAATAAGTAATTCAGGCATTTGTGATACGGCGGTGCGGGATGCATTTAGTGTTTGGCTGGAGAAAGTTGAGAAAACAAGAGGAGAGAGACAGTAAACTAAAATGTCAAAGGAAATGTGAAAACTTATTGTTGGCCAGTGGGTTGTTTTGTAGTTGATAGATTGGTTTCCTTCGCTTACAGTTTACAAAGCTCACTCATTTCTGCACACTCCTCCAAATTCCCTTCCTCGACTTTCCTACTAATACATTTACATTCACAGACAGATACTTCAAAGCTCTTTTCCACTCCTCAGCGGTTTGCGGCAACTTCGCCGTCTCCTCCAACTCTCCTCTCTGTTCTCCGCCGTACTATTAGCTACCTACTTGCTCAAAACTATTCTCCACAACTTATTTGGCGAATTTCTTACTCTAACTAGGTTAATATTCCACAGCGTCTCTTTCCATCACTAATACTACGTGCATTACCATTATTGTCTATTAGGCCAGACCTATTGTCTGCCAACTACAGCCAACCTGCCATTTTAAATATTTACTAGAAACAAATAGTTGTATAGGGTTCCATGTTTATTTTTATTCGGCAGTGCATACCATAGGTAGTCGTAGAGAAGGTTCACTAAGGGATTTCCTTAGTGTACATACGGAGATACTTGCTCTCGGACTCAAATTGCGATAACTATCAGGATGTGAGGAAAGTACTCGACTAGTTTCACTTTTTAGTATGCACAACTTGGGTTTCTGCGCCTCATTGACTCTTCCGGTTCCCTCTCCCAAAACAACTTACGAAACAAAATCTTTTCCAACTTAATATACAGAAAAGCAAAGAACTACTTTGTGTTTTACCGCAATATTCGTGTATTTATAGTCGAGACTGTCCATAAAGTATAAAGAGTGGAGTAATAACATAGTGTGGATGCATAGGTATCTGGTATAATGGTTTTTTGGGATGTAGTGTTAGAGAGTAGAAGGACAGTAGTTGATGGAGTTGATATTTCTCCGGTGGTTGGAGTTGTTTCGTGAATTTTAGCAATTGGTGGCTGTCTGCGAGTGAAAATCAAAGTGGGAGCAGAATAAAAGCCTCGACTGCCTGATCGTCAGTTGGGCACGCAAAGTAATTCGAGGAACTAGCACGACACGACAATTTTCTGCCGAGTTCCGTATCTTTGGTTGGCTGTGATGAAAAGGCGAAAGGGAGACAGCTGACATTACACCAACTTTGACATAACTTTGGTGATTGCCTTTAGTTTGGACTTTGGTTTGACTTGGCGTCCCACTCCCTGCATTTCACTGCTCTGATTTGATTTGAGTATTAAGTAGGCAGAGGAGGGTGTCCACGTGTCTGTCTTCGTCACGGCTCCCTGCTCCCGAAGAATAAGGATCGCCGAACTAACCAAGTGCCCAGTGCAATGCAGTCAACCCCACTTCCAAGGGAACTCAAAGCACAAACGCCAAAAATCGATACAGCCGACCGGTCGACTCTTTCCACCAGTGTGGCGTGGCAGCCAACGCAGATTAGGTACAGGCAGCAACCAGAGAAAGCTACACTCGCATTAGAGCATCCAACTCAGGATTTTTTACGGTTTTCAAAACCGGGATTTGTAAAATCGAAAACCGGTTTTCAAAACCGAAACCTCGGATTTCTAATAATTGTTGATAAAACCATGCGGCGGCGAAAATAAAATACAACGTTGTTAAATTTTACGAAGAATTTTACACCAATTTTACCATACATTCGACCTTTTAAAACTCGGTTTTCAAAACCGGTTAAAACCGGCTTTAACCTGTTAAAACCGGTTTTGAGCCTCTGAAAGCCAAAATTCGGTTTTGAATTCAGCACCGGTTTTGGATTCCCTACTCACGACATGCACAGACGGACAGACGAGGCTTACGCCTAATCTAACCTTCCTAGGAACACAGAAAAGTCCACACCGTCTGAATTTCCTCCGCACACAGCTCCGCACCAATAATGCAACGGGCTCTCTCACTTTCTCCTGAGGAAACAACCAATTCCGGATAAAGATAAGTCAACGAAAACCTAACAGAAACACTCCCGGCGCATTCCTACTCATTTTCAACTTTCTCTGCCGTAGGCCTCACCAACTTCCAGACTCTCCTCCCCTGGCCCTCACATTAACCAGCACACCAGCTCTCTTCAAACTACAATTAAGAATTCCATTGTCCTCAACAATTAAATAAATAACGACAAGGATAAATAAACATTTACTACTCATAATACTCATACATGTCCAAAGGAAACGGAACAAACTTCTCTATTTAACCTCCAGATTTATTTCAAATGTACACAGATATCCAACACTAACATTTATAAACAACAATAACATACAATTCTACACGAACAGGCAAATCAACAATATTCCTACACTATGACCCAAGGCAAACCTATTTTTGTCATAAGGGTAAACAATTTCCGGGGATATTCCAATAATAAAGAAAAACAGGGCAATTCATTCCACGGCTACTGGTTCAGTAGTTTAGTAGCACCGGCCAAGATTATATTATTATCAGCCATTCATTACTGAACCATGTAACACAGTACTCCTGCTTTTATTTCAAGTATTACAAGAACTGAAACCTTAGAGAGTCATTCTAAACTGCACGGTGTGTAGATGAATGTCTTTCAATGCACGTCATCATCAATAGGGGATATTCGTAATGTCAACCATTTTTTTCGTACGTTTGGTTGACACAAGAAAGTGTATACCAAAGGCAGCTGACTGAGTTAGAAAAATTTGGTTGACGCAACATCAGCATACGTGTGGTTGACGGTATGTGAAATGTTGGCTGCCTTCATTTGCGCGTTTGGATGACTTAGCCGACTGCTGGTTGACTTCAATACCAATGGTTGATCAATTATGAATATCCCTTATTCTTTGTCTTTAGCTTAGCGTTTCTCATTCCGTACAATTTACTGCGAACAGTTCTCCCCAAAAGTGAAAAGCGCAAAGTGATAAAAAAAACCTTTACGTTCGCCTTAACCATACAACTGTAGTATTGTGTGCTCGGCATTTGTAGTAACACCTCCAAAGCTATTTCAGCAAGAAAACCTTCTCATCGTTCCTTCCTGGATATCCTAACAGTCAATAAGATTATTTTGCTAAATGGAATTATTCAGCAAATTATTGGGAATGCTTTGTCTGTAAAGTAACTTTGACTGATTATCATTTTAGCTTTGTTTTGCAATTTAAATTTGCTGGATTCGACTCTGGAGATAGATAAACAAGAAAACGGCTATTAAAATTCTGGAAATATTTCAGATTACGTGAATTATTGTCAAATTGATGTCTAAGGATAATCACAGCATCAGAAACAGAACAGGCTTTTTGTCAGATTTTAGCGTTCTCTAGTTAAAATAAATATTTTAAATTTATTGTATTTGTAGTATAACAGGTTTTCAGTAGTCGAGGTATTCATTTTAGCAGGTTAAATATCTGCTTCAAGCTTATATAAAAATGATAGAATACAATAATTTTTTAATTGTATATTCTGCTTCAATGAATATTATTTGTTGGCAAAGGTATTGACAGTATGCTTTTTTGTCAGATTTTAGCGTTCTCTAATAAAAATAAAAATTTTAAATTTATTATATTTATAGTATAGCAGGTTGAAAATCTGCTTCAAGATTATACATTAAATGATAAAATATAATGAAACAAATTTTGAGTATGAAATACTTTTCAAATAATTTTTTAATTGAATATTATGCTTCAATGAATATTATTTGTTGGCAAAGATATTGACAGCATGTTTTTTTGTCAGATTTTAGCGTTCTCTAATAAAAATAAAAATTTTAAATTTATTATATTTATAGTATAACAGGTTGAAAATCTTCTTCAAGATTATATACTAAATGGTAAAATATAATGAAACAAATTTTTGAGTATGAAATACTTTTCAAATAATTTTTTATTTGGATGTGTGGTTCAATGAATATAATTTGTTGACAAAGGCCAGATTACCAGATAATAATTCGGCTGTATAAAAACAAAATGACATAAATTTAGGTGAGATATGAGGAGTTTTTAAAATTTTGATTAGCACAGCGGTATGGATGTTAGGAATTAAGAAAGTGAAATATAGCAATGTTAAGGACAAGAGATGATAGTTAGCGGAGTAGTAGTGGACGGGACTAAAGACTTTAATCCGGTCCAGTGGAAGTTTAATAGAAAATTGTAAGTAAAATGAATTGAAATGAAAGTAAGTTTTGGGTATGCGTTGTCTCTTGCTGAGTTGAGTGTTGGAGGAGTGAGTCATACAAACTGCCTGGAATGGATTTTCTTGTTTAGCAAGAGCTCCAGGGAAGGATAAGAAAATATTTGGAAACTTTTCATTAGAAACTCTCTTTGCTTTGTCATCCGTGCGTGGCCATAGCATGCGCTATCCTGCGATAACTTTCTTTAATCCGAATTCTCTTCTCCTCGCCCTTCCTTACGTCTCTAGCAGATTTTTATATAGAGCTGAAGTGCTAACAGCTAAATCTATAGGTACCGTGTCCTCGGAAAGTATCCATGTTCTACTTTCTTAATACAAATTAGAGCAGTCCACGTATTACACACTAAGTTTTTTAAATAGAACCCCAGAATTGCATTTTGATTACGGTCAGAAGAAAAAAGAAAACTGAAAAATGTATTGAAAGAGAGAAATAGAATTTTTGTGGATGGAAGGAGGAGAAAGTGGAGTAGCGTCTGAAGAACTTTCTTATAGGAAAGTTTAGATGGGTGGCTAGGTGCTGGAATAAGTAAACAGTTGTGGAAAACGTAGAGTTGTGGTGTTGACTGCTAACTGGTCCCATTCTGAAGAGCAGTGGTATGGTGAGCTTCTTCGTCAGTGGCGTCCGCAGACCACTGATGGAGATACAAAAGGATCGTGATCGACAAGTTTGCTGAGGCAGACAACCAAAGAAAAAAGAATGCACATTTTTGAGTTTCTACTTGAAATTCCGTAAGGATTTAGGAATGCAATGCAATGAAACGTTCTTTGTCAGATCAAAGAAATGCCGCCGATCCCCTTTCTCAGAAATGCACTGCAGCCAACCGCCGTTATGCTCTTATATCCCCCGGACCACTTATAACAATCATATCGCGTCTACTTTCCACAAAAATCTACTTTCCATCCCATTCGGTACCTAGTTTATCAATGGGTAACACTGTATTCACACTTCCCGCCGCTCGCTTTCTCTTTTTTAGGTCCTTTCATTGTTCCACAGGGGTACCCCAAAAATAATTAATACCTTCCTACCGGAGTCTTCAGTAATAATGTTTTGCATTTTATTCTACAACTTTTAAATATTCCATAACAGTAAAAAAGAAACGCTTTTAAGAATGCAACTAAGACGTAATCTGTTTTAAAATTAGGTACCACTGCTGCTTATAATTGGGTACCATATTTTTCTTATTAGGGACACAGGACCATAATTGGCGCTCAATGACCTTCACTCTATTTATTTATTTAGTGGTGATTTGGGGTAAACGCTAAAGTTTTGAGTTGAATAGTATTTTAAGGAATAGTTGTGAATCTCTTAGTTTCCTTTGTGTCGGATGGCCGTTCCACTTTTGCTGGAATAGCCTAATAATTCATACAGGCATCCTTTTCGGACTTGTGACACTTGTATACAAGTAGATTGATAACTTTTCCTTGGACAAACACAAACTGTGAACTGAATTTATTTTTCATAGTGCATTATACAGAGAGAAGGACTTCCCAAGATACTTAGGCTAAGACTGCATTTAAGCTTCAGTTGACAATGCTGACTTCCCAATTCTTCTTGGCCTGACCTCACTTCTCCTCCACACTTATTCTTACCGGGCGTCGCATTCCCAAAAGCTCCGTCTCCTTCAACAGCTCTTTCCCATTGCAGAGTGGACCAGGCGAATTGACGCCGCTCTTCTTCTTTCCTCATCAATCGATACGAACAGGATGAGCCCTTTCCCCATTGAATATTTTCAATGGCCAATTTTCAAACGTCTATCGAAAATCGATTCCTTGTAACCCAGTCCTTTCCTCGCTACTCCATTCTCCTCCTTGACTCTACCAAATAACTACACAATTCCACATTCTTAACGCTATTCTCTATTTCCACACGAATTTTCTTAAAAACTGTCATTTTTATTTTGCAATGCAAATTCTGTGGAAAACTGAAAGAAATTTAGACACACTGTTTTTGAAAATTCTGAATTTCAAAATATTTTAAACTAGCGGTAATGAAATTTCGAATAATTTGGAGAGGAATCTGGATTAGTGTGCATATTTTCTTGGACAAAAGGGATTTAGTGGTCCTAGATAGGGATTAGAATGTAGGAGATGTGTGTCTGGTTGGATTAGTGTTGTGAGAATGTAATGTGAGTGCGTTGACTGAGAGAAGGCCAACTGCAACTTTTTTGACTCTCGGGAAGTCAAGTGTCTGCTCCGGTGTATTGTGTGTGTCTCTGATGAATGGTGTCGAGTGTCAGGCTGACAAAATTAATCACTCCTTCACACAATGACAAATTAGTGTGAAACGCTCTGATTGTGAGTGAACGAAGAACTATTGGCCGTGTGCGTAGGACTTGTTGAAAAAATGTGTCTTGAAGTGAGATTGTGCCGGGGACTGACTGGAGCTCCAGACTCGGCTAAACGCACCTATAAACATAACCGTTCTCAGATAAAGCAGATATAGATTTCCTGCATGTCCCATAGTGTGCCACATAAAGTCAGTGTATTGGACAAATTGAGTAGAAACAATTTCACTACATCCCTGCTTTACTACAGAGAGTGTATAGCAGACTTCAAAAAGATGCTGACTCAACAGGACTGAAATAAAAAGGAAATTGAAGTCGACAGCGGAGCTCCGAGTACAGAGAGAGTCAGCTGGACACGTCTTCCAGTCACGTCGCACCCAATATGTAAACCTAGCCAATCGGCCTCAGTTCATCCATTACTCTCTTCTTCTCCTTCCTTATAATGCTACACATTATTTATTTCAACCAAATCTCTGTAGTTCCACTTTGACTCTGTGTAACTGTCCTCTAGTCATATCTCACTACGCATCAATTCACAAATTACGATTTTCTCTTTTTTTAAACAGAAAGATGATAAAAATGTATCTGCAATATCGTTTTTCCTCGTAATTCTGAATTGGCGCTATCTTTAACATACAAATACAAATAAAGAAAACGAATTTGTATCACTAAATATAAAAATTGACATATTATATCACATTGATACTTAGTTTATATATCTTGTGCGGATTTGGAGTTACGGTAACTATTGTGCATTAGGATTGTGAGAGCAGAGGAGAGGGAGAATAATAAAAGTGGTAATGGTAATAGTGATGGCATTGGCAACGATGATCCTCCACTGCCTTAGTATTCCTTAGAGCTCCCTTCGAAGGCCTCTCAAGAACAAGGGTCATTAGGAGAGATGGATGTCCAGATAGATTTAATCCTTCATATTTATTCCTACGACAAACTCTATTCTACTCGAACATTCTACACCTATTCGGCCCTTACAAGTAAATAGTGTCACCATTATCATCACTGTAAGCATATTTGTAATGCCTAAACATATACACAAAAGTAGAACTTCATAAATGAATTGCTACCCCATGTTTTTCTCAAATTTAAGTTCTTGGAAATATATAAGGAAAATTTCCTCTGTAAATCCCATTGGGAGTTTTGTGTTGAAAAATCTAAATTTTCCTGCTGTGACTCTAATTCCGTTTACTCAATAGTTGACATTTGGGTGATTAAGTTGGATTGTTTTTTGGAAGTGCTTATGTATTGTATATATTATAGATTTTCCTGGGTAGGATATTAGGATATGTGCTTATAAGGGTATGGGTGAGGCAGAGAAGTGTTTGCGTTTGTCTAGATATTTGAATTGGAGAGAGGAGACGCTGTGAATGACTGGAGAAAACAAGAAACAACTGTTAACTCTTATTTCTTTGCATATCTTTCACTTGACTGGAGTTTTGTGTAAATTTATTTGGGACGGAGTTGGAGGGAAGGAAGTGGAGTTGCGTTGCGATGTAGTTACACTCGAAGAGAAAGTTATTCGCATTCGCTGTCGGAGTCAGGAACGGTCTACAGACGCAGAAATGTCTAACAGCTGCACTCTCCACGCTATATCCTGGAAAACTGGAGATTCGGAGCAATAGGCGAACTGACGAGAGTCTATGCAGTCTCGAGTAGTGCTTAATGCTTATAAGTGCAGAGAATAGTATCGTATTTGTTGCAGAAGTGAGACTGTGGAGTAATCTATGAATTCCTATACCAGATCTCCAGCACCTCCAGAACCCTCACCTAGGATAAATATATAGCTGCTGTGCTGAGTAACGTAGGTATATGCTTAGTGAGTAATAAACGAGATAAAAGTGGAAAAGAAAAGTGCTCTCGTAAATATTTCCCGAAATGAAACGAAATGAAGTCTTCATTTATATTATATTAGAAATATACATTAGAAACCATTTCATTTCTGGGAAAAGTTTTTTATTGCAATTTCACTCGCCAGTTGACTTATCTCTATTTATGTTCGCAGAACTTGAATCCTAGACCTCTCCTGCATTGCAATCGTTTCCTTCTGCCTCACAGTAACCAGATATATTTATTTAGTACTCTCCACGCTACCTGCATTTCCTACACACCATGTGAATTTCTACTGCCCATTCCAATACTAAAAACCACACACGACAAACACGTGGATTAGGCGACTCCAATGTCCACTCCTTACTCTTCAGAATCATCCAACATATCCAAACTCATCCTCTCCTTCCAAATAAATGACCAGACGTAGCACGCAACAACTGCAAACTGACTGAGGAACTGGAAACCTGTTATTAGAGAGATAGGCACTTTGCTCCGAATGAGAGTGCTTATTGGATTGATAACCTCATTGCTCTGCCTAAGAAGACGTATTATTATTATTAGGTCTGAGGGATCTGTAACCTTCTTTTACGAGACTACTTGCATCACAATTCACACCGCATCTCCATTACACTCTCGTACACATTTAACTACCTCACTATTTTATTCGAAAACACTCAGCTGCCCATCGTAACTCTCCATCTTAATCATTATCATGTTGTAACAATGCAGGATCCAACCATGAGTCATAATATAATATTGTAACGTTTCCGTATGTTTATTCTTTGGAGTGAGAATGAACATGTGAGGCGATAGGGAAGAATTCGGACATGTTTGTTGGAGATTTTTGAGACATTAGATAGGGACAGGTGATGGGAGTGCGGAGAATGGAGTTCGAGTCAAACTGCGGAACTAAATTGGAGACAAAGAGTGACATGCATTGTGAATGTGTGGAAATGATGATGATTCTAATTTAATGAGTTGCTCCCTCCTGCACTCAGCTAATCTAATCAAGAACAAGAAATCTGATGGCAGCAAAGAAAAGCCAAACGGCGAAAGAGCCTGCATTGTGGGAAGGAAGGAAGGCAACGGGAATTTTTTCTATCGGAAAAGCAGTAGGAGAGGAGAGGATCATTAAATTTCTCATTTCTGCTCCTGGCCCCCTGCACTTTTTTATTTCACCCCAAATGACATTACGCAGGGAGAGAATTCTCTTCCCTTCCTCCAAGATATCCCACTATAACGTCTTTCCACCTTTCCTAAGGTGTACCTTAGGAAAAGAGTCGCTTTTCTAAATACTATATTATATGCTCCAGTCTTTTCGGACCGAATCGCATGCTCTCTAATATCTAATGTATTATACCTTTCCGTAAATTCAGTGCAAAGGACCCGAGTTTTTCAGAATCATTATTTTAGCCTGAATTCCTGTTTTCGTCAATGGATGGAGGAACAACGTGGGTTTTGTGTGTGTTCGTTTATTGTAATATTATATGAAAGTGGGTTTTCTCACGAGAAAGGTTATAAAATAAATAGTATTGAGGGAAGGCAGGTTTGTCCATTAATTGTAATATTGAGAGGATTGTATATGAGAGTATCGGGTTGTGTGGCGTGGAGTGAGGATTTGTAAGCAGTGAGTCAGAAACAGAAGAACGGAGGAAGGTGAGTTTGTTCGTGGATGGGAATGTAATGCAATATGATTGTGTTCTGTTCTGAGTGGAAACCTGCGGTCGTCCTATTAAAAAGCCCGTGTGTTTGATGTTAATACTAATGTTGTTGGCGTTCAGCAGGAGTCCCATTCACGTCTCTCGTAGTAAATAGTCTACAATTCAGTCGCATTTCAGCTCCATACAAACGAACGTATTCCCTCACTTAACTTTATCTCCAGTTCATTATTCTAAGTCCGCTGCACCACAGACCTTAGCTTAGGCTGCATGGGAATTATTCCAATCCAATACTTAATAACTCTCCATTTACAGTCAAGGGCCTAAATCACGCACCATAGGGAAATAATCCACTATAGGAAAATCCATACAAATGTTTCAAATATTCTCAAACAGTTTCAGAAGCATTTTCAATAGTATTTAAATATGGTGCCCGACTTTTGCTCTTCGCTGTAGAACAGGTTCTCCCTAATACACACACTCATACCTTAATACCCAGAAAAACAAAACAGTCAACTCAAACTAAACAAACTGTCGTAAACGTAAAAATGAAAACCTGGTCACTCTCCTATCTCTCTCTCTACTAACAATATCCATTTAATATTTCACAGTCGCTCGTCGCGGCACACACACACTCTTATTACGGCATGACCTGAAGGAAATCGAAATACAAAATTCTAGTAATAAGACGTGCTAGCGACTAAACACACTTTCATTATACTTCCGGGTGGATTTCTTTCCATTATGCATTCTATGCGTAGTCAATACTCAACAACCGCAGTTAGCGCTAACTGTAACTATAAATCCGAAAAAACTGATACATGAATGTAGCTAGACTTGACTTTCTATAGAAACAGAAATTATGTGGACGCCGATACGTACTATGTGCATTTATAACCAAACCACCAAGTTCCTATGAAAAAGGATGGCACATACTAAGAAACAAGTCTCACGTAAAGTAACTAACTCTCCACTATCGATTACTCAATCCAAATCCTCATTCACTTTTTCCAAGCTATGCCTTGTCGTAGCTTTTTGGCAGACGTCACATAACATAATATATCGTTACTGGATTACCATCGCTATTATTTCGCTGAGTGACAGTTTCTACATAATGTACCCGCCCTAACAATATTCCTCTACTGCTCCATACAAAACAATGCACTTTGTCACTGTACACAGGACATATTCATTTTCAAGAAATTATTCCCATTACGTTTTTATTGATCACTTTCAGAATTGTTTCTGTAATTTCTGTCCACCTTGTAATACCATCTTGCTCTAATTAATAATTTTGTTGCATGAATTTTAACACAAATCATTTAAATATTTATTTCTACTTAACTTTTGTAAGCATTCCTTACTTTTCACGGTGATAACAGTTTTAAGTACAGCGAATTTAATTTTTTGTTGACCCTGAGGAAGTAGAAGTAGGATTAGCTATCTAAGAAATTTAATACACCTTTTCTTCCCATGACATTTTTGTGGAGTGATGATAGTGAATTTGTCTCGCTAAGATGGATAAGGGAGACTGG